>LR738714.1:450314427-450507322 GCA_902687465.1 Secale cereale
GGGCGCGCCCCCCCCCCTGGGCCGCGCCGGGGGGGCGCCTGGGCCCCCCGAGGCTCCCCCGGTGCCCTACTTTGGCATATATTTAAAGGGTTCCCCGAAACCCTCAGAACATGACTTCTTTTCGCGATCCCATCTCTCTTCCGCCGCCGCCGCCGCTTCCAAGATCGGGAGCACCAGGAGAACTCTTCCCGGCACCCTGCCGGAGGGGAGGATCACCACCGGGAGCTTCTCCACCACCATGGACGCCTCCCGGATGACTCGTGAGTAGTCTCCCTTGGACCATGAGTCCATGACCAGTAGCTATGTGATGTTCTCCTCCCGTTCTTGTGCTTCACTAATTAGTCCTCGTGAGCTGCCCTACATGATCGAGGCACCTATGTAATACTTATGCTGTTGCTATGTTGAGTTTGCTGGGATCCGATGGATTATGAGATTATGTTCAGATTGATCTTGAGTAATATATTTGATTCACCTCTTTTATATTTTATTTCATAAGTAATTCTTGCATGTTCTCCATTGTTATTTATTGCTTTGGCCGAGTAGTAAGTAGTGACTCCAAGAGGGAACGTTATGCTCGATTGTGGGTTCATGCCCCTCGATGACTAGCTTGAGTGACAGAAACATGAGTCTAGAGGATGTGCTGTTGCCACAAGGGGGAAAACAACGATGCTTGTGCCCGCGGGTGCAAGGATTGTTTACTTTACACAAAGTTCTTTTAATGCAGTTGTCTGTTGCATTGAGTTTACACTATGGGTGGGACTCGCAACTTAATACCAGCGAGATGTTCTGGATAGATATTTCAAGGTGGATGATTAGTAGTAGATATTGATGGATTTAGGTCTACTTACTTTGGCGTACCGCCCATGCTTTGAACCTCAACCTTTCTTGCAATGTAATCAGCATTTGTATGCGCTCGTGGGTCCTGTCAATTGCCCAGCTGTAATTTGTTTACCTCACATAGCTGTTTTATCGTCTTTTGGGAGAGAGACATCACTAGTGAACATCATGAGACTCCGGTCCATATTACCATCATTGATCACATACACTATTTACCTTTCCGCTATTTTATTTACTATTGCAAAACACTATCTATCACTACTATCATATTGCTTTTAACCCTTTGTGAACTACAAGGCCGGAGAGATTGATAACCTCTCTGTACTCGTTGGGAGCAAAGTTATTTGTATCTGTGTGCAGGTCCACGTTGATTGCTAATTGTGCCGTTGGTAGTTGACACCTACCTGTTGAACCTAGGAGTCTCTGGGGATTCGATCCTTGGCATCTTTGCTAGGGGAAAACACTTCTACTTACTGCATCTTACACCTTCCACTTGGGGTAACCAACGAGGGGTTCGAGGCCCATCAAGGAGTATTTTCTGGCGCCGTTGCCGGGGACTCCACTCTTCAGGATAGGGGAGTTGCATGCTATCTTTTACCTTTGCTTTTTAGTCTTGTTAGTTTACCTTTCAGTTTTCTTTATGTCTTTTCACTAGTTGTCCTTATGGACAACCCTATTATTGGATCGCTGCTTGCGGGAAGACGCCCCACACCTGTGGTGGTTGATCCTCCCCCTACTGAAATTGTGCCTTATAAAATACCAGCTGGTATTATCAATTATGTTTTGGCTAATCGTTACGCAGGAGACAGACATCCCGGTGAACACTTGCTATATCTGTCACAACTTTGTTCATTATTTAAGCTTGCAGGTGTATCGAGGGAGTTTGTCATGAGGAAATTGTTCGCCGTATCACTTATAGATAAAGCTTCAGATTGGTATGGGCTTCTCGATAACTCACACTTGCTGGACTGGCAGGAGCTTATGTCTCTCTTTTATACTAAGTTTTATCCTCTTCATGATGCTTATGTGGAGAGTAAGAGTACCTATTTGCATGTGGATCATGGTAACAATGCTTTATGTGATGCTTATATTGTTGAGTTTATTCGTGATCCCACTGAAAATTATTATGAGAAGGGAACATATGCTTATAGATATTTCAATAATATTAAGTTCCCTCTCTTTATGTTGAAGATTTTGAAGTTGTACTTGTTTTGTCTTCCTATGCTTATTGCTTTGTGCTTCAATGAATTATTCTATTGCAATATTCCTATGCATAGGAAGCATGTTAGACTTAAATGTGTTTGGTATTTGCTTCTTGATGCTCTCTTTTGTTCTTCAGTTCTTATTCCTACAAGAGCATCATTAAAGTCTTATGCCTAGCTTAAAGGCATAAAAGAAAGCGCTTTTGGGAGGAAGCCCACATGAATAATTTTTTTGCTTATGTTGTGTCTTGATGTTATTTACTGCTGTAGCATCATCATTGTATCTTTACTTTTCATATTTGTGCCAAGTATAGCCTCTGATTGCTAGAAAGTTCAAAAGTTGTGAGGTGCTGTCCAGGAAACAGATTCTGTCCTTGGATAGAAAAATTCGTATAAAATCACCAGATCATCTTTTTGGACTGAATTTTTTCGATAGCGTTCTCTATATAATTGTCTTTCGTGCGTCAGTTCTGAGTTTTTTGATTTGAGTTGCAGAAGTATCCCGAACAGGTCAATTACTGCCTGCTGTTCTGTTTTTCACAGATTCTGTCCTGTTTTGCCTTACCTTCACTTTGCAAATTAAGAACTTGCTTTTTCTTTGCAAAAACCTTTTGGCAATCTTGAGAAACAGTAGAACTTCAAGAATATCCTTATTTCCAGCAAGGTATAATTATTTTATTAAGGGTACTAACCTCGCTAATCAGATTATGATGAGTTATGTATGAAGGGAGTTTTCAAGTGTGCGAGGGAAGATGATAAAAAGATTCAGGAGTGTCAAGCGCTCAAGCTTGGGGATGCCCCCGTGCACCCCCAAGAAATATTCAAGGAGACTCAAGCGTCTAAGCTTGGGGATGCCCCCCGTGCATCCCCTTCTCCATCAACATTATCAGTTCGTCTTTCGTTCCGCTATATTTTTATCACTTCATATGTTATGTGCTATGCTTGGAGCGTCATGCTTTTAGTTTTCTTTTTAGTTTTTCATAACGAGTCGGAACCCAGCATTCCTTTATGTGGGAGAGAAACACGCTCTACCTCTACCTAGAACATTACATAGAATTTTCATGTCTATCTTTGCTGTGTGTGTTCTTTGTCTTTTAAATAGCTACTATCGTGTTTTGCTCTTAGTATTCATGCTTATCTTTTCAAGAGCTTTTATTTAGTTGGTTGCTTGAACTCTCTTTAATTACCATGCTCACCTTATTAAGAGAGTTTGCTTCCGTTGCATGGATTAATGTGTCTATGATAAAGATGCTACTTTCATGATGGTGCTTAGTAGTTCAGGTTTTCTTATGGTTAATCTCAAACAGCTGGGGGGTTCCTAATGTGTTATTGGAGTACCAACTTGGTTTGTTTGCCTATGATGTGGTATGGTTTAGTAATATCTTCCTTCGAGAATTTATTTTGATTGACTTGGCGTATGCTCACGCATATTCAAGCCTGTAAAGAAAGTCTGTCAAGCCTTGATGATCTTTTGTTTCTGAGTAGCGATATAAGTACCATGCCTGATTCAATATTGCTTTGTCGCTCTGCATGATTATGACCGTCATTGCTCTCTTAGTTGGTCGCTCCCAGTCTTTTTCTAACCTCCACCTGCACTAAGCAAATTAACCATGCAATACATAGCTCATGGGAAAGTAGCCTAAAAAAACTATTGTGGTAAAGAATATGTTGCCTATGTATCTTATTTCTTATGAGTTGCTTGCTGAGCGGTAACCATATTTCTGGGGACGCCATCAACTGTAACACTTTGTTGAATATCATGTGAGTTGCTATGCATGTTCGTCTTGTCTGAAGTAAGGGTGATTTACCGTGGGTTGAATTAATATGCATATTGTCAGAGAAGAACATTGGGCCGCCAACCAAAGCCATGCATCATGGTGGAAGTTTTAGCTTGGACCTTAATCCTCAATCTCTCATGAGAATATGCATATGCATTAAAGAGGAGTCCATCATCTATTTTCTATGTTGTCCCGGTATGGATGTCCTCAAGTTGAGATATATCAAAAACGAGAAATCAAATGCGATCTATCTCCTTGGACCTTTGTACAGGTGGCATAGAGGTACCCCTTTGTGACACTTGGTTAAAACATATGCAATGCAATGATAACCCATGGGGATCCGAGCTAATTAGGACAAGGAGCGAGCACTATTGGTATTCGATGCATGAGGCATGCAACTTATAGGATGTTTTATACATGACACATATGAAGTACTACTACCGTTGACACAATTGCTTCCATGTTTCAAAATAAAAAGCTCTAGCACTTCAAGCACCAACTACTGAGAGCATGATTGTCATTCTGAGTGTAATGTGCATTGTCCCAAAGTAGTATTGTCTTTTGCATGATTGTGATATCGTTTATTCTGAAATGATTGTATCTAGTCATCACTTAAACCTTGAAGGTGCCCTTGCATTTATGTTTTGCATCACTGAAGGGGGCAAGCTAGATATCACTTGATCATATTTGCACATCATGTTCATTGCAAATCTTTTTGATGTTTCAGTTTCATATTGTAAAACTTTCAGTCATTTGTGATTTTCTCTTGAGACAACTTAGTTACTTTAGAATCATTGTTCAGTAAGCTTTTGTCATATGACTATGAGAAAGTCCTATATGGTTAATAGCATGTCACCACAGAAATTATTCTTGTTATCATTTACCTACTCGAGGACGAGCATGAATTAAGCTTGGGGATGTTGATACGTCCAAAACGTATCTATAATTTCTGCTTGCTCCATGCCACTTTTGGGTGATATTGCTATGATATTCATACACTTCCATACACTTTTGATCATATTTGGACTAACTTACTAATCCAGTGCACCCCAGTGCCAGTTTCTGTTTTTGGCTGTTTTTGTATTTCAGGTTTTCACGTTTCGAGAACTGCCCAGAAAAATCCAGAAAAATTATATAAAAAATCAGCGATACGGAAACAACACTGCGTCCGAAGGGCAGCCTGGGGGGGGGGCACAGGGGCTCCAGGCGCCCTGTGGGCGCGCCCCCCCTGGGCTGCGCCGGGGGGGCGCCTGGGCCCCCCGAGGCTCCCCCGGTGCCCTACTTTGGCATATATTTAAAGGGTTCCCCGAAACCCTCAGAACAGGACTTCTTTTCGCGATCCCATCTCTGTTCCGCCGCCGCCGCCGCTTCCAAGATCGGGAGCACCAGGAGAACTCTTCCCGGCACCCTGCCGGAGGGGAGGATCACCACCGGGAGCTTCTCCACCACCATGGACGCCTCCCGGATGACTCGTGAGTAGTCTCCCTTGGACCATGAGTCCATGACCAGTAGCTATGTGATGTTCTCCTCCCATTCTTGTGCTTCACTAATTAGTCCTCGTGAGCTGCCCTACATGATCGAGGCACCTATGTAATCCTTATGCTGTTGCTATGTTGAGTTTGCTGGGATCCGATGGATTATGAGATTATGTTCAGATTGATCTTGAGTAATATATTTGATTCACCTCTTTTATATTTTAGTTCATAAGTAATTCTTGCATGTTCTCCGTTGTTATTTATTGCTTTGGCCGAGTAGTAAGTAGTGACTCCAAGAGGGAACGTTATGCTCGATTGTGGGTTCATGCCCCTCGATGACTAGCTTGAGTGACAGAAACATGAGTCTAGGGGATGTGATGTTGCCACAAGGGGGAAAACAACGGTGCTTGTGCCCGCGGGTGCAAGGATTGTTTACTTTACGCAAAGTTCTTTTAATGCAGTTGTCTGTTGCATTGAGTTTACACTATGGGTGGGACTTGCAACTTAATACCAGTGAGATGTTCTGGATAGATATCTCAAGGTGGATGATTAGTAGTAGATATTGATGGATTTCGGTCTACTTACTTTGGCGTACCGCCCATGCTTTGAACCTCAACCTTTCTTGCAATGTAATCAGCATTTGTATGCGCTCGTGGGTCCTGTCAATTGCCCAGTTGTAATTTGTTTACCTCACATAGCTGTTTTATCATCTTTTGGGAGAGAGACATCACTAGTGAACATCATGAGACTCCGGTCCATATTACCATCATTGATCACATACACTATTTACCTTTCCGCTATTTTATTTACTATTGCAAAACACTATCTATCACTACTATCATATTGCTTTTAACCCTTTGTGAACTACAAGGCGGGAGAGATTGACAACCTCTCTGTACTCGTTGGGAGCAAAGTTAATTGTATCTGTGTGCAGGTCCACGTTGATTGCTAATTGCGCCGTTGGCAGTTGACACCTACCTGTTGAACCTAGGAGTCTCTGGGGATTCGATCCTTGGCATCTTTGCTAGGGGAAAACACTTCTACTTACTGCATCTTACACCTTCCACTTGGGGTAACCAACGAGGGGTTCGAGGCCCATCACTTGCAGGGTGGCTACAGATTCATACAGAAAGTTAAAAAGAAACAAATCAATACTTAATCTTATATTCTAAGTACTTTGTGGGTTCCACAGTCAGTATAGTAGCAAAAAGTATATTATATTCCAAGTACTTTTTGCCACTTTTACATCATTTTTGGGACTAACCTACTAACCCAAAGGCCCAGTCCAGATTGCTGTTTTTTTGCCTATTTCAGGGTTTTGCAGAAAAGGAATATCAAATAGAGTCCAAACGGAATGAAACCTTCGCGAGAGATATTTTTGGAGGAAATCACGCACGAAAGACTTCAGGGCCAAGCCAGGGGACAGAGGGGCCACCCTCGAGGGTGGGGGGGGGGGCGCCCCCCTTCTCAGGGCGCGCCACCCTACCTCGATGGCAGTCTGTGTGGCCCCCGGTTCCCCCTTCTTCCTATATATACCTACGTACCCCAGAAACTCCATAAGCAGAGAGAAAACCCTAATTCAACCGCCGTAGCTGCTGTTCCCGTGGAGATCCCATCTTGGAGCCTGTTCCGAGAGGGGGATCCATCACGGAGGCCTTCATCATCATCATCATCACCCTCACCATGAGTTGTGAGTAGTTTACCACAGACCTTCGGGTCGATAGCTAGTATCTAGATGGCTTCTTCTCTCTCTCTGGATCTCAATACAAAGTTCTCATCGGTCTTCAAGGAGATCTATTCGATGTAATCTCTTTTTGCGGTGTGTTTGTCGAGATCCGATGACTTGTGAGTTTATGATCAAGGTTATCTATGAAAGATATTTGGTTCTTCTCTGAACTTTTTATGTGTGCTCATAATATCCTTGCAAGTCTCTTCGAATTATTGGTTTGGTTTGGCCTACTAGATCTATAGTTCTTGCAATGGGAGAAGTGCTTGGCTTTGGGTTCAATCTTGCGGTGTCCTTTCCCAGTGACAGTAGCGGCAGCAAGGCACGTATTGTATTGTTGCCATCGAGGATAAAAAGATGGGGTTTTCATCATATTGCTTGAGTTTATCCTTCTACATCATGTCATATTTCTTAAGGCGTTACTCTGTTCGTATGAACTCAATATACTAGATGCATGCTGGATAGCGGTCGATGTGTGGAGTAATAGTAGTAGATGCAGGCAGGAGTCGGTCTACTTGTCGCGGACGTGATGCCTATATAGAATGATCATGCCTAGATAGTCTCATAATTATTCGCTTTTCTATCAATTGCTCGACAGTAATTTGTTTACCCGTCGTAGAATACCGCTATCATGAGAGAAGCCACTAGAGAAAACTATGGCCCCCGGGTCTATCTTTATCATATTACTTTCTCGTCAATTTCTGTTGCCATTGTTTATTTGCTTTCTTTACTTTCTGTTTCTATACCAAAAATACCTAAAATATAATTATCATCTATATCAGATCTCACTATCGTAAGTTACCGTAAAGGGATTGACAACCCCTTATTGCGTTGTCTGCGAAGTTCTTATTTGTTTGTGTAGGTGCGAGGGACTGGCGCGTGGTCTCCTACTGGATTGATACCTTGGTTCTCAAAAACTGAGGGAAATACTTACACTACTGTGATGCATCTCCCTTTCCTCTTCGTGGGAATACAACGCAAGCTCAAGAGGTAGCAAGAAGAAGTTCTAGCGCCGTTGCCGGAGAGACTCACGCCAAGTCAAGTCAAGATTTGCCATCCCGTCAACTAGCCAATTTCTGGCGCCGTTGCCGGAGAGGCTTACGCAAAAGTCATATACCAAGTACCTATCACAAACCCTTATCCTTCGCATTACATTTATTTGCCACTCGTTTTCCTCTCCCCCACTTCACATTTGCCGTTTTATTCGCCCTTCTTCCGTCGTGTGTTTTTCGTTCGCTTGCTTCTTGTTCGCTTGTGTGTGTTGGATTGCTTGCTTGTCACCATGGCTCATAACAATACCAAATTGTGTGACTTTTCCAATACCAACAACAATGATTTTATTAGCACTCCGATTGCTCCTATTACCGATGCTGAATCTTGTGATATCAATGCTGCTTTGTTGAATCTTGTCATGAAAGATCAATTCTCCGGCCTTCCTAGTGAAGATGTCACTAACCATCTAAACAACTTTGTTGATTTGTGTGATATGCAAAAGAAAAGGGATACGGATAACGATATTGTTAAATTGAAGTTATTTCCGTTTTCACTTAGAGATCGTGCTAAAACTTGGTTTTCCTCTTTGCCTAGAAATAGTATTGATTCGTGGAATAAGTGCAAAGATGCTTTTATCTCTAAGTATTTCCCTCCTGCTAAGATCATCTCTCTTAGAAACGATATTATGAATTTTAAGCAACTAGATCATGAGTATGTTGCACAAGCTTGGGAGAGAATGAAACTAATGATACGTAATTGCCCTACACATGGTTTGAATCTATGGATGATTATTCAGAAGTTTTATGCTGGCTTGAATTTTGCTTCTAGAAATCTTTTAGATTCGGCCGCCGGAGGCACTTTCATGGAAACTACCTTAGGAGAAGCTACCAAAAAACTAGATAATATTATGGTTAATTATTCTCAATGGCACACCGAAAGATCTACTAGTAAAAAAGTGCATGATATCGAAGAAATTAGTGTTTTGAGTGGAAAGATGGATGAACTTATGAAATTATTTGCTGCTAAGAGTGCTTCTTTTGATCTTAATGATATGCCTTTGTCCACTTTGATTGAGAATAACAATGAATCTTTGGATGTGAATTTTGTTGGTAGGAATAATTTTGGTAACAATGCTTATAGAGGTAATTTTAATCCTAGGCCTTTTCCTAGTAATTCCTCTAATAATTTTGGTAATTCCTACAACAACTCTTATGGAAAGATGCCTTCTGAATTTGAAACTAGTGTTAAGGAGTTTATGATCTCGCAAAAGAATTTCAATGCTATGCTTGAAGAGAAATTGCTTAAAGTTGACGAATTGGCTAGAAGTGTGGATAGAATTACTCTTGATGTTGATTCTTTGAAACTTAGATCTATCCAACCTAAGCATGATATCAATGAGTCTCTCAAAGCCATGAGAATTTCCATTGATGAATGCAAAGAAAGAACCGCTAGAATGCGTGCTAAAAGAGAAGATTATATTAAATCGTGTTCTTCTAGTTATCGTGAAAATAAAGATGAAGATCCGAAAGTTATTTATGTGTCTCCTATTAGATCCTTGTTTTCTAGTATTAATCTTGATGAGACTAGGATTGGAGATGCTTCTGCTTTAAAGTGTCCTAGTAATTCGGATTTTTTAGATCTTGATGCTAAAACTGCTAAAAGTGGGATTGAAGAGATTAAAACTTTGCATAGTGATGAACCCACTACTTTGGATTTCAAGGGATTCAATTATGACAATTTCTCTTTGATTGATTGTATTTCCTTGATGCAATCCGTGCTAAATTCTCCGCATGCTTATAGTCAAAATAAAGCTTTCACTAAACATATAGTTGATGCTTTGATGCAATCTTATGAAGAAAAACTTGAGTTGGAAGTTTCTATACCTAGAAAGCTTTATGATGAATGGGAACCTACTATCAAAATAAAAATAAAAGATCATGAATGCTATGCTTTGTGTGATTTTGGTGCTAGTGTCTCCACTATCCCAAAAACTTTGTGTGATTTGGTAGAGTTCCATGAGCTTGATGATTGTTCTTTAAATTTGCATCTTGCGGATTCCACTATTAAGAAACCTATGGGAAGAATTAATGATGCTCTTATTGTTGCCAATAGGAATTATGTGCCCGTAGATTTCATTGTTCTTGATATAGATTGCAATCCTTCATGTCCTATTATTCTTGGTAGACCTTTCCTTAGAACGATTGGTACAGTCATTGATATGAAGGAAGGAAATATTATATTACAATTTCCGTTAAGGAAAGGCATGGAACACTTTCCTAGAAATAAAATAAAATTACCATATGAATCTATCATGAGAGCCACTTATGGATTTCCTTCCAAGGATGGCAATACCTAGATCTATCTTGTATCGTACCTAGCTAGGGGCGTAAAACGATAGCGCTTGTTGGGAGGCAACCCAATTTTATGTTTTTTGCTTTTGTTGCTGTTAGGGAATAAATATTGCATCTAGCCTCTTATTATATGTGTTTTCATGTTTTTTTTAGTGTTTGTGCCAAGTAGAACCTTTGGTAAGACTTGTGTGAAGTTTATTTGATCTTGCTGTGAAAAACAGAGTCGTTAGCGCTCGCTAAAGTAGTCTTCCGATTTTACTGGAGCATGATTTTTAGTTGATTCTTTTTTCTGCTGATTGGTAGACAAATTTCGCAAATTTAACAATTTATTTTGAATTTTTTGGAGTTCCATAAATAGGCGAACCCAGCAGATTACTACAGACTGTTCTGTTTTTGACAGATTCTGTTTTTCGTGTGTTGTTTGCTTATTCCGATGCATCTATGAGTAATATTAGAGGATATGAACCATAGAGAACTTGTATTACAGTAGGTTTAACACCAATATAAACAAAGTATGAATTCCTTGCTGTACCTTTGAGTGGTGGTTTGCTTTCTCTTACTAATGGAGCTCACGTGTCTAAGTTTTGTGTTGTGAAGTTTTCAAGTTTTGAGTATTGCTTTGATGGACTATGAAAGAAGGAGTAGCAAAGGCCCAAGCTTGGGGATGCCCATGGCACCCCAAGTAAATTCAAGATAATTAAAAGCCTAAGCTTGGGGATGCCCCGGGAAGGCATCCCCTCTTTCGTCTTCATCCATCGGTAACTATACTTGGAGCTATATTTTTATTCACAACATGCTATGTGTTTTGCTTGGAGCGTCTTGTATAATTTGAGTCTTTGCTTGTTAGTTTGTCACAATCATCCTTGCTGGACACACCTATTTGAGAGAGTTAAATATGGACTAGAAATTGTTAGAACCCTCTATGTGCTTCACTTATATCTTTTGAGTTGAATAGTTTTTGCTCTAGTGCTTCACTTATATCTTTTAGAGCATGGTGGTGGTAATATTTTGTAGAAATTGTTGAACTCTCATGCTTCACTTATATCTATTTGAGAGTCTATTAAAACAGCATGGTAAAGTGTTTAGGCTAAAGAAACTAGTCTTCACATGATAAACATCCAATGTCAATGTAGTAAAAAAAATCACATCAAGTGCATTGAATAGAAAGAGATGTTGGATGCTTGATAATTGTTTTGAGACATGAGGATAGTGATATTAGAGTCATGCTAGTGGAGTTATTATGAAATTGAGAAATACTTGTGTTAAGGTTAGTGATTCCCGTATCATGCACGTATGGTGAACCGTTGTGTGACTAAGTTAAAGCATGAGGTATTTGTAGAGTGTCAACCTTTGTGTGGAGGTCGGGGGCGCGCGATGGTTAACTCCTACCAACCAACCCCCTAGGAGCATGCGTTGATTGCTTTGTTTCGATGACTCGTAGATTTTTTGCAATAAGTATATGAGTTCTTATGACTAATGTTGAGTCCATGGATTATACGCACTCTCACCCTTCCACCATTGCTAGCCTCACTTGTACCGCACAACTTTCGCCGGTGCCATAAACCCACTATATATCCTTCCTCAAAACAACCACCATATTGTTCCTCAAAACAGCCACCATACCTACCTATCATGGCATTTCCATAGCCATTCCGAGATATATTTCCATGCAACTCTCCACCGTTCCGTTCCTATGACACGCATCATATTGTCATACTGCCATTGCATGATCATGTAGTTGACATCGTATTCATGGCAAGGCCACCATGCATAATTCTTTCATACATGTTACTCTTGTTTCATTGCACATACCGGTACACCACCGGAGGCATTCATATGGAGTCATACTTTGTTGTTGTAGTATCGAGTTGTAATATTGTGTTGTAATGAAAGTGTGATGATCATCATTTTTAGAGCATTGTCCCAAGGGAGGAAAGGCTGAATCTATAAAGCCCCTCTGCAAAAAAAAGGGAGAAAGGCCATAGAAAAAAAGGCCCCAAAAAAGGAAAAAAGGAAAGAAAAATGGGACAATTGCTACAATCTTTGTCCACACTTGTGCTTCAAAGTAGCACCATGTTCTTCATTGTAGAGAGTCTCAGGCTTAGTCACTTTCATATACTAGTGGGAATTTTCATTACAGAACTTGGCTTGTATATTCCAATGATGGGCTTCCTCAAATGCCCTAGGTCTTCGTGAGCAAGCAAGTTGGATGCACACCCACTAGTTTATTTTGTTGAGCTTTCATTCATATTTAGCTCTAGTGCATCCATTGCATGGCAATCCCTACTCACTCACATTGATATCTATTGATGGGCATCGCCATAGCACGTTGATACGCCTAGTCGATGTGAGACTATCTCCCTCGTTTTGTCTTCTCCACAACCACCTCTATTCCACCCATAGTGCTATGTCCATGGCTCACGCTCATGTATTGCATGAAAGTTGAAAGGTCTGAAAAGATAGAGCATGAAAACAAATGTTTGGCTGAAATCGCGGTTGTGCATGATATGAATATTTAGTGTGATAATAAGGGAGCATAGCCAACACTATATGATTTTGTAGGGATAACTTTCTTGTGCCATAGTATTTTGAGAAGACATGATTGCTTTGTTAGTATTGCTTGAAGTATTGTTATTTCTTATGTCAATATAGTCTTTTGTATAGAATCTTTCAGATCTAAACATTCATGCCACAATTAAGAGAATTGCATTGAAAAACTATATTGGTTAGCATTCCACATCAAAAAATCTTCTTTATCATTTACCTACTCGAGGACGAGCAGGAATTAAGCTTGGGGATGCTTGATACGTCTCCAACGTATCTATAATTTTTGATTGTTCCATGCTATTATTTATGAAGTCTTGGATGTTTAATGGGATTTATCATTCACTTTTATATCATTTTTGGGACTAACCTACTAACCCAAAGGCCCAGTCCAGATTGCTGTTTTTTGCCTAT
Source organism: Secale cereale (assembly GCA_902687465.1). Taxonomy (NCBI): domain Eukaryota; kingdom Viridiplantae; phylum Streptophyta; class Magnoliopsida; order Poales; family Poaceae; genus Secale; species Secale cereale. Next base: position 450,327,748 of record LR738714.1, read on the forward strand.
TTCAGGGTTTTGCAGAAAAGGAATATCAAACGGAGTCCAAACGGAATGAAACCTTCGCGAGAGATATTTTTGGAGGAAATCACGCACGAAAGACTTCAGGGCCAAGCCAAGGGACAGAGGGGCCACCCTCGAGGGTGGGGGCACGCCCCCTGCCTCGAGGGTAGCCCGTGTGGCCCCCGGTGCCCCCTTCTTCCTATATATACCTACGTACCCCAGAAACTCCATACGCAGAGAGAAAACCCTAATTCCACCGCCGTAGCAGCTGTTCCCGTGGAGATCCCATCTTGGAGCCTGTTCCGGGAGGGGGATCCATTACGGAGGCCTTCATCATCATCATCGTCGCCCTCACCATGAGTTGTGAGTAGTTTACCACCTTCGGGTCCATAGCTAGTATCTAGATGGCTTCTTCTCTCTCTCTGGATCTCAATACAAGGTTCTCCTCGGTCTTCGAGGAGATCTATTAGATGTAATCTCTTTTTGCGGTGTGTTTGTCGAGATCCGATGAATTGTGAGTTTATGATCAAGGTTATCTAATACTTAAGAAAGCATTGATTTCTGCACCTATAGTTCAGCACCGGATTGGAATTTACCCTTTGAAATTATGTGTGATGCTAGTGATTATGTTGTAGGTGTTGTTCTAGGACAAAGAGTTGATAAGAAATTAAATGTTATCCAATATGCTAGTAAAACTCTAGACAGTGCCCAGAGAAATTATGCTACTACTGAAAAAGAATTTTTAGTAGTTGTATTTGCTTGTGATAAGTTTAGGCAAAATATTGTTGATTCTAAAGTAACTGTTCACACTGATCATGCTGCTATTAAGTACCTCATGGAAAAGAAAGATGCTAAACCTAGACTTATTAGATGGGTTCTCTTGCTACAAGAATTTGATTTATATATTATTGATAGAAAGGGAGCTGAGAACCCCGTTGCAGAAAACTTCTCTAGGTTAGAGAATATTCTTTATGACCCACTACCTATATATGATAGCTTCCCTAATGAACAATTAGCTATCATAAATACTTCTCGTACTACTCCATGGTATGCTGATTTTGCCAATTACATTGTTGCTAAATTTATACCACCTAGTTTCACATACCAGCAAAATAAAAAGTTTTTCTATGATTTAAGACATTACTTCTGGGATGACCCACACCTTTATAAAGAAGGAGTAGATGGTGTTATTAGACGTTGTGTACCCGAGCATGAACATGAACATATCCTACGCAAGTGTCACTCCGAGGCTTATGGAGGACACCATGCTGGAGATAGAACTGCACATAAGGTATTGCAATCCGGTTTTTATTGGCCTACTCTTTTTAAAGATGCCCATAAGTTTGTCTTGTCTTGTGATGAATGTCAAAGAATTGGAAATATTAGTAGACGTCAAGAAATGCCTATGAACTATTCACTTGTTATTGAACCATTTGATGTTTGGGGATTTGATTATATGGGTTCGTTTCCTTCCTCTAATGGGTATACACATATTTTAGTTGCTGTTGATTACGTTACTAAGTGGGTAGAAGCCATTCCAACTAGTAGTGCGGATCACAACACCTCTATTAAGATGCTTAAAGAAGTTATTTCTCCGAGGTTTGGAGTCCCTAGATACTTAATGACTGATGGTGGTTCACATTTTATTCATGGTGCTTTTCATAAAATTCTTGCTAATTATGATGTTAATCATAGAATTGCATCCCCATACCACCCATAGTCTAGTGGTCAAGTAGAACTAAGTAATAGAGAGCTAAAATTTATTTTGCAAAAGACCGTTAATAGATCTAGAAAGAATTGGTCCAAGAAACTTGATGATGCATTATGGGCCTATATAACTGCATATAAAAATCGTACGAGTATGTCTCCGTATAAAACGGTTTATGGAAAAGCATGTCACTTACCTCTCGAACTAGAACATAAGGCATATTGGGCCATTAAAGAGCTCAATTATGATTTCAAACTTTCTGATGAGAAGAGACTATTTGACATTAGATCACTTGATGAGCGGAGAACCCATGCCTATGAGAATGCCAAATTGTTTAAATAAAAGGTTAAAAGATGGCATGACAAAAGGATACAAAAACATGAGTTTTATGTAGGTGACTATGTTTTGCTATAAACCTCTCGTTTAAGATTTTTTGCAGGAAAACTCCTCTCTAAATGGGAAGGTCCTTACGTTATCGAGGAGGTCTATCATTCCGGTGCCATACAAATCAACAACTTCGAAGGCACAAATCCAAAGGTGGTGAATGGTCAAAGAATCAAACATTATATCTCAGGTAATCCCATAAATGTTGAAACCAATGTTATTGACACCGTAACCCGGGAGGAGTACATAAGGGACACTTTCCAGAACGTTTCAGACTCCGATAAGGAATAGGTATGTGGTACGGTAAGTAAACCGACTCCAAAACAGTTATAATAGCAATTTTCTCTGTTTTGGAATATTTAAGAAAATAGGAAAATAAGAAGTAGTCTGAATGGGGCACGAGGCATCCACGAGGGTGGAGGGCGCGCCCTACCCCCCTAGGCGGGCCCCCTGACTCGTGGGCACCTCGTGTGCCCTCCGGACTCTGTTTTCTTGCACGTTACTTCTTTTGGTCGGTAAAAATTCATTATATAATCTCTCGAAGGTTTTGACCACGGGACCACGACATAATCCTCTCATTTTTTTCGAGTTGTTTTTCTGACAGATCTAGATCACCATGACGTGTTCAAGCGCCCCCAAGGACAAGTTTTTCGAGAAGGTCATCAAACCCTACCTCGTGGAGGTGCTGCAACACCCTCAAAGCATTGAGACGCGTGACAGGGTGCTGCACATCCGTGATGTTGAGGGGCCAAGGAGGACCGGAAGCATGGAGACAAGACTCGAAGCAATGGAGCAACAAGTTTTCAAGTGTCAGGGGATGGTGGAACGCGGACTCAACGCCAACCACATGATGATCTCGGAGTTCACCAACAACCACAAGCTGGATGCCAAGAACATTGGGGAGACCATATTCAAGCTTCATGAGAAAATCGAGCACCTCCAAGCCAGATCTATGACCTGCAAAACCAAAAACTGTGAGTATGAATACATATTCGAGAGGATCAGTTTGGCTGCAGATTTGAGGATCTCGGAGACTCGATCATCCTTCCACGATGGTGAGCTTATGCCTTGGAAGATGGACGACAAGCCTACGTCATCAACAACTCCATCATCACCACCTCTGAAGAAAGAGACATGAACACATGGGTATGGGCACTCTCCTTGGCAACTGCCAAGCTTGGGGGAGGTGCCCCGGTATCGTATCACCATCACACTTCTTGTTGGGGAACGTAGTATTTCAAAAAAAATCTACGATCACGCAAGATCTATCTACTAGAAGCATAGCAACGAGAGGGAAGAATGTGTCTACGTACCCTCGTAGACCGAAAGCGGAATCGTCTAGTGACGCGGTTGATGTAGTCGAACGTCTTCGCGATCCAACCGATCCAAGCACCGAACGTATGGCACCTCCGCGTTCAGCACACGTTCAGCTCGATGATGTCCCACAAGCTCTTGATCCAGTTGAGCATCAAGGGATAGTTTCGTCAGCACGATAGCGTGGTAACGGTGATGATGAAGCTACCAGCGTAGGGCTTCGCCTAAGCACTGCAACGATATGACCGAGGTGTGTAACTGTGGAGGGGGCACTGCACACGGCTAAGACAAATATTGGAGTGCCTTTGGCGTGCCCCCTTCCCACGTATATAAAGGAGGGAGGAGGAGGAGGCCGGCCCTAGAGGGGGCGTGCCAAGTGTGGAGTCCTACTAGGACTCCCTAGTCCTAGTACGATTCCTCCTCCCACATGGAATGGGAAAAGGGAAAGCGAGAAGGAGAAGGAAGGAAGGGGGCGCCCCCTTTCCCTAGTCCAATTCGGACCTGTCCATGGGGAAGGGCGCGTCCACCCTTGAGGCCTTTCTCTCATTTCCCGTATGGCCCATTAAGGCCCAATACGAATTCCCGTAACTCTCCGGTACTCCGAAAAATACTCGAATCACTCGGAACCTTTCCGATGTCTGAATATAGCCTTCCAATATATCGATCTTTATGTCTCAACCATTTCGAGATTGTTCGTCATGTCCGTGATCTCATCCGGGACTCCGAACAAACGTCAGTCATCAAATCACATAACTCATAGTATAAATCATCATCGAACGTTAAGTGTGTGGACCCTACGGGTTCGAGAACTATGTAGACAAGACCGATACACATCTCCGGTCAATAACCAATAGAGGAACCTGGATGCTCATATTGGCTCCTACATATTCTATGAAGATCTTTATCGGTCAAAACGCATAACAACATACGTTGTTCCCTTTGTCATCAGTATGTTACTTGCCCGAGATTCGATTGTCGGTATCATCATACCTAGTTCAATCTCGTTACCGTCAAGTCTCTTTACTCGTTCCGTAATGCATCATCTCGTGACTAACTCATTAGTCATTTGCTTGCAAGGCTTATTATGATGTGTATTACCGAGAGGGCCCAGAGATACCTCTCCGACACTTGGAGTGACAAATCCTATTCTCGATCTATGACAACGCCACAAACACCTTCGGGAACACCTGTAGAGCATCTTTATAATCACCCAGTTATGTTGTGACGTTTGATAGCACACAAGGTGTTCCTCCGGTATTCGGGAGTTGCATAATCTCATAGTCATAGCAACATGTATAAGTCATGAAGAAAGCAATAGCAGTGAAACTAAACGATCAAGTTGCTAAGCTAACGAATGGGTCTTTTCCATCACATCATTCTCCTAATGATGTGATCCCGTTGATCAAATGACAACTCATGTCTATGGCTAGGAAACACAACCATCTTTGATCAATGCGCTAGTCTAGTAGAGGCATACTAGGGACACTCTGTTTTGTCTATGTATTCACACATGTACTAAGTTCCTGGTTAATACAATTCTAGCATGAATAATAAACATTTATCATGATATAAGGAAATAAATAATAACTTTATTATTGCCTCTAGGGCATCGTTCCTTTAGTCTCCCACTTGCACTAGAGTCAATAATCTAGTTCACATCACCATGTGATTTAACACCAATAGTTCACATCCTCATGTGATTTAACACTTTATAGTTCACATCGCCATGTGACCAATACCCAAAAGGTTTACTAGAGTCAATAATCTAGTTCACATTGCCATGTGATTAACACCCAAAGAGTAATAAGGTCTGATCATGTTTTGCTTGTGAGAGGTTTAGTCAATGGGTCTGCCACATTCAGATATGTATGTATTTTGCAAATTTCTATGTCGACAATGCTCTGCATGGAGCTACTCTAGATAATTGCTCCCACTTTCAATACGCATCCAGATTGATACTCAGAGTCATCCAGATCGGTGTCAAAGCTTGCATCGACGTAACTCTTTACGACGAACTCTTTATCACCTCCATAACCGAGAAATATTTCCTCATTCCACTAAGGATAATTTTGACCGCTGGCCAGTGTTCCACTCCTGGATCACTATTGTACCCTCTTGCTATACTCATGGCGAGGTGCACAATAGGTCTGGTACACATCATAGCATACTTTATAGAACCTATGACTAAGGCATAGGGAATGACTTTTCTTTCTCTTTCTATTTTCTGCCGTGGTCGGGTTTTGAGTCTTTACTCAACTTCACACCTTGCAACACAGGAAAGAACTCTTTCTTTGACTGTTCCATTTTGAACTACTTCAAAACTTGCCAAGGTATGTACTTATTGAAAAAAAACTTATCAAGTGTCTTGATCTATCTCTATAGATCTTGATGCTCAATATGTAAGCAGCTTCACCGAGGTCTTTTCTGATCGGCAATATGTCATTCACATATACTTATTAGAAAGGCTGTAGTGCTCCCACTCACTTTCTTGTAAATACAGACTTCACCGGAAGTCTGTATAAAACTATATGCTTTGATCAACTTATCAAAGTGTATATTCCAACTCCGAGATTCTTGCACCAGTCCATAGATGGATCGCTGGAGCTTGCACATTTTGTCAGCACCTTTAGGATTGACAAAACCTTCTAATTGCATCATATACAACTCTTCTTTAATAAATCTACTAAGGAATGCAGTTTTGTTATCCATTTGCCAATCATATAATGCGGCAATTGCTAACATAATTCGGACAAACTTAAGCATCGCTACGGGTGAGAAAAACTCATCGTAGTCAACACCTTGAACTTGTTGAAAAACCCTTTTTGTGACAAGTCGAGCTTTGTAGATAGTAACACTACCATCAGCGTCCGTCTTCCTCCTGAAAATCCATTTATTCTCAATGGCTTCTATATCATCGGGCAAGTCAACCAAAATCCACATTTTGATCTCATACATGGATCCCATCTCAGATTTCATGGCCTCAAGCCATTTTGCGAAATCTGGGCTCATCATTGCTTCCTCATAGTTCATAGGTTCATCATGGTCTAGTAACATGACTTCCAGAACTGGGTGCCGTACCACTCTGGTGCGGAACGTACTTTGGTTGACCTACGAGGTTCAGTAGTAACTTGATCCAAAGTTTCATAATCATCATCATTAGCTTCCTCGCTAATTGGTGTAGAAATCACTGGAACTAGTTTCTGTGATATACTACTTTCCAATTCGGGAGAAGTTACAATTACCTCATCAAGTTCCGCTTTCCTCCCACTCACTTCTTTCGAGAGAAACTCCTTCTCTAGAAAGGATCCATTCTTAGCAACGAATATCTTGCCTTCGGATCTATGATAGAAGGTGTACCCAACAGTCTTCTTTGGGTATCCTATGAAGACACATTTCTCCGATTTGGGTTTGAGCTTATCAGATTGAAGCTTTTTCACATAAGCATCGCAGCCCCAAACTTTAAGAAACAACAACTTTTGTTTCTTGCCAAACCACAGTTCATAAGGCGTCGTCTCAATGGATTTAGATGGTGCCCTATTTAACGTGAATGCGGTTGTCTCTAATGCATAACCCCAAAATGATAGTGGTAAATCGGTAAGAGGAATCATAGATCGCACCATATCTAATAAAGTGTGGTTTACGACATTCGAACACACCATTACGCTGTGATGTTCCACGTGGCGTGAGTTGTGAAACTATTTCACATTGTTCTAAATGAAGGCCAAACTCATAACTTCAAATATTCGCCTCCGCGATCAGATTGTAGAAACTTTATTTTCTTGCTACGATGATTTTCCACTTCACTCTGAAATTCTTTGAACTTTTCAAATTTTTCAGACTTATGTTTCATCAAGTAGATATACCCATATCTGCTCAAATCATCTGTGAAGGTCAGAAAATAATGATACATGCCGCGAGCCTCAACACTCATCGGACCGCATACATCAATATGTATTATTTCCAATAAGTCAGTTGCTCGCTCCATTGTACCGGAGAATGGAGTTTTAGTCATCTTGCCCATGAGACATGGTTCGCAAGCACCAAGTGATTCCAAAAGCCCATCAGCATGGAGTTTCTTCATGCGCTTTACACCAATACGACCTAAACAGCAGTGCCACAAATAAGTTGTACTATCATTATCAACTTTGCATCTTTTGGCTTCAATATTATGAATATGTGTATTACTACGATCGAGATCCAACAAACTATTTTCATTGGGTGTATTACCATCGAAGGTTTTATTCATGTAAACAGAACAACAATTATTCTATGACTTTAAATGAATAACGTATTGCAACAAACATGATCAAATCATATTCATGCTCAACGCAAATGCCAAATAACATTTATTTGGGTTTTACACTAATCCTGAAAGTATAGGGAGTGTGCGATGATGATCATATCAATCTTGGAACCACTTCCAACACACATCGTCACTTCACCTTTAACTAGTCTTTGTTCATTCTGCAACTCTTGTTTCGAGTAACTAATTTTAGCAACTGAACCGGTATCAAATACCCAGGGGTTACTATGAACACTAGTAAAGTACACATCAATAATCTGTATATCGAATATACCTTTGTTCACTTTGCCATCCTTCTTATCAGCCAAGTATCTAGGGCAGTTCCATTTCCAGTGACCATTTCCTTTGCAGTAGAAGCACTTAGTTTCAGGCTTGAGTTTAACTTTGGGTTTCTTCACGGGAGTGACAACTTGCTTGTCATTCTTCTTGAAGTTCCCCTTCTATCCCTTTGCCCTTTACTTGAAACAAGTGGTGTTGTTAACCATCAACACTTGATGCTCTTTCTTGATTTTTACCTTCACTGATTTCAGCATCGCGAAGAGCTCGGGAATTGCTTTTGTCATCCTTTGCATATTATAGTTCATCACGAAGTTCTACTAACTTGGTGATAGTGACTAGAGAACTTTGTCAATTACTATCTTATCTAGAAGATTAACTCCCACTTGATTCAAGCAATTGTAGTACCCAGACAATCTGAGCACATGCTCACTGGTTGAGCTATTCTCCTCCACCTTGTAGGCAAAGTACTATCAGAGGTCTTATACCTCTCGACACGGGCATGAGTAAGAAATACTAATTTCATCTCTTGGAACATCTCATATGCTCCGTGGCATTCAAAATGTTTTTGATGTCCCGGTTATAAGCCGTAAAGCATGGCGCACTAAACTATCAAGTAGTCATCATACCGAGCTTGTCAAACGTTCATAACGTCTGCATCTGCTCCTGCAATAGGTTTGTCACCTAGCGGTGCATCAAGGACATAATACTTCTGTGCAGCAATGAGGATAATACTCAGATCATGGGCCTAGTCCGCATCATTGCTACTAACATCTTTCAACTTAGTTTTCTCTAGGAACATATCAAAAATATAGGGGAGCTATAATGCGAGATATTGATCTACAACATAATTTGCAAATACTATCAGGACTAAGTTCATGATAAATTAAAGTCCAATTAATCATATTACTAAAGAACTCCCACTTAGATAGACATCCCACTAGTCATCTAAATGATCACGTGATCCAAATCAACTAAACCATGTCCGATCATCATGTGAGATGGAGTAGTTTTCAATGGTGAACATCTTATGTTGATCATATCTACTATATGATTCACGCCCGACCTTTCGGTCTCCAGTGTTCCGAGGCCATGTCTGTACATGCTAGGCTCGTCAAGTTTAACCCGAGTATTTTGCATGTGCGAAACTGTCTTACACCCATTGTATTTGGACGTAGAGCTTATCACACCTGATCATCACCTGGTGTCTCGACACGACAAACTTTCGCAACGGTGCATACTCAGGGGGAACACTTGTACCTTGAAATTTTGTAAGGAGTCATCTTATAATGCTACCGTCGTTCTAAGCAAAATAAGAAGCATAATAAGATAAACATCATATGCAATCAAAATATGTGCCATGATATGCCCATCATCATCTTGTGCTTTTGATCTCCATCTCCAAAGCATCGTCATGATCTCCATCATCACCGGCTAGACACCATGATCTTCATCGTAGCATCGTGGTCGTCTCGCCAACTATTGCTACTACTACAATCGCTAACTTATAGTGATAAAGTGAAGCAATTACAAGGCCTTCGCGATTCATACAATAAAGAGACAACCATAAGGCTCCTACCGCTTGCAGATAACTTTACAAAACATGATCATTTCATACAATAACATATAACTCATCACGTCTTGACCATATCACATCACAACACGCCCTGCAAAAACAAGTTAGACGTCCTCTACTTTGTTGTTGCAAGTTTTACATGGCTGCTACGGGCTTAGCAAGAACCATTCTTACCTACGCATACAAAAACCACAATATTTTTTTGTCAAGTATGTGATGTTTTAACCTTCACGAGGACCGGGCGTAGCCACACTTGATTCAACTAAAGTGAGAGAGACATACACCCGCCGGTCACCTTTAAGCAACGAGTGCTCGTAACGGTGAAACCATCTCGCGTAAGCGTACGCGTAATGTTAGTCCGGGCCGCTTCATCTCACAATACCACCGAATCAAAGTATGACATGCTGGTAAGCAGTATGACTATTATCGCCCACAACTCATTGTGTTCTACTCGTGCATATCATCTACGCATAGAACTGGCTCATGATGCCACTGTTGGGGAACGCAGTATTTCAAAAAATTCATACGATCACGCAAGATCTATCTACTAGAAGCATAGCAACAAGAGGGAAGAGTGTGTCTACGTACCCTCGTAGACCGAAAGCGGAAGCGTCTAGTGACGCGGTTGATGTAGTCGAACGTCTTTGTGATCCAACCGATCCAAGCACCGAACGTACGGCACCTCCGCGTTCAGCACAGTTCAGCTCGATGACGTCCCATGAGCTCTTGATCCAGTTGAGCGTCACGTGAGAGTTTTGTCAGCACGACGGCGTGGTAACGGTGATGGTGAAGCTACCGGCGCAGGGCTTCGCCTAAGCACTGCAACGAGATGATCGAGGTGTGTAACTGTGGAGGGGGGCACCGCACACGGCTAAGACAAATCTTGTAGTGCCTTTGGGGTGCCCCCTGCCCATGTATATAAAGGAGGAAGGAGGGAGGAGGAGGAGGCCGGCCCTAGAGTGTCGAGACCCTGATCCTAAGTCACACTGATCTAGCATGTAACACATCATATCACTTTGCGGCCTCACGCGGGTATCCCCACGGGTGCCACCTTACCTGGCCCGGGACCGTTTGCGTATTTTGGCTCACATATATGATAGTGTCGCTAGCATCCATATGATAGAGAACCCGGACCGACGTGACTAGTTGTAAACCAAAAGTGGCGCTAAATTACAGGGACATGCATACATGACCCAGCAACGAACGTGTCGGTCATCAACGTATGAACCCAAGTTGTAGCAAGCTACAAGGACTTAAGGGAACAACGCGTGACATTTCCTTGAAGGGACAGACACAGGAACGAAGAAGGACACATGCCGGTCAGCCTAAGTGTTCGGGAGCAGTAGCAAGCTACCAAGGCTCAGTGGAAGCACTAGGAGGCATTTCCCCATAAGATAGGCTACCAAGGGTAAACAACTAAGTTTCGGATCCTACACATAGCAATACACATTACACGTACGCATAACATGCAAATATGTGTTGTACAACATGGCATCACAACATAACTCAACAACTCATATAGATAAGGGCCAGAATATCCATCATAGCATTTATTACAAATAGGGGTCACATGACCCAACATACAGAGCATACAGGCAACAGAAGCATAACATGTCTGAGTACAAACAACTACAAATGAAAAAGGCTGAGAAGCCTGACTATCTACTAGACCCTCCCAAGGGCACAAGATCGTAGCTGAGGTAACAAGCTAAACATCGAAGTCCACGCGGAACTACTAGTGAGACTGAAGTCTCTCTGCAAAAACATAAATTAAGCAAACGTGAGTACAAAGGTACTCATCAAGACTTACATCAGAACTAACTACATATGCATCAGTATCAACAAAGGGATGGTGGAGTTTAACAGCAGCAAGCCAGCTTTGACTCAGTGGCTACCCTGAACTACGACGGCAAGTAACTCTTTTGAGGTGGCGCACACGAGTCCACATATTCACCAATCAATACACCACTATGGATCCGCTCCTGTCTCCCTACGAGAAGGCCATCCATAGCACTCACACTTGTCTTGAGCATTTTAGAGTATCCACTTTCACTTGTCTATGTACCACGTAAGCATCCAAGAAGTCCATAACCGCGGACCCGGCTATTCGAATAGATCATGATAACCCTGCAGGGGTGTACTTCTTCACACACGCTCTCGCCACTTACCGCCATGTACACGTCGTGTATCTCGGCAACCTTCAAGCGGAAGCCTGGCGAGGGTGTCACCAACGACCTGACAAACCACACAAGACTCTAGTCCAGGTTTATCGCCTATTCGGGTTCCATCCGTAAGGAGATCTGGCCGGGGTGTCGCTCACGGCCCCAAACGATGTGTACAGGGTTCCCAAGCCCACCATCCGGGTGCCACTTGGAACACCGGGCCACTGCACCTAGTCTGTCCCAAGCCCACCTGTACCGGGTGCCACTTGGTAGACTACTAGCACTACCTACAAACAACAGAAACTAGTTGCGACTCCTGGACAGAGATCTAGTTGATTAATAAGTCAAGAGGGGCACTTAAGCATTCCAATGCATGGTAGTAGCTAGTCATTGGACAACTTACACAGAACTCGGTTCTTAAGGACGGTTCCAGTGAGACAACCAACCATGTACTCCTACATGGCCTCTCACCGCTACCTTTACCAAATCGTGTTCACACACTTAGCTCACACACGGTAGGACATGTTCATCACCATTCCAATTCATCCCCGATGAATCAGACCTGACACAACTCTAAGCAATAGCAGGCATAACCAGAAAGCATGAATGAGTAGGCACAACATGGCTCAAACAACTCCTACTCATGCTAGTGGGTTTCAACTATTTACTGTGGCAATGACAGGTCATGCAGAGGAAAGGGGTTCAGCTACCGCAGCAAAAAGTAGTTCAATCATCATTGTCCTAATGCAGTGAAGGAGAGCAGGAGCGAGAGAGTGGGATTGTATTGGAATGCTCAATGGGAGTTTGCTTGCCCGGCACTTCTGAAGATAGTATAGTTCTTCATCGGTGTGATCGATCTCATCGTCGGAACCACGTCTACTGAGAGGGGACAAACACCGGCAACAGAGAAAGAACACAATCAATGCAATGCGATAATATGATGCATGATCATGACATGGCAATATGATGTTGATTGAGATAATGCAACTAGCAACCATATTAAATGAGGAGGTTGGTTTGAACCAAAGGTTCAAATTCAAACTTCATATGTGATTATTCAAATGCCATTTATTCAAATTGTCCTAAACAATGGTTGTAAGTTGTTCAAACATGCATGAAAATGCCATATACAGATTCTTTGGATTTTTCTGATAATTTTTCATATAAAAAATTATTTTCATCTGAGCTACGGTTGATTTTATGTGATTTTTAGAAGTTAGAGATTTTTCTGAAATAAATAAATCATTTCTGATTTATTTAAAATTCCAGAAAGGCTTTATGATGTCATAGTGACATCATCACTACGTCAGCAAGTCAAAGGCACAAGCCCGGGTCAAACCTGATGGCTGGGACCCACATGTTAGTGGCACAGCCAGTTAATAAAGACTATTAGTGCTAATTAGCTAACTAACTTAATTAACCCAGAGGCTGGGCCCATAGGTCAGTGACTAACCTAACTAACTGGATTAATTAGCGTTTAACTTAACTAACCTAGGCTAATTAGGGGGGGCCACACATCAGTGACCCAAGGTGGTCAAACTGGGTCAACCCGGGTCAAACTCGCCGGAGTTGACCCATGGCTCGTCGCTGGCGTGACCAGAGACGGCGGAGGGGCTCGGGTTTCATCCCACGGCAACCAAATCGAAGGCCGAGGCCATCTACGGAACGAGGAGGCTCATCCGCGTCAAATGGTGTGAGTGGGAGGAGCTGGGGTGGAGCATGCTCGCCGGAGTTGAGCTCGTGGCGGCGGCCGGCGTTCGGTGTCAGTGGGTTAGGCGTTACGGTGCATCTTAGGACGAGCTGGTGAGGTCAGTGACTTCCTGGGAGTGCCCTGAGTGCGGTGACTAGCTTGGTTTGGATGGAGGCAAGCCAAAATGACGACGGTGACATGTCCGGCGCCAGCGAGGTCTCGGCCTCGACGGGAAGGAAGGCTACACTGAGCTATCGAACAAAGGAGAAGTGGGTTAGGTAGAGGAGCTCACGGCGATTCGGACGAGGGTCACAGCGATCTCGAGGAAAGGTTGGAGTCGTCGGGCCGGCGGACGCGATCTCCGGTGTCTGAGCTTGAAGACGACGATGATGAGGACATTGCAGCGTGTCCAGCGATGCGTGGCTCGACGGAGAGGTAGAAGACATCGACGTGGACCTCGGGGACATGTGGAGGTAGCACGGCAACGGCGGTGAGAGCGCGGTCGATGAGCGGCGGCTACGGCTGCGCTCGGGTGGTTGCACACGAGAGGGACAGGTGAAGGGAAGAGAGTGCAGTGAGTGAGGGAGAGGAGAGAGGGCTTCGAGGCGTCTCCAGTGCAGTTGGGATGAAGGGGAGCTCGCCAGCGCGAAGCAGGAGCTGGCACGGCCGGCGTCGTGCTCTGGTTTGCCTCTGCCTTCTGGCAGGGGTAGAAGACGAGGATGCCCTTATGGTCTGGGCCTCCTATGCTGGGCCAGGTGGCTGTGGCAGGTGGGCCAGGTAAGTCCTTCTCTCATTCTCTTTGATAATTCTTTATGTTTTCTATTTTCTGTAGTTGTTTTGGCTTTATTAAAAATACCAGAGCATTTTCAAAAATCATGAGACTGCTTGTGGCCACAGTTTGGATTATTTCCAACAGCCAACATTTCAGTTCATGAATATTTGGACATTTAAAATAATATATAAAATTTAAATGCCCAAATGCAAATATGGTATGATTTAATTCGGTGCCCAAAATATTCCACAAAAATGTTCACTATTTTTGGTTTGGTCTCAAAGCCTTGCCAAAATTATCAACATTGATGAAGGCATTTTGGGTCATTGGAAATATTTTTAGGTTGAACCTAGTGGAGTTATTTTGGTGCTAGGGTTTGAACAAACCCCATTTCAAGTTTCAAAAGAATTAGACATGATGCAAGATGCACTCAAGTGCAACTAATTACAAGCAAGTGCATCTAATTACAAGCAATAATCTAGGGCTGTGACAACTCACCCCCACTAAAAAGAATCTCGTCCTGAGATTCAATACGTGAGTTAAGGAAAGAGAAGGACAAAAGGCTAACACGGTCTTCATGATCCTACTGTCCTTCATTTGAATATTGATTGCTTGCCTCATGTCGATCCTGACATCCTTGCTTTCAAGATCTTTGTCCAACACAGTGACGACGAAAGGAACTCTACAAAATTGATCTTCTGAAAGATCAAGCAACTCAAGATCAACTAATGGAGTGAGACGTCGAAACATCTCTTGAGCTGAGACACGGAACACACATCCAGAGGGATGGAGTGAAACAAATGATGAAGATTCACTTGGTAGGCAATAATTCCACACCTAAGAAGATGATGATCGATGTCACCAGACGGGGCACCTTAGAGAAGGTGACTCGTAGAATTATTCCCTTGAGTGGCAAAAAGAATTACTTTTGATATAGACATCATTGAAATTCCCTATACCAGCCTAAGGCAGATCACAATCTATAGTTGAAGGAGTTCGAGGGAACGACATACTCCGACTAGAATGGATGATGTGGACTACCTTGTTGAAGACAAGGCTATGAGTGATTTTGCTTATCATCGGAAATGGATGAGACCCATGGTAAGTCCACTCTTGAAGATAACCCTGAATAACAAGTGCTGAGAAGGGCAGCCCATGGTAAATGGCACAATGGTGGTGAAAGCTGGGAACAAAATGCAAATGTTGGAACGTTCCAACCATCATATCTGTTTGAGATTCAGATCTGGTTGGCAACGGGACATTTCAGAGAACATGTCTGGAAAAGGAAAGGTAGCATCACAAATCGACGAGATGACGTTGCGAAATTCTCAGGAAATGAACTACAATAGCAGCTCCAAAACATGAGCTATTTTTGCTACACACATGTGAACACGTTGTCACAGACAAGCATGACCACGTAGTAGTCTTACAACGAAACACTACCGAGTTCTAATTGGGAACCATCATTATGGATAACGAAGTCCTTGATTAAGCCCGGGTTAGATCTTAAGAAGGAACTTCTTCTCCTTGAACAATCAATCAGTGGCTTGGTGTGCTAGGGAATACATATGGAGTGGAGGTAATTAATCTGCCAAACCATAGTATACATTCGCACATGCATAACTGACTTGGGATGATTCCTAAGGAAGCAAAACAAACTTTCTTGAATTCACGGTGGCAACTTGCATCATATGCAGGTGAATTAGAGGAAGTCACTTCTTCCATCCAAACATAAACTTCATGAGTTAACATGAAGAAAATGCTTTCAAAAGTTTCCAACACTAGCTTAGATGTTCAACATGAATCATGGACAAGATGAAAATGTTGTCAATGGGCTCAACAACAAACCATACATGCTTCCATATAAATGGAATTCCACAATTAAACGAACACGGTGATAGCATTGGTCAGACCAAAGGATATAATGGTGTATGCTCGAGGGATCAACCACGAGTAAGACAACATTTCGAACATCGTTGGTTCTAATTTGACTTGACGATAGCCCACACTCAAATCAAAGTTTGGACAAGACAATAGATCCAACAATTGATCACGAGGATCAATCGATGAAGATATCATCTTTCTTCAACACACACACAAAAGATATCCCTTGGAAGGAACTAAGTCAGGCAAGCTTTTATCTTCCAACTCTACAAGTTATTATTTTTGCTTAGCCAACTAGTTCAGGGTATCCAACACAGATTCTTGGAGAAAAGGGTGGTTTACAAGAAACCAACTTGATCATGGACTCAACATAACGGTCAGGGGACAACCTGGTAATACTTCCGAGAAGATATTCCAAAAATCATGAACCACCGATATGCTGTGAAGCTCGAGAGCAATCTTGCTTTTCAGAGCAAGACGATATGATCAAGAGAGCCCGAGATTGATTCAATCCTAACCCATTGATTGACAAGTGCACCAGGAACAATGGACTAGGTAGCACGATCAATCTTAGAATGGTGATTCAGTAACCAACACGCTAAGAATGAAATTGTTGTCCTTTAACTACCAAGAAACAAGGTTGCTAGGGGTATTGATTCACACATCATGGTTCACTTGTCGGCATTCCGGTTATGACAACATGGAGACCGAGAAATGAATGATGATGGCGAGAAGTATCACTATATCAAGAGTTCATAGGAGGTGGTGCAATTCCCATGACACACTTGACATGCAAGAGGGCAACACTCCAAGGTAGAACAGATTAGAAGCTGGATGGGCATTCTAAACTGCGGAGTACATCTGCTTTGACCCAATCCTAGAAATGGATGAGGTTCTAGAGTTTGTTTCACCTAGTCATTCCAGAATAGAATGGCTTGACGGACCACAAGAGAAAAAGGCATCTAAGAACACGAATGCACAACTACTCTTGACTATCAACTGATAGACGGGGGTCATAATACAACTAAAGAGGAACAACTCAAGGGAACATATAACTTTCTGAGTTGTGGATGCATAGATTAGCATGTCGAACTAGTTCAACATACTTCTTCTGGATAACCCATGCAGAAAGGTAGAATTGGCGGAGTTACAAAGTGGAATGGAGAACTCATCAAGAGCACTCTGGTTTGTGATCCTTTGGTTCAGAAGAACTTCTGCCATGATGGTTCATGGTATTGGAAGAAGGAAATACCACGGACCTCGAGGGCTATTACAAAGGTTACTAATATCCTAAAGGTACGAGCAAACACTATCAACACGAGGTAAGTAGGGTGGATCTTGGGTTCAAGAACCCACGAATAGAATGCCTACTAACTAAATGGCATCACGGGATGCTTTCGATAATAATGGCTAGAGTCATCACACTGGGTATATAAAACATTGCTAGATTACTGGGTGATTCTCTAAGAGACCTAGGGTCATAGCAATAGCTCCAACATATATGCCAAGGCAACAGAGTACCTCAACCGGCGAATAGTGTGGTTAACCTGGCCCAAAGGAGCATCAGGAATGGGAAGAAGGGATTTGCAAATGCATCAGACTGTTTAGAAACCTGGGAAGACTCGGACAACATAACGGCTATAAATGCTCAAAAGATTAGAGATATCCTGCAAAATGGTGGTATAACCACTCAAACATCACAATAACAAGATTCCGAGACCAACTATCAACACACGGAGGTAGAAGAAACTGAACTGAGGTTGAATCCAAAATTAACGTGATCCTGATAAATAGAATGATAATCCTAGTTCTTAATCCCCGTAGAATAGAAGAAGGTGACTTAGATCAGAAGGTCATAAGGTAAAGAAGTAAAAAGAGCCTTACGTTCCCTTCCACAATCAATTACCTTAATATAAATAAAGAGTTTCTAGACACAACTTCGTCTAGTTTGGCTTGGTAATCCTACAGGCAGTCAGGCTCTGATACCAAAGTTGTCGGGACCCCTATCCTAAGTCACACCGATCTAGCATGTAACACATCATATCACTTTGCGGCCTCACTCACGGTATCCCCACGGGTGCCACCTTACCTGCCCCGGGACCGTTTGCGTATTTTGGCTCACGTATATGATAGTGTCGCTAGCATCCATATGACAGAGAACCCGGGACGACATGACTAGTTGTAAACCAAAAGTGGCGCTAAATTACAGGGACATGCATACATGACCCAGCAACGAACGTGTCGGTCATCAACGTATGAACCCAAGTCGTAGCAAGCTACAAGGACTTAAAGGAACAACGCATGACATTTCCCTGAAGGGACAGATATAGGAACGAAGAAGAACACATGCCGGCCAACCTAAGTGTTCCGGAGCAGTAGCAAGCTACCAAGGCTCAGTGGAAGCACTAGGAGGCATTTCCCCATAAGATAGGCTACCAAGGGTAAACAACTAAGTGTCGGATCCCACACATAGCAATACACATTACACGTACGCATAACATGCAAGTATGTGATGTACAACATGGCATCACAACATAAGTCAACAACTCATATAGATAAGGCCCAAAAAAGCCATCATAGCATTTATTACAAACATGGGTCACATGACCCAACATACGGAGCATACAGGCAACGGAAGCATAACATGTCTGAGTACAGACAACTACAAATGAAAAAGGCTGAGAAGCCTGACTATCTACTAGACCCTCCCAAGGGCACAAGATCGTAGCTGAGGTAACAAGCTAAATGTCGAAGTCCACGCGAAACTACTAGCGAGACTGAAGTCTCTTTGCAAAAACATAAATTAAGCAAACGTGAGTATAAAGGTACTCAGCAAGACTTACAACAGAACTAACTACATATGCATCAGTATCTACAAAGGGATGGTGGAGTTTAAAATCAGCAAGCTAGCTTTGACTCAGTGGCTACCCTGAACTACGATGGCAAGTAACTCTTTTGAGGTGGCGCACACGAGTCCACATATTCACCAATCAATACACCACTATGGATCCGCTCCCGTCACCCTATGAGAAGGCCATCCATAGCAGTCACACTTGTCTTGAGCATTTTAGAGTATCCACTTTCACTTGTCTATGTACCACGTAAGCATCCAAGAAGTCCATAACCACAGACCCGGCTATTCGAATAGATCATGATAGCCCTGCAGGGGTGTACTTCTTCACACACGCTCTCGCCACTTACCGCCATGTACACGTCGTGTATCTTGGCAACCTTCAAGCGGAAGCCTAGCGAGGGTGTCGGCCATGACCTGACAAACCACACAAGACTCTAGTCCAGGTTTATCGCCTATTCGGGTTCCATTCGTAAGGAGATCCGGCCGGGGTGTCGCTCACGACCCCAAACGACGTGTACAGGGTTCCCAAGCCCACCATCCGGGTGCCACTTGGTACACCGGGCCACTGCACCTAGTCTGTCCAAAGCCCACTGATACGTCCAAAACGTATCTATAATTTCTGCTTGCTCCATGCCACTTTTGGGTGATATTGCTATTATATTTATATACTTCCATACACTTTTGATCATATTTGGACTAACCTACTAATCCAGTGCACCCCAGTGCCAGTTTCTGTTTTCGGCTGTTTTTGTATTTCAGGTTTTCACATTACGAGAACTGTCAGGAAAATCCAGAAAAATTATATAAAAAATCAGCGTTCCAGAACCTACCTTGCGCCCGAAGTACAGCCGGGGGGGGGGGGCACCAGGGCCCCAGGCGCCCTGGCGGCGCCCCCCCCCCCGGGCCGCGCCGGGGGGGCGCTTGGGCCCCCCGAGCCCCGTCTGGTGCCCCCCGAGCCCCGTCTGGTGCCCCCCTTTGGCATATATTTAGAGCGTCCTTCGAAACCCTCGGGACGGGAACTCTTTTTCGCGATCTCATCTCTGTTCCGCCGCCGCCGCCGCTTCCAAGATCGGGAGCACCAGGAGAACTCTCCCCGGCACCCTGCCGGAGGGGAGGATCATCATCGGGAGCCTCTCCACCACCATGGACGCCTCCCGGATGAGTTGTGAGTAGTCTCCCTTGGACCATGAGTCCATGACCAGTAGATATGTGATGTTCTCCTCCCGTTCTTGTGCTTCGCTAATTAGTCCTCGTGAGCTGCCCTACATGATCGAGGCACATATGTAATCCTTATGCTGTTGCTATGATGAGTTTGCTGGGATCCGATGGATTATGAGATTATGTTCAGATTGTGATTGAGTAATATATTTGATCTACCTCTTTTATATTTATGTTCATAAGTAATTCTTGCATGTTCTCCGTTGTTATTTATTGCTTTGGCCAAGTAGTAGGTAGTGACTCCAAGAGGGAACGTTATGCTCGATTGTGGGTTCATGCCCCTCGATGACTAGTTTGAGTGACAGAAACATGAGTCTAGGGGGTGTGCTGTTGCCACAAGGGGGAAAACAACGGTGCTTGTGCCCGCGGGTGCAAGGATTGTTTACTTTACGCAAAGTTCTTTTAATGCAGTTGTCTGTTGCTTTGAGTTTACACTATGGGTGGGGCTCACAACTTAATACCAGCGAGATGTTCTGGATAGATATCTCAAGGTGGATGATTAGTAGTAGATATTGATGGATTTCGGTCTACTTACTTTGGCGTACCGCCCATGCTTTGAACCTCAACCTTTCTTGCAATGTAGTCAGCATTGGTTTGCGTTCGTGGTCCTGTCAATTGCCCAGCTGTAATTCGTTTACCTCACATAGCTGTTTTATCGTCTTTTGGGAGAGAGACATCACTAGTGAACATCATGAGACTCCGGTCTATATTACCATCATTGATCACATCCGCTATTTACTTTTCGCTTTTACTTACTATTGCAAACATTATCTATCACTACTATCATTTGCGTTTAATCCTTTGTGAACTACAAGGCCGGAGGGATTGACAACCTCTCTGTACTCGTTGGGAGCAAAGTTATTTGTATCTTTGTGCAGGTCCACGTTGATTGCTAATATCTGGCGCCGTTAGCAGTTGACACCTACTTGTTGAACCTAGGAGTCTCTGGGGATTCGATCCTTGGCATCTTTGCTAAGGGAAAAACTTCCACAACACTGCATCTCACACCTTCCACTTGGGGTAACCAACGAGGGGTTAGAGGCCCATCAAGGAGTTTTTCTGGCGCCGTTGCCGGGGACTCCACTCTTCAGGATAGGGGAGTTGCACGCTATCTTTTACCTTTGCTTTTAGTCTTGTTAGTTTACCTTTCAGTTTTCTTTATGTCTTTTCACTAGTTATGCTTATGGACAACCTTTCTATTGGATCGTTGCTTGTGGGAAGACGCCCCACACCTGTGGTGGTTGCTCCTCCCCCTACTGAAATTGTGCCCTATAAAATACCGGCTGGTATTATCAATTATGTTTTGGCTAATCGTTATGCAGCAGACAGACATCCCGGTGAACACTTGCTATATCTGTGACAATTATGTTCATTATTTAAGCTTGTAGGTGTATCAAGGGAGTTTGTCATGAGGACATTATTCGCCGTATCACTTATAGATAAAGCTTCAGATTGGTATAAGCTTCTCGATAACTCACACTTGCTTGATTGGCAAGAACTTATGTCTCTCTTTTAAACTAAGTTTTATCCTCTTCATGATGCTTATGTGGAGAGTAAGAGTACCTTTTTGCATGTGGATCATGGTAACAATATGCTTATATTTTTGAGTTTATTCGTGATCCCACTAAAAATTATTATGAGAAGGGAACATATGCTTATAGATATTTCAATAATATTAAGTTCCCTCTCTTTATGTTGAAGGTTTTGAAGTTATGCTTGTTTTGCCTTCCTATGCTAGTTGCTTTATGCTTCCATAATTTATTTTCTTGCAATATTCCTATGCATAGGAAGCATGTTAGGCTTAAATGTGTTTGGTATTTGCTTCTTGATGCCCTCTTTTGTTCTTCAACTCTTATTCCTACGAGAGCATCATTAAAGTCTTAAGCCTATCTTTATGGCTATAAAGAAAGGGCTCTAGGGAGACAACCCTTGTTATCTTTGCTTTCAGTTTGTCCTTTCAGTTTTTAGTATCTTGATGTTGTTTACTACAGTAGCATCATCATTGTATCTTTGCTTTTCAATTTTGTGCCAAGTGTAGCCTCTGATTGCTAGAAAGTTCAAAAGTTGTGAGGTGCTGTCCAGGAAACAGATTATGTCCTTGGATAGAAAAATTCGTATAAAATCACCAGATCATCTTTTTCGTCTGAATTGTTTCGACAACGTTCTCTATATAATTGTCTTTCGTGCGTCTGTTCTGAGTTTTTTGATTTGAGTTGCAGAAGTGCCCCGAACAAATCAATTACTACCTGCTGTTCTGTTTTTCAGAGATTCTGTCCTGTTTTGCCTTTCCTTCATTTTGCAAACCAAGAGCTTGCTTTTTCTTTGCAAAAACCTTTTGGCAATCTTGAGAAATAGTAGCACTTCAAGAATATCTTTATTTCCAGCAAGGAACAATTATTTTATTAAGGGTACTAACCTCGCTAATCAGATTATGATGAGTTATGTATGAAGGGAT
This sequence comes from Secale cereale, assembly GCA_902687465.1. Taxonomy (NCBI): domain Eukaryota; kingdom Viridiplantae; phylum Streptophyta; class Magnoliopsida; order Poales; family Poaceae; genus Secale; species Secale cereale. Next base: position 450,350,338 of record LR738714.1, read on the forward strand.
TTTTCAAGTGTGCGAGGGAAGATGATAAAAAGATTCAGGAGTGTCAAGCGCTCAAGCTTGGGGATGCCCCCGTGCACCCCCAAGAAATATTCAAGGAGACTCAAGCGTCTAAGCTTGGGGATGCCCCCGTGCATCCCCTTCTCCATCAACATTATCAGTTCGTCTTTCGTTCCGCTATATTTTTATCACTTCATGTGTTATGTGCTATGCTTGGAGCGTCTTGCTTTTAGTTTCCTTTTTAGTTTTTCATAACGAGCCGGAACTCAACGTTCTTTATGTGGGAGAGAAACACGCTCCACTTCTACCTAGAACATAACATAGAATTTTCATGTCTATCTTTGCTGTGTGTGTTCTTTGTCTTTTAATAGCTACTATCATGTTCAGCTCTTAGTATTCATGCTTATCTTTTCAAAGAGCTTTTGTTTAGTTGGTTGCTTGAACTCTCTTTAATTATCATGCTTATCGTATTAAGAGAGTTTGCTTCCGTTGCATTGGTTGATATGTCTATGATAAAGATGCTACGTGCATAATGGCGCTTAGTAGTTCAGGTTTTCTTATGGTTAGTCTCAAATAGCTGGGGGATTCCCAATGTGTTATTGGAATACCAACTTGATTTGTTTGCCTATGATGTGGTATGGTTTAGTAATATCTTCCTTCGAGAATTTATTTTGATTGACTTGGCGTATGCTCACGCATATTTAAGACTGTAAAGAAAGTCTGTCAAGCCTTGATGATCTTTTATTTCTGAGTAGCGATATAACTACCATGCCTGATTCAATGTTGCTTTGTCGCTCTGCATGATTATGACCGTCATTGCTCTCTTAGTTGGTCGCTCCCAGTCTTTTGCTAACCTCTACCTGTACTAAGCGGACTAACTTTGCAATACATAGCTCATGGGAAAGTAGCTTAAAAACTATTGTGGTAAAGAATATGTTGCTTATGTATCGTATTTCTTATAAGTTTCTTGCTGAGCGGTAACCATATTTCTGGGGACGCCATCAACTGTCACACTTTTGTTGAATATCATGTGAGTTGCTATGCATGTTCGTCTTGTCTGAAGTAAGGGTGATTTGCCATGGGTTGAATGAGTATGCATATTGTTAGAGAAGAACATTGGGCCGCCAACCAAAGCCATGTATCATGGTGGAAGTTTTAGCTTGGACATTAATCCTCAATCTCTTATGAGAATATGCTTATGCATTAAAGAGGAGTCCATCATCTATTTTCTATGTTGTCCCGGTATGGATGTCCTCAAGTTGAGATCTATCAAAAACGAGAAATCAAATGCGATTTATCTCCTTGGACCTTTGTACAGGTGGCATAGAGGTACCTGTCGGTGTACTAAGATAGGGGTACCTTAGTACCCCAACTTGTGCACGGGCAGTAGCAGCTTCCCGCGGCAGGGTCTACCACGTGCTTGCCGGAAACCTCTCCGGTCCCTATGAAGCTATTCAAAAACAAAGTATGCAAGATCGAAGATCAAGACCCCGGCAAGTGGAGCTTGCCGGGAAGGCCGTCCCAGGCTCAAGATTATCTCATTAACACAAGCCCCTGGCAAGAGGAGCTTGCCAGGAAGACCAGAAGACTGCATTTCGGAAGACATGCCTCGGCGCACCTTGCGCCCCGGCAGGGCCCGGGGAGCGACAAGCTTCAGGGCCCGGCAAGATCAAGACCCCGGCAAGGTGCTTGCCGGGGGAAGCCTGCACTGTGTGCCCGCGCTCCAGCCCATCGGCCCACGCGTCGCCCTGGGGCCCTTCCAGGGACGCGTGGCGGATGGCTGTGCAGCCTGGGGGACACGGTGGCACTCCACGGTGACGAGGCCACCGCCGTGGCGAACGGAGACGCACGGGCGGGCGCTTTTGGGGTCGACGGCGACGGGCATTTAATGCTCTTGTCCCCCACTGTCAAAGTAGGTGATGACCACTGTTCATCCACTGTTCACGCACTGTTCCCGCACTATTACAACTACCACCAAAGTTACGTTTTTACCCTCCTCTACGTTGACACCTGTCGGTGACCCCTTGAGCTATAAAAGGAGGCCCATGCGCAACGTAGAAAGGGTTCGGAACCTAGACAGCTTACTCGCTCGGTGTAGCTAGTTCTTCAAGCTCCCGAGCCCAAGAACTTAATACAATCCAAGCAGGAGTAGGGTCTTACACGTCCATCGCGGCCCGAACCTGGGTAAACTGCCCGCGTGCGTTCTACGATCTGCTCTTTGTGCTCCCTCCGCTCCCTTACCGCAACGAACAAGGGGCTCCGGTCCCATAGGTGCTCGTGGTGGACAGTTTCCCCCGACATCTTTGGCGCGCCAGGTAGGGGGCGTCGAGGTTGTGCGAACCTGATCCGGCGCTCACGTGGGCGCATTCTTCATCAACCTCCCCAGCTTCATCAACAACTTCATCAGCAGCAGCATGGCCCCGAAGAAGAAGGCTTCGGAGGTCGCAGGCTCGTGTGCGTCTGTTCCGCCGCCACCAGAGCCAACGGTGGGCGGAGGAGACGCCGTCGGAAGGGTGGTCGCCGGCGAGGAAACTCACGGCGCCACCAAATCCAAGGACAAGACGGACGACCGAGCCTCGGTGTCCGTAGACGCGCCACGTCCATCTCAGCAGACGACAACCCAGCAGCGCCGTGGTACAGGAGGTACCATCCGCTTGCTGGGGCAAGGGCAAACTGGAGGCTCGCGGGATGCTCCAGGCCACCGTCCTGGCACGAGCAAGGTGCGGTCGCCGGGGCGGGAAACTGCTCCTTCTAACCCTGTTAGGAGTCCGAGCATATCCCGCTCCTCGCACCGTTCGCCCCCGCTCCCCTCCTCTCCAGCAGAAGCGCTCGCAAGGGCGCAATTGCTCCTCGACTTCCCTCCAGCGGCAGACAAGGCCGAAGACTGGAGGGCAACAATCCAGAGCCTCATCGCCTTCGCCAATAACGACACGCCGCAGCAACCGGCGACATCGCAGCCACGGCAAGTCGAGAAGACGAAGGCCGATGGCGACAAGACCGCCGGGGGTGCAACCACCATGCACTCTCCGCCGCGGAAGCAGAAGACGCCTCCCCGCCGGATTAACGTCGACGACGACTCCACGGCGTCGTCGGATCCGCGGGCTCGTCGGGACCAGCGCCAAGTCCTTGACGACCGGCGACAAGAAGATGCTCGGACAACAATCGAGCGCCGCCGAGAAGCCCGGCGACAATCAGATCAGCGTGCTGGGACCGCTGTCGACACGCACGCGCCCGGTGAACCAGGCGACTTGCCGTACGCGGCAGGTTGCCCTGCGTTTACCCGTGAGCTGCGGCGCGTCCAGTGGCCCAGCATGAAAAACTTCAAGCCCGACGTACCCGAGAAGTACGACGGCAAGACGCACCCCTCGGAGTTTCTCAGCATCTACACCATCACGGTGCAGGCTGCCGGGGGGCGCGATGAGAAGATACTGGCGAACTACTTCCCGCTGGTGCTTAAGCCAAACGTTCGTTCTTGGCTTATGCACTTGCCGGAAGGCTCCATTTCTTCATGGGCAGATCTTTGCCACCAGTTTGTTGGCGCCTTCACGGGCGGCCACAAACCCCACGCCAGGAGAGTGATCTCCACATCTTGGCCCAGAAGGAAGGAGAGTCCCTGCGCAAGTACATCCAACGATTCAGCCGCGTGCAACACAACATCCGCGACGTCCACCCTGCTGCGGTTATCAGTGCGTTCCATCAGAACGTGCGTAACCGCCGCATGCGAGAAGAGATGGCCATGACCAAGATACGGGATGTCAGCGAGCTCTATGCTCTGGCTGACAAGTGTGCACGTTCCGAAGAGGCGAGGAGACTCCCCGGGGAGGATGCTGGCGCGGCAGGAAGCGACAGCGAGGATGCCGCCCCGGCAAAGAAGAGCCGGCGGCGGAACAACAGAAAGAAGAAAAGCAAGGAGGTGCTGGTCGTCGAGAAGTCCGGCAAGGAGGCTCCCGCCAAGCAAGCACAGGCCGGCGGCTCCGGCAAGGAGCCCGCCCCTGTAGCGGCAGCCGACAAGCAGGACGGCTCCGACAAGCAATATTGCAAGATCCACCGCACCAAGGGCCACGACCTCTCCAACTGCAAGCGAGTTGAGTACCTCGTCGAGCAGCAGAAAGCTGAGTACGAGCGTCGCGACAAGGAGAAGGCCCAAGGTGGCGGGGGAGAGCCCAGCAAGAAGCGGCCATTCAATGGCCGGGGAGGACGCCGCGGCAAGGCCAAGCAGCGGCAAGGTGATCGACCTCCCCGGGGCCGCGACAAGGACGAAGAAGACGACGACGACGACATGGAGGAAGGTGATGACAGCGAGCAGGAGTTCCAGAAGGCCATAGAAGTTCTGAGTGTCGACGGAGGCGCCTCTCTGCATACTTCCCACCGCCAACTCAAGCAGTGGGTGCGGGAAGTAAACGCAGCTGAGCCGCCCGTTGAGTCACGCAGGCTGCTGAAGTGGTCCAGCACGCCCATCATTTTTGATCTTGAGGATCACCCTGACCGCACCACTGCGGTCGGGTGCTTGCCGATGTTGGTCTCACCAACTATCCGCAACCTCAAGGTCACCAAAATGTTGGTTGACGGCGGGGCCGGCCTAAACTTGATCTCCTCGGCTGTGATCAAGAAACTCCAAATCCCAGATGGCGAGCTCGAAGAGACCGGTTCGTTCCAAGGAATAAACCCGGGAAGGAGCAAGCCCAAGGGGAAGATTACTCTGCCGGTGACCTTTGGCGGGGAGCTCAACTTCAGGACGGATAGGATAACATTCGATGTTGCCGATATCCCATTGCCATACAATGGGATACTTGGACGTCTTGCCCTCGCCAAGTTCATGGCAGCTTCCCACTACGCCTACAATGTACTCAAGATGCCGGGGCCGATAAGCGTCATCTCTGTCCATGGCGACAAGAAGGACGCGCTTATCTGCGCCGACAAGATCTACCGGGATGCAGCAGCCGCGGCGGAGAGCAGTACACTTGCCGCTGAAGCTCCCGGGGGGAAGAAGACCAAGACCAAGTCCGGAAAGTGCTCTGGGACCCACTCCGGCAACCGCACCTCTTCGGAGTGCTGCGCTGCCGTCGAGGACGTTCCATCGAGCTCCACCGGCAAGTGCAAGAAGGGGAAGGCCGCTCCACCGGCAACCAAGAAGGTGTCCGCAAAGGAGGACGGCACTGGTGGTACCTTCACCATCAGTGCTACGCTTGACAGCAAATAGGAAAGCGCGCTCGTTGCCTTCCTGCGGGCGAATGTCGATGTGTTTGCATGGCAACCATCTTACATCCCCGACGTTCCCAGGAAGGTGATTGAGCACAAGCCCGCTGTTTGTCCTCATGCGCGACCCGTCAAGCAGAAGGTCAGAAAGCAAGCCGTGGAGCGCCAAGAATTCATTGCCGAAGAAATCAAGAAGCTAGAAGCAGCAGGCCTGGTTAGAGGCGTGATCCATCTGACGTGGTTAGCAAATCCAGTTGTCGTGCGTAAGGCCAACGAGAAGTGGAGACTGTGTATAGACTTCACTGATGTGAATAAAGCATGTCCCAAGGATCCATTTCCCTTGCCGCATATCGACCAGATTGTTGACTCCACTGCGGGATGTGAGCTGCTCTCTTTTCTTGATGCATATTCAGGCTACCACCAGATTTTCATGGCCAAGGAAGATGAAGAGAAGACTGCATTTATCACTCCATGTGGCACATATTGCTTCATACGCATGCCCTTTGGATTGAAGAATGCAGGCTCCACATTTGCAAGGGTAGTATACACTGCTTTTGAGCCACAGATTCACAGAAATGTGGAAGCTTACATGGATGATATCGTGGTCAAGAGCAAGAGCAAAGATACACTGATCCAAGATTTGGAAGAGACATTCGAGAATCTGCGCAAGATCCAGCTTAAGTTGAACCCCGAGAAGTGCGTCTTTGGAGTTCCCTCCGGCAAGCTTCTCGGGTTCTTTGTGTCACAGAGGGGGATTGAAGCCAACCCCGACAAGATTAAAGCTATCGAGCAGATCGAAGCCCCGAAGCGCGTCAAGGACGTAAGGAGACTTACAGGTTGTGTGGCTGCCCTCAGTAGGTTCATTTCAAAGTCTGCAGAACGCGCCCTTCCTTTCTTCAAAATCTTGAAGAAGGCAGGTCCTATGAAATGGACTCCGGAAGCGGAGGCGGCGCTGCAAGACTTGAAACGATATATATCCTCCACTCCAATACTTGTCGCACCTAGGCCACAAGAGAAGTTGTTGCTATATCTAGCAGCAACCAATCAAGTGGTTAGTGCTGCGTTAGTAGCGGAGAGGGAGGCCGACGAGGAGTCTACACCACCGGCAAGCGAATCCAGCGACAAGCAGGGTGCTCCCCCGACAAGCTCTGGCGCCGACAAGGACAACTCTGCGCAGGAGCAAGGAGAAGTGCGAAGAAGGATGGTACAGCGCCCAGTGTATTTTGTAAGTTCCCTCTTGCAGGGAGCTAGATCAAGATACTCTGGGGTGCAGAAGTTGCTTTTCGGCCTCCTCATGGCCTCGAGAAAGCTGCGCCATTACTTCCAAGCACACGAGATAACAGTGGTCACTCGCTTTCCGTTGAAGAGGATACTGCACAATCCAGAAGCAACAGGCAGGATCGTCGAGTGGGCACTGGAGCTGTCAAGCTTTGGTCTCAAGTTTGAGAGTACTTCAACCATACAGAGCAGAGCTTTGGCAGAATTTATAGCTGAATGGACCCCAACGCCCGATGAAGAAGTTCCAGAGACAAGCGTCCCCGTACAAGAAGCAAGCAGTGAATGGGTAATGTACTTTGATGGTGCCTTCTCGCTGCAAGGCGCCGGTGCCGGCATGGTACTCATAGCGCCCACCGGAGAACTCCTCAAGTATGTTATCCAGATGCACTTTCCCAGAGAACAAGCGATAAACAATACTGCTGAGTATGAAGGTCTGCTTGCCGGCCTCAGGATTGCAGCCGAACTTGGGATCAAGAAGTTGATTGTGCGGGGAGATTCTCAGTTGGTGGTCCGACAAGTGAACAAGAGTTATCAGAGCCCTTTGATGGAAGCTTATGTAGATGAAGTGAGGAAGCTTGAAGAGCACTTTGAAGGTCTGCAAATGGAGCACGTCCCGAGAGCTCAGAATGATATTGCAGATGGCCTTTCAAAGTGTGCTGCAATGAAGTTACCTGTGCAACCAGGGACCTTCCTGCTCAAGCTGACTCAGCCATCCGTTACACCATCAATTGGGCAGCACAAGAAGAGAAAGTTGGTCTCCGGCGACTACTTGCCGGCGGATCTCCCTGAGGCCGCCGCCAAGGTCCCCAAGATCGACAACCAGAACGCTGAGGAACAGTTTGCTCCTGCAGATCCTAGGATCTGTACAGTTGAAGCAAACGTTCCCGACAAGTCTTGCCCCGGCGAGCTTGCCGAGGGACCATCAGCTCCGGCGGAGCCCGAGGTTCTTGCCGTAGAAGCTGAGGTTCCCTCAGCGGCCCTCATGCCTTTAGTCCTTGCTGTCGAGCCTCGAGCTCCGGCATGGGCACAGCAGATCGTGCGTTTTCTGCAGACTGGAGAACTTCCCGACGACCCAGCAGAGATAGAAAAGATAACCAGGCAGTCAAGTATGTACCAGTTCGTGGACAACGAACTGTACAGAAGAAGGCTCAATGGTGTCAGGTTGAAGTGCATTTCCAGAGAAGATGGACAGAAGCTGTTGGCAGAGATACACGGAGGCATATGTGGCCACCACAATGGCGCAAGGGCACTTGCCGGGAAGGCGTTCCGGCAAGGGTTCTTTTGGCAAGATGCCCTCCAAGATGCAACTGCACAAGTAACCAAGTGTGAAGCGTGCCAGTTCCATGCCAAGCAAATTCATCAGCCAGCTCAAGCTCTCCAGACGATCCCTTTGTCCTGGCCCTTCTCGGTCTGGGGGCTCGATATCCTCGACCCCTTCCCCCGAGCTGTCGGGGGCTTTGAGTACTTGTATGTTGCAGTCGACAAGTTCACAAAGTGGCCAGAAGTAGAACCAGTGAGAAAGGTGACAGCACAGTCAGCGGTCAGGTTCTTCAGGTCAATTGCTTGCCGTTTCGGAATCCCTAACAGGATCATCACCGACAACGGCACACAGTTTACTAGTCGCACCTTCATGCAATACGTCCAAGACCTTGGCGCCAAGGTCTGTTTCGCTTCTGTTGCTCACCCGAGGAGCAATGGTCAAGCGGAGAGGGCCAATGCTGAAGTGTTGCGCGGACTCAAGACAAGAACCTTCGATAGGCTGCGCAAGTGCGGAAGAAACTGGATAGAGGAGTTGCCGGCGGCTCTTTGGTCAATCAGGACGACACCAAGTCGAGCCACCGGACAGACACCCTTTGCTCTAGTCTATGGAGCAGAGGCAGTTCTCCCCACGGAACTCGTTTACGGATCTCCTCGAGTGCTCGCTTATGATGAGCTAGAGCAAGAGCAACTGCGACAAGATGATGCATTGCTCCTCGAGGAGGAACGTCTCCAGGCTGCTGTACGAGCTGCTCGATACCAGCAAGCCTTGCGCCGCTACCATAGCCGCAAGGTCAAGGCCAGGAGTCTCGAGGAAGGCGACCTTGTTCTTCGGCGTGTTCAGTCCGCCAATAATTCCAACAAGTTGACGCCGAAGTGGGAAGGCCCTTATCGGGTGAGACGAGTCACAAGGCCCGGCGCTGTCCGCCTTGAGACCGAAGAAGGCTTACCGGTGAGCAACTCCTGGAACATAGAGCATCTTCGCAAGTTTCATCCATAAGGCGCGGTTGCCGTGATCCGCTCCAGCAACCACCTTTTGTACAAGTCTTGCCGCTGTTGCATGTAATCCTTTGTACAAAGCCGGGCGCAGATCCCGTGCATCAGTAAAGCTTTTGTGTTTCGCACTATTTGCCTTTTCCATGCTTTTCTTCGATATTTGCATGCATTGTTTGGCATTCTTGCGCAACACACACACCCGGTAAGCATTAGCACGCCGAAAGGCCCTATACGTGTTTTCCCCCCTCTTTTTCTTTCCCTCTTAAGCAGAAGGAATGTTCCTCGCGCACAAGTTTGCCGGGGGGGAAGGAGATGGAGGATGAACCAAGCGTTGTTCAAGAAAGAGAAGCCTTGTCGGGGAAACAAGCAACACATGAAAGCTAAGTTACCAGAATTTGAGCAGTTTCAAATTTTTAAATTTTAGTTATCTTCCTTGAACAACCACACTTTGTATGGAAAACCTGTGCGCGGAGGAACCTACCCGCGGCTAGCCGCACCCTTATCTTGTTTTCGAGTACGCTCAACGACTTAAGTGAGCTGCGACAAGTGTCGCGCCCTTGCTTCGTTTTCGAGTTCGCTCAGCAACCTAAGTGCGTTGCGACTAGCTGCGGCAAGGTTACTTGCCGGTGAGACCTTTGCCAGCAGGCTGCTCAGAGTCCAGCACTCAGCGCTCGCGGCAAGGGCCCCTTGCCGGCAAGTCCCCTAGAAGCATAGGGTTAAAAGCATACAAAGTAAAGGACTAAAGCAAGGGAGATAACACTGCATTGATTGCTCAGAAATAAGATAATATCTTACAAGGGATAACTTGTCGCAATGACTAATAGACTCATGTTCATGACACACTTTGCAACAGTAAAGGAAATAAAAAGAGAGAGGCCTAATCCACGCGATCGCCTTCACGCCTGGAGATCTTGTTCACCTTGGCGATGATGTGGGCGACCTGCGCCTTCAGTGCCTCCATATCTGCGTCGGCCGGCAAGCTACGGAGGACGTTGACGAGATTTATGCCGGGGTTGCGGTAGACAATCTGGGTCAAGACGCGCTCCAAGGTTCCCGCACAGAGCTGGCGCGACTCCTCGGCCAGCTGCGCGGGAAGCTTCTCCTGCAGCCGTGCAAGCGCCGGCGCGATCCCCCTGAAGAAAAGACTGAGCTTGGCGCTGTGGGGAAGATTCGGGTCCGGAGAGTACATGAGGTGCTCCACCCTCATCGCCATCAGCTCCTTGTCGATGTTGGCAGCAGAAGCCACCAGATCTTCAGTCCATATTTCGACGGTCCGGCGGAAGTTGTTAGCTGAAGTGGCGGCGCTCTCCACCAGGCCTCGTTCCTTGCGGAGCTCGTCCTTCAGTTTCATTTCGCGATCCCGGGCGGCGTCCAGCGAGCTAGTCAACGTGGAGACCTTCAACTCCAGATCAGCAATTGAGTCCTTGGCGGCTTTGAGCTCGTCGCCCTGCTTGGAGAGGCGTACCTGGAGTTCTGAGTTGGTATGGGCGTCTTTCTCGCGCTCTATGTTGAGCGCGGTGACCCTCTCCGTGCTCGCCTTCAGGTACTCCTCCAGCTGCGCCACCTTAGCTTCAAGGTCCTTCTTGGCGGTCTCCGCGGTGGCTGCGGCGGCTTTCGCTTCCTTCAACTCTCCGCCAAGGGCCTGCTCCCGGGCGGTAAGGTCGTCCTCGTGAGCGTCGAGGTCGACCTTCCGCTGGTTGAGCGCTCCTTCTCGCTGGGACAGCGCTTCACCGACCAATCGCTGCTGCTCCTCGTCCTCAGCTTTCTCCAGGAGAAACTCCTGCTGCTCTCCGGCAAGCCTCTCGCGCTCCTCCGCCAAGTCGCAGAGGGCCGCCTGGTTGGCAGCGCGGAGTTCAGCAGCGCGCTTCTCCAACTCTGCTGCAGCCTTGGCGGTGAGGGCTTCCCGAGACTCCAGTTTCGCCTGCCTGGCCCGGTAAAGGGCCAGGAGCCGGTGAAGCAATTTCTCCTCCTCGGGCTCATCGCTCCCGCCAGGCGCTTCGACGATCTTCAACCCCGTGGAGGCGAGGACCTCTCCATCAAAGGTCTCTCCCTCCTCGGGGGCTCGCGACGAAGACCCCCACGGCACTTGTATGAAGACGCCGTTGGGGGCCTCAAGATAGAAGCCCGACTGCTCCTTGCCGGCGGAGGGGTCGGCGGCCGGTGTAGCGCTCGACGCTCCTGCCGCCTCCGGGCCGGCAGTATGGTCGCCGTCCCCCTCCCCGGCCGCGGCGTCTGCAGTCGGGGCAGTCTCCTCAGCGGCAGGCTCGTCAGCGCCTGCCATGTCCTCGACGACAGTGGCGTTGCCGGCGTCGCCTTGCGCGCCCTCCTCCTCGACGATTACCTCCGTCTCCATCAGCTCCGGGGGAGGAGGATCTAACAGAAGAAGAAGAAAAGAAAAAGATCAAGCAAATATCCAAAAAAGACAAGTCCAAGAAGGCAAAGCTACAAGACTTACCTTCGCGGACTTCCTCGACGACTGGCTCCCTCGCCGGGGAGTCCTCCCTTGGCGGGGTGGCCACCCTTGTCGGGCTACCCGCCTTTGGCGGGGAGCCCGTCCTTGTCGGGACGTCCTCCCTCGCCGGGGAGTTCGTCCTTGGCGGGGAGGGTGGAATCTGCAGCTCCTCGGGAGTGACCTCCGGTTGCTCCTGCGGCTACGGCTCCATTCCTGCACAAGGCAAACGGAGCAACAAAACATTAGTATCAAGCACAAACCTCAAGCGCGCCCGACAAGCGGAAAGTTCAAGACCAGACTTACACTGGGGGCTGCGCTGGGGGCTGCTCCTCGGAGCAGCGGTTGGGTCCGGCAAGTTCGTCGCCGGCGCGTCCCCTGTCGCCGCGACGGGCGAGTCGTCCTCGACCTCGACCACAGGAACCTTGGCCCTCTTCGCCACCCGCTGGGCCAGGGTCCTGAAAGCAAATCAAGAAGCGAGATCAGAATCATCAAAGAAAGAATCAAGACAGGATTGAAGAAGTTACAAATTACAAAGACTTACTCCTCTTCCTCGTCGTCGTCACTGAGGGCGGAGAAGTCGAACTCCACCTGAGGTGCTTCCGCGCGAGGAGCAGGAGGAGAAGGCTCCCTCGGGCGCTTGGTGGTCCCCGGGGCTGGGGGCTGCGAAGACCCAGCCCCTGTTGATGCCGAGGCCCGGGGGGCAGACGGAGCAGCCGCTCCGCTCTGCGAAGATCCCCCTCCGCTTGGCGCTGGCGCGCGGGGCGCCTCCGCCGCAGCTGGTGCGCGGGGCGCCTCCGTTGCGGCTGGTGCGCGGTGCGCCTCTGTCGCAGCCTGGCTCCCCCTGGTGGCCCGCGTCGCCCGACGAACAGGCTGTTGTCGGGGCGCCTGCGTCCTCGTCGCTGTAGCTGCCTTGCGGAGGCGTCTCCCCGGCGCATGTTTGGGACTTGCCCGAGGCGGGGAGTTCTCCGAGGACGAGGAGGCGTCGTCGTCGAGCCCCAGAGATCCACCAGTATCCTCGTCGGCCCCGGCGTCCTCCTCCTCCTCCTCCTCGGTGGACTCGCTGGGCCCAGCACTTTGCCCTGCGGCCCCGCTCCCTCCGGCGGCTCCGCTCCCTCCGGTGGTCCTGCTCCCTCTGGCAATGTCGCCCCTTGCGGCGGCCTCGCTCACAACCCCGGGGATCCCGGCATGCCTCAGTGAAGGGACCCCGGCAAGCTCGTCGGGCGGAAGCTTGAGCAGTCTGCGGATCTCTGCCTCCTCTGCTTGGCACGATGCGTCCTCAACCTCTGCCTCGTCAACAGTGAATCCGAAGTCTCCTGCCGCTGCGGCTGCGGTGGCCTCTTCCATCCGGGAAGCAATATAGGCTATGTCCCGATCCGTGGTGGCCCGGGTGAGACCCTTGATCTCCTCGGTGTTCTTCGGCACCTCAACCAAGTTATCAAAGAAGCTCATGATGGCATCCGGCGTGGGCACTATCCAAGTGGGGTCGACGCCATGAGAATCGCACGCGGGCATCATTGCGCGCAAGGCGTCCCGGGCGGTGCTGTTGCACAGCGACACCACTCCCCGGGGAGGTCTAAACCACTCCGGATGGGCCGGGTCGTGCTTGAAAAGCTCCCGGACCATCCCCTTCAGCTCCAGCGCTGTGAAGTTGAAATTCAACCCCGGGCGCAACCTCATAATGTCCGCCGCATTGCCAAACTCCCATGCTGGCCTTTTCCTTTCCTGTAGAGGAGCGATGCGGCGGCGAAGGAAATCTGCTCCTACCTCTCCGATGGTCAATTTGGCTACCCGGAGACGGAGTATCCTGACAAGGGCGGCGTTGAGCTTGACGTCATCCGGGGCCAACTCGCTCCAGTCCCTGCCGCGCACTATAGCTGTTGTGCGCGGCGCAGTAAAAGGCTCCGGCTGGTCCTCCACTACCCAGCACCAATCTGCGCGCCATTCTTCCCACTTGCCGCGGAGTTCTCCTTTCAGATATGATTCCTTCTTGTTCAAGCGGAAGATCCAGGAGATACCTCCGGAGAGGGGAGCGCCAGCCTCTACTCTAGGCATGAAGAAATGGCGAAAGAGTGCTACGTTTGGATAGATCCCTATGTAGTTTTCGCACAGATGAGCGAAAACCGCCATCGTAAGGATGGCGTTGGGGGTGAAGTCTAAGAGATGGAGGTTGTACGTGTTCATGATATCACAGAAAAACTCCGAGAACGGAGGACACAAGCCGCAGTGAAAGAAGACAGCGAAGAAGAAATACCCGCCGGGGTACAGATCTCTGGCGGCGGCCGGGTAGACTCTGGTGCGGGGATGCGCCTTGGTCTCCTTGGCCCAGAAGAGGTAATATTTGTTCCAGAGCTCCCTCGCGCTGAGCCTCGGCGCGAAGACGACGTTCCTCTTCCGCAGGAGAGCAAGCTTCGCCGCCTGCTCGGACTTCTCCCTCTTGGTCTTCTCCGCTTTCGCCTTCTCGGCCTTCGGAGCCATGGCGGAGGCGGTGGGGGAAGGGGCGGAGAAGCTCGACGGCGCTGCGGATGCGGAAGAGGGCGGAGGAGGTGTAGAGGCGGAGCGCAGCGGAGGATTTCTGGAGGTTGAAGAAGCAATGAAAGCGAAGGAGGGAAACCGCCCCTGCTTCCTCTGCTTTTAAGGGGGAAGTGGGGGACGCTCCGCATTTCCCATTAAAGAACGTGGCCACGATCTCTCCCACGATGCCGCAATCGACGCGTGCCGTTAGGGAGGGACGCGGCGGATGCGGAAGGGGAATTACGGCTCGCCGTGGGCCGCGCGTGCCCGTGCACTGTTTTGGGCCTGGCCCAACAGCGCTCGGCACCGTTTGTGGCCCAGGCCTGGGGGCTCCTGTCGGTGTACTAAGATAGGGGTACCTTAGTACCCCAACTTGTGCACGGGCAGTAGCAGCTTCCCGCGGCAGGGTCTACCACGTGCTTGCCAGAAACCTCTCCGGTCCCTATGAAGCCATTCAAAAACAAAGTATGCAAGACCGAAGATCAAGACCCCGGCAAGTGGAGCTTGCCGGGAAGGCCGTCCCAGGCTCAAGATTATCTCATTAACACAAGCCCCTGGCAAGAGGAGCTTGCCAGGAAGACCAGAAGACTGCATTTCGGAAGACATGCCTCGGCGCACCTTGCGCCCCGGCAGGGCCCGGGGAGCGACAAGCTTCAGGGCCCGGCAAGATCAAGACCCCGGCAAGGTGCTTGCCGGGGGAAGCCTGCACTGTGTGCCCGCGCTCCAGCCCATCGGCCCACGCGTCGCCCTGGGGCCCTTCCAGGGACGCGTGGCGGATGGCTGTGCAGCCTGGGGGACACGGTGGCACTCCACGGTGACGAGGCCACCGCCGTGGCGAACGGAGACGCACGGGCGGGCGCTTTTGGGGTCGACGGCGACGGGCATTTAATGCTCTTGTCCCCCACTGTCAAAGTAGGTGATGACCACTGTTCATCCACTGTTCACGCACTGTTCTCGCACTATTACAACTACCACCAAAGTTACGTTTTTACCCTCCTCTACGTTGACACCTGTCGGTGACCCCTTGAGCTATAAAAGGAGGCCCATGCGCAACGTGGAAAGGGTTCGGAACCTAGACAGCTTACTCGCTCGGTGTAGCTAGTTCTTCAAGCTCCCGAGCCCAAGAACTTAATACAATCCAAGCAGGAGTAAGGTCTTACGCGTCCATCGCGGCCCGAACCTGGGTAAACTGCCCGCGTGCGTTCTACGATCTGCTCTTTGTGCTCCCTCCGCTCCCTTACCGCAACGAACAAGGGGCTCCGGTCCCATAGGTGCTCGTGGTGGACAGTTTCCCCCGACAGTACCCCTTTGTGACACTTGGTTGAAACATATGTAATGCAATGATAACCCATGGAAATCCGAGCTAATTAGGACAAGGTGCGAGCACTATTGGTATTCGATGCATGAGGCTTGCAACTTATAGGATGTCTTATGCATGACACATATGAAGTACTACTACCGTTGACAAAATTGCTTCTATGTTTTCAAAATAAAAAGCTCTAGCACATAACCATTATTTTACTTTTAAGTTGAGACTCCACCTTCTTTCTTCAAGCACCAACTACTGAGAGCATGATTGTCATTCTAAGTGTAATGTGTATTGTTCCAAAGTAGCATTGTCTTTTGCATGATTGTGATATCGTTTATTTTGAAATCATTGTATCTAGTCATCACTTAAACCTTGAAGGTGCCCCTGCATTTATGTTTTGCTTCACTAAAGGGGGCAAGCTAGATATCACTTTATCATATTTGCACATCATGTTCATTGCAAATCTTGTTGACGTTTCAGTTTCATATTGTAAAACTTTCAGTCATTTGTGATTTTCTCATGAGGCAACTTAATTACTACAGATTCATTGTCTCAGTAAGCTTTTGTCATATGACTATAAAAAGTTCTATATGGTTAATAGCATGTCACCACATAAATTATTCTTGTTATCATTTACCTACTCGAGGACGAGCAGGAATTAAGCTTGGGGATGTTGATACGTCCAAAACGTATCTATAATTTATGCTTGCTCCATGCCACTTTTGGGTGATATTGCTATGATATTTATATACTTCCATACACTTTTGATCATATTTGGACTAACCTACTAATCCAGTGCACCCCAGTGCCAGTTTCTGTTTTCGGCTGTTTTTGTATTTCAGGTTTTCACATTACGAGAACTGTCAGGAAAAATCCAGAAAAATTATATAAAAAATCAGCGTTCCAGAACCTACCTTGCGCCCGAAGTACAGCCGGGGGGGGCCACTAGGGCCCCAGGCGCCCTGGCGGCGCCCGCCCTGGGACGCGCCGGGGGGGCGCCTGGGCCCCCCGAGCCCCGTCTGGTGCCCCCCTTTAGCATATATTTAGAGCGTCCTTCGAAACCCTCGGGATGGGAACTCTTTTTCGCGATCTCATCTCTGTTCTGCCGCCGCCGCCGCCGCCTCCAAGATCGGGAGCACCAGGAGAACTCTCCCCGGCACCCTGCCGGAGGGGAGGATCATCATCGGGAGCCTCTCCACCACCATGGACGCCTCCCGGATGAGTTGTGAGTAGTCTCCCTTGGACCATGAGTCCATGACCATGAGTCCATGACCAGTAGCTATGTGATGTTCTCCTCCCGTTCTTGTGCTTCGCTAATTAGTCCTCGTGTGCTGCCCTACATGATCGAGGCACATATGTAATCCTTATGTTGTTGCTATGATGAGTTTGCTGGGATCCGATGGATTATGAGATTATGTTCAGATTGTGATTGAGTAATATATTTGATCTACCTCTTTTATATTTATGTTCATAAGTAATTCTTGCATGTTCTTCGTTGTTATTTATTGCTTTGGCCAAGTAGTAGGTAGTGACTCCAAGAGGGAACGTTATGCTCGATTGTGGGTTCATGCCCCTCGACGACTAGTTTGAGTGACAGAAACATGAGTCTAGGGGATGTGTTGTTGCCACAATGGGGAAAACAACGGTGCTTGTGCCCGCGGGTGCAAGGATTGTTTACTTTACGCAAAGTTCTTTTAATGCAGTTGTCTGTTGCTTTGAGTTTACACTATGGGTGGGGCTCGCAACTTAATACCAGCGAGATGTTCTGGATAGATATCTCAAGGTGGATGATTAGTAGTAGATATTGTTGGATTTCGGTCTACTTACTTTGGCGTACCGCCCATGCTTTGAACCTCAACCTTTCTTGCAATGTAGTCAGCATTGGTTTGCGTTCGTGGTCCTGTCAATTGCCCAGCTGTAATTCGTTTACCTCACATAGCTGTTTTATCGTCTTTTGGGAGAGAGACATCACTAGTGAACATCATGAGACTCCGGTCCATATTACCATCATTGATCACATCCGCTATTTACTTTTCGCTTTTACTTACTATTGCAAACATTATCTATCACTACTATCATTTGCGTTTAATCCTTTGTGAACTACAAGGCCGGAGGGATTGACAACCTCTCTGTACTCGTTGGGAGCAAAATTATTTGTATCTGTGTGCAGGTCCACGTTGATTGCTAATATCTGGCGCCGTTAGCAGTTGACACCTACTTGTTGAACCTAGGAGTCTCTGGGGATTCGATCCTTGGCATCTTTGCTAAGGGAAAAACTTCCACAACACTGCATCTCACACCTTCCACTTGGGGTAACCAACGAGGGGTTAGAGGCCCATCAAGGAGTTTTTCTGGCGCCGTTGCCGGGGACTCCACTCTTCAGGATAGGGGAGTTGCACGCTATCTTTTACCTTTGCTTTTAGTCTTGTTAGTTTACCTTTCAGTTTTCTTTATGTCTTTTCACTAGTTATGCTTATGGACAACCTTGCTATTGGATCGTTGCTTGTGGGAAGACGCCCCACACCTGTGGTGGTTGCTCCTCCCCCTACTGAAATTGTGCCCTATAAAATACCGGCTGGTATTATCAATTATGTTTTGGCTAATCGTTATGCAGTAGACAGACATCCCGGTGAACACTTGCTATATCTGTCACAATTATGTTCATTATTTAAGCTTGTAGGTGTATCAAGGGAGTTTGTCATGAGGACATTATTCGCCGTATCACTTATAGATAAAGCTTCAGATTGGTATAAGCTTCTCGATAACTCGCACTTGCTTGATTGGCAAGAACTTATGTCTCTCTTTTATACTAAGTTTTATCCTCTTCATGATGCTTATGTGGAGAGTGAGAGTACCTTTTTGCATGTGGATCATGGTAACAATGCTTTATGTGATGCTTATATTTTTGAGTTTATTCGTGATCCCACTAAAAATTATTATGAGAAGGGAACATATGCTTATAGATATTTCAATAATATTAAGTTCCCTCTCTTTATGTTGAAGGTTTTGAAGTTATGCTTGTTTTGCCTTCCTATGCTAGTTGCTTTATGCTTCAATAATTTATTTTCTTGCAATATTCGTATGCATAGGAAGCATGTTAGGCTTAAATGTGTTTGGTATTTGCTTCTTGATGCCCTCTTTTGTTCTTCAACTCTTATTCCTACGAGAGCATCATTAAAGTCTTAAGCCTATCTTTATGGCTATAAAGAAAGAGCTCTAGGGAGACAACCCTTGTTATCTTTGCTTTCAGTTTGTCCTTTCAGTTTTTAGTATCTTGATGTTGTTTACTACAGTAGCATCATTATTTTATCTTTGCTTTTCAATTTTGTGCCAA
Organism: Secale cereale; assembly: GCA_902687465.1. NCBI lineage: Eukaryota > Viridiplantae > Streptophyta > Magnoliopsida > Poales > Poaceae > Secale > Secale cereale. The sequence goes on from LR738714.1 coordinate 450,368,668, forward strand.
GTGTAGCCTCTGATTGCTAGAAAGTTCAAAAGTTGTGAGGTGCTGTCCAGGAAACATATTATGTCCTTGGATAGAAAAATTCGTATAAAATCACCAGATCATCTTTTTGGTCTGAATTGTTTCGACATCGTTCTCTATATAATTGTCTTTCGTGCGTCTGTTCTGAGTTTTTTGATTTGAGTTGCAGAAGTGCCCCGAACAAATCAATTACTACCTGCTGTTCTGTTTTTCAGTGATTACTACCTGGGTCTACCCGGGTCAAACTTGGTAGAGTTGACCCGTGGCTCGTCGCTGGCGTGACCAGAGACGGCGGAGGGGCTCGGGTTTCGTCCCACGGCAACCAAATCGAAGGCTGAGGCCATCTACGGAACGAGGAGACTCATCCGCGTCAAATGGTGCGAGTGGGAGGAGCTGGGGTGGAGCATGCTCGCCGGAGTTGAGCTCGTGGCGGCGGCCGGCATTTAGCGTTAGCGGGTTAGGCGTTACGGTGCATCTTAGGACGAGCTGGTGAGGTCCGCGGCTTCCTGGGAGTGCCCTGAGTGCGGTGACTCGCTTGGTTTGGACGGAGGCAAGCAAAAACGACGACGGCGACATGTCCGGCGCCAGCGAGGTCTCGGCCTCGACGGAATGAAGGCTACACTGAGCTATCGACCAAAGGAGAAGGGGTTTAGGTAGAAGAGCTCACGATGATTCGGACGAGGGTCTCAGCGAGCTCGGGGAAGGGTTGGAGTCGTCGGGCCGGCGGACGCGATCTCCGGCGTCTGAGCTTGAAGACGACGATGATGAGGATGTTGCAGCGTGTCCGGCAATGCGTGGCTCGATGGAGAGGTAGAAGACGTCGACGCGGACCTCAGGGACATGTGGAGGGAGCACGGCAACGGCGGTGAGCGCGCGGTCGACGAGCGGCGGCTACGGTTGCGCTCGGGTGGTTGCGCGCGAGAGGGACAGGTGAAGGGAAGAGAGTGCAGCGAGTGAGGGAGAGGAGAGAGGGCTTTGAGGCGTCTCCAGCGCGGTTGGATGAAGGGGAGCTCGCCAGCGCGAAGCAGGAGCTGGCACGGCCGGCGTCGTGCTCTGGTTTGCCTCTGCCTTCTAGCAAGGGTAGAAGACGAGGATGCCCTTGTGGGCTGGGCCTCCTATGCTGGGCTAGGTGGCTGTGGCAGGTGGGCCAGGTAAGTCCTCTCTCTCTCTCTTTTCTAATTCTTTATGTTTTCTATTTTCTATAATTGTTTTGGCTTTATTAAAAATGCCAGAGCATTTTCAAAAATCATGAGACTGCTTGTGGCCACTGTTTGGATTATTTCCAACAGCCAACATTTCAGTTCATGAATATTTGGACATTTAAAATAATATATAAAATTTAAATGCCCAAATGCAAATATGGTTTGATTTAATTCAGTGCCCAAAATATTCCACAAAAATGTTCACTATTTTTGGTTTGGTCTCAAAGCCTTGCCAAAATTATCAACATTGATGAAGGCATTTTGGGTCATTGGAAATATTTTTAGGTTGAACCTAGTGGAGTTCTTTTGGTGCTAGGGTTTGAACAAACCCCATTTCAAGTTTCAAAAGAATTAGAAATGATGCAAGGTGCACTCAAGTGCAACTAATTACAAGCAAGTGCATCTAATTACAAGCAATAATCTAGGGCTGTGACATAGAGGGGGCACGCCAAGTGTGGAGTCCTACTAGGACTCCCTAGTCCTAGTAGGATTCCCTCCTCCCACATGGAATACGAAAAGGTAAAGGGATAAGGAGAAAGAAGGAAGGGGGCACCCCCTTTCCCTAGTCCAATTCGGACCAGTCCATGGGGAAGGGGCGCGACCACCCTTGTGGCCTTTCTCTCCTTTCCCATATGGCCCATTAAGGCCCAATACAAATTCCCATAACTCTCCGGTACTCCAAAAAATACCTGAATCATTCGGAACCATTCCGATGTCCGAATATAGCCTTCCAATATATCGATCTCATCTGGGACTCCGAACAAATGTCGGTCATCAAATCACATAACTCATAGTATAAATCATCATCGAACGTTAAGCGTGCGGACCCTACGGGTTTGAAAACAATGTAGACATGACTGAGACACATCTCCGGTCAATAACCTAGATGCTCATATTGGCTCCTACATATTCTACGAAGATCTTTATCGGTCAAACCGCAAAACAACATACGTTGTTCCCTTTGTCATTGGTATGTTACTTGCCCAAGATTCGATCGTCGGTATCATCATACCTAGTTCAATCTCGTTACCGGCAAGTCTCTTTACTCGTTCCGTAATGCATCATATCGTGACTAACTCATTAGTCGTTTGCTTGCAAGGCTTATTATGATGTGTATTAATGAGATGGCCGAGAGATACCTCTCCGACACTCGGAGTGACAAATCCTATTCTCGATCTATGACAACACCACAAACACCTTCGGAGACACCTGTAGAGCATCTTTATAATCACCCAGTTACGTTGTGACGTTTGATAGCACACAAGGTGTTCCTCCGGTATTCGGGAGTTGCATAATCTCATAGTCATAGCAACATGTATAAGTCATGAAGAAAGCAATAGCAGTGAAACTAAACGATCAAGTTGCTAAGCAAACAAATGGGTCTTGTCCATCACATCATTATCCTAATGATGTGATCTCGTTGATCAAGTGACAACTCATGTCTATGGCTAGGAAACACAACCATCTTTGATCAATGAGCTAGTCTAGTAGAGGCATACTAGGGACACTCTGTTTTGTCTATGTATTCACACATGTACTAAGTTTCCGGTTAATACAATTCTAGCATGAATAATAAACATTTATCATGATATGAGGAAATAAATAATAACTTTATTATTTCCTCTAGGGCATATTTCCTTCACTTCTATCTTTACCATTTTTCTTAGTTCGATCATTTTGGTTATATCTTGATCTAGTAGAATAAAGTTTAGTAGGATCTAGTTTTGAGCTTTGCTTTATGATCCTTCTATGTAACCGAGTCTGTGAGCTATATATAATAAAGGTTGGTTTTGAGTCAAGGGCTTGATTATCTTACTATGATCTTGAGGGAATAAAAGAAAGAATAAAAAGAAATAAAGAGATCATATTGATCTTATGGGGAGTAATGACTTCACATATAAAGAGTATGATGAATAAAAGTTGTTGAGAGTTGACAAGTATAGTTTTGGTCATCGTTGCAATTATTAGGAAGTAACAAAGAAAGAGAGGTTCTCACATATAAATATACTATCTTGGACATCTTATATAATTGTGAGCACTCATTAAAATATGACATGCTAAAAGGTTGATGTTGGACAAGGAAGATAATGTAATGGGTTATGTTTTCTTATATCCGAAATAAATTATATTGTCATGGATCATCCAACATGTTGAGCTTGTCTTTCCCCCTCATGATAGCCAAATTCCTTGCACCAAGTAGAGATACTACTTGTGCTTCCAAATATCCTTAAACCCAGTTTTACCATGAGAGTCCACCATATCTACCTATGGATTGAGTAAGATCCTTCAAGTAAGTTGTCATTGTTGCAAGCAATAAAAATTGCTCTCTAAATATGTATGATCTATTAGTGTGGAGAAAATAAGCTTTATACGATCTTGTGATATGGAAGCAATAAAAGCGACGGACTGCATAATAAAGGTCCCTATCACAAGTGGCAATATAAAGTGATGTTCTTTCGCATTAAGATTTCGTACATTCAACCATAAAAGCACATGACAACCTCTGCTTCCCTCTGTGAAGGGCCTATCTTTTATCTTTTATTTTTGTCTTATTCCTTATACAAGAGTCATAGTGATCTTCACCCTTCCTTTTTACACTTCATCCTTTGGCAAGCACTATGTTTTGGAAAGATCCTGATATATATATCCAATTGGATGTGAGTTTGCATAAAGCATTATTGTTGACGTTACCTGATAACTCACAAGTGTAGGGGATCGCAACAGTTTTAGAGGGTAAAGTATTCAACCCAAATTTATTGATTGGACACAAGGGAAGCCAAAGAATACTCATAAGTATTAGCAGCTGAGTTGTCAATTCAACCACACCTGGAAACTTAGTATCTGCAACAAGGTAGTTTAGTAGCAAAGTAATATGTAGTGGCGATAGCAGCAATCAAAGTAATGATAGTGTTTTTGTAGTTTTTGTAATAGTAGCAGCGGAAAAGTAAATAAGCAACAAGCAATATATGAAAAGCTTGTAGGCATTGGATCGGTGATGTATGTCGAATGCAATTCATCATGTAGAAGTTATAACCTAGGATGACACAGAACTAGCTCCAGTTCATCAATGCAATGTAGGCATGTATTCCGAATATAGTCATACGTGTTTATGGAAAAGAACTTGCATGACATCTTTTGTCCTACCCTCCCGTGGCAGCGGGGTCCTGTTGGAAACTAAGGGATATTAAGGCCTCCTTTTAATACAGTACCGGAGAAAAGCATTAACACTTAGTGAATACATGTACTCCTCAAACCATGGTCATCACCGGGAGTGGTCCCGATTATTGTCACTTCGGGGTTGCCGGATCATAACACATAGTAGGTGACTATAGACTTGCAATATAGGATCAAGAACACACATATATTCATCAAAACATAATAGGTTCAGATTTGAAATCATGGCACTCGGGCCCTAGTGACAAGCATTAAGCATAGAAAAGTCATAGCAACATCAATCTCAGAACATAGTGGATACTATGGATCAAACCCTAACAAAACTAACTCGATTACATGATAGATCCCATCCAACCCATCGCCGTCCAGCAAGCCTACGATGGAATTACTCATGCACGGCGGTGAGCATCATGGAATTGGTGATGGAGGAAGGTTGATGATGACGACGGCGACGATCTCCACTCTCCGGATCCCTGAACGGACTCCAGATCAGCCCTCCCGAGAGAGATTAGGGCTTGGCGGTGCCTCCGTATCGTAAAACGCGATAATTCTTTCTCTCTGATTTTTCTCTCCCGAAAAGTGAATATATAGGATCTGGGGATACGTTGGTGGAGCACCAGGGGGCCCACGAGGCAGGGGGCGCGCCCCCCACCCTCATGGATAGGGTGTGGGCCCCCTGGTCTGGATCTTCTTGCAGGTATTTTTTATATTTTCCAAAATAATTCTCCGTGGATTTTCTAGTCATTTTGGGAACTTTTTATTTCCGCACAAAAACAACACCATGGCAATTATGCTGAAAACAGCGTCAGTCCGGGTTAGTTCCGTTCAAATCATGCAAGTTAGAGTCCAAAACAAGGGCAAAAGGGTTTGGAAAAGTAGATACGTTGGAGACGTATCAACTCCCCCAAGCTTAAACCTTTGCTTGTCCTCAAGCAATTCAGTTGATAAACTGAAAGTGATAAAGAAAAACTTTGACAAACTTTGTTTGCTCTTGTTGTTGTAAATATGTAAGCCAGCATTCAGGTTTTCAACAAGATCATGAACTAACCACATTCACAATAACTTTCAGGTCTCAAGTCTACTCACATCAATGGCATAATTAACTAGCGAGCAATATTAATAAACCTCGGATGAAAACACTTTCTCAAAACAATCATGATATGATATAACAAGATGGTATCTCGCTAGCCCTTTCTGAGACCGCAAAACATAAATGCAGAGCACCTTTAAAGATCAAGGATTGACTAGACATTGTAATTCATGGTAAAAGAGATCCAGTCATGATCATACTCAATGCAAATTAATGGTAATACATGCAAATGACAGAGGTGCTCTCCTACTGGTGCTCTTTTATAAGAGGATGATGACTCTGCATAAAAGTAAATAGATAGGCCCTTCGCAGAGGGAAACAGGGATTTGTAGAGGTGCCAGAGCTCGATTTTGAGCGGTATACTTTCATTGTCAACATATCAACCAAGAATCTCGATATCTCCCATGCTACGCACATTATAGGCGGTTCCCAAACAGAATGGTAAAGTTTATACTCCCCCAACCACCAACAAGCACACTCCACGGCTAGCCCGAAACAACGGGTACCGTCCAAACCAGCAACAGCCCTGGGGGAGTTTTGTTTAATTATTATGATTTTGAGCATGGGACTGGGCATCCCGGTTACCAGCCATTTTCTCATGAATGATGAGCGGAGTCCACTCATCGTGAGAATAACCCACCTAGTATGGAAGATATAGACAGCCCTAGTTGATACATGAGCTGTTTGAGCATACAAACTAGAATTTCATTTGAAGGTTTTGAGTTTGGCACATACAAATTTACTTGGAACGGTAGGTAAATACCGCATATAGGAAGGTATGGTGGACTCATGTGGAATAACTTTGGGGCTTATGGAAGTGGATGCACAAGTAGTATTCCCGCTTAGTACAGGTGAAGGCTAGAAAGAGACTGGGAAGCGACCAGCTAGAGAGCAACAATGGTCATGAACATGTATTAAAATTAATCAACAATGAATGCAAGCATGAGTAGGATATAAATCACCATGAACATAAATATCGTAGAGGCTATGTTGATTTGTTTCAACTACATGCGTGAACATGTGCCAAGTCAGATCACTTAAATCATTCAAAGGAGGATACCACCCCATCATACTACATCACAACCATTTTAATATCATGTTGGCACGCAAGATAGACCATTATAAACTTTCAGCTAATTAAGCATGGCATAAGCAGCTATGATCTGTAATTGTCATTGTAAGCATGTTTCATTCATAACAAGCTGAATCAGGAATGATGAACTATCATATTTACAAAAACAAGAGAGGTCGAGTTCATAGCAGCTTTTCCCATCTCAATTAGTTCATCATATATCATCCTTATTGCATTTCACTCGCATGACCGAACGGTGTGGATAATAATAATAGTGCACGTGCATTGGACTAAGCTGGAATTTGCGAGCACTTAATACAAGAGAGAAGACAAGGTAATATGGCTCAAGGTTAAATCAACAGTAAAGCATATGAGAGCCACTAAGCATTTTAAATCATGGTCTTCTACTCTTAACCCCCAAAGAAAATAAAAGAAACTATTTACACGGGAAAGCTCCCAACAAGCAGAAGAAGAACGGTAAATCTTTTTGGGTTTTCTTTTAGTTACTTCTACAAGGAAAGTAAACTAGCTAAAAGCTACAACTAATTTTTTTTTTTGTTTTTCTTAAGGTTTTTCTAACACACAAGAAAAAGACTAAGAAAAAGAAATTGAAACAAAACATGGATGGTACAGTGAAAGAGTGTGAGCACCGACAACTAGAATAAGTGTGTGAACATGAATGTAAAGTCGGTGGGAAACACGTACTCCCCCAAGCTTAGGCTTTTGGCCTAAGTTATTCTATGGCCAGTACTGGCCTGACGGATATCCAAAGTCATAGTTGGGGTTGTACTGATATGCAGCAACTACTGCCCGCTGAGCTGCAGCTCGAAGGCGGGCTGCTTCTGTCATATTATGATAAGCATTTGCCTCCTCCATGGTTATAGTGTATTTCCCTTTTGCCTGAAAGTCAAACAAAGTAGGGGCAGGAAGAACAATAGGGATGGCATGATGCCTGTTAAAGATCAGTCGATATTTGAGGGATTGTTCATCCCTCTCTATAAACCGGTGACTAGTCATAGCATGGCAATCCAAAATGAGCAGGAGGTAAAGGTTCACCATTCTTGTGCACAGACACCAAGACGGCGGGCTATGTGAGTGGCATAAATCCCACCAAATAGATCTCCATGCATACCATTATGGTGTAGTCTACGTGTAACAATGGCTCCCAAGTTATATTGTCTATCACCTAGTATAGCACTCCTGAGAACACTAAGATCTGGGACACACATGTGACAAGCCTCATCTTTACCATTTATGCATCTACCAATAAAGAGAGCAAAGTAATGAATAGCAGGAAAATGAATGCTCCCTATGGTAGCCTGTGTAATTTCTCTAGATTCCCCCACAGTGATACCAATAAGGAAATCTCTAAATTCATATGTGCGAGGATCACCCATACTGCCCCACTGAGGGAGCTTACAAGTATCATTAAAATCCTCTAAGTCCATGGTATAGGATTTATCATAAAGGTCAAATAGGACAGTGTGAGAATTACGTGAAGATGAAAATTTAAACCTTCTCACAAAGGTGTCAGTTAAGCCACGGTATTGAGGGCACTTATCTTGTATGAAGCCCTCGAGGTCAGCATTGCGCACATATGTGTAAAATTCTTCCTTGATGCCAACCTGATCCATAAATTCATCTGACGGCTATTCACAAGGCCGCACATCAGCATCCCTCGGTAGTTCATCGTCCGGCTCACGAAACGCGAGCCTCGGTTCTTGCTTCCTTGAAGAACCACCTTGGAAGTTTTTCCTATGCATTTTTTTGAAATTTTCTAAAAAAATTAGCAACTCAAAATAAAAGTTAACCAAACTCAACAATATTGATAGCAACAACCCCAACTAGTGCCTAGAGACTATACCATGCATGAGAACTACTTCGGACCAAGAAAATTTGACATGCAAGCTCAAGTACAAGGTCACCACGGCAGCAAAAATTTGCAATAAATAAAGCACTAGAACAAAAATTAATTGGACCAATGGAGGAGTCACATACCAAGGAACAATCTCCCCAAACAGTTTGGTGAATGGTGCTTTGAGCAAGGAGATCGAAAATGGCAACAAGATGATCTAGAACTCGGGTTTGAGCTGGTTGGTGATTTTTTTGGGAGGAAGAAGAAGAGTGTGGGTGCAGGAATAAGTGGAGGGGGCCACGTGGTGCCCACGAGGCGGGTGGGCGCGCCCTGGACCCTTGTGGCCAGGTGCTGGCTCCCCTCGCTGTGTGTTCTGTGCCATATTTTTTCAAATAATCCGAAAAAAATCATATTTCATTTTCAGGGCATTTGGAGAACTTTTATTTCTGGGGTATTTTTTATTGCACGGATAAGTCTGGAAATAGACAGAAAATACTATTTTTGCTTTATTTATCCTAATTAACATAAAGTAAAAGGAGGGTACACAGGGTTGTGCTATCTTGATTCACCTATCTCATGCTCATCAAAAGGAATCCATTAACAAGATTGATCGGGTCTTGTTAATAAACTCTTTCCGAATAACATGAAACCGGAGAATTTTCAAATAACACTAGGTTACCTCAATGGGGATATGTATGTCCCCAACAATAAGAATAGCATATGTCTTCTTGATAGTAGGAAGAGGAAATTCAAAACTTCCAATAGTAATAGTTGAAAATTTTCCAATATAATTGATACTATGGACCTGAGGTTGTTTCCTCGGAAAGTGTACCGTATGCTCATTACCATTGACATGAAAAGTGACATTGCCTTTGTTGTGATCAATAACAACCCCTGCAGTATTCAAAAACGGTCTTCTAAGGATAATAGACATACTATCGTCCTCAGGAATGTCAAGTATAACAAAGTCCGTTAGAATAGTAATATTTGCAACCACAACAGGCACATCCTCACAAATACCGATAGGTATAGCGGTTGATTTATCAGCCATTTGCAAAGATATTTCAGTAGGTGTCAACTTACTCAAGTCAAGTCTACGATATAAAGAGAGAGGCATAACACTAACACCGGCTCCAAGATCACATAAAGCAGTTTTAACATTGTTTCGTTTAATGGAGCAAGGTATAGTAGGTACTCCTGGATCTCCTAGTTTCTTGGGTATTCCACCCTTAAAAGTGTAATTGGCAAGCATGGTGGAAATTTCTACTTCAGGTATCTTTCTTTTGTTGGTAATAATATCTTTCATATACTTAGCATAAGGATTTTTTTAAGAACATCAGTCAAACGCATACGCAAAAAGATAGGTCTAATCATTTCAGCAAAGCTCTCAAAATCCTCATCATCCTTTTTCTTGGATGGTTTAGGAGGGAAAGGCATGGGTTTCTGAACCCATGGTTCTCTTTCCCTATAGTGCTTCCTAGCAACAAAGTCTCTCTTATCATAACGTTGATTCTTTGATTGTGGTTTATCAAGATCAACAGCAGGTTCAATATCCACATCATTATCATTACTAGGTTGAGCATCATCATGAACATCATCATTTATATTATCACTAGGTTCATGTTCATTACTAGATTGTGTCTCAGCATCAGAAACAGATATATCATTGGGATTTTCAGGTGTGTCAGCTACAGGTTCACTAGAAGCATGCAAAGTTCTATCATTTTTCTTTTTCTTCTTCTTAGAAGAACTAGGTGCATCTAAATTAGCTCTTTGAGAATCTTGCTCAATTCTCTTAGGGTGGCCTTCAGGATACAGAGGTTCCAGAGTCATTTTACCACCTCTAGTTGCAACTCTAACAGCATAGTCATTATTCTTACTATTTAATTCATTGAGCAAATCGTTCTGAGCCTTAAGTACTTGTTCTACTTGAGTGGTAACCATGGAAGCATGTATACTAATGAGTTTCAGTTCACCTTTAACTCTAGAGAGATAATCACTCAAGCGTTCAATCATATAAGCATTATGTTGCAATTGTCTACCAACATAAGCATTGAAGTTTTCTTGTTTCACAATGAAATTGTCAAACTCATCTAAGCATTGGCTAGCAGACTTATAACAAGGAATATCACCTTCATCAAATCTATAAAGAGAATTTACCTTTACTACCTGTGTCGGGTTATCAAGACCATGTATTTCTTCAATAGGTGGTAAATTCTTAACATCTTCAGCTTTAATGCCTTTTTCTTTCATAGATTTCTTTGCCTCCTGCATATCTTCAGGACTTAGAAATAGAACACCTCTTTTCTTCGGAATTGGCTTAGGGGCTGCTTCAAGAAGTGGCCAATTATTTTCATTGGCCAGCATATTATTCAATAGTAATTCAGCTTGATCAACTGTTCTTTCCCTGAAAACACAACCAGCACAACTATCCAGGTGGTCTCTAGAAGCATCAGTTAGTCCATTATAAAAGACATCAAGTATATCATTCATCTCAAGAGGATGATCAGGCAAAGCATTAAGTAATTGGAGAAGCCTCCCCCAAGCTTGTGGGAGACTCTCTTCTTCAATTTGCACAAAGTTATATATTTCCCGTAAAGCAGCTTGTTTCTTATGAGCGGGAAAATATTTAGTAGAGAAGTAATACATCATATCCTGGGGACTACGCACACAACCAGGATCAAGAGAATTCAACCAAGTTTTAGCATCACCCTTTAACGAGAAAGGAAATAACTTAAGGATATAGTAATAGCGAATCTTTTCATCGTTGGTAAACAGGGTGGCTATATCATTCAACTTAGTAAGATGTGCCACAATAGTTTCAGATTCATGGCCATGGAAAGGATCAGATTCAACCAAAGTAATCAACTCAGGATCAACAGAGAACTCATAATCCTTATCAGTGACACAGATAGGTGAAGTAGCGAAAGCAGGGTCATGTTTCATTCAAGCATTCAAGGACTTTTCTTTCAGCTTAGCTAATAATTTCTTAAGATCATATCTATCGTTGCAAGCAAGAAAGTCTCTAGCAGTTTCTTCATCCATAACATAACCCTCAGGAACAACAGGCAATTCATATCTATTGGCATAAGCTTCATCATCACTTTCATAAATATCATTAGTTTCAATATTTGCATTCTCCCTAACCTTAGCAATTTGTTCATCTAAAAATTCACCTAGTGGAACATTATTATCAAGCATAGAAGTAGTTTCATCATACATAGCAGAAGTGGCATCATCAAGAACATACGACATATCAGATTCAATAGCATGAGTAGGTGTCGCAAATTTACCCATGACAGAAGGAGAATCAAGTGCAGAGCTAGATGGCAGTTCCTTACCTCCCCTCGTAGTTGAGGGTAAGATCTTGGTTTTTGAGTCCTTCAAATTCTTCATAGTGATCAACAGATATAAATCCCAAGTGACTTAAAGAATAGAGCTATGCTCCCCGGCAACGGCGCCAGAAAATAGTCTTGATAACTCACAAGTGTAGGGGATCACACCAGTTTTCGAGGGTAAAGTATTCAACCCAAATTTATTGATTCGACACAAGGGGAGCCAAAGAATACTCTTAAGTATTAGCAGCTGAGTTGTCAATTCAACCACACATGGAAACTTAGTATCTGCAACAAGGTAGTTTAGTAGCAAAGTAATATGATAGTGGCGGTAGCAGCAATAAAAGTAACGATAGTGTTTTTGTAGTTCTTGTAATAGTAGCAGCGGAAAAGTAAATAAGCAAAAAGGAATATATGAAAAGCTCGTCGGCATTGGATCGGTGATGGGAAATTATGTCGGATGCAATTCATCATGTAGAAGTTATAACCTAGGGTGACACAGAACTAGCTCTAGTTCATCAATGCAATGTAGGCATGTATTCCGAATATAGTCATACGTGCTTATAGAAAATAACTTGCATGACATCTTTTGTCCTACCCTCCCGTGGCAGCGGGGTCCTATTGGAAACTCAGGGATATTAAGGCCTCCTTTTAATAGAGTACCGGACCAAAGCACTAACACTTAGTGAATACATGAACTCCCCAAAGTATGGTCATCACCGGGAGTGGTCTCGATTATTATCACTTCGGGGTTGCCGGATCATAACACATAGTAGGTGACTATAGACTTGCAAGATAGGATCAAGAACACACATATATTCATGAAAACATAATAGGTTCAGATCTGAAATCATGGCACTCGGGCCCTAGTGACAAGCATTAAGCATAGCAAAGTCATAGCAACATCAATCTCAGAACATAGTGGATACTAAGGATCAAACCCTAACAAAACTAACTCGGTTACATGATAGATACCATCCAACCCATCACCGTCCAGCAAGCCTACGATGGAGTTACTCACGCACGGCGGTGAGCATCATGGAATTGGTGATGGAGGAAGGTTGATGATGACGATGGCGACGATCTCCACTCTCCGGAGCCCCGAACGGACTCCAGATCAGCCCTCCCGAGAGAGATTAGGGCTTGGCGGCGGCTCCGTGTCGTAAAACACGATTATTCTTTCTCTCTGATATTTTTCCTCCCCGAAAGTGAATATATAGGATCTGGGGATACGTCGGTGGAGCGCCAGGGGGCCCACAAGGCAGGGGGCGCGCCCCCCACCCTCGTGGACAGGGTGTGGGCCCCCTGGTTTGGATCTTCTTGGAGGTATTTTTTATATTTTCCAAAATAATTCTCTGTGGATTTTCAGGTCATTCCGAGAACTTTTTATTTCTGCACAAAAACAACACCATGGCAATTCTGCTGAAAACAGCGTCAGTCCGGGTTAGTTCCATTCAAATCATGCAAGTTAGAGTCTAAAACAAGGGCAAAAGGGTTTGGAAAAGTAGATACATTGGAGATGTATCATTACCCTTGAGGTAAAAGGTTGGGAGGCAAAACTATAAGCCCCTATCTTTCTCTGTGTCAGATCAAAACTTCACACACATAAGTATTGCGTGAGTGTTAGCAATTATGAAATATTAAATGATAGTTGAGTATGTGAACTTGCTGAAAAGCTCTTATATTGACTCTTTTTGATGTTATGATAAATTGCAATTGCTTCAATGACCGAGATCATATTTTGTTAGTTTTCAATGAAGTTTCTGATTCATACTTGACATTGTGAATAGATTGTTACCTTAGTATAAGAAATCATATGACAAAATATATATATATATATATATATATATATATATATATATATATATATATATATATATATATATATATATATATATATATATATGTTGTTGTTATAAGAATGATCATGATGCCCTCATGTCCGTATTTTATTTTATCGACACCTCTATCTCTAAACATGTGGACATATTTTTCGATATCGACTTCCGCTTGAGGACAAGCGAGGTCTAAGCTTGGGGGAGTTGATACGTCCATTTTGCATCATGCTTTTATATCGATATTTATTGCATTATGGGCTGTTACTACACATTATGTCACAATACCTATGCCTTTTCTCTCTTATTTTACAAGGTTTACATGAAGAGGGAGAATGCTGACACCTGGAATTCTGGGCTAGAAAAGGAGCAAATATTAGAGACCTATTCTGCGCAACTCCAAAAGTCCCGAAACTCCACGAAAGTCATTTTTGGAATATATTAAAAATATTGGGCGAAGAAAGTACCAGAGGGGGCCACACCCTGTCCACGAGGGTGGAGGGCACGCCCTGCCCCGGGGGCGCGCCCCCTGCCTCGTGGGCCCTCTAGCAGGCCTCCGGTGCCCATATTTTTCTATATGAAGTCTTTCACCCTGGAAAAAATAAGGAGGAAGATTTCTGGACGAAGCGCCGCGGTCTCGAGATGGAACCAATCTAGGGCTCCGGTGGAGAATCATCGTAACAAGAAAATAAAGTTTCTACGATCTGATCACAGAGGCGAATATTTGAGTTACGAGTTTGGTCTTCATTTGAAACAATGTGGAATAGTTTCACAACTCACGCCACCCGGAACACCACAATGTAATGGTGTGTCCGAACGTCATAACCGTATTTTATTAGATATGGTGCGATCCATGATGTCTCTTACCGATTTACCACTATCGTTTTGGGGTTATGCTTTAGAGATAGTTGCATTCATGTTAAATAGGGCACCATCTAAATCCGTTGAGTCGACGCCTTATGAACTGTGGTTTGGCAAAAAAACAAGTTGTCGTTTCTTAAAGTTTGGAGTTGTGATGCTTATGTGAAAAAGCTTCAACCTGATAAGCTCGAACCCAAGTCGGAGAAATGTGTCTTCATAGGATACCCAAAGGAAACTGTTGGGTACACCTTCTATCACAGATCCGAAGGCAAAATATTCGTTGCTAAGAATGGATCCTTTCTTGAGAAAGAGTTTCTCTCGAAAGAAGTGAGTGGGAGGAAAGTGGAACTTGATGAGGTAATTGTACCTTCTCCCGAATTGGGAAGTAGTACATCCAAGAAACTAGTTCTAGTGATTCTTGCACCAATCAGCGAGGAAGCTAATGATGATGATCATAAAACTTCAGATCAAGTTACTACTAAACCTCGTAGGTCAACCAGAATGTGTTATGCGCCAGAGTGGTATAGTAACCCGGTTCTGGAAGTCATGTTACTAGACCATGATGAACCTACGAACTATGAGGAAGCGATGATGAGCCCAGATTCCGCAAAATGGCTTGAGGCCATGAAATCTAAGATGGGATCCACGTATGAGAACAAAGTGTGGACTTTGGTTGACTTGCCCGATGATCGGCAAGCCATTGAAAATAAGTGGTTTTTTAAGACGAAGACTGACGCCGACGGTAATGTTACTGTCTACAAAGCTCGACTTGTTGCGAAAGGTTTTCGATGAGTTCAAGGAGTTGACTACGATGAGACTTTCTCACCCGTAGCGATGCTTAAGTCTGTCCGAATCATGTTAGCAATTGCCGCATTTTATGATTATGAAATCTGGCAAATGGATGTCAAAACTGCATTCCTTAATGGATATCTCAAATAGGAGTTGTATATGATGCAACCAGAAGGTTTTGTCGATCCTAAAGGTGCTAACAAAGTGTGCAAGCTCCAGTGATCCATCTATGGACCAGTGCAAGCATCTCGGAGTTGGAACATATGCTTTGATAAGGTGATCAAAGCATATGGTTTTATACAGACTTTTGGAGAAGCCTGTATTTACAAGAAAGTGAGTGGGAGCTTTGTAGCATTTCTGATATTATATGTGGATGACATATTGTTGATTGGAAATGATATAGAATTTTTGGATGGCATAAAAGGATACTTGAATAAGAATTTTTCAATGAAAGACCTCGGTGAAGCTGCTTATATATTGGGCATCAAGATATATAGAGATAGATCAAGACGCTTAATTGGACTTTCACAAAGCACATACCTTGTTAAAGTTTTGAAAAAGTTCAAAATGGATCAGTCAAAGAAAGGGTTCTTGCATGTGTTACAAGGTGTGAAGTTGATTAAAACTCAATGCCCGACCACTACAGAAGATAGAGAGAAAATGAAAGTCATTCCCTATGCCTCAGCCATAGGATCTATCATGTATGCAATGCTGTGTACCAGACCTGATGTGTGCCTTGCTATAAGTTTAGCAGGGAGGTACCAAAGTAATCCAGGAGTGGATCACTGGACAGCGGTCAAGAACATCCTGAAGTACCTGAAAAGGACAAAGGATATGTTTCTCATTTATGGAGGTGACAGAGAGCTCATCGTAAACGGTTACGTCGATTCCAGCTTTGACACTGATCCGGATGACTCTAAGTCACAACCGGATATGTATTTTTATTGAACGGTGGAGCTGTCGGTTGGTGCAGTTCCAAGCAGAGCGTCATGGCGGGATCTACATGTGAAGCGGAGTACATAGCTGCTTCGGAAGCAGCAAATGAAGGAGTATGGATGAAGGAGTTCATATCCGATCTAGGTGTAATACCTAGTGCATCGGGTCCAATGAAAATCTTTTGTGACAACACTGGAGCAATAGCCTTGGCAAAGGAATCCAGGTTTCACAAGAGAACCAAGCACATCGAGAGACGCTTCAATTCCATCCGCGATTAACTCAAGGAGGGAGACATAAAATTTGTAAGATACATACGGATCTAAATGTCGCACACCCGTTGACTAAGCCTCTTCCACGAGCGAAACATGATCAGCACCAAGACTCCATGGGTGTAAGAATCATTACTATGTAATATGGATTATTGACTCTAGTGCAAGTGGGAGACTGAAGGAAATATGCCCTGGAGGCAATAATAAAGTTGTTATTTATATTTCCTTATACATCATGATAAATGTCTTTTAATCATGCTAGAATTGTATTAACTGGAAACTTGATGCATGTGTGAATACATAGACAAAATAGAGTGTCCCTAGTATGCCTCTACTTGACTAGCTCGTTAATCAAAGATGGTTATGTTTCCTAACCATAGACATGAGTTGTCATTTGATCAACGGGATCACATCATTAGGAGAATGATGTGATGGACAAGACCTATCCGTTAGCTTAGCAACTTGATCATTTAGTTTTCCGGCTATTGCTTTCTTCATGACTTATACATGTTCCTATGACTATGAGATTATGCAACTCCCGAATACCATAGGAACACCTTGTGTGCTATCAAACATCACAACGTAACTGGGTGATTATAAAGATGCTCTAAAGGTGTCTTCAATGGTGTTTGTGGTGTTGGCATAGATCGAGAATAGGATTTGTCACTCCGAGTGTCAGAGAGGTATCTCTGGGCCCTCTCGGTAATACACATCATAATAAGCCTTGTAAGCAAACGACTAATGAGTTGGTCACGAGATGATGTATTACAGAACGAGTAAAGAGACTTGCCGGTGACGATATTGAACTAGGTATGATGATACCGACGATCGAATCTCAGGTAAGTAACATACCAATGACAAAGGGAACAACGTATGTTGTTGTGCGGTTTGACCGATAAAGATCTTCGTAGAATATGTAGGAACCAATATGAGCATCTAGGTTCCGCTATTGGTTATTGACCGGAGATGAGTCTCGGTCATGTCTACATAGTTCTCAAACCCGTAGGGTCCACACGCTTAACGTTCGATGACAATCAGTATTATGAGTTTATGTGTTTTGATGCACCGAAGGTAGTTCGGAGTCCCGGATGTGATCACGGATATGACGAGGAGTCTAAAAATGGTTGAGACATAAAGTTTGATATATTGGAAGGTTATATTCGGACAGCGGAAGGGTTCTGGGGGTCACCGGATAAAAACCGGAGTACCGGGAGGTTACTGGAACCCCCCGGGGGTATATGGGCCTTGATGGGCCTTAGGGAAGAGAGAGAGGGCTGGCTAGGGCTGGGCTGCGCGCCCCCAAGCCTAGTCCGAATTGGACTAGGGGGGAGGGGCGGTGCCCCCTCCTCTCCTTCTCCTCTTCTCCCTTCCTTCCCCCTCTCCTACTCCTACTAGGAAAAGGAGGAGTCCTACTCCTAGTGGGAGTAGGACTCCCCCTCTTGGCGCGCCCCCTCCTTGGCCTCCTCCTCCTCCCTCCCTCCTTCATATACGAGTGGAGGGGGCACCCCATAGATACACAAGTTGATTTGCAAGCAGTCTATGGTGCCCCCCTCCACAGTTTCACACCTCGGCCATATCGTTGCAGTGCTTAGGAGAAGCCCTGCGCCGGTAACTTCATCATCACCGTCACCACGCCATCGTGCTAACGAAACTCTCCCGCGACGCTCAACTGGATCAAGAGTTCATTGGACGTCATCGAGCTGAACGTGTGCTGAACGTGGAGGTGCCGTACGTTCGGTGCTTGGATCAGTTGGATCGTGAAGACATTCGACTACATCAACCGCGTCACTAGACTTTTCCGCTTTCGGTCTACGAGGGTACATGGACACACTCTCCCCGCTCGTTGCTATGCTTCTCCTAGACAGATCTTGCGTGATCGTAGGAATTTTTTTGAAATACTACGTTCCCTAACACGGGTCATCGCGGTAGTACCGCTCGGGCGGAAGTACCGTACACTGGGCGGTAGTACCGCTCACCAGCGGCAGTAAAAAATTACTGTCATGCTGGATGCGGTAGTACCATGCGCAACTCCTGCGGTAGTACCGTGGCGAGCCACCGTAGTACTGTAGACCCAAGCAAATGCACTTTCGCAAACAAGAGAGAGAAACGGCCTATGCAATGCAATCTCCTAGCGAACGAACACACCAAAGAGCTAACACACGAGGCAACTCAAACACAAGCTCGGCTCGAAGAAAGGCAAAAGAAAACAAGGACCAAACACGAGACATAACCTCTCCAAAGAGAGGGTGGTGGCCAGAGCCACCTATGTTTGAGTTAATTGGTATGGCACCTCGAAGAATTATCCTTGGGCCCATGACCAACACTCGTCTTTCAAGCACAAATATACCATCAACAATGGTAGATGTGAAAGAGTTGCTCGATTTATGCATAATGGGGGGAGGGAAAGTTCATTGAGAGAACAACACTCCCCCTATGTCCATGCCTACACCTAAACAAGATAACATGATGAGTATGGGGAGGTGTGCACAGTTTCAATACACATTGCTCAAATCTATTATATTTAGCTCATGCCTTAACTCGCGAAATCTTGCTTCATCCAAAGGCTTCATGAAGATATCTTCAAGGTTATCAAGAGTGTTGACATAGTGAAGATCAATTTCCCCTCGCCGAATGTGCTCCCGGATGAAGTGATACCGAATCTCAATATGCTTCGTCTTGAAGTGTTGCACCGGGTTGAGAGAAATCTTGATGGCACTTTCATTGTCACACCAAAGAGGCATTTTGTCACACATGACACCGTAATCCTTTAAAGTTTGCCTCGTCCATAAAAGTTCAGCACAACAACCGCCGACCACCACATACTCGGCTTCGGTGGAGGAGAGAGATACACAATGTAACATCCCAAATTTTCAATTTCGAATGTTATACATAGATCATTTGTATAGCATGTTTTATTGCATTTGTGTGTTGCGGTCCTTGAAATTCTAAGCAACTCAAGGACCCACGGAGAGAGTTGGGGATTTTACCGTTTTCGTATTTGAGTTTTCTGAGATACCAGTACGGGGATCACTTTGGTTTTAATTATTTTTCTCTCCAAAAAAATATTTCTTAATAAAATATATGAGTGGTGATAATATGACTTCTCCAAAATAAAAGAAATATTGGAGGAAAATATTAAAATCCACTTTGGTATTTTATCCGGATTTATTTGCGATTTTATTTGCATAGGAAAAATGCGCGTTTTTAAAAATTGCATTTAGGTCCGGAAAAAATGTTCACTTTGTCCTAAATATTATTAGAAGACGGCGAAAATTTATTTTGCAATTTTTCAAGTCAGTTTAGTATTTTTCTCACCCGTTTTGCCGCATAAGAACTATATTAAAAAAGAAGGTGAACCGACTTACCTAGGTCGTGTCCGGGTAGGACTCCGCCCAGGGGGCCTTTAAAGCCCGAGCCGTCGGCCGGCCCAGCCCACCCCAGCCCGAGCCGCCGCCCGCCCTAACCCTAGCCACCGCCCGCCCGAGCCGCCGCCGCCGCCGTTGTTGGCGCCGCCGGAGCTGCCGCCCGCGCCGCCCCGCCGCGCTGCCGCCGCCGGAGTCCCGCCGCCGAGGTAGTTGCCGCCGCTACCATCAGTTTTCCGAAGAAAACCGATAGGTTTTATTCGAAACCCTAGATCTGTTTTTTAGATCGGTTCGGTTTTTCCGTCGGTTAGTTAAATAGCGGACGTTCGTCCGTTCGTTCGTTTTTAATGAAAGATTTTCTTCTTTTAGTAACAAACAGCGAACGTTCGTTCGTTAGCCTGTTCGTCAGTTTTTCTTTTTCAGGGTTTGTCCGCGATTATTTTCAATCGCGATTTCTGCCCTGATCTTCTTTTTAGTCTTTCTTTTCGCTCGTAAGTCAGAATCAGGCGATTCAAGCGTCCGGATCTTCGTCTCGAAGCCCTCTTTCCATTTAACCAACTTGAACAAGGTTTTGCTACTGTAAAATTTGACTTTAGATTAATCTAGTAAACAGACCTTGTTTCTTTCGCAGTTTGAGTTTCGTTGCTCTGTTTGATTTGATTCTTTTTGCAAACCGGAGTTCTTAAGCTGAACTTTCTGGTTAGATATTCTTATTTGGAGTTTTATGTGTGCATCTTTGCTTGGTTGCTTATGTATGCTAGTGTTTTCTTGCGGTAGAATTCCCGGAGTGCGAAGCGTGCTACTACGAGTCCCTAGGTTTTGCGAATCATCAGCAAGGCAAGTAACACTTTGATCATACCCTTTATTACCCAGTTTCTATGCATTAGATCAAACCCTCACACATTGCATGAGTAGGATCTCTTAACTTATGGGTCTGGGAAGTAGATTGAGGTAGAACCTATTACCTGCATTATTTTCAAACCCTTGGGAGTTATTTCTACGTTATGCTTAGGTTGCTATGCTATGCTCGTAGACGTGGATTGGGTTTGAGAGTATCCATGTCAGATGTGAGATGTTAATTAATGGTTTAACTTAAGGTGGCTACTTTAATACACATCTGGGTGGGTTGGTTGCAGGGCACCTGGAGAATCCAGTGTTGTCCTAGGAAATCCCGGAGGAACCGTGTGATTATCCTATGGAATGCCACCCAGGCTCAAAGGGACCATAAAACTATTCCTGCTAGAAAATTCCGTGTGCAGCCACAATGCCATTATGGGCTCTGGCATAGTATGAGTAAGTTGTGTGAGCTCTTTCGTGGTGGACTAGCATATGTAGGGGAAAATAGGTGTACCGGTCCACCTGGGGTAAAGAGTAAATGCTTCTGAAAGACTGTGTCGCAGTCATCCGTTTCTCAAACACCATGAAGTGCGAGAAATCCAATGGAGGAGATCGAGTCTTGTGGGGAAAAGTGCGCAAACCTCTGCAGAGTGTACAAACTAATCATGATTAGCCGTGTCCCCGGTTACGGACATCTTGAGTATCTGGTACTTGAAATATTGGTTGATGTCATCACTCTAAAATTAATTTGTTGGGCTAATGATGACTACTTTAATTGGGATTGAGTTGGAGGTACCTTCTCAATGATGTTTCAACTACCATGATAGTTAAAATAAAAGTTATTCATTTGTTGTAGGGAAAATTTGGCTTTATGCAAAAACTTTAACCTTAGAGCCTCCACCAGCCAAACATGCATATAGTGTTAGCCTTTATTTCCGTTAGTTGCTCTAATGTGTTATCTTGCCAGCATATTCCATGTGCTGGCCCATTTCGGGCTGCAACATATTATGTTGCAGACTTTTCAGAAGAAGAGTAAGGTGCGCTAGGTCGTTTGTCATGCACTCAGCTATGCCGTTGTAGTTGATGGACTCACTTCTCTTCCAAGCCTTCCGCTGTTATTTTGTTAAATGGCCTTATGCCATATACTTTTGTAATAAGTTCTCTTTTAAGACATTCGATGTAATAAGTGTGTGATTGCCACTCTGTTATAAATTATTCAAGTACTGTGTGTGTCAGCATTACCGATCCAGGAATGACACAGAACACAGAGACTTTGGTCCATTTGGATCGTGGTCGCTACACACAACTTTGCTTCTTGGAAGACCAACTCACCAAAGAGCAACCAGGAAATTGGCATCCTCCGGAAGTTGACTTCCTATCCACTTTATCTCCCGCCCAATCCGAATCCGAGAAACCTACAAGGTTGAAGTTTGCTCCTCTTGGGTACCATAAGCCAAAGTTTGGGGTATGAGCCAAATATAGAAAGATTCGCTTGACACCAACAAAGTGACTTTCCTTAGGTGAGGCTTGAAATCGTGCACAAATTCTCACACTCAACATGATATACAGTCTAGATGCATAAAGGTAAAGCAAGGATCCAATCATAGAACGATATACCCTTTGATCCATTTCTTTACCATTGGGATCAATGTCAAGTTGGCACTTGGTAAGCATGGGAGTAGTAGTCGGCTTGACATCACTTAGATTGAACCTCCTGGGCATGTCTTGAGTGTATTTCGCTTGTTTGATGAAGATTCCTTCTTGTTTTTGTTTGATTTCGGACCCGAGGAAGAACTTCAACTCTCCCATCATGGACTTCTCAAACTCCGTGGTCACGAGTACGGCAAACTCATAATTGAAAGCTTTGTTAGGTGAACCAAAGATAATATCATCAACATATAGTTGGCATACAAACAACTCCCCTTTGACCTTCTTAGTAAAAAGAGTGGGGTCTATTTTCCCAATTTCAAACCCACGATCTTGCAACAACTCGGTAAGATGCTCATACCACGCACGTGGGGCTTGTTTAAGGCCATAGAGCGCCTTATCGAGTTGATAGACACGATTGGGGAACTTAGCATCCTCAAACCCCGGGGGTTGTTTGACATACACCAACTCATTAAGAGGACCGAAAAGCACTTTTCACATCCATTTGTTGAAATTTAAAGTTATGATGAGAAGCATAGGCAAGCAACAAACGAATAGATTCAAGGCGAGCAACGGGGGCAAAGTTTTCACCGTAGTCGATACCCTCGATGTGGGAGTAGCCTTGAGCCACCAAACGAGTCTTGTTGCGAATGACAATCCCGTGGGCATCTTGCTTTTTCTTAAAAATCCATTTGGTTCCAATGACATTATGGTTCTCATTCGGCCTTGGCACCAAACGCCACACCTTGTTGCGCTCGAAGTTATGGAGTTCTTCATGCATGGCGTTGAGCCAGTCGGGGTCTTCGAGCACCTCATAGACTTTTTGAGGTTAAACATAAGAGACAAACGCACGATGAGCACAATAGTTTGCTAATTGTCTATGAGTTCTTACCCCCTTTGTAATGCTTCCAAGGATATTTTCCATGAGATGCTCTCTAGAAGCGAGCCTGGAAGCAACCTTGGCGGCATGACGCTCCAATTGCTCTTCAAGTGTTAGTTGAGGAGCTATAAGTTGATCATCTTGAGCGTCATCATGAGCTTGTTCTTGATCTTGAGCTTGCTCTTGATCTTGAACATGCTCGGGAGAGGGAACTTGGCCTTGTGCATCACTTGGTGGATCAACACCATCTTGCGGTTGATCTTGCACTTGGCCTTGTTCATCGGGTTGAGGGCCTTCACTTTGTTCTTCGGAAGCGTGTGGGTCTTGGGTTGGTGATGGTTCCACTTGAGTGGAACATTGACCTTATCCTTCGGCCACAAGGGGTTCCTCAGTGGGTAGGATATGACCAACACACATTCTTCTTATGGCTTGAGGAGGAATTCCATCACCTACATCACAAGTACCACTCTTCTCCACTTGGGAGCCGTTATTCTCATCAAACTCCACGTTACACGTCTCCTCAATGAGTCTGTTGGACTTGTTGAGGACACGGTAAGCATGAGAGTTTGTATCATAACCAACAAATATGCCCTCATGAGATCTAGCTTCAAATTTAGACAAACGAACACCTTTCTTGAGTATGAAACACTTACAACCGAACATCCAGAAGTACTTGAGGTTGGGCTCGTTATCGGTAAGCATCTCATATGGAGTCTTGTTCAAGCCTTTGTGGAGATAGATCCGATTGGATGCATGACAAGCGGTGTTGATGACTTCGGCCCAAAAGTTGTACGGAGACTTGAACTCCGCCATCATGGTCGTTGCCACGTCCATCAATGTTCAGTTCTTTCTCTCGGCCACACCATTTTTTAGGGGTATAAGGTGTGGCATATTGATGCTTGATCCCCTCATCACTAAGGAACTCATCCAAGGTGTAATTCTTGAACTCGGTGTCTTTGTCACTTCGAATCATCAAGATCTTTGCATCATGTTGACGTTGAGCTTCATTTGCAAAGTTGATGACGGTTTGTTGGGTCTCACTCTTCCTCTTGAACAAGTATACCCAAGTGTATCTTGAATAATCATCTAGAATCACCAAGCAGTAATTTCTACCCCAAGACTATCAAAGGATGGAGGCCCAAAGAGATCCATGTGAAGGAGCTCTAAAGGTCTCGTTGAGTTGATGATAGTCGTGGGAGGGTGAGCCTTCTCATGTAGATTTCCTTTTATACAAGCACTGGAAGCACGATCTTTGGCAAAACTAACATTTGTTAGTCCACGGACATGGTCCCCCTTGAGAAGACTTTGCAAAGACCTCATATTGACGTGGACTAGACGGCGATGCCAAAGCCATCCCACATCAACTTTAGCCATTAGGCATGTCACAGTCTTAGTGGGTCGTTCCGAGAAGTTAACCACATAAAGACCGCTCTCTACATGCCCAACAAAGGATAATTTAAGAGTCTTGCTCCACAAGAGGGCCACAGTATCAATATCAAAGAATGTAGCAAAGCCCATGAGTGCAAGTTGACGAATGGAAACTAAATTGTATGCAAGGGACTCAACAAGCATGACCTTCTCGATCGTGAGATCATGAGAAACAACAACCTTGCCAAGCCCCAATACCTTAGAAGGTTAAGCATCACCCCAATCGACATTGGTGGCCATAGATGAACCTTTGTGCACGCCCACCACCAGGTCTTTGCTTCCGGTCATATGATTTGTGGCTCCACTATCGAGCAACCATGATCCCCCACCGGAAGCAAACTCCTACAAGAGATCAATGCTTTGATTTAGGTACCCATTTTGTAATGGGTCCTTTGAGGTTAGTAACAAGGGTCTTAGGAACCCAAATAGACCATTCAATGTACTCATAAGAAGAACCAATAAACTTAGCAAAAACATGTCCATCACTAGCACGGCATAACACATAAGACGGGTTAAACTCGTCGGCTTTGTTGGAAGGAGTGGCAATGTCTTCCTTGAATTCACTACCATTCACATTCTTCTTCTTCTTCTTAGGAGTACCCTCTCCCTCCTTCACAAAGGTTTGATTGAGAGGAGGGGGTTGCTTGGTCTTGTCGTTCTTCTTCTTCTTCTTAGGCTTGGGTGCAAACCCAATTCCCTCCTTGGCAACAACTTCTTTTTGATTGCTCAAAAAGTTGTTGAGGTTCTTCTCACCTTGTATGCAAGACACAAGGCATTTCTCAAGTTGCTTCCTTAACTTGGCATTCTCTTCAACAAGATGCACATGCTCGCAACATGGGTTAGTAGCATTTGCATTATCAATTAAAACCATGCGAGGAAAAGTGGCTTTCTCCTTGGTTAGCGAAACTTGAAGTTGATCATGAGACTCTTTGAGGTTAGCATGGACACTCTTCAAGACCTTGTGAGCCTTGTCAAGTGTATCAAACTCCTCCTTGAGTCTATCATGATCAACCACAAGTTTTACCTTCTCGGAATTGAGCACACGAGAGACAACTAAAGCATGATCAAGATCTTTCTTTAATTTAGCATGATCATCGTTGTGTGACTCCTCAAGAGCCAAACGAAGACCACACTCTTCCTCAAGAGCGTTAGGGAGATCCGATATCTCATCCGCATAGTCTCGACTATGACCCTCCATTTTAGATATGGTCTCCTCGTGAGCCTCGATCATGTCATTTGCTTTACCAAGTTGTTCCAAGAGAGAAACAAAGTGCTTCTTGGGTTTACCTTTGAGCTTACTCATAAAAGACTCAAATTCATTTTCCTCCTCCTCCGCCCCTCACTATCATCAATGCAATCCGTCAATGAAGGATTAGAAGTGATGGAAGAATTGGCGTTAGGGGTTACCTTATTGGTGGCTTTAGCCATGAGGCACTTGGCGGTCATGTTCTCATTTGGTGAGTCAAAGAGGGATGGCCGTGGAGTTGTTGCAATAGCAATGGTGGCCATGGTAACCATCTCGTCATCTTCTTCATCATCATCATCCTCATCATACTCTTCTTGGGCCACCAAATCCTTTTGGAGGAGTCTTCTTATTGAAGTTGTTCTTGTTGGGATAAGACTTGGCCTTGTCCTTTTGGATAAGCTTGCCTCCATTGTCTTCCCTTTTCTCATATGGGAAATCTACAACAAAATGGCTCACATTGCCACAATTGTAGCACATCCTCACTCGTTGCTTGCCCTTGAAGCCACTTGAGTTGGTCTTGTTAACGGGCCTTAAATTCTTCTTGTTGCCTCAAAATTGCCATGATGCAAGGGCCATGTGCTCATGATAGGCATATTTGGTGTCTTCGGGGCAACACTCATCTTCACCCTATTCTTCCATACAAGCCTTGGCCTTCAATGCAAGGTTGGGCTTCTTTGATCATTGAGCTCGCAACACCGCATTGTCGGCGCTCTTGTCCAAGATCCTCATGCCAAAGAACTCATCCAACACTTCACTTGAGGACAAGGTGTGGAAGTCCGGTCTTTGGCGGATGACCGAGGACATGGCCTTGCGGTAAGGCATCATGGCCTTGAGAAACTTGCGTTTGATCCAATTGTCATATGTATCCTTGCTCCCATGATCTCTAAGTGAGACCGCAAGAGTGGTTAATCTCTGATAAAGTTCGCGGGGTCTTCATCTTTGATCATGGAAAACTCATCGGCTTCATGTTGCACAACTTCGTAGTTTGAGCGTTGAATGCTTGCGCTTCCCTTGTACAAGGAACCAACATGCTCCCATGCTTCCTTGGCCACGGAGAAGGGTCAAAGATGTGCAATATCTTTGGGAGGGATGGCTTCTTGAAGAATGCAAAGAACGGACTCATTGAATTGATGATCCGCGGCTTCTCTTGGAGTTAAATTGTACGGATCATGCGGGTAGAAACCTTGCTCAATGATTCTCCAAAGATTTGTAGAACAATGATTTAAATGATGTTTAAAACGAAACGGCCAAGTAAAAAAATCAACATTTTTCACAAACTTAGGGGGAGGACCAACCGAATTTAGATGCGGGGTGGGAACGGGTCCTCCATAATTGATGGGAGGTGCGGAATGAGAAAAGATGTCACTACCATTCTTAGTCACAGGGACTTGCTCACTACTAGCTTCTCCCTTATCGGGAATAGCATTTGACACGTTGTTAGTGGGACGAACCACTTCCAACGGGGCGGTGGATAATTTAAGACCCTCAAGAAATTCTTTGAACATGCCTTTGACCTCGGTCGTCAATGAGTCTTTCAATGTGTCCAAAGCCGCATTGAACTCCTCACGAGAGACCGAGGGTCCCCCATCGGACGTAGACAAGGACGAATTTCCACCGGAGTGTTCCTCCGTCTCGACTACATTTTCACCCATACTCTTTGGATGGTAAAGTCCTTATAAAGAGATGAGGCTCTGATACCAATTGAAAGGATCGATATGGTTGACTAGAGGGGGTTGAATAGGCAACTAACAATTTTTAGCTTTTCTTGACCAAATTAAACTTTGCAACAAAATAGGTTGTCTAGATGTGCAACTACGTTGGCAACCTATATGATGCAACAAATACAAGTACACAAGCAAGCATAAGGGATTAACACAATTAAGGTTGCCCAAGTAAAGGTAAGAGATAACCAAGAGTGGAACAGGTGGAGACAAGGATGTGTTACCAAAGTTCATTCCCTTTGAGGGGAAGTACGTCTCCGTTGGAGCGGTGTGGAGGCACAATGCTCCCCGAGAAGCCACTAGGGCCATCGTATTCTCCTTACGCCCTCACACAATGCGAGATGTCATGATTCCACTATTGGTGCCCTTGAAGGCGGCAACCAAACCTTTACAAACAAGGTTGGGGCTATCTCCACAACTTAATTGGAGGCTCCCAACGAAACCACGAAGCTTCACCACAATGGAATATGGCTTCGAGGTGACCTCAACCGTTTAGGGTGCTCAAACACCCAAGAGTAACAAGATCCGCAAGGGATTAGTGGGGGGAATCAAATTTCTCTTGGTGGAAGTGTAGATCTGGGCCTTCTCAACCAATCCCTAGAAAATCAACAAGTTTGATTGGCTAGGGAGAGAGATCGGGTGGAAATAAGCTTTTGGAGCAACAATGGAGCTTGGGGGAGAAGAGGTGGACTTCTCGGAGAAGAAGACTCCCCTTATATAGTGAAAGAACAAATCCAACCGTTATCCACTTACTCAGCCCGCGAAGAGCAGTACTACCATGGACCTCCGGTACTACCGCTGGCGAGGCAGGACCTAGACCAGACCTGTAATGAAGAAGCAGAGAGCGGTAGAACCGTTGGCGCAGTACTACCGCTCCCCCTTGCGGTACTACCGCAAGGCAGGAATAGTCTAGGCTGGGAAGGCACGGACATATAAAAATACATCTGTGGCTACTTCAGCTGAGTTCCGATCTGTGCAAAAATCCGACACGGTACTACCGCAAGCCTGGCTTCGTACTACCGCATAGGGCGCGGATGTAAAAATTTACATCTGCCCCTACTTCCGCTCGTGCTGCTGTGCCTGGCCCGAGGCCACGGTACTACCGCACCAACGGAGCGGTACTACCGTGAGCACTTGCGGTACTACCATGTCCATGGCCGATACTACCGCAAGGCTCTGCGGTACTACTGCTCCAAAGAGCAGTACTACTGCATGCACCAGTTCAGCAACACTGGAAGTCCATTATTTTGCATAGACACGGAGAAACGAAGGATGCTCCAAGAGGCCAAAGGAAAGGTGGTGCAGAAGGGAATAGACGTGTACGTGAGGATTCTACCCAAATCTTTCCAACGCGGACCCCCTCTTAATAGTACGGCTTTCCTACGACTCAAATCCACCGAAAAGAAACGTAGAGAAACACCATCTTCAATAAGCTTCGAGGGGCAATAAATCGTCTTGTGCATAGACATGATGTATCTGAAATGCTCACTGCACAAGCATTGTCATCAATCACCAAAACTACTAAGGGATAAATATGCCCTTACAATTCCTCCCCCATACTCCACTATGGGTGAGCCAATCTTCGGCACATCTTCACATGTCCATTGTCACCACAATGGACGACAAGCTTCAAGCACTTGATCTCTTTGTGATGCTTCACTTGAACTTGCACACCGCAACCTAACCCCACAAAGAACTCTCACAAAGACCATGGGTTAGTACACAAAGCGTAATTGACAATGCTTACCATACCATGGGATCGCTTGATCCCTCTCGGTACATCTTCTACGCTTTGTGTGTTGATCAACTTGATTCACTCTTTGACCTAGTCTCGATCAACCTCTCACATGACCAATCTTTAGGTAATTCCTTGAATAGCACCTTGGTCATCACCAACTCTCCTTGAAACCAACAAATGAACTCCAAGAAAAGCCTATGGACAAATCCTACAAATATAACTCAAGGCAACCATTAGTCCATAGAGATTGTCATCAATTACCAAAACCAAACATGGGGGCACCGCATGTTCTTTCAGCATGTTAGCTCTACAAGTTGCAATTTGCTTTTGTGTTTTGGTGTGAAGATGATGTTGGATATCTTTGAAATCTACCACCGGAAATTATTTCCAAATACTTCTTGTCTCTTGACAATTGGTAATCATTTATGTGGTAGAAATTGTTGATCATCTTTACATTGGCCTTTGATTTTATTTGCCTTATCTCTTGCCTAGGATCGTGTCAACTCCCATTGTATTCCATATCACTTGTGGATCTTGTTTATTTCTTGAGCTTGTCTAGTGTTTTCTAGGTACGGTGAAAGTGATGATCCCATCTTGTACATTTTGTATTCAAATGCAATTTCTCTATAATGCACATCGCTTGGGGGAGTGATACGTCCCCAACATATCTATAATTTTTTATTGTTCCATGCTATTATATTATCCTTCTAGGATGTCTTATGGGCTTTTCTATACACTTTTATATGATTTTTGGGACTAACCTATTAACCCAGAGCCCAGTGCCAGTTTCTGTTTTTCTCCTGTTTTAGGGTTATACAAAAAAGGAATATCAAATGGAGTCCAATTGACGTGCCAATTTTTGATGATTTTTTTTCGACCAAAAGAAGCCCCTGAAGTAAAAGAGTTGGGCCAGGAGAGCCACGGGCTGCCCACGAGGGTGGGGGGCACGCCCTGGGCAGGGGGCATGATACGTCTCCAACGTATCTATAATTTTGAGTGTTCCATGCTATTATATTATCCTTCTAGGGTGTCTTATGGGCTTTATTATACACTTCTATATGATTTTTGGGACTAACCTATTAACCCGGAGCCCAGTGCCAGTTTCTGTTTTTTCCTTGTTTTTAAGTTTCGCAGAAAAGGAATATCAAACGGAGTCCAATTGACGAGCTAATTTTTTATGATTTTTTCAGGACCAAAAGAAGCCCCCGAAGCAAAAGGGATGGGCCAGGGGAGCCACGGGCTGCCCTCGAGGGTGGGGGTGCGCCCTGTGAAGGGGGGCGCGCGCCCCTATCTCGAGGACAAACTAGCAGCCCCCCTGATGTGTGCCTTCCGCCAAAAAATCCTATAAATACTGAAACCTTCGGAAATTAACCTAGATCGGGAGTTCCGCCGCCGAAAGCCTCTGTAGCCACCGAAAACCAATCTACAGCCGTTCTGGCACCCTGCCGGAGCGGGAAATCCCTCTCCGGTGGCTATCTTCATCATCCCGGTGCTCTCCATGATGAGGAGGGAGTAGTCCACCCTCGGGGCTGAGGGTATGTATCAGTAGCTATGTGTTTGATCTCTCTCTCTCTCTCTCTCTCGTGTTCTTGAGATGGCACGATCTTGATGTATCGCGAGCTTTGATATTTTAGTTGGATCTTCTTCTCCCCCTCTACTCTCTTGTAATGGATTGAGTTTTCCCTTT
This sequence comes from Secale cereale, assembly GCA_902687465.1. Classification (NCBI taxonomy): domain Eukaryota; kingdom Viridiplantae; phylum Streptophyta; class Magnoliopsida; order Poales; family Poaceae; genus Secale; species Secale cereale. The sequence goes on from LR738714.1 coordinate 450,399,650, forward strand.
GAAGTTATCTTATCGGATTGAGCCTTTAAGGATTTGAGAACACTTGATGTATGTCTTGCACGTGTTTATCTGTGGTGACAATGGGATATCATGTGATCCACTTGATGTATGTTTTGGTGATCAACTTGCGGGTTCCGTGACCTTGGGAACCTATGCATAGGGGTTGGCACACATTTTCGTCTTGACTCTCCGGTAGAAACTATGGGGCACTCTTTGAAGTTCTATGTGTTGGTTGAATAGATGTTTGTGAGATTGTGTGATGCATATCGTATAATCATGCCCATGGATACTTGAGGTGACAATGGAGTATCTAGGTGACATTAGGGTTTTGGTTGATTTGTGTCTTAAGGTGTTATTCTAGTACGAACTCTATGATAGATTGAACGTTCCTACGGACTCTTGAATAGATCGATCAGAAAGAATAGCTTTGAGGTGGTTTCGTACCCTACCATAATCCCTTCGTTTGTTCTCCGCTATTAGTTACTTTGGAGTGACTCTTTGTTGCATGTTGAGGGCTAGTAATATGATCCAATTATGTTATCCTTGTTGAGAAAACTTGCACTAGTGAAAGTATGAACCCTAGGCCTTGCCTACTATCATTGCAACACCGTTTATGCTCACGTTTACCACTTGCTACCTTGTTGTTTTTATATTTTCTTATTACAAAAACCAATATCTACCATCCATATTGCACTTGTATCACCATCTCTTCGCCGAACTAGTGCACCTATACAATTTACCATTGTATTGGGTGTGTTGGGGACACAAGAGACTCTTTGTTATTTGGTTGCAGGGTTGTTTGAGAGAGACCATCTTCATCGTACACCTCCCATGGATTGATAAACCTTAGGTCATCCACTTGAGGGAAATTTGCTACTGTCCTACAAACCTCTGCACTTGGAGGCCCAACAACTTCTACAAGAAGAAGGGTGCGTAGTAGACATCAAGATCTTTTCTGGCGCCGTTGCCAGGGAGGTTAGCGCTTGAAGGTATATCTTTAGATCTTGCAATCGAATCTTTTAGTTTCTTGTTTTATCACTAGTTTTGTTTATAAAATAAAACTACAAAAAAATGGAATTAAGGTTACCTCATATGCTTCATCTTTTTAATATCTTTCGTGAAAATGATGGGAAGGAAAATTGTGCTCAAGTTCTAGAAGAAGAATTACATAGAATGCTTGGCATAGAATATGTGTATGATGAGCATGATTGCAATGTTGTTAGTATGAATCCTTTGAATAACCATGATGCTAATGATATGCAAAGCCACAAGCTTGGGGAAGCTATGTTTGATGAAGTTGATATTTTTAGTCCCCCAAGTTTTGATGAGCAAATTTATTATGATGAAAGCATGCCTCCTATTTATGATGATTATTTTGATGAAAGTGGATTTGGAGAGTTCGTGACTTTATTTAGTGATGAATCCACTATTTTGGAAGAGGTTCCAATTGATTATGAGAACAAAGTTGCTATCTATGATGATTATTGTGATGACTTGTATGCTATTAAGAATAATGATAACCATGAAACTTGTCATCATGATTTTAGTTTTCAATTGGATTATGCTTCACATGATAGTTATTTTGTTTAAATTGATCCCACTACTATGAATGAGAAGAATTTTTCTTATGTGGAGAGTACTAAAATTTCTATGAAGTAGATCATGAAAAGAATGCTTTATGTGCTGGTTATATTGTTGAATTCATTCATGATTCTACTGAAAATTATTATGAGATAGGAACATATGCTCGTAGGAATTGCAATAATATCAAGTTTCCTCTCTATGTGCTTAAAGTATTGAAGTTATTCTTGTTCTGCCTTCCTATGCTAGTTGATTATTGTTCCCATAAGTTGTTTGCTCAGAAAATCCCTATGCATAGGAAGTGGGTTAGAATTAAATGTGCTAGTCATATTCTTCATGATGCTCCCGTTATGTTTCAATTCCTATCTTTTATGCGAGCATCGTTGAAATCATCATGCCTAGCTAGGGGCGTTAAACGATAACGCTTGTTGGGAGGCAACCCAACTTTATTTTATTTTCTTTGCTTTTGTTGCTGCTAGGAAATAAATATTGCATCTACTCTCTGATTAGATGTGGTTTCATGTTTTGTTTATTGTTTGTGCCAAGTAGAACCTTTGGGAAGACTTGTGTGAAGTTTATGTGATCTTGCTGTGAAAAACAGAATCGTTAGCGCTGGCTAAAGTAGTCTTAATATTTTACTGGAATGTGGTTTTTAGTTGATTCTTTTTGCAGATGATTGGTAGACAAATTCCGCAAATTTACCTATTTAGTTTGAATTTTTTTCGAGTTCCAGAACTAGGCGAACCCTGCAGATTACTACAGACTGTTCTGTCTTTGACAGATTCTGTTTTTCGTGTGTTGTTTGCTTATTTCGATGCTTCTATGAGTAGTATTGGAGGATAGGAAACATAGAAAAGTTGTAATACAGTAGGTTTAACACCAATATAAACAAAGAATGAATTCATATCAGTACCTTTGAGTAGTGGTTTGTTTTCTTATACTAACGGAGCTCACGAGATTTTTGTCTAAATTTTGTGTTGTGAAGTTTTCAAGTTTTGAGTATTGCTTTGATGGACTATGGAACAAAGAGTAGCAAGGGCCTAAGCTTGGGGATGCCCATTGCACCCCAAGGTAAAATTCAAGGACAACCAAAAGCCTAAGCTTGGGGATGCCCCGGGAAGGCATCCCCTCTTTCGTCTTCATCCATCGATAACTATACTTGGAGCTATATTTTTATTCGCAACATGTTATGTGTTTTGCTTGGAGCGTCAACTTAGGTTATTTTGTTTTGCTTGATGTTTGAATAATATCCCAAGATCTGAAGTTCTTAAATGTTAGAGAGTCTTCACATAGTTACATAATTATTCAACTACTCATTGATCTTCACTTATATCTTTCGGAATAGTTTGTTGTTTGCTCTAGTGCTTCACTTATATCTGTTAGAGCACGGCGGTGGTTTTATTTTGAAGAAATAGATGAACTCTCATGCTTCACTTATATCCTTTTGAGAGTCTATTAAAACATCATGGTAATGTGTTTAGGCTATAAAATTAGTCTTCACATTATAGACATCCAATATCAATGTAGTAAAAACTTCCACACTAAGTGCATTGAATATGATGAGAAGTTGGATGCTCGATAATTGTTTTGAGATATGAGAATAGTGATATTAGAGTCATGCTAGTGGAGTTATTATGAAATTGAGAAATGCTTGTGTTAAGGTTAGAGATTCCTGTAGCATGCACGTATGGTGAACCGCTATGTGAAGAAGTTAGAGCATGAGGTATTTGTAAAGTGTCAACCTTTGTGTGGAGGTCGGGGGCGCGCGATGATTAACTCCTACCAACCTCCCCCCTAGGATCATAGATTTTTGCAATAAGTATATGAGTTCTTATGACAAATGTTGAGTCCATGGATTATACGCACTCTCACCCTTCCACCATTGCTAGCCTCTCTTGTACCGTGCAACTTTCGCCGGTGCCATAAACCCACTATATATCCTTCCTCAAAACCGTCACCATATTGTTCCTCAAAACAGCCACCATACCTACCTATCATGGCATTTCCATAGCCATTCCGAGATATATTGCCATCCAACTTTCCACCGTTCCATTCATATGACACGCTTGATATTGTCATATTGCCATGCATGATCATGTAGTTGACATCGTATTTGTGGCACGGCCACCATGCGTAATTTTTCATACATGTCACTCTTGTTTCATTGCACATACCGGTACACTGCCGGAGGCATTCATATAGAGTCATACTTTGTTGTTGTAGTATCGAGTTGTAATATCTAGTTGTAATGAAAGTGTGATGATCATCTGTATTAGAACATTGTCCCATGGGAGGAAAGGCTAAATCTATAAAGCCCCTCCGCAAAAAAAAAGAAAAAAAGGGACAATTACTACTATCTTTTTCCACACTTGTGCTTCAAAGTAGCACCATGTTCTTCATTGTAGAGAGTCTCATGCTTAGTCACTTTCATATACTAGTGAGAATTTTCATTATAGAACTTGGCTTGTATATTCCAACGATGGGTTTCCTCAAATGCCCTAGGACTTCGTGAGCAAGCAAGTTGGGTGCACACCCACTAGTTTCTTTTGTTGAGCTTTCAGTCATATTTAGCTCTAGTGCATCCGTTGCATGGCAATCCCTACTCACTCACATTGATATCTATTGATGGGCATCTCCATAGCCCGTTGATACGCCTAGTCGATGTGAGACTATCTCCCTCCTTTTTGTCTTCTCCAAAACCACCTCTATTCCACCCATAGTGCTATGTCCATGGCTCACGCTCATGTATTGCGTGAAAGTTGAAAGGTTTGAAAAGATAGAGTATGAAAACAAGTGCTTGGCTGACATCGGGGTTGTGCATGATATGAATATTTAGTGTGATAAGGAGGGAGCATAGCTAACACTATATGATTTTGTAGGGATAACTTTCTTTATCCATAGTATTTTGAGAAGACATGATTGCTTTGTTAGTATGCTTGAAGTATTGTTATTTCTTATGTCCATATAGACTTTTATCTTGAATCTTTCAGATCTGAACATTCATGCCACAATTAAGATAATTACATTGAAAAACTATGTTGGTTAGCATTCCACATCAAAAATTCTTTCTTTATCATTTACCTACTCGAGGACGAGCAGGAATTAAGCTTGGGGATGCTTGATACGTCTCCAACGTATCTATAATTTTTGATTGTTCCATGCTATTATATTATCCTTCTAGGATGTCTTATGGGCTTTTGTATACACTTTTATAGGATTTTTGGGACTAACCTATTAACACAGAGCCCAATGCCAGTAACTTTTTTTCTCCAGTTTTAGGGTTTTACAGAAAAGGAATATCAAACGGAGTCCAATTGACGTGCCAATTTTTGATGATTTTTTCTGGACCAAAAGAAGCCGCCGAAGTAAAAGAGTTGGGCCAGGAGAGCCACGGGCTGCCCACGAGGGTGGGGGGTACGCCCTGGGCAAGGGGGCGTGCCCTCCTATCTCGTGGACAGCCCTGAAGCCCCCCTGACTTGTGCCCTACGCCAAAAAATCCTATAAATACTAAAACCTTCGGAAATTAACCTAGATCGGGAGTTCCGCCGCCAAAAGCCTCTGTAGCCACCGAAAACCAATCTAGACCCCGTTCCGACACCCCCCTCCGGTGGCCATCTTCATCATCCCGGCGCACTCCATGACGAGGAGGGAGTAGTCCACCCTCCGGGCTGAGGGTATGTACCAGTAGCTATGTGTTTGATCTCTCTCTCTCGTGTTCTTGGGATGGCACGATCTTGATGTATCGCGAGCTTTGCTATTCTAGTTGGATCTTATAATGCTTCTCCCCCCCCCCTCTACTCTCTTGTAATGTATTGAGTTTTCCCTTCGAAGTTATCTTATCGGAATGAGTCTTTAAGGATTTGAGAACACTTGATGTATGTCTTGCACGTGCTTATCTATGGTGACAATGGGATATCATGTGATCTACTTGATGTATGTTTTTTTGATCAACTTGCGGTTTCCGTGACCTTGGGACCTACGGACTCTTGAATAGATCGATCAGAAAGAATAACTTTGAGGTGGTTTCGTACCCTACCATAATCTCTTCGTTTGTTCTCCGCTATTAGTGACTTTGGAGTGACTCTTTGTTGCATGTTGAGGGCTAGTAATATGATCCAATTATGTTATCCTTGTTGGGAGAACTTTCATTAGTGAAAGTATGAACCCTAGGCCTTGTTTCTTATCATTGCAACACCGTTTATGCTCACGTTTACCACTTGCTACCTTGCTGTTTTTATATTTTCTTATTACAAAAACCTATATCTACCATCCATATCGCACTTGTATCACCATCTCTTCGCCGAGCTAGTGCACCTATACAATTTACTATTGTATTGGGTGTGTTGGGGACACAAGAGACTCTTTGTTATTTGGTTGCAGGGTTGTTTGAGAGAGACCATCTTCATCCTACGCCTCCCACGGATTGATAAACCTTAGGTCATCCACTTGAGGGAAATTTGCTACTGTCCTACAAACCTCTGCACTTGGAGGCCCAACAACGTCTACAAGAAGAAAGGTGTGTAGTAGACATCAGGGAGCTATCCTATTTTTCTTAGAATGCTCATCTTGTGATCCATATCAAGTGTGTGCAGGTGGAAGGCAAGACGTTTCTTTTTGGTACTTTGTGCCATCATGAAACTTTGTAGAGGGCTTGGTTTGTCTGGAACCATCCTCTCTTTTGGGAGTTCGATATCTTTCTTATTTGTGTGAATCAATGGATATCTCATTCCTTGATGAATCTTTCAAGTGATATCCTCCAAGTGATGATTTATTCATTTGGTATCTTTTATTCAGATGGTATTTCTTTGTCAATTAGTATCGGTACTTGAAAATCTTGAGCATGCATATTAACTTCATGTAGTTTCTTTGGCATGCTTTCTTTATTTGACCCAATATATAGGGGGAACTCCACCAAGTCTCAAATTGGATGAGATGTGCATGAAATTATTTTTCATATCTATATGCACATATTTATGTGAAGTTTGTCATGTATATTGTTGGTTCTCTAAAACTTTGGTCCCAATGAGTTTGGTTACCATTTTGTTTGTGTTGTTGTTCTAGGAACAATTGGAGATGCATTGGATGCGCGGCTCACTCACAAGGATGGTGGTGTCACCATGTGCTTATTGGAGTCAAGCTAGTATGCTCAATGATCTACTAGCTACTACCTTCAATTGGTTTCTTCTACATCCTTCCAATGATATCTCGGTAACAAGTATCTATTCATGCATTATTTTCTTGCATTCAACCTCGTGTAGGTTGCTTCTTGGCATGATATCCATTCCATCTTGTGATACTTGTTTCCTTTTTCAAAGCATCTCAATAATGATCTCTTGTTGCTAGTTGTGATGTCATTGTTGTTCGTGTGGTTGGACTTCATTTATATATAATAAGACCATATCTAGCCATGTGTTACGCTTTCAAGCAAATATATTGCTGCTATACTTATGACTTCCTTGTGGATATCTTGTTCTTTCCTTCTTGTAACTATTTCGTGTGTACATCCTTCTTTGTGGATTGATATCATCATGATCTTCATCTGCCTAGAATCTTACACACTTGAGAGAAGTTGCATATCTAGTTGATATCCCTTTCTTTCACGTCCATCATTTCTTTCTCTTGTTTATTTCCTTGGTGGCTCCGTGAAAGCTTTTTCCTTGAGTGCTTGTCTTATCTCGTTGCATCTTGATGCACTCTTGTGTGGTGAAGATTATGTTCCTCATGCTTGTCTTGACGAGGCTTTGCCATCTTAATTGGAATCTGTCGTCTTGGTGAAGCCTTCTTTTTCTATCTTCACCATGGGTTGTCACAAGCTTTGGTTATTCATTTGCATTATAGTAAGCTTGTGAACCTATTTGACTTTTTGTGTGGGGGGAGGGGGCATGTCATGCACCTTGTATCTCATTTATTATTCTCAAGTGCTTTGCCATGACTCACACACATCATGTTGGTTGAGCCTTTTCTCTAGTTGTGTTGTTTACATGTTGCTCAACCATGTTGGGGAACGTAGTATTTCAAAAAAAATCCTAGGATCATGCAAGATCTCTCTAGAAGAAGCATAGCAATGAGCAGGGAGAGTGTGTCCACGTACCCTCATAGACCAAAACCGGAAGCGTTTAGTAACACGGTTAATGTAGTCGAACATCTTCGCGATCCAACCGATCCAAGCACCGAACGTACGGCACCTCCGCGTTCAGCACACGTTTAGCTTGATGAAGTCCCACGAACTCTTGATCCAGTTGAGTGTCACGGGAGAGTTTCGTCAGCACGACGGTGTGGTGACGGTGATGACGAAGTTACCTACGTAGGGCTTCCCCTAAGCACTGCAACGATATGACCGAGGTGTGTAACTGTGGAGGGGGCACCGCACACGGCTAGGAAAAATTGATGTGTCTAAGGGGTGCCCCCCACGTATATAAAGGAGGGAGAGGGAGGAGGCGGCCATCCTAGGGAGGGGCCGCGCCAAGGGGGGTCCTACTCCCACAAGGAGTAGGACTCCCCTTTCCTAGTAGCAGTACGAGAAGGGGGAAGGGAAGGAGAGAAAGAGAAGGAAGGAAGGGGCGCCGCCCCTCCCCCCTAGACCAACTCGGACTAGGCTTGGGGGCGCGCGTCCCAGACCTAGGAAGCCCCTCTCTCTCTCCCCTAAAGCCCAATAAGGCCCATATAATCCCCGGGGGGTTCCGGTAACCTCCCGTTACTCCGATATTTATCCGGTGACCCCTGGAATCCTTCCGGTGTCCGAATATAACCTTCCAATATATCAATCTTTATGTCTCGACCATTTCGAGGCTCCTCGTCATGTCCGTGATCACATTCGGGACTCCGAACTACCTTCGGTGCATCAAAACAAATAAACTCGTAATATCGATCGTCATCGAACGTTAAGCGTGCGGACCCTACGGGTTCGAGAACTATGTAGACATGACCAAGACTCATCTCCGGTCAATAACCAATAGCGGAACTTGGATGCTCATATTGGTTCCCACATATTCTACGAAGATCTTTATCGGTCAAACCGCATAACAACATACGTCGTTCCCTTTGTCATCGGCATGTTACTTGCCCGAGATTCGATCGTCGGTATCATCATACCTAGTTCAATCTTGTCACTCACAAGTCTCTTTCCTCGTTCTGTAATACTTTATCTCGTGACTAACTCATTAGTCATTTGCTTGCAAGGCTTATTACGATCTGTATTATCGAGAGGGCCCAAAGATACCTCTCTGATACTCGGAGTGACAAATCCTATTCTCGATCTATGCCACAAACACCTTCGGAGACACCTGTAGAGCATCTTTATAATCACCCAGTTACGTTGTGACGTTTGATAGCACACAAGGTGTTCCTCCGGTATTTGGGAGTTGCATAATCTTATAGTCATAGGAACATGTATAAGTCATGAAGAAAGCAATAGTAGAAAAACTAAACGATCATATTGCTAAGCTAACAGATGGGTCTTGTCCATCACATGATTCTCCTAATGATGTGATCTCGTTGATCAAATGACAACTCATGTCTATGTTTAGGAAACATAACCATCTTTGATTAACGAGCTAGTCTAGTAGAGGCATACTAGGGACAGCCTGTTTCGTCTATGTATTCACACATGTATCAAGTTTCTGGTTAATACAATTCTAGCATGAATAAAAGACATTTATCATGATCTATAAGGAAATATAAATAACAACTTTATTATTGCCTTTAGGGCATATTTCCTTTAGTCTCCCACTTGCACTAGAGTCAATAATCTAGATTACATAGTACTGATTCTAACACCCATGGAGTCTTGGTGCTGATCATGTTTTGCTCGTGGAAGAGGCTTAGTCATCGGGTCTGCGACATTCAGATCCGTATGTATCTTGCAAATTTCTATGTCTCCCTCCTTGACTTGATCGCGGATGGAATTGAAGTGTCTCTTGATGTGCTTGGTTCTCTTGTGAAACCTAGATTCCTTCACCAAGGTAATTGCTCTAGTGTTGTCACAAAAGATTTTCATTGGACCCAATGCACTAGGTATTACACCTAGATCGGATATGAAATCCTTCCTACAAACTCCTTCATTTGTTGCTTCCGAAGCAGCTATGTACTCTGCTTCACACGTAGATCCCGCCACGACGCTCTGCTTGGAACTGCACCAACTGACAACTCCACCGTTCAACAAAAATACATATCCGGTTTGTGACTTAGAGTCATCCGGACCAGTGTCAAAGCTTGAATCGACGTAACCGTTTACGACGAGCTCTTAGTCACCTCCATAAACAAGAAACATATCCTTTGTCCTTTTCAGGTACTTCAGGATATTCTTTACCGATGTCCAGTGATCCATTCCTGGATTACTTTGGTACCTCCCTGCGAAACTTATAGCAAGGCATACATCAGGTCTGGTACACATCATTGCATGCATGATAGATCCTATGGCTGAGGCATAGGGAATGACTTTCATTTTCTCTCTATCTTCTGCAGTGGTCGGGCATTGAGTCTTACTCAACTTCACACCTTGTAACACAGGCAAGAACCCTTTCTTTGATTGGTCCATTTTTAACTTCTTTAAAACTTTATCAAGGTATGTTCTTTGTTAAAGTCCAATTAAGTGTCTTGATCTATCTCTATAGATCTTGATGCCCAATATATAAGCAGCTTCACCGAGGGCTTTCATTGAAAAATTCTTATTCAAGTATCCTTTTATGCCATCCGGAAATTTTATATCATTTCCAATCAACAATATGGCATCCACATATAATATCAGAAATGCTACAGAGCTCCCACTCACTTTCTTGAAAATACAGGCTTCTCCAAAAGTCTGTATAAAACCATATGCTTTGATCACCTCATCGAAGCGTATATTCCAACTCTGAAATGCTTGCACCAGTCCATAGATGGATCGCTAGAGCTTGCACACTTTGTTAGCACCTTTAGGATCGACAAAACCTTCTGGTTGCATCATATACAACTCCTGTTTGAGATATCCATTAAGGAATGCAGTTTTGACATCCATTTGCCAGATTTCATAATCATGAAATGCGGCAATTGCTAACATGATTCGGACAGACTTAAGCATCGCTACGGGTGAGAAAGTCTTATCGTAGTCAACTCCTTGAACTTGTCGAAAACATTTCGCAACAAGTCGAGCTTTGTAGACAGTAACATTACCGTCGACGACAGTCTTCCTCTTAAAAAACCATTTATTTTCAATGGCTTGCCGATCATCGGGCAAGTCAACCAAAGTCCACACTTTGTTCTCATACATGGATCCTATCTCAGATTTCATGGCCTCAAGCCATTTTGCGGAACCTGGGCTCATCCTCGCTTCCTCATAGTTCGTAGGTTCATCATGGTCTACTAACATGACTTCCAGAACCGGGTTACCGTACCACTCTGGCGCGGAACTCACTCTGGTTGACCTACGAGGTTCAGTAGTAACTTGATCTGAAGTTTCATGATCATCATCATTAGCTTCCTCGCTGATTGGTATAGGAATCACTGGAACTAGTTTATGTGATGTACCACTTTCCAATTCGGGAGAAGGTACAATTACCTCATCAAGTTCCACTTTCCTCCCACTCACTTCTTTCGAAAGAAACTCCTTCTCTAGAAAGGATCCATTCTTAGCAATGAATATCTTGCCTTCGGATCTGTGATAGAAGGTGTACCCAATAGTTTCCTTTAGGTATCCTATGAAGACACATTTCTCCGACTTAGGTTCGACCTTATCAGGTGGAAACTTTTTCACATAAGCATCGCAGCCCCAAACTTTAAGAAACGACAACTTGTGTTCCTTGCCAAACCACAGTTCATAAGGTGTCGTCTCAACGGATTTAGATGGTACCCTATTTAACGTGAATGCAGGTGTCTCTAAAGTATAACCCCAAAACGATAGTGGTAAATCGGTAAGAGACATCATAGATCATACCATATCTAATAAAGTACGGTTACGACGTTCGGACACACTGTTACGCTGTGGTGTTCCAAGTGGCGTGAGCTGTGAAACTATTCCACATTGTTTCAAATGAAGATCAAACTCGTCACTCAAATATTCGCCTCCGCGATCAGATCGTAGGAACTTTTATTTCTTGTTACGATGATTCTCTACTTCACTCTGAAATTCTTTGAACTTTTCAAATGTTTCAGACTTGTGCTTCATCAAGTAGATATACCATATCTGCTCAAATAATCAGTGAAGGTCAGAAAATAACGATACCCACCGCGAGCCTCAACACTCATCGGTCTGCATACATCAGTATGTATGATTTCCAACAAATCAGTTGCTCGCTCCATTGTTCCGGAGAAGGGAGTTTTAGTCATCTTACCCATGAGGCATGGTTCGCAAGCACCAAATGATTCATAATCAAGTGATTCCAAAAGTCCATCAGCATGGAGTTTCTTCATGCGCTTTATACCAATATGACCTAAATGGCAGTGCCATAATAAGTTGCACTACCATTATCAACTTTGCATCTTTTGGCTTCAATATTATGAATATGTGTGTCACTACGATCGAGATCCAACAAGAATAGACCACTCTTCAAGGGTGCATGACCATAAAAGATATTACTCATATAAATAGAACAACCATTATTCTCTGATTTAAATGAATAACCGTCTCACAGCAAACAAGATCCAGATTTAATGTTCATGCTCAACGCTGGCACCAAATAACAATTATTTAGGTCTAAAACTAATCCCGAAGGTAGATGTAGAGGTAGCGTGCCGACTGCGATCACATCGATTTTGGAACCATTTCCCACGCTCATCATCACCTCGTCCTTAGCTAATCTTCATTTAATCCGTAGCCTATGTTTCGATTTATAAATATTAGCAACCGAACCAGTATCAAATACCTAGGTGCTACTACGAGCAATAGTAAGGTACACATCAATAACATGTATATCAAATATACCTTTGTCCACTTTGCCATCCTTGTTATCCGCCAAATACTTGGGGCAGTTCCGCTTCAAGTGTCATGTCCCTTTGTAGTAGAAGCACTCAGTTTCAGGCTTGGCTCCAAACTTGGGTTTCTTTGCGGGATTAGCAACTGGCTTGCTATTCTTCTTGAAGTTTCCTTTCTTTCCCTTGCCATTTTTCTTGAAACTAGTGGTCTTGCTAACCATCAACACTTGATGCTCCTTTTTGATTTCTACCTCCGCAGCTTTGAGCATAGCGAAGAGATCGGGAATTGTCTTCTGCATCCCTTTCATATTATAGTTCATCACGAAGCCTTTATAGCTTGGTGGCAGTGATTGAAGAACTCTATCAATAACACTATCTTTGTCAACTTTGCAACCAAGTTGAGTCATATGATTGTCGTACCCAGACATTCTAAGTAAGTGTTCACTGATAGAACTGTTCTCCTCCATCTTGCAGCTATAGAACTTATTGGAGACTTCATATCTCTCAATTCGGGCATTTGCTTGAAATATTAACTTCAACTCTTGGAACATCTCGTATGCTCCATGACGTTCAAAACGTCTTTGAAGTCCCGATTATAAGACGTAAAGCATGGCACACTGAACTATCGAGTAGTCATTAGAACGAGCTTGCCAGACATTCATAATGTCCGGAGTTGCTCCTGCAGCAGGCCTGTCACCTAGCGGTGCTTCCAGGACATAATTCTTCTCTACAGCAATGAGGATAATCCTCAACTTACGGACCCAGTGCGTGTAGTTGCTACCATCATCTTTCAACTTAGCTTTCTCTAGGAACGCATTCAAATTCAAGGGAACGGTAGCACAGGCCATTGATCTACAACAACATAGATTTGCAAAACTATCAGCACTAAGTTCATGATATATTAAAGTTCAATTAATCATATTACTAAAGAACTCCCACTTAGATAGACATCCCTCTAGTCATCTAAATGATCACATGATCCAAATCAACTAAACCATGTCCGATCATTATGTGAGATGGAGTAGTTTTCAATGGTGAACATCTTATGTTGATCATATCTACTATATGATTCACGCTCGACCTTTCGGTCTCCAGTGTTCCGAGGCCATGTCTGTACATGCTAGGCTCGTCAAGTTTAACCCGAGTATTCAGCATGTGCAAAACTGTCCTACACCCGTTGTATTTGAACATAGAGCTTATCACACCCGATCATCACGTGGTGTCTCGGCACGACGAACTTTCGCAACGGTGCATACTCAGGGAGAACACTTGTACCTTGAAATTTTGTAAGGGATCATCTTATAATGTTACCGCCGTACTAAGCAAAATAAGAAGCATAATAAGATAAACATCACATGCAATCAAAATATGTGACATGATATGGCCATCATCATCTTGTGCTTTTGATCGCCATCTCCAAAGCATCGTCATGATCTCCATCGTCACCGGCTTGACACCATGATCTTCATTGCACCGTCGTCGTCGTCTCGCCAACTATTGCTACTACTACTATCGCTAACCCATAGTGATAAAGTAAAGCAATTACATGGCCTTTGCAATTCATACAATAAAGAGACAACCATAAGGCTCCTGTCGGTTGCCGATAAATTACAAAACATGATCATCTCATACAATAACATATAACTCATCACGTCTTGACCATATCACATCACAAAATGCCCTGCAAAAACAAGTTAGACATCCTCTACTTTGTTATTGCAAGTTTTACGTGGCTGCTACGGGCTTAGCAAGAACCGTTCTTACCTACGCATACAAAACCACAATGATTTTTCGTCAAGTGTGATGTTTTAACCTTCACAAGGACCGGGCGTAGCCACACTCGATTCAACTAAAGTGAGAGAGACAGACACCCGGCGGTCACCTTTAAGCAATGAGTGCTCGTAACGGTGAAACCAGTCTCGCGTAAGCGTACGCGTAATGTCGGCCCGAGCCGCTTCATCTCACAATACCGCCGAATCAAAGTATGACATGCTGGTAAGCAGTATGACTATTATCGCCCACAACTCATCGTGTTCTACTCGTGCATATCATCTATGCATAGACCTGGCTTAGATGCCACTGTTGGGGAACGTTGTATTTCAAAAAAATTATTACGATCATGCAAGATCTATCTAGGAGAAGCATAGCAACGAGCGGGGAGAGTGTGTCCACGTACCCTCATACACCGAAAGCAGAAGCGTTTAGTAACGCGGTTGATGTAGTCGAATGTCTTCGCGATCCAACCGATCGAAGCACCGAACGTATGACACCTCCTCGTTCAGCACACGTTCAACTTGATGACGTCCCACGAACTCTTGATCCAGTTGAGTGTCACGGGAAGGTTTCGTCAGCACGACGGTGTGGTGATGGTGATGATCAAGTTACTGGCGCAAGGCTTTGCCTAAGCACTGCAACGATATGACCAAGGTGTGTAACTGTGGAGGGGGGCACCGCACACGGCTAGGAACAATTGATGTGTCCAAGGGGTGACCTCCCTACGTATATAAAGGAGGGAGAGGGAGGTGCCGACCGGCCTAGGGAGGGGGCGCGCCAAGGGGGGTCCTACTCCCACTAGGAGTAGGACTCACCTTTCCTAGTAGGAGTAGGAGAATGGGGAAGGGAAGGAGAGAAAGAAAAGAAAAGAGGGGGCGCCGCCCCTCTCCCCTAGTCCAATTCGGACTAGGCTTGGGGGGCGCGCGGCCCAGCCCTAGGCAGCCCTCTCTCTCTCTCCCTTAAAGCCTAATAAGGCCCATATACTCCCCGGGGGGTTCCGGTAACCTCCCGGTACTCCGGTATTTATCCGGTGACCCCCAGAATCCTTCCGGTGTCCGAATATAACCTTCCGATATATCAATCTTTATGTCTCGACTATTACGAGACACCTCTTCATGTCCGTGATCACATCCGGACTCCGACCTACCTTCGGTGCATCAAAACACATAAACTCATAATACCGATCGTCATCGAACGTTGAGCGTGCGGACCCTACGGGTTCGAGAACTATGTAGACATGACCGAGACTCATCTCCGGTCAATAACCAATAGCGGAACCTGGATGCTCATATTGGTTCTTACATATTCTACGAAGATCTTTATCGATCAAACCGCGCAACAACATACGTTGTTCCCTTTGCCATCGGTATGTTACTTTCCCGAGATTCAATCGTCGGTATCATCATACCAAGTTCAATCTCGTCACCGGTAAGTCTCTTTACTCATTCTGTAATACATCATCTCGTGACCAACTCATTAGTCGTTTTCTTGCAAGGCTTATTACGATATTTATTACCGAGAGGGCCCAGAGATACCTCTCCGACACTCGGAGTGACAAATCATATTCTCGATCTATGCCAACACCACAAACACCTTCGGAGACACCTGTAGAGCATCTTTATAATCACCTAGTTACATTGTGACGTTTGATAGCACACAAGGTGTTCCTCCGGTATTCGGGAGTTGCATAATCTCATAGTCATAGGAAAATATATAAGTCATGAAGAAAGCAATAGTAGAAAAACTAAATGATCAAGTTGCTAAGATAACGGATGGGTCTTGTCTATCACATCATTCTCCTAATGATGTGATCCCATTGATCAAATGACAACTTATGTCTATGGTTAGGAAACATAACCATATTTGATTAACGAGCTAGTCTAGTAGAGGCATACTAGGGACTCTGTTTCGTCTATGTATGCACACATGTATAAGTTTCCGGTTAATACAATTCTAGCATGAATAAAAGACATTTATCATGATTTATAAGGAAATATAAATAACAACTTTATTATTGCCTCTAGGGCATATTTACTTCAAACCATGTGTTTGTTGCAAGTGCTAGGCTTTGTTTCCTATATAATCAATTGCACTTATTGTAAGTTTCTATTGATTTTGGGGGAGCTATGATCCTATTTTGTGCACTTTGTATCCAAATACAAAAAATCTTATTTGTCCATAAGTCATGGGGAGCCTCTCTAGTTTCTTTAGAACACTCCCTTGCTCGTATCTTAATATCATTTATTCATGTGGCTCATAGGATCTTTGGTCTAGTTGGTTCAATTTCCCTAGGTATTCATGAGCAAGCAAGTTGGATGCACACCCAATTAGTTTTATTTTGAGCTTTCATACACTTATAGCTCTAGTGCATTTGTTACACGGCAATCCCTTCTCACTAACATTGATGTCAATTGATGGACATCTCCATAGTCCATTAATTTTCGTAGTTGATGTGAGACTTTCTCCCTTCTTTTGTCTACTACCACCTTCTATTCCACTGATGTCTTGCTAGAACTACGTCGATATTTCCCCAAAGAGGAAGGGATGATGCAGCACAACAACAGTAGTTATTTTCCTCAGGGATGAGACCAAGGTTATCCAACAGTAGGAGAACCAAACAACACAACGTAAACGGCACCTGCACACAAATAACAAATACTCGCAACCCGACGTGTAAAAGGGGTTGTCAATCCCTTTCGGGTAACGGACGTGAGAGAGTTGTAAATATTGATAGATCGAATGCCAAATAAGATAAATTGCAGCAAGGTATTTTTTGTATTTTTGGTTTAATATATCTAAAAATAAAAGCAAAGGAAAAGTAGACCGCAAAGGCAAATAATATGAGAAAGAGACCCGGGGGCCGTAGATTTCACTAGTGGCTTCTCTCCAGAAAATAGCAAACGGTGGTGAACAAATTACTGTTGGGAAATTGATAGAACTTCAAATAATCATGACGATATCCAGGCAATGATCATTATATAGGCATCACGTCCAAGACTAGTAGACCGACTCCTGCCTGCATCTACTACTATTGATCCACACATCGACTGCTATCCATCATGCATCTAGTGTATTAAGTTCATGGAAAAACGGAGTAATGCAATAAGAACGATGACATGATGTAGACAAGATCTATTTATGTAGAAATAGACCCCATCTTTTTATCCTTAGTAGCAACAATACATACGTGTCGGTTCCCCTTGTGTTACTGGGATCAAGCACCATAAGATCAAACCCACTACAAAGCACCTCTTCCCATTGCAAGATAAATAGATGAAGTTGGCAAAACAAAACCCAAATATCAGAGAATAAATACAAGGCTATAAGCAATCATGCATATAAGAGATCAAAGAAGACTCAAATAACTTCCGTGGATAAAAAGATAGATCTGATCATAAACTAAAAGTTCATCGGATCCCAACAAACACACCGCAAAAAGAGTTACATCATATGGATCTCCAAGAGACCTTTGTATTGATAATCAAAAGAGAGAGAAGAAGCCATCTAGCTACAACTATGGACCCGTAGGTCTACAAGGAACTACTCACGCATCATCGGAGAGGCACCAATGGAAGTGGTGAACCCCTTTGTGATGGTGTCTAGATTGGATCTGGTGGTTCTGGAACTTGCGGCGGCTGGAATTGATTTTCGTCGACTCCCCTAGGATTTCTGGAATATTTGGGTATTTATAGAGCAAAGAGGCGGTTCGGGGGGCACCAGAGGTGGGCACAACCCACCAGGGCGCGCCCTGGTGGGTTGTGATCCCCTCGGAGCACCCACGGGCGCTTCTCCGGCCCATTGGATGTCTTTTGGTACAAAAAATTCCACAAAAAGTTTTGCTGCATTTGGACTCCGTTTGGTATTGATTTCGTGCGATGTAAAAAACATGCAGAAAACAACAACTGACACTTGGCACTATGTCAATAGGTTAATACCAAAAAATGATATTAAATGACTATAAAATGATTATAAAACATCCGACAATGATAATATAACAGCATGGAACAATCAAAAATTATGGATACATTGGAGACGTATCAGCATCCCCAAGCTTAATTCCTTCTCGTCCTCGAGTAGGTAAATGATAAAAATAGAATTTTTGATGTGGAATGTTGCCTATCATGTCATATCATATTCTTTTCTTGATAGCATGGACATTTGGACTTTTATATGGTTCAAAGCAATAGTCTAGTATTGACATGAGATTTAAATACTCATGCATATCAACAATCAATCATGTCTTTTAAAATATCAATGCTAAAATAAGTTATCCCTAGCCCATCATGCTCAACCAATGATCTATTCATGAAACACACTCGCATATTAGCTACATCCAATACTCAAGTACGATCATAGTGCCTCCTAGTTGGTGCTTTATAAGAGAAGATGGAGACTCGAATTCATAATAAAAATTGCATAAAGTAAAAGAAAGGCCCTTCGTGGAGGGAAGTAGGGATTTGTAGAGGTGCCAGAGCTCAAGGCTTAAATTGAGAGATAAAATTATTTTGGGTGGCATACTTTTCCCACCAATGAAAATGACTTAGAGTTCGCAACACTTTCCATGCTAGATATATCATAGGCGGTTCCCAAACATAAAATAAAGTGTATTCCTTTTTCCAGCAAACTTTCACAACCCATGGCTAACCATATCCACGGGTGCCTTCCATACTAACACTTTCCAAGGAATTTAGTATTTGACAACATAAAGTAAATACATTTTTCATTTCGGGACTGGGCATCCCTCCTTACTCTCGTGCAATGACAGGTGAATAAACACTCATCGTGAGAATAACACATCTAGCATGGAAAATATTAGCCACCCCTCACCGCCTCGCGAGCGGTACGAGCACACAAAAGAGAAATTTATTTTGAAAATTAGAGATGGCACATACAAATTTGCTTAGAACGGTAAAAGAATACCGCATATAGGTAGGTATAGTGGACTCATGTGGAAAAACTGGGTTAAAGGATTTTGGATGCATAAGTAGTGATCATACTTAGTGCAAAATGAAGGCTAGCAAAAGATTGGGAAGCGACCAACCAAGAAACAACTAATATCATAAGCAAGCATTAAGCATAATTAACACCGAATAATGCACCACAAGTAGGATATAATTTCATTGCATGACTATTGACGTTCGTGCTTGCATAGGGAATCACAAACCTTAACACCAATATTCTTACTAAAGCATAATTACTCATTAACATGACTCACATATCATATCATCATATCTCAAAACTATTACAAGGAATCAAGTTTATTTTGTCCAATGATCTTCATGAAAGTTTTTACATATCCTTCTTGGATATCTGTCACTTTAGGACTAATTTTCATGTGTTGCTTTTGATAAGCTCAAACAAATATAAGTGAAGATCATGAGCATATTTTTTTCTTTCTCTCAAAATAATTTAAGTGTAGCAAGAGATAATTTCTTAAAAAATTACTAACTCTCAAATAAATCTAAGTGAAGCAAGAGAGTATTTCTTCAAAAATATTAAAGCATACCGTGCTCAAAAAAGATATAAGTGAAGCACTAGAGCAAATTCATAGCTCATAAAAATTTAAGTGAAGCAAAGAGAGCTATTCTAACAAGTCATGGCATAATTATGGCTCTCTCAAATGGGTGTGTCCAGCAAGGAATCAATACTTAAAAAGCAAAACAAAACAAGCAAAGATGCATATCGTACAAGACGCTCCAAGCAAAACACATAGTATGTGACGAATAAAAATATAGCTTCGAGTAAAATACCGATGGTTGTTAGAAGAAAGAGGGGATGCCACTCGGGGCATCCCCAAGCTTAGTTGCTTGCTTCTCTTTGGATAATAGCTTGGTATGCCATGGGCATCCCCAAGCTTAGGCTCTTCTTACTCCTTATTCCTTCATCCATCGTAACATCACCCAAAAATAGAAAACTTCAATCACACAAAACTCAACAAAAATCTTTGTGAGATCTGTTAGTATAAGAAAACAAATCACTACCATAAGTACTATAGTAAACCAATTCATATTTTATTCTTGAATTATATCTACTGTATTCCAACTTTTCTATGGCAAAAACTCATCAAAGAAAACCATAGAATCATCAAAACAAGCACACAACGCAAAGAAAACAGAATCTGTCAAAAACAGAACAGTCTGTAGCAATATGGAAATTTTGAATACTTATGTAACTCTATTTTGTTTGAAAAATTAGTACCACGTGAACAATTTGTATATTAATCTTCTACAAAAAGAATCAACTCAAAAACACTATTCTGTTACAAATGAGAAATTTTTTCGCGAGTGCAAAAGTTTCTGTTTTTCAGCAAGATCAAATCTACTAACACCCAACATGATCCTAAAGGCTTAGCTTGGCACAAACATTTATTCAAACCACAAAAACACATCTAAATAGAGGTATTAATGGGTATTTTTATTGAAAACAAAAAGGAAACCAAAAAGCAAAAATATACAAGTTGGGTTGCCTCCCAACGAGCTCTTTCTTTATAGCCATTAAGATAGGCTTGAGACTTCAATGATGCTCACATGAAAGACAAGAGTTGAAGTACAAAAAGAGCATCATGAAACATGTGATAACACATTTAAGTCTAACATACTTCCCATGCATAGTAATTTTGTAGGCAACCAAATTATCAAGACAAGAAACATCTAGCATATGCAAGGAAGAAGGATGAAACAATAGCAATCTCAACATGATGAGAGGTAATTTAGTAACATGAAAATTTATACATCCATATTTTCCTCTCTCATAATAATTACATGTAGAATCATACTCAAATTCAACAATATAGCTATCATATAAAATTTTCTCTTCATGATCCACATGCATAAAAAGTTGACACTCTTCCAAAATAGTGTGATTATCATCAAATAAAGTCACGACCTCTCCAGACCCACTTTCAATATTATCGCAAACATATTCATCATGAGGCTTAAATAAATTTTCAAGATCGTAAGAAAAATCACCCCAATCACGATCATTGCAACAAGTAGTAGACATAGCAAAATTAGCATCCCCAAGCTTGGGTTTTTGCATATCATTAGCATAATTGATATTAATAGAATTTATAATAACATCATTGCAATCATGCTTTTCATACAAGGAACAATCATGAACCACTTCATAAATTTCTTCTTTTATCACTTCATCACATTTTTCAGATTCATGAATCGCAAGCAAAACTTCATAAAGATAATCTAGTGCACTCAGCTCACTAGCAATTGGTTCAACATAATCAGGTCTTTTGAAAAGATTCGCAAGTGGATGAGGATCCATATCAATAGATTTTTAGCAAGCAAAGATGCAAGCAAATAGAAGGCACATGGCAACACACGCAAACATGATTGCAAGCAAAAAGATAGATCTGACAAGAAAACGGCGAACGAAAAAGAAGGCGATTAAAACGGCAAATTTTGTGAAGTGGGGGAGATGAAAACGAGAGGCAAATGGCAAATAATGTAAATGCGAGGAGATGAGATTCGTGATTAGGAACCTGGTATATGTTGAAGATCCTCCCCAGCAACAGCGCCAGGTATTTCCCCAAAGACGAAGGGATGATGCAGCACAACAACGGTAGGTATTTCCCTTAGTGATGAGACCAAGGTCATCGAACCAGTAGGAGAACCAAACAACACAACGTAAATGGCACCTACACACAAATATCGCAACCCGACGTGTAAAAGGGGTTGTCAATCCCTTTCGGGTAACAGGCGTGAGAGAGTTGTAAATATTAATAGATCGAACGCCAAATAAGAAAAAATGCAGCAAGGTATTTTTGTAGTTTTGGTTTAATATATCTGAAAATAAAAGCAAAGGAAAAGTAGATCGCAAAGGCAAATAATATGAGAAAGAGACCCGGGGGCCGTATATTTCTCTAGTGGCTTCTCTCGAGAAAATAGCAAACGGTGGGTGAACGAATTACGGTTGGGCAATTGATATAACTTCAAATAATCATGACGATATCCAGGCAATGTTCATTATATAGGCATCACATCCAAGATTAGTAGATCGACTCCTGCCTGCATCTACTACTATTACTCAACACATCGACCGCTATCCAACATGCATCTAGTGTATTAAGTTCACGGAAAATGGAGTAATGCAATAAGAACGATGACATGATGTAGACAAGATCTATTTATATAGAAATAGAACCCATCGTTTTATCCTTAGTAGAAAGGATACATACGTGTCGGTTCCCCTTCTGTCACTGGGATCTAGCACCGTAAGATCGAATCCACTGCAAAGCACCTCTTCCCATTGCAAGATAAATAGATCAAGTTGGACAAACAAAACCCAAATATCGGAGAAGAAATATGAGGCTACAAGCAATCATGCATATAAGAGATCAAAGAAGACTCAAATAACTTTCATGGATAAAAAGATAGATCTGATCATAAACTCAAAGTTCATCGGATCCCAACAAACACACCGCAAAAAGAGTTACATCATATGGATCTCCAAGAGACCATTATATTGATAATCAAAAGAGAGAGAATAAGCCATCTAGCTACTAACTACGGACCCGTAGGTCTACAAGGAACTACTCACGCATCACCGGAGAGGCACCAATGGAAGTGGTGAACCCCTCCGTGATGGTGTCTAGATTGGATCTGGTGGTTCTGGAACTTGCGGCGACTGGAATTTATTTTCGTCGAGTCCCCTAGGGTTTCTGGAACATTTGGGTATTTATAGAGCAAAGCGGCGGTCCAGGGGGCACCCGAGGTGGGCACAAGCCACCAGGGCGCTCGGCCTCCTGGCGCGCCCTGGTGGGTTGTGCTCCCCTCGGAGCACCCCCCCCCCCAGGCGCTTCTCCAGCCCACTGGATGTCTTCTGGTCCAACAAAAGAATCCACAAGAAGTTTCGTTGTGTTTGGACTCCGTTTGGTATTGATTTCCTGCGATGTAAAAAACATGCAGAAAATAGCAACTAGCACTTGGCACTATGTCAATAGGTTAGTACCAAAACATGATATGAAATGACTATAAAATGATTATAAAACATCCAAGAATGATAATATAACAACATGGAACAATAAAAAATTATAGATACGTTGGAGACGTATCATCCACCGATAGTGTTATGTCGATGGCTCACGCTCATGTATTGCGTGAAGAGTTGAAAATGCTGAAGCGCGTTAAAAAGTATGAAACAATTGCTTGGCTGACACCCGGGTGGTACATGATTTATACTTTGTGTTAAGAAGAGGGAGCATAACAAGACTATATGATTTTGTAGGGATAACTTTCTTTGGTCATGTTATTTTTGAAGTTTCATGATTTTGCTTTCTAGTATGCTTGAAGTATTATTGTTTTTATGTCAACGAACTTTTGTTTTGAATCATATGGATCTGAACATTCAAGCCAAGATAATAGGAAATACATTGCTGAATATGTTGGGTAGCATTCCACATCAAAAAAAATGTTTTTGTCATTTACCTACTCAAAGACGAGCATGAATTAAGCATGGGGATGCTTGATACATCTCCAACGTATCTATAATTTTTTATTGTTCCATGCTATTATGTTATCAACTTTGGATGTTTTATATGCATTAATATGCTATTTTATATTATTTTTGGGACTAACTTATTAACCCAGTGCCTAGTGCCAGTTTCTGTTTTTTCCTTGTTTTTGGCTTTCGCATAAAAAGAATATTAAACGGAGTCCAAGCGGAATAAAACTTTATGATGATTTTTCTTGGACCAGAAGACACCTACGAGACTTGGAGTGGGGGGCAAGGGAGCCATGAGAAAGCAACAAGTCATAGGGGGCGCCCCCTGGGCTTGTGGCCCCCTCGGGAGTCCCCTGCACCGACTCTTTGGCCTATAAATTCCCAAATATTCCAAAAACCCTAGAGGAGTCGCCAAAAATACTTTTCCATCGCCGAAGGTCTCTGTTCTCGTGAAATCCCATCTTGGGGCCTTTTCTGGTACTCCGCCAAAGGGGGGATTCGATCATGGAGTGCATCTACATCAACCTTGATGCCCCTCCGATGATGTGTGAGTAGTTTACCACAGACCTACGGGTCCATAGCTAGTAGCTAGATGGATTCTTCTCTCTCTTTGATCTTCAATACAATGTTCTCCTCAATGTTTTTGGAGATCTATTCGATGTAATATTCTTTTGAGGTGTGTTTGTGGAGATCCGATGAATTGTGGATTAATGATCAGATCATCTATGAATATTATTTGACTTTTCTCTACACTCTTTTATGCATTATTAATATAGCTTTGTGTTTCTCTTCAACCTATCGATTTGGTTTGGCTAACTATATTGGTTTTTCTTGCAATGGGAGAGGTGCTTTGTGATGGGTTCAATCTTGCGGTGTCCTCACCCAGTTACAGAGGGGGTAGCGAGGCACATATTGTATTGTTGCCATTAAGAATAAAAAGATGGGGTTTATATCATATTGCATGAGTTTATCCCTCTACATCATGTCATCTTGCTTAAGGCGTTACTCTGTTTTCATAACTTAATACTGTAGATGCATGCTGGATAGCGGTCAATGAGTGGAGTAATAGTAGTCGATGCAGTCACGAGTCAGTCTACTTATCACGGACGTGATGCCTATATTCATGATCATTGCCTTGGATGCCTTCATAACTTCGCGCTTTTCTATCAATTGTGTCATGCCCAGTATGCGTCTATGCCCCCCGCGTGTCGAGGCACGACTTAAGGACATAAACGCATACTAGAATGATCTCAAGTATGGTATCTTTGCACATCTCATGTAAAATTCAGGGATGAAAGTGTAAAATGATAGTTGGCTTACACTCGCCACGTCACCCAATGAAATACAATAACATACATCATCCAAATAACATCAGAGTCCGACTACGGACGAAATCCAAACGAAAAGATACCATAAATAACACAAGCCCGGATCCTCCTAGTAAGAACCACTACTGATCGTCGGGATAAGACACATAGTAACGTCCACGCTCTTCATTGAACTCCCAGTAAAGCTCTGAACCATCTCCTGCATAGTTCTCAACGGTACCTGCATCTGGTGTGTGTTGAAATCTGTGAGCCACAGAGGACTCAGCAATCCCGTTCCTGGGTATCGAAACTACCAAAGCCTTAGGTGTGGAAAGGCTATAAACATGGTTGCAGCAAGCACTAAGCACTAGCCTACGAGTATAGTGCGAGAAGAGAACAAGTGCCAACGATCGCCAAATGTATCAAGAAGTGATCCTAGCTGCTCACGATCAAGCATAACCCCACCGTGTTAACTTCCCGAAGCCCTTCGGAAAGAGACCATCATGGTTACTCACGCAGGTAGTGTATTCCTGAATAAGGTGTCAAGTTATCTACAACCGGATATTAACAAATTCCCATCTGCCACATAACCACGGGCACGGCTTTCGAAAGATCAAACCCTGCAAGGGTGTCCCAACTTAGCCCATCACAAGCTCACAATCCGCGGAGTCGCAACTCCAAAGTGGGAAGACCCGAGTATTCTCGGAATCCCGTGCTGAAGATATTTTGATAAAGGTAAAACTAATCCAACAAGACCTCCCGGCGTGCCGACACCCTGATAGTAGCCGCGCGTATCTCGTCTCAGGCCACGTCCGGATGGGACATCCTACAGGTGTATACCAGACCTCGGGTTTCCCCGTGGTGGCCCCGTAGTCTGTCCAGTTTGGACCAACACTCATGAGGAGCACTGGCCTGGGTTGTTAATTAAGAACTCGGGTTTGCAACACCCTATGCAAGTTTTAGTTATTAGGAAAATGAAAAACCAATGTTGGGCCTTGCTGGAAAAGCTTTAACACAGAGCGAATTATCAAGGGGGGGCATAAACCCCAACCATATTAAAAACGCAAAATCAAGGAACATAACATCGGTTTATCGGTACCTAAGGTGGCATGAGTGGAACAAAACACCAAGCAGAAAGGCTTAGCCTTCCACCCATTGCCAATATATAGGTGAATTAGTTTAACAGGTATTATATATTGTGATATCCTAATAAAAAATTCATCACGGGGCAAAATCTTCAAAACTTCACCTGCAACTAACAACGCTATAAGAGGGGCTGAGCGATGCGTACTTAGCCAAACAATGGTTTTGCTAGGAAGGTGGGTAGAGTGTTTCATGGCAACAATAGGAGGGCTGACAAACAGGAATATGCATCGAGGCAATATCTAAAGAGCGAGACATCTAGCATAGGCAAGGATAGAAGTGATATCTGGGAATGGTCATCTTGCATGTTGATTCCACGGAGGGATCGTAACCTTGCTCCTCAAACTCAGCCTCGATAGGAACCTCGAACTCCGAATCGTCATCGGCTCTAACCAACACAACAATGCAACACCGGAACAACAATCAATCACCATGCAATGCTCAAACACATGATGCATGAATATGATGCATATGGTCATGGTAGGACATGATGCATCTCCTAGGGACACAAAGAGTGCACAAGCATCATAGCAATAACAAGATCACACACATGTATGAACACAAGCCAAAGGAAACAAGTCCAACATGGCCACAAGCTTATGTAGATTATTTGAACAAGCACCCAACAAGTTAAAAGAGTTGATTAACATGGCAAGGGTGCATCTAGGACTACAGCATCATGCTAGCATTTTTAAATGGGCCGGAAAGAACAAACAACAATTTCTGGAAACTCCCATATTCATTTAAATGCATTTGGGACAGAACTGAGATAGTCATATTTTAAAGTTCAAACATGCAAAACAACAGCACCACATTAATCTACACATTTTTTTCACCCCAAATGCATATAAAGTTTGTTAAATTTGGAGTTGTAGATATTTAGTTATGATTTTTACAAGTTTAAGCATTTTTAAACACAAATTAATTCAAACAACATTTTAAATGCTTTAAACATGGCAACAAATGGTATATTAATATTCTACATGAAAATCTAAGCAATTTTCATATATAACTTATTTTCATCATATGCATATTTAAACAGATATTAAATATGCAAAGTAATGCAGAAAAGCAAAAACAAAAACAAAAACATAAAAAGAAAACAAACGAAAAAGGTCAAACTGACCCAGACTAACCTAGCCGCAGCCACTGACCTGTGGGGTCAGAGGCGCTGATGTGGCAGCGATGGGTGCATGTGTGGGTGGAAAGTGCAGAGAGGATGACAGGTGGGGTCAGCTCGTCAGCTGGACAGAAGAAATAAAAAGGGGCCCGAACCAAAGGCCGTGCGGGGGATCGAACCTGGGTCTGCAGGTTAGGAGAACAGAGACTGAACCACTACACTAGGCTGCATGTGGCTGATAGGAGAGGGGCTCGGCTCCTTATAAGCTGACCCAGAGAGGATCTACTCCTCTGCGTGCACAGAGACGACGACGACTGCGGTGACGCCGGCGGGAGCATGACAGGGCAAGGCAACGCGGCGACTGGCTGCGGGCGTGAGAGGTCGAGAGCAGGAAGCTGTTGCGTGGTGTGCGCGTGCAGGGACTCGAGCACGAGCTCGCGCTCGGCTCGGCCATGGCAAGGCAGCGGCTGGAAGCGTGCAGACACGCGGGCAGAAGACGGAGGCCAGTGCAGGCGCTCCACGAGCATGCGCTCGGGCGCTGGTGATGTGCACGAACGGGTAGAACCAGAGCGGCGAAGCGTGAGGGCCTACGCTCCTACTGACAGCGCGCGACAGCGAGAAATTCAGTACCCATCGGATCACCGAGAGCACGGGGAAGACATGGCTCCGATGACGCATACAGAGATCCACGGGCGGCAAGGAAAACGCAGGGCGGAGTAGGGAGTACCTCCTTACCCTAGGACACGAAGAGGTCGTCGGAGGGGCGCCGGAGAGGACGCAGTCGATCTCTGAACCCTAGCAAGGAAACTGTCCGCGAACAGAGGAAGAAGAAGATGACGGAGTGGTCATCGGTCTTGGCGACCTGGGGCTCGGATCTACTTCAGGATGGAACCAGGACGTCGTACCCGAGCGCTTGGACGACGGAGGGAGCGTCGGCCAGGTCTAGGCCAGTGGCGAGCTCACGCCCGAGCTGGCCATGGCGTGCGGGTGCGGGTGTGCGCATGGGTGCCTTCTTACCTGAGGCAGTGGCGCGATGGGAAAGGAGGGAGGAGGAGGAACCCTAGGGGCTGCTGCTTGGGTTTAAAAGGATCAGGCCACACGCTTGCCTCGATGTCCATGAGATCACGGCACGACGGCGTGCGCGTCCTCTTTCTCTAGACGCGAGCGACGGAGGAAGACGGAGTAGAGAGGGAAGAGAGGCTGACATGCGGGCCCAACGCGAGGGAAAGAGACGGCACGACTGCGCGCGGGGAGGAGCTAGCTGGGCCGCGGTGCTGCTGCTGGGCCTGGTGCTGTGCTGCTGGGTTGTTGCTGCTGGCTGCGCTGCTCCCTTCTTTTTCCTTTTCTTTTCCTCAGACAAAAAATAAAAACAAAAAGGAAAAAGCTTAGGGACTTAGGGGAGGAGTATGGAAAATATAAAAATATCCCCAAACTCCTGTGAAGATGCTCTATTTTATAAAATTGTTCTGGACATTTTTAGAGGAAGTAAAATAATTCAAGTTTGAAAATAATTCAAACTTGAGCCATTTTAAAACCTAACCAAAATAATTCCAATAGAGGTGTAGCTTTGCAAGGTGACTTATGATAGTGTAACTTGGAAGTGGGGAGGAGATGAACATTAATGGAATAGGCTAAGGCACTTGCAAAAATACTTAAGAAAAGAGAGAAAGGAAGGAAAGAGAAGAGGTGTAGGAGAAGGAGGGGTTTTAGGGTTTTAGCAAGGGCATGGCTTGACACCACCATCACACAACAATCATCAAGGTGACCTCACATCACAAGCAAAGACAAGTAAAAGAAGCTAAGATGAATATGATGCCATGTTGATGTTGAAGCAATGCATGGATGAATAAGAAAATAAACTGACAATGCAAAACAAAAGAAAGCTTAAATGAGAAGAACCCCCAAGGAAAAAAAGGACAAGGATCAAAATGATAAATGCTTTGTTGCCATTTGTGGAAAGTATCACATATGGAGTGTTACAATCTCTCCTCCACTACAAAAAGATCTCGTCCCGAGATCTTGGACTGAAAGAAGGAGGAATACTCGGAACAGAGATGATCTTCTCGTTCCCATGTAGCTTCTCGGTCGGTATGGTGTAACCACTTCACTTTCAAGAATTTGATGGACTTGTTGCGGGTCTTGCACTCAGTTTCTTCAAGGATAGCAACGGGGTGCTCACGATAAGACAAGTCTTGTTGAAGATCAATCTCTTCATACGGAATGGTGCGTTCAGGCGTCTTGAAGTACTTGCGGAGTTGAGACACGTGAAAGACATCATGCACATTTGCAAAGTTGGAGGGAAGCTCGAGTTGGTAGGCTAGATCGCCTCTCTTGCCAAGAATCTTGAAAGGGCCCGTGTATCTTGGAGCAAGCTTGCCCTTTATACCGAACCTCTGTGTGCCCTTCATGGGAGAAACACAGAGATAGACATGGTCTCCAATGTCGAAAGCCAAGTCATGATGCTTGCCATCATAGTAGCTCTTTTGACGCGATTGCGCGGCTTTGAGATTCTCACGTATGACTTTGCACATTTCTTCGGCTTCTGAGATCAAATCATTTCCAAGAAGTTGACGTTCACCAGTCTTGGACCAGTTGAGAGGGGTACGACACTTTCTACCATAGAGGATTTCAAAAGGAGCTTTGTCGGCACTTGCTTGGAAGCTGTTGTTGTAGGAGAATTCAGCAAATGGAAGGCAATCTTCCCATTTCATACCGAAGGATATGACACAAGCTCTTAGCATATCATTGAGGATCTGGTTCACTCTTTCGACTTGACCACTAGTCTGAGGGTGAAACGCAGTGCTAAAGCGAATCTTTGTGCCCATGGCCGACTGAAAATAATCCCAGAACTTGGAAGTGAACAAGCTTCCACGGTCTGAGGAGATCACTTGAGGAATGCCATGCAAAGAAACAATTCTGGAGGTGTACAGCTCTCCCAGCTGAGCTGCGTTGATGGA
This sequence comes from Secale cereale, assembly GCA_902687465.1. Taxonomy (NCBI): domain Eukaryota; kingdom Viridiplantae; phylum Streptophyta; class Magnoliopsida; order Poales; family Poaceae; genus Secale; species Secale cereale. Next base: position 450,429,874 of record LR738714.1, read on the forward strand.
TTCTTTGACGGGAAGAAAATGAGCTGCTTTAGTTAGCTTGTCAATCACCACAAAGATAGCATCATTTCCCTTCTTGGACTTGGCAAAACCAGTGACGAAATCCATCTCAATGTGATCGAACTTCCACTCGGGAATAGGTAGAGGTTGAAGGAGTCTGGCTGGACGTTGATGCTCTGCCTTCACTCTTCTCCAGACATCACATTCATTCACGAATTGGGCAATCTCCCTTTTCATGCGAGTCCACCAATACAATTGCTTGAGGTCTTGGTACATCTTGGAGCTTCCTGGATGTATCGAGAGGAGGGAGTCATGTGCTTCGTTCATTATGAGCTTCCTGAGATCACCTTTGGGAACCACAATCCTGTCCTCAAAGAACAAGGTGCCTTTCTCATCAACGTGATAGCACTTGTACTTGGGAGTACCCTTAGCAATACCATGTTTCACTTTCTGCACCATAGCATCACTGAGTTGGGCCTCACGGATTTGATGTTCCAAGGTAGGAGCAACTTGAAGGTTTGCAAGAAAGCCTTGCGGGACGACTTGGAAGTTGAGCTTCCAGAATGATTCACAAAGTTCAGGCTGGAACGGTTTGAGAAGGAGACTGTTGTAATACGCCTTTCTGCTCAAGGCATCTGCAATGACATTGGCCTTGCCATGAGTACAATCAATGCTTGGATCGTATTCTTGAATCATCTCAACCCAACGAGTCTGGCGAAGGTTAAGGTTTGGCTAAGTAAAGATGTACTTCAAGCTCTTGTGATCGGTGAAGATGTCCACTTTTCTGCCCAACAGAAGGTGTCTCCACGTGATCAAGGCATGTACAACTGCTACTAGCTCAAGATCATGTGTGGGGTAATTCTTCTCATTTGGTTTCAGCTGACGTGAAGTGTATGCTACAATCTTCTTGTCTTGCATGAGAACACCACCAAGACCTTGCAATGAAGCATCACAAAAGACTTCATAAGGCTTGGATTCATACGGAGGAGTAAGAACCGGAGCAGAAATGAGCTTCTCTTTGAGTGTCTTGAATGCCACATCACAATCAGGAGTCCATGAGTACTTGGCATTCTTCTGGAGCAAGTTGGAAAGAGGCTTGGCAATCTTGGAGAAGTTCTCAATGAACCTTCTGCAATAGCTAGCGAGACCAAGGAAGCTTCGGAGTTGCTTGACATTCTGCGGAGGTTCCCAATTGACAATAGCTTCAACCTTCTCGGGGTTCACAGAAATGCCCTTGGCAGAGATAATATGGCCAAGATAAAGGACTTTATCTAGCCAGAATTCACATTTGGAGAACTTCGCATAGAACTTGTGTTCACAGAGCCTGTCAAGGACCAAACGGAGGTGCTTGGAATGGTCTTCTTCATTCTTGGAGAATACCAAGATATCATCCAGATAGACGAGAACAAATTCATTGGTGTAGGGGTTGAATATGAAGTGCATCATCCGCGAGAAAGTGGGTGGAGCATTTGCAAGACCGAAAGACATGACCGTGTATTCATAAGAGCCAAAACTCCTTTTGAATGCGGTCTTAGGAATATCCTCTTGACGGATACGAATTTGATGGTAACCCATCCGGAGATCGAGCTTCGAGAACACCTTTGCTCCTTTGAGTTGCTCGAACAATTCATTGATATTGGGGAGCGGGTACTTATTCTTTATTGTCTTCTTGTTCAATGGTCGGTAATCAACGCAAAGGCGTTTCGTGCCATCCTTCTTCTTGACAAATAGAACACCACAGCCCCAAGGAGAAGTACTAGGCCTGATTAGACCCAGACGTTCTTGCTCATCGATTTGTTTCTTCAGCTCCTTCAACTCATCAGGAGAAAGCTTGTACGGAGGCCGACATGCTGGCTCGGTACCGGGCTCAAGTTCAATGACAAATTCAACTTGACGATGGGGAGGCATGCCTAGAAGCTCTTCAGGGAAAACATCCTCATATTCACGAACCACCGGAATCTGAGAAATGGCATTAATCTCGCCCTTGTCATTGAGAGAGAATAGCCTGATTGTGTTATCTCGAGAGGCGAAGATAATCATGTCTTCGTCAGGATGAGTAAGCTTGACTTCCTTATTTGCACAATCAATGTTTGCATCATGCTTGGAGAGCCAATCCATCCCAAGAATAAGATCAATGTCGGAGTTGCCGAGAATAACCGGAGAAACCAGAAAACTGTAATCACCCATGTGAATAGATATATCCGGAGCCACCATACTAGAAGTCATGTGTTTACCCGGAGAAATAACTTGCAACTTTTGAGGTAAGGCCACTATGTCCACGTTGTGCTTAGATGCAAATGGACATGACATGAAGGAATGTGATGCACCAGAATCAAACAAAACTTTAGCAGGTTTAAGGTTAACTGGAAGAATACCAATTATCACATGTGAAGAATTCTCTGCTTGAGCTGCATTCATCAGATTCACTCTTGCTACCTTGGTATTGTGCTTGACAATAGCAGTGCTGACAGGTGGAGGAGACGGAAGGCGCCTTGGGTTGGGACACTTGTTGGCATAGTTACCCTTCTGAGAACACTTGTTGCAAGTAACTTCTGACAGAGGCCGATGATAAGGACCACTTGATCTTGAAGCTTGAAACTGAGGCTTGGACTGATTGCTTGGGTTGGGTGGGTGGGAGAAACCACGGCCACCTGAGTGCTTGTTGTTGTTTGGAGGACGGAGCACTGGAGGAGGCGGTAGCCAGAACTTCTGCTGCTTGGCAACCACTTGAGAGGAAGAGGAGGAGTGAACAGCATCTCTAATCCTCTTTTTGGAAGCCTCACTCTTGAGCTGTGCTACCTCTTGCTTGAGAGCCATATTGTAGAATTGGTCAAATTCATCCGTCTCGAACAAGGTGAGAGCAAGTTGGAGTTCATCTTTCAGACCACCACGAAACTGATATATCTTGCTCTTGGCATCGGGGATGTCTTGCTTCGCATAACGGACAAGATTCTGGAACTTGACATTGTATTGATAGACGGACATGGTGCCTTGCTTCAGGTTGCGGAATTGCTCACGCATGCCTTCAATGACACTGGTTGGAATGTGGTGAGAGCGGAAATCTTTGCAGAAGTCAGTCCACGAGATCTCACGATCACCTCTGGAATCTTTGTACTGTTGCCACCAGTCTGCAGCTTGATCTTTGAGTTGGAAAGTGGCAAACTTGACATAACCCTCTGGCCTCACGTTACTGCATTCAAAGTGCTTTTTGATGTCTGTGATCCAATCTTCAGCATCTAGCGGGTCCACATAGTAACTGAACGACTTCGGTTGGTTTGCCAGGAATTGGTTCGGTGTCGCAAAGTGAGGTTGATTGAACAGATTGCCTTGGCCTTGGTTCCCATGATTGCCTTGATTTGCTTGGTTGGCTTGAAAGTTTTGCATCATTTGCATGAGCATATGAGTGTTCTGGTTGGTTGCTTGCACAATTGCTCTCCATGCCTCAGACGGAGGAGGAGGGGAAGGAGGACGTTCAGGAGGATGCTCTTCTTCGCCCTCTTGGTTAGGGTTGGGAACCTTCTTAGGAGCCATCCTGAATATGATGACAACCGTTAGCCATTGATGAAAAATAGATAAGCTGAATCAACGGCTAGAAATTTGCAACATAAAGTCTTCACAATGAACATTTGAACAAAATGAACGAATGAATTCCGTAGTAGAATGCTACAACAATCTTCTCGAGAAGCCACTTGGGAGACAACATATAAAATAAAAAAACAACAAGGTGCAGATGGAACAAATACATGATAGAAGTTTCGTCCCACATGTTCGTGCTGAATGCCCCATGGAACGTGTTACAAAGGGTGTTGCAATCCCCGGATCAGCATAGCCAAGGACCCTTTAAGATGCAACTCCCAATTGGAACAACGCCCATGAAACCTCTTCACTCGATGTTGAACCCCAAACCTCATACCATGCACTCGTTGGAAGAATGCCTACGAGCTACTTGAAAACCCACGTATTAATTCTTGAAGCTTTCCGGTTATGCAATCTGGTGTTGGGGATACAGGGGAAGCACCGCGCACTCAACTCTAAACCTACATCTAGCTGTATCCATCCGTCAACACATAACGAGTCATCCTCGGAAACTGTTTACCTCGGACCTTCAAAACACATCCGCTATACTAGCTGTGGCAATACTCCCGAACTATCCCACCAGTACTGGGTAACGTCGGGGTTATCTCACCACTAACGGCATAGAAGAGTTTTCGATATCAGAACAATCCAAACAATACTCGCGTGATCCTAAAAAAATAGTGAATTTTTGAGAGTAGAGGAGATAGAACAACGTCAGGAGTCCTCACCAGAGCGATGAAGGGATGAGGAGTAAAAACGAAATCCTACTCTCCGATATATATATAGGACTCAAAACATTTTTTGTGCGTGCCTAGAATCAACCGTCAATGATTCGATCAATCAAGGGGCTCCTAGGTCGGAGAAGGCTCTGAATACCAACTTGGCATGCCCGATATGCGGCTATGTCCCACATGTGTCGAGGCACGACTTAAGGACATAAACGCGTACTAGAATGATCTCAAGTATGGTATCTTTGCATATCTCATGTAAAATTCAGGGATGAAAGTGTAAAATGATAGTTGGCTTACACTCGCCACGTCACCGAATGAAATACAATAACATACATCATCCAAATAACATCAGGGTCCGACTACGAACGAAATCCAAACGAAAAGATACCATAAATAACACAGGCCAGATCCTCCTAGTAAGAACCACTACTGATCGTCGGGATAAGACACATAGTAACGTCCACGCTCTTCATCGAACTCCCAGTAAAGCTCTGAACCATCTCCTGCATAGTTCTCAACGGTACCTGCATCTGGTGTGTGTTCAAATCTGTGAGCCGCAGAGGACTCAGCAATCCCGTTCCCGGGTATCGAAACTACCAAAGCCTTAGGTGTGGAAAGGCTATAAACATGGTTGCAGCAAGCACTAAGAACTAGCCTACAAGTTCAGTGCGAGAAGAGAACAAGTGCCAACGATCGCCAAATTGATCTAGAAGTGATCCTAGCTACTCACGATCAAGCATAACCCCACCGTGTTTATTTCCCGAAGCCCTTCGAAAAGAGACCATCACGGTTACTCATGCAGGTAGTGTATTCATGGATAAGGTGTCAAGTTATCTACAACCGGATATTAACAAATTCCCATCTGCCACATAACCGCGGGCACGGCTTTCGAAAGATCAAACCCTGCAGGGGTGTCCCAACTTAGCCCATCACAAGCTCACGATCCGCGGAGTCGCAAATCCAAAGTGGGAAGACCCGAGTATTCTCGGAATCCCGTGCTCAAGATATTTCGACAAAGGTAAAACTAATCCAGCAAGACCTCCTGGCGTGCCGACACCCTGATAGTAGCCGCGCGTATCTCGTCTCAGGCCACGTCCGGATGGGACATCCTATAGGTGCATACCAGACCTCGGGTTTCCCCGTGGTGGCCCCGTAGTCTGCCCAGTTTGGACCAACACTCATGAGGAGCACTGGCCCGGGTTGTTAATTAAGAACTCGGGTTTGCAACGCCCTTTGCAAGTTTTAGTTATTAGGCAAATGAAAAACCAATGTTGGGCCTTGCTGGAAAAGCTTTAACACGGAGCGAATTATCAAGGGGGGCCCATAAACCCCAACCGTGTTAGGAAAGCAAAATCAAGGAACATAACACCGGTTTATCAGTTCCTAGGGTGGCATGAGTGGAACAAAACACCAAGCAGAAAGGCTTAGCCTTCCACCCATTGCCAATATATAGGTGAATTAGTTTAACAGGTATTATATATTGTGATATCCCAATAACAACTTCATCACGGGGCAAAATCTTCAAAACTTCACCTGCAACTAACAATGCTATAAGAGGGGCTGAGCGATGCGTACTTAGCCAAACAACGGTTTTGCTAGGAAGGTGGTTAGAGTGTTTCATGGCAACAATAGGAGGGCTGACAAACAGGAATAGGCATCGAGGCAATATCTAAAGAGCGAGATATCTAGCATAGGCAAAGATAGAAGTGATATCTGGGAATGGTCATCTTGCATGTTGATTCGACGGAGGGATTGTAACCTTGCTCCTCAAACTCAGCCTCGATAGGAACCTCGAACTCCGAATCGTCACCGGGCTCTAACCAACACAACAATGCAACACCGGAACAACAATCAATCATCATGCAATGCTCAAACACATGATGCATGAATATGTCCCATATGGTCATGGTAGGACATGATGCATCTCCTAGGGACACAAAGAGTGCACAAGCATTATAGCAATAACAAGATCACACACATGTATGAACACAAGCCAAAGGAAACAAGTCCAACATGGCCACAAGGTTATGTAGATTATTTGAACAAGCACCCAACAAGTTAAAAGAGTTGATTAACATGGCAAGCGTGCATCTAGGACTACAGCAACATGCTAGCATTTTTAAATGGACCGGAAAGAACAAACAACAATTTCCGGAAACTCCCATATTCATTTAAATGCATTTGGGACAGAACTGAGATAGTCATATTTTAAAGTGGTTAAACATGCAAAACAACAGCATCACATTAATCTACACATTTTCCAACCCCAAATGCATATAAAGTTTGTTAAATTTGGAGTTGTAGATATTTAGTTATGATTTTTTCAAGTTTAAGCATTTTTAAACACAAATTAATTCAAACAACATTTTAAATGTTTTAAACATGGCAACAAACACCATATTAATATTCTACATGAAAATCAAAGCAGTTTTCCTATATAACTTATTTTCATCAGATGCATATTGAAACAGATATTAAATATGAAAAGTAATGCAGAAAAACAAAAAGAAAAACAAAAACAGAAAAAGAAAACAAACGAAAAAGGTCAAACTGACCCAGACTAACCTAGCCGCAGCCACTGACCTGTGGGGTAAGAGGCGCTGATGTGGCAGTGGTGGGTGCGTGTGTGGGTGGAAAGTGCAGAGAGGATGACAGGTGGGGTCGGCTCGTCAGCTGCACAGAACAAATAAAAAGGGGCCCGAACCAAAGGCCGTGTGGGGGATCAAACCTGGGTCTGTAGGTTAGGAGAACAGAGACTGAACCACTACGCTAGGCTGCAGGTGGATGATAGGAGAGGGGCTCGGCTCCTTATGAGCTGACCCAGAGAGGATCTACTCCTCTGCGTGCACAGAGACGGCGACGACTGCGGTGACGCCGGCGGGAGCATGACAGGGTGAGGCAGCGCAGCGACTGGCTGTGGGCGTGCGGGATTGAGAGGAGGAAGCTATTGCGTGGTGTGCGCCTGCAGGGACTCGAGCACGAGCTCGTGCTCGGCTCGGCCATGGCGAGGCAGGGGCTGGAACCGTGCAGATGCGCGGGCGGAAGACGGAGGCCAGCGCAGGCGCTCCACGAGCTTGCGCTCGGGCGCTGGCGACGTGCACGAACGGGCAGAACCAGAGCGGCGAAGCGTGAGGGCCTACGACACCTATTGACAGCACACGACAGCGACAAATTCAGTACCCATCGGATCACCGAGAGCACGGGGAAGACATGGCTTCGGCGACGCATACAGAAATCCACGGGCGGCAAGGAAAACGCAGGGCAGAGTAGGGAGTACCTCCTTACCCTAGGACACAGAGAGGTCGTCGGAGGGGCGTCGGAGAGGACGCAGTCGAGCTCTGAACCCTGGCGAGGAAACTGTCTGCGAATAGAGGAAGAAGAAGATGACGGAGTGGTCGTCGGGCTTGGCGACCTGGACTCGGATCTGCTTCAGGATGGAACTAGGACGTCGTTCCCGAGCGCTTGGACGACGGAGGGAGCGTCGGCGAGGTCTAGGCCAGTGGCGAGCTCACGCCCAAGCTGGCCATGGCGTGCGGTTGCGGGTGTGCGCGTGGGTGCCTTCTTACCTGAGGCGGCGGCGCGAGGGGAAAGGAGGGAGGAGGAGGAACCCTAGGGGCTGCTTCTTGGGTTTAAAAGGAGCGGGTGACACGCTGGCCTCGACATCCGTGAGATCACGGCACGATGGCGTGCGCGTGCTCTGTCTCTGGACGCGCGAGACGGAGGAAGACGGAGCAGAGAGAGAAGAGAGGCTGACATGCGGGCCCGGCGCGAGGGAAAGAGACGGCCCGACTGCGCGCGACGGGCTGCGCACGAGGAGGAGCTAGCTGGGCCGCGGTGTTGCTACTGGGCCTGGTGCTGTGCTGCTGGGCTGCTGCTGCTAGCTGCGTTGCTCCCTTCTTTTTCCTTTTTTTTCCTCAGACAGAAAATAAAAACAAAAAAGGAAAAAGCTCAGGGACTTAGGGGAGGAGTATGGAAAATATAAAAATATCCCCAAACTCCTGTGAAGATGCTCTATTTTATAAAATTGTTCTGGACACTTTTAGAGGAAGTAAAATAATTCAAGTTTGAAAATAATTCAAACTTGAGCCATTTTAAAACCTAACCAAAATAATTCCAATAGAGGTGTAGCTTTGCAAGGTGACTTATGACAGTGTAACTTGGAAGTGGGGAGGAGATGAACATTAATGGAATAGGCTAAGGCACTTGCAAAAATACTAAAGAAAAGAAAGAAAAGAAGGAAAGAGAAGAGGTGTAAGAGAAGGAGGGGTTTTAGGGTTTCAGCAAGGGCATGAATTGACAGCACCATCACACAATAATCATCAAGGTGACCTCACATCACAAGCAAAGACAAGTAAAAGAAGCTAAGTGAATATGATGCCATGTTGATGATGAAGCAATGCATGGTTGCATAAGAAAATAAACTGACAATGCAAAACAAAAGAAAGCTTAAACGACAAGAACCCCCAAGGAAAAAAAGGACAAGGATCAAAATGATAAATGCTTTATTGCCATGTGTGGAAAGTATCACATATGGGGTGTTACAAATTGCTCAACAGTAGTTTGTTTACCCGCCGTATGCTTTCTTTGAGAGAGAAGCCTCTAGTGAAACCTATGGCCCCCGGGTCTATTTTCCATCATATATTTTCATTTCGATAAAACCAAAAACCCAAAAATACCTTGCTGCAATTATTTTGTGTTTACTTTATTTTTCCTTTTACTTTTATTTTAAATCTATCTCTATTAGATCCCACTCTTGCAAGTGACCATGAAGGGATTCACAACCCCTTTTCTGCATTGTGTGCAAGTGTTTGTTAGTTTATGCACGTGCATAGATTAGAGACTTGCTTGTGCCTCCTACTGGATTGATACCTTGGTTCTCAACTGAGGGAAATACTTATCTCCACTTTGCTGCATCACCCTTTCCTCTTCACGGGAAAAATCAACGCAAGCTCAAGAAGAAGTAATGACTGACATTGTTTTTCCTCGCATATATATTTTGTATCATATTTGTTGTAGGAAAATCACATCTGAAGCATATCCACTCCAAGCAATATGCTCATGTTTATCTTGCTCTGTTTATTCTCGAATATCTAACTTGCAAGAAATTACATCTTGTGTGGATTAAAATCATGTTCTGAGAAAATTTCATGACATATCCTTCGTCACAAATATTCTCAAAGTATTCACTATTTCTATCTAATTCATTTCAAGATTGTGTGACAGGAATTTTCTCAGACACTGTCGAGTGCATTGAAAGAAACCTCGGATAAGATCATAGGTCAATGTCACTCCTATGAAGATTTACATCGCTACCTTCCGGTTTATTTTATGCTCTGATGCATACCTTCAGGGGGAGCTTGTTTTATCTTCATAATTATCTCTCGTCTTCTATTATCCTTAGCATTACATTCCTCTCATTATTTATCCTTCGATGTGATCTGTTTTGTCAACAATCATCCAAAAAGGGGGAGATTGTTGGTGCAATGTCTGCCTACCTATTTTTTGGAGATTGTTGACAGAAACAGGTATGGACTGATTTGTTTGCTAGTGCACACAGAGAGAAATAGTTCATAGAAAACCAAAGAGAATGCTTCTCCGGTGCTAAGTTCGAGTAACTTCACCAAAGTATATCTACTTGCAGAGAAGAACGAGCTATATCTAATGAAGTCATGTCGACGAGAAGATTGATGTGAAAGAATTAACCCCTCGAAAGTTTACTGCTGAAGCGAAGCATTTGGTTTGGTATTGTCGTCCGAAGAAATTGACTGCAGCGAACGGAAGTCGAAGACTAATTGAAGACGTAGTCTTATTTTCATCTTTGTTCTTTTGAGTCATAGGACCTCCGTACTATGAAGAGGGTATAGGTTCTCGAAGCCTAGATCCATTGGGATGCTTAGCCCAAAACCTATGAAAGATGCGAGAGAAATCTCTTTATGTTCTAGATGATTACCTGGCAACAATAGACGTTGTTCTTTGTGCTGCAGGAGATATCTTTCGGACTAAGGAGTTAGCATTACTTGCTCCGCAAGTAATGTTACTGTTGTGCTCAAATTTCCAACCGTTGGACTCGTGTCTTTCGGTCATTAGCTGATCCACATGTCCAATTTGGTCATTTCTCATCAGGGAAGGCTGCGGCTATAAATAGGCACCCGCTCCAGTGTTGTCCATTGGCTGCTCTGTCGGTGTATTTGGATCGACACCTATGGGATCACAAGAATCCCTACTACGGTTGCGGGGCGCGGGGTTGAGAGAAGAGCGGATCTGATAGTCAGGACACGGTTCCTTTACCCAGGTTCGGGCCGCAAAGATGTGTAAAACCCTACTCCTGCTTTGGTGGATTATATGTTTGTGTTCTTCAGCTAGTGAGGAGCTCCAAAAGAGTCGTGAGGAGTTCTAAAAAGCCGAATCCTCCTCCTGGTCGCCTCGGGCCTCCTTTTATAGGAAAAAGGGGTCGTCATAGTGGCACACAGGAGGTGAAAAGGGTACAGTGATGCGAGGTTATCCCTCGCATTACAGGACAAGGCGCATTTAATGCGCTTAGCATAGGTGTCCTTGCTTTATCGGGGACGAGGGGAGACGTCCGTCTTGTCTGTCGCCGCCCCTCCTCGTGTTGACACGCGCCCTGGCCAGCAGTGCCTGAGGTGCCATGTAGGCAGACATGCAGCTGAGGTGGCGCAACGGCGGGTCTCCACGAAGATCTGTGGGTTGCCACGCAGCAGCCTGTCCAGCTGGTCGAGTAGGCAGCTGCGTGGGTCGGTGGAACCCGATTGGTGCGGGCCTGATGGTGGCCCTGCGGGTGTCCTCGGCAAGGGCCTTGCCGGGGCTCCGGCAAGGGTCCTGCCGCGGCGCCTGCTGTCATCCCCGGCAAGGTGCTTGCTAGGGGCCTTGTAGTTCTCCTTGGCTGGGATCCCGCCAAGGGTCGTCGTGTTCTTAACTTGTATATGATCTTGGATGTCTTCACAAAGATCTGCATGCCACCACGGGGATATCTCCCGAATCCTCGCCCCATGGGGGCGGTGGACTCAAGGGTGATTCGGTCCATGGGCGTGGGGCGAGCCGCCGCGGCAAGGGTCTTGCCGGGGCTGCCAGAGCTGGCCCCGGCAAGGATCTTGCCGGGGAGAGCCGCTTCATCCCTTTGCTCTTTGTGGTCTTGTTCTTGGCGTTGTTCCAGTCTCCATCAAGCTTTGATCTTACCCCGGCTCACCTACCTCGCCATGCTTGGTGTGGTGGTGCCCGTGGTTCAGACTGCCCGTGCACAGTCATAGGGGTACAAAAAGTGTACCCCTCTTTTTGTACATCGACAGGAGCCCCCGGGCCTGGGCCACACATAAGCGTGACACGTTGTTGGGCCAGGCCCAGAACGGTGCGCAAGCATGCGGGGCGGTTTCCACCGTGGTAAAAATTTCCGCGCGCTGCGCCTCCCACGACCCGCGCGCGCGGTGCGGGGTTGAGGGGCGTGCTTGACGTGGGCGGCATGCATGGGGCGGTTTCCGCAGGCATGTGTTATGTCGCAGTAAATGCGAAAGGAGGCAGCCCGCTCCTTCCCCGTAAACGGGGGAGGCGTGGAGGCGCGGCCCGCTTACTGGATGGGGCCGAGGCGCGGTCGTCTAGGCGTCCACTCCCCACGATCACGGGGTGGGGAGAGGTCGCCTCACCCGTCCCTTCGGTCCTGCACATTCGCCACATGCCTCCCATGCGTTCGAGGTGGCGAGCGGTGGAGGCAGGAAACCGAGCCGTCGCTGGTTGGGGCGGCGGGTCGGCCCCGGCTCCCCTCGCCTTATGCGTCTTGATTGGCCGAGCGGGGCGGTCGAGCTCCAGCCCCGCCCCTTTATAAAGGGTGGAGGGAGGGGACGGCGCCCCGCACTCCTCCATCTTATTTCTCCTTCAGCTTTTGCTCCTCTCTTCTATCCGCCATGAAGAGAGAAAACCTGGGCTCCTCAACGGTGGCGGCGAGGGTCGCTGCTCGACAACGCGTCCCCCCTTCTCCTGCACCTGCGATGGCCGAACCAGCCACGAGGGGAAGAGGGAGGGGGCGAGGCCGGGGTGCTCGGGGAAGAGGAGGACGGGGCGGCCCGCCGGCCTCGCCCCCGCCAGCAGCTCCTCCTCCAATGGAAGGTCATATTGGAGATGACCCTTGTGAGTTCTTTGTTAGGATGCGGGGGTCACCGCGCCGTCGCCTTCGTCTCCCGACTCCATTTGCGCGGGAGATGGAGGTGGATCCCCCGGAGTCGCTGCGGCTGCACATGAGGGGTTGTGGGATCAGTGGCACGCGGGCCAGCGTCGACTTCCCTGCCCCTCATGTGATGTATCTTCGCCAAGGATGGAAGAGGTTCGCTCGCATCCACAGCCTGACGGATGGGCTCACCCTCCACTTCGAGTTGATGGAGGACGGCCACCTCTCCGTCAAGGTCTTCGAGCACCTCGGGACTCACGTGAGGTGCTGCATGGAGAGCTCCTCCGATGACGAAGACTCCTCCTCGAACAAGGGTGACGAGGAGGACAGCAGCAGCGACGACGAGGGAGGTGGACGGCAGGATGACGGGTCCGACTAGGTGTCGGGCGCCGCTCCTGGTGGCACCGGCGACCCCATCATCCGCGTCGCCGGCTCCTTGAACTTCTCGGGGCCGTCTCCTTGGCAGCTGGCGTAGGGAGGCTGCGGAAGAGGAAGAGGAAGAAGGCGGGCGGCAAGGTCATCATGTCGGAGTACGCGGGCACCGACGCCTTCGACGCGTACTGCCGTCCTGCCGCCTCGTCTTCGAGCTCTGCCTCCGGCGCCGTCATCACCGTCCAGCCCTTGGGAGGCTGCCGAGATGCCTTCTCGGTGTCTTCTGCCACCCGTAGCTCGCCTAGGCGTCCTTTTTGCCCTTCTTGCCTCCTTGACCTGCCTCCTGAGGAGAGGGACAAGAAAGGCATTACGGGCATCTTATCTCTTTTTAGTCTGTAAGCCTTCGGGCATCTGTTAAGTTTAAAACTTCTAATCTCCTTGTTCATATTTTTCATTCCCTATGGACTGTACCTGAATGGAATGTTTTTAATGAAAAAGGAATGTTTGCCGGGCCATTTGTTCGTAGGTAAAAACCCACAACAGGGAATAAATCCTTGATATCTTTAAGATAAACATTTTTTTGCCCGGCAAAAGGCCTTGCCGTTTCCCTACTTCGCTCGACCTTTCTCACGCCCTTGGCGGAGGCAGGGATGAAGTGGGCTCAGGCTCCTCGTTTCGTCCTCCTACTGCCGCGACTACGACCAAACTTAGTCCCAGGAACGAGCCCTAGGGCCTAAAGTTATGGAACACGGTAGCTTAAGGAAAAGAACGAGGTTTCACATACCTCAGTCCATAATGGAATGCATGATAAGGGATAAAAAACTTATCTGAAGCTGCAGCCCCCGGCAACTCTAGTCAGCCGTGGGCGAATTCTTGCCCTTGCAGCCTCCAGCAACACTGGCTCGCCGGGGCCTAGGCGCTGGTCTGTTCTTCTTTCCTTCTCTCAAGTGGCTTCGGCAAGGATGTATGTGCGTCCTGTGAACCAAAGACTATAGAGGAAAGACAAAGACTCGACCTCTAAGCTAGGGGTTAGCCGCCGCTAAGCACTATCAACCCTAACCAAGGACGAGACTCGACTCAGCATGCATGCTATAACTTAGGGCGCCAGCGCTTCATTTACTTATGCTCAGGGTCTGCGCCTGGCTTTGTACAAAGGGTTACATGCCTTGCCGGCAAGGCTTGTACAAAAGGGTGGCTTGCGGGGGGGCCGGAAAGCCGTGCCTTATGGGTAAAACTTGCGAAGATGCTCGATGTTCCAGGAATTACTCACCGGAACGGCATCCTCGGTCTCCAGGCGGACAGCGCCGGGCCTGGTGACTCGTATTACCCGATAAGGGCCTTCCCACTTCGGCGTCAACTTGTTCGTATTCCTGGCCGATTGAACGCGCCGGAGAACAAGGTCGCCTTCCTCAAAGCTTCGGGCATGGACCTTGCGGCTATGGTAGCGGCACAAGGCTTGCTGGTAGCGTGCTGCTCTCATAGCCGCCCGAAGACGATCTTCCTCGGGGAGCATTGCATCGTCTTGTCGCAGTTGCTCTTGCTCAAGCTCATCATAAGCGAGCACTCGAGGTGACCCGTATATGAGTTCCATGGGGAGAACTGCTTCTGCCCCATATATCAGGGCAAAGGGCGTCTGGCCCGTGGCTCGATTTGGCGTCATTCTGATCGACCAAAGAACCGCCGGCAATTCATCAATCCAGCGCCTCCCGCTCTTGTGCAGCCTGTCAAAGGTCTTTGTCCTTAATCCTCGCAGCACTTCGGCATTTCCCCTTTCAGCTTGACCATTGCTTCGGGGGTGAGCAACGGAAGCGAAACAGACCTTGCTGCCGAGGTCTTGGGTATATTGCATGAAGGTGCGGCTTGTAAACTGTGTGCCATTGTCGGTGATGATCATGTTGGGTACACCAAAATGGCACACTAGTCCCTTGAAGAACTTGACGGCTGACTGAGATGTGACCTTCCTTACTGCCTCCACCTCTGGCCACTTTGTGAACTTGTTGATTGCAACGTACAAGTACTCAAAGCCCCCGACGGCGCAGGGGAAAGGGCCCAGTATGTCGAGCCCCCGGACCGAGAAGGGCCAGGAGAGAGGAATGGTTGGAAGGGCTTGAGCTGGTTGATGAAGTTTCTTTGAATGGAACTGGCATGCTTCACACCTGGTGACCAGTGCCGTCTCATCCTGGAGGGCAGTGGGCCAGAAGAAGCCTTGCCGGAATGCCTTGCCGGCAAGGGCTCTCGACTATGTGGGATCCACATATGCCTCCATGTATCTCTGCCAACAGCTTCAGTCCTTCCTCTCGAGTGATGCACTTCAATTTCACACCGTTTGGTCTCCTTCTGTACAGGACGTCATCGACGAACTAGTACATGGCAGACCGACGGGCCACTTTCTCCACTTCTTCCTGCTCCTCAGGAAGTTCCCCAGTCTGAAGGAATCGGACGGTATGTTGCGCCCACGCTGGAGCCTGGGGCTCGACGGCGAGGACCAAAGGCATTTCCTCCGCCAAGGGAGTGGCCATCTCGACGGCAAAAGCTTGACGCTCCGCCGGAGTTAGCCCTCCGGTGGCGGGCTCAGTGTCTCCGGCAACATCCTTGTCGGCGGCTCCGGGGAGCTCGGCGGGAAAGTACTTGCCGGGCCCTGACTTTCTCCTCTTGTTCTGCTCTGTTGATGGATCAACGGATGGTTGAGAAAGCTGAAGCACAAAGGTACTTGGTTCCACATGTAGCTTGAGGGCAGCGTGCTTTGACAGGTAATCGGCGATGTCGTTCTCCGCTCGGGGAACGTGCTCCGCCTGTATACCATCAAAGCGCTCTTCCAACTTTCTCACTTCATCGACGTAGGCCTTCATCAATGGGCTTTGGTAATCCTTGTTGACTTGTTTGACGACAAGCTGCGAGTCGCCCCTGACAATGAGCTTCTTGATTCCGAGGTCTGCCGTGATCCTAAGACCAGCAAGCAGCCCCTCGTACTCAGCAGTGTTGTTCGTTGATACCTCTCTAGGGAAGTGCATCTGGACCACGTACTTGAGGTGCTCTCCAGTGGGCGCGACCAGCAGTACACCAGCCCCGGCGCCCTATAAGGAGAAAGCCCCATCAAAGTACATGATCCAGTTGTAACTTGCCTCTTTGCCGGGGAGAGCAGTTTCCTAGACTTCTTCATCAGGCGTTGCGGTCCATTCTACGACGAACTCTGCCAGGACTCGGCTCTGGATTGTCGAGGTACTTTCAAACTTGAGGCCAAAGCTGGACAGCTCCAGTGCCCACTCTACATACCTTCCCGTTGCGTCTGGATTGTGCAATATCCTTTGTAGAGGGAGGCGAGTGACGACAGTGATCTGGTGCGCCTGGAAGTAGTGACGCAGCTTCCTCGAGGCCATAAGAAGGCCGAAGAGCAATTTCTGCACACCGGAGTACCTTGATCTAGCCCCCTGCAAGAGGGAGCTAACAAAGTAGACCGGGTGTTGCATCATTTTCTTCTTCGGCTGCACTCCAACCGGCTGTGTCGCCTCTGCACCAGTGGCACCAGGCTCTGTTGCTGCTATGACCTCATCATCGATTTCTCTCTGCACCACTAGTGCGGCGCTGACCACCTGGTTTGTTGCCGCTAAGTATAGCAGCAACAGTTCTTGTGGTCTAGGCGCAACCAGTATTGGCGTGGAGGAAAGATACCTCTTCAGATCTTGTAATGCTACTTCGGCTTCTGGCGTCCACTCCATTGGGCCCGCCTTTTTCAAAATCTTGAAAAAGGGGAGGGCGCGCTCGGCAGACTTGGAAATGAATCTGCTCATGGCGGCAACGCAGCCAGCAAGCCGACGCACATCCTTGACCCGTTTGGGTGCTTCAATCTGCTCTATAGCTTTGATCTTGTCCGGATTGGCTTCTATCCCACGCTGCGACACAAAGAACCCGAGAAGCTTGCCAGACGGGACGCCGAAGACGCACTTCTCAGGGTTCAACTTGAGGTTGATCTTGCGCAGGTTTACAAATGTCTCTTGTAAATCTGGTACAAGGGTTGCCTTGTTCTTGGTTTTGACCACTATATCATCCATATAAGCCTTCATATTTCTATGGAGCTGGGGTTCAAAACCAATCTGGACTGCCCTTGCAAACGTCGAACCAGCACTCTTCAACCCGAAAGTCATTCGTACGAAACAGTACGTACCACATGGGGTGATGAATGATGTCTTCTCTTTGTCTTCTCTTGCCATGAAGATCTGGTGGTAGCCGGAGTAGGCATCGAGGAATGACAGCAGGTCACACCCTGCCGTGGAGTCAACAATCTGGTCTATGCACGGCAACGGGAAGGGGTCCTTGGGACAAGCTTTATTGATATCCGTGTAATCAATACACAGCCTCCACTTCCCATTTGCCTTGCGCACTACCACTGGATTGGCCAACCACGTTGGGTGGAGCACTCCTCTTACCAAACCCGCAACTTCCAGTTTCTGGATCTCCTCGGTGATGAACTCTTGCCGTTCCAAAGCTTGCTTCCTGACCTTCTGCTTGACGGGCCGCGCATGAGGACAGACAGCAAGGTGGTGCTCAATCACCTCCCTGGGAACGCCGGGGATGTCGGATGCTTGCCAGGCAAACACGTCGACATTCGCCCGCAGGAAGGTGATGAGCGCGTCTTCCTATTTGTTGTCAAGGGCGGAGCTTATGGTAAAAGCCCCTCCCGTGCCGTCCTCCTTGACAGAAACCTTCTTGGTTCCTGGCGGTGTGGCCCTGGATCTCTTGTTTCTGCCGGTGGAGCCCTCTGGCACGTCCTCGACGGGAGCGCGACACTCCAAAGAGGTGCGCTTGCCGGAGTGGGTGTCTGAGGTCTCGCCGGTCTTCTTCTTTCCGGTGGAGCTCTCTGGCACGTCCTCGACGGGAGCACAGCACTCCGAAGAGGTGCGCTTGCCGGAGTGGACGCCCGAGGTCTCGCCGGTCTTCTTCTTCTTCCCTCCCGGGGCTCCAGTGGCAGGAGCAAGTGCCCTCGTAGTGGCAGTTGCTGCAACTGCTTGCTGGTACAATTGGTCAGCGCAAACCAGTGCATCTTTCTTATCGGAGGGGATGGTGATGATCGTCACGGGCCCTGGCATCTTCAGGGTGTTGTAGGCATAGTGTGATGCTGCCATGAACTTGGCTAGCGCTGGGCGGCGAAGGATCCCGTTGTAAGGCAGGGGGATCTTGGCAACATCGAACATGATCCTCTCTGTCCTGTAGTTCAGATCACTTCAAAAAGTCACGGGCAGCGTGACTTTCCCCTTCGGTTGACTCCTCCCTGGGCTGACCCCTGAAACGTGCCCGTCTCTTCGAGGTCTCCATCGGGAACTTGCAGCTTCTCAATCACGGTGGGCGAAAGTAGGTTCAGGCCGGCCTCGCCATCGACTAGCATCTTCATCACCTTGAGGTTGTGTATTGTCGGTGAAACCAACAATAGCAAGGACCCGACCGCAGTAGTGCGATCAGGGTGATCCTCGGCATCAAAGATGATAGGTGTGCTGGACCATTTCAGCGGCTTTTGGGCACCGGATGATGGCTCTGCTGCAATAATCTCATGCGCCCACTGTTTAAGCTGGCGGTGAGAAGCATGCAGCGAGGCGCCACCATCGACGCACATGGCGTCCGTAGCCTTCTGAAACTCTTGGCTGCCGGACTCGTTGTCCTCTTTGTGATCGTCATCTTCAGGTCTTCTGTCGCGGCCCCGGGCGGGCCTTTCCTGCTGTTTCTCCTTGCCGCGACGGCCTGCTTGGCCGTCACGCTTCTTGCTGGACCCCTTAGCGCCGCATTGGCCCTTCTCCTTGTGCCGCCTCTCGTATTCAGCCCTTTGCTTCTCAGCAAGGAGCTCAACCTGGTGGCAGTCCTGGAGATCATGGCCTTTGGTGCGATAGATCTTGCAGTACCGCTTGCCGGAGTTTCCTGGCTTCTCGGCAGCCGCCAAGGCCAGGCAGGCGACACACCCGGCAATTTTTTTGCCAGGGTCACCCGCCTTGGTTTTCTTGGCGGAGCCGGTGTCATCAGATCCCTCGACGGCAAGCACGGCCTTCCCCTTGCGCTTCCTGTTACGGTTTCGGCCCTTCTTCGCTGGGGTGGTAGTATCGTCGTCCGAAGAGTTGGTTTCCGCACCGGCGCCTTCGCCGGGGTACTTCCTTCCCTCTTCTGCCCGGGCACATCTATCAGCAAGAACATAGAGTTCCGCCACATCCTTCACCTTGGTCATCGCCAGTTCTTCGCGCATCTTGCGGTTGCGCACGTTCTGGTGGAACGCGCTGATGATGGCGGCAGGGTGAACATCGGGGATATTGTACTGTACCCGGCTGAATCTCTGTATGTACTTGCGCAGACTCTCGCCTTCCTTCTGGGGTATGACATGCAGGTCACTCGCTTGGCCATGGGCTTGGTGGCCTCCGGTAAAGGCGCCAACAAACTCATGGCACAAGTCGGACCAGGAGGAAATAGAGTCTACTGGCAAGTGCATCAACCATGACATGGAATTAGGTTTAAGAGCCAATGGAAAGTAATTCGCAAGCACCTTATCAGCGCGGGCCCCGGCAGCTTGCATCGCGATGGTGTAGATGCTGAGGAACTCCGACGGGTGGGTCTTGCCGTTGTACTTCTCGCCAACGTCGGGTTTGAACGTGCGGTGAGAGGGCCACTGGAACTGCCGCAGCTCACGGGTGAAAGCTGGACAGCCTACCTCTTAAGGTAGACCCCCAGGGCTCTCCGGTGTCGGGCGGTCTGCAGCAGGCCCTGCTCGCCTGTCTGACTGGTGGCGCGTTCCGCGCCGGCGCTCGATGGGGGTTCGAGCGTCTTCATGAGCTCGCTCCTGAAGAACTTGACGCTGGTCGCCGTGGGTCCGTGGGTCGGACGACGCTATAGAGATGGCGTCACCGGCGACGTATCGACGAGTCGACGCACGCGGCATCGGGCGAGGGGGAGGCGAATGCACCGTAGCCATGGCGCTGTCGGCTCTCCCGCCGCCGGTGCGTGGGACTCCATCAGAGCGTCGACCTCGGAGCTCCGCTGGATTTAGATCATCCTTGTTGGCGACTGCGACAAGGCTTCGGATAGTGGCTCTCCATTCGTCGAGTTTCCCCATAACGGGAGGAAAGTCGAGGAGCAACTGCGCGCGCGCCAAAGCTTCGGCCGGTGCCAACGGTAGCGAAACCTGCACGGACCGTGACGCGCTTCGACCCCTGACCGTGTCAGGGGGAGCTCCATCACGATCCCGCGGCCGCCCATCGTCTCCACCAGCGCTCCGGCGGGCGGGCAGGTCTTCTACGTCCCGGGAGGGGCGCTCGGGGCCCTTCCCATGGCGACGTACGGGATCTTCGGGGTGACGACGCCGTTCGTCGCGCGCTGCTTGAGAAGAGCACGCTGTTGGCGCCGGCGTGGGAGTTCTGGAGACCCTCGCGTCGCCTTCAGGTGATGCGGCCGTGACCTTGGAAGGCCCCGCGCCACCCGTGGAGGGGCCGGGCTCCATCTTTGGAACTGGCGGCGTGTGGCCCGTTACCAGGCGCACAAACATCGCCAACTCCCAAACTCCGGCTGCCGGGATGGCGTTGGTGTTCGCGAGCAGCGCCCCGGGTTCTTTCCGCGACCGGTCCGCTGTTCGCACGCGTCGGGACGGGCTGTTTGGCTTCCGACTGGCCAACCGCCACCGTCGTCTTCTTCTTGGGCGCCATGACGATGAAGAAGCGTCGAACTGACTGCCAAAGCCGACTCTCACAACTGCGCCCCCTACCTGGCGCGCCAAAGATGTCGGTGTATTTGGATCGACACCTATGGGATCACAAGAATCCCTACTACGGTTGCGGGGCGCGGGGTTGAGAGAAGAGCGGATCTGATAGTCAGGACACGGTTCCTTTACCCAGGTTCGGGCCGCAAAGATGCGTAAAACCCTACTCCTGCTTTGGTGGATTATATGTTTGTGTTCTTCAGCTAGTGAGGAGCTCCAAAAGAGTCGTGAGGAGTTCTAAAAAGGTGAATCCTCCTCCTGGTCGCCTCGGGCCTCCTTTTATAGGAAAAAGGGGTCGTCACAGTGGCACACAGGAGGTGGAAAGGGTACAGTGATGCGAGGTTATCCCTCGCATTACAGGACAAGGCGCATTTAATGTGCTTAGCATAGGTGTCCTTGCTTTATCGGGGACGAGGGGAGATGTCCGTCTTGTCCGTCGCCGCCCCTCCTTGTGTTGACACGCGCCCTGGCCAGCAGTGCCTGAGGTGCCATGTAGGCAGACATGCAGCTGAGGTGGCGCAACGGCGGGTCTCCACGAAGATCTGTGGGTTGCCACGCAGGAGCCTGTCCAGCTGGTCGGGTAGGCAGCTGCGTGGGTCGGTGGAACCCGGTTGGTGCGGTCCTGATGGTGGCCTTGCGGGTGTCCTCAGCAAGGTCCTTGCCGGGGCTCCGGTAAGGGTCCTGCCGCGGCGCCTGCTGTCATCCCCGGCAAGGTGCTTGCCGGGGGCCTTGTAGTTCTCCTTGGCTGGGATCCCGCCAAGGGTCGTCGTCTTCTTAACTTGTATCTGATCTTGGATGTCTTCACAAAGATCTGCATGCCACCACGGGGATATCTCCCGAATCCTCGCCCCATGGGGGCGATGGACTCAAGGGTGATTCGCTCCGTGGGCGTGGGGCGAGCCGCCGCGGCAAGGGTCTTGCCGGAGCTGCCAGAGCTGGCCCCGGCAAGGATCTTGCCGGGGAGAGCCGCTTCGTCCCTTTGCTCTTTGTGGTCTTGTTCTTGGCGTTGTTCCAGTCTCCATCAAGATTTGATCTTACCCCGGCTCACCTCCCTCGCCATGCTTGGTGTGGTGGTGCCCGTGGTTCAGACTGCCCGTGCACAGTCATAGGGGTACAAAAAGTGTACCCCTCTTTTTGTACACCGACATGCTCCGCTTGAGATTTCCGAGAAGATTGATTTGAGCAACCCCTCTCCGAGTGATTTGAGTTTAAGATCCACCGAGAGAAAAATCAAGAGCCCAAACTTAGACAGTGGTTTAGCATCATAGTAGTTATGAGTGAGAGTTCTTGTACCTATTACTCTTGAGAGACGCGCACTCTCTAGATGGATAGGTTTCGGCTCGAGTGCTGAAGAGTTGTTGTCTTCATCGAGCTAGATCTTCAGCAACCAAGAGTGATTTTGGTTCGCGTATATCGACCGAAGGTTTGGAGATCGCCGACAAGGATCTACCACGAGTAAAATCAACTGGAGTCTGATGAGGTTTGTGTTGAAGGAGAATAGGGTGAAGAGAGTTTATCTTCCGAGTTAAGTCACAGCCCCTCCAACCAGACGTAGCCCTTTGGCAGAAGGGTGAACTGGTCTACCAAATTTTTCAGTCGCCATCGAGCACCACTGGTTCAATTTACCTCACTGCATTACTTTCAACAGTTTCATTCGTGCTCTATGACGATAGTTTACCTGATCTTTATATGCTTGTTGCAAATTCTTTAGTCCTATTGTGTGTGTTGTACCAACTATGATGCCTGTTATTTGATCAGTATCTTTGGCTACACTCAGTTGGTGATACCATTTGTTCACATTATTCTTTAGTCTGATCATGCTATACTAGCTTGACACTCAGTGCGTTATTTCTCTTTCACTTCTTCACTTCTGTTAATCAAGCATTTCCATCGTATCATTTACTTTGTGTCGTCATGTTATTGTTCATGCTTGACTGCTCCATTTTCAATGTTATCGTCAAGCCTGTAGTATATTATACTCGAGCTATTATTGCATCTTACATCGATAGCTTTGTTCCTCAATATTATGCTTGATTGAGTTCATGACTACCGAAACTTATTTCCGCTGTTGTGTTTGGGATCGGTTAATAACTTTCAAAAGAAATTTTCAATCTGCCATTCACCCCCCTCTGGCCGATATACTCTCGGTCCTAACTGATATGTTTCCATTGTCCTCAACATGCGTAAGCAAGGCATTCGACCCCTCTGTGCACAACAGAAAGAGGTGTGGTGATAGCGGGTCACCCTTCCTCAACCCTCTAGTAGGCCTGAAGCTCTCACTTTCCTCTACTTTGATCCTTACTCTGTATTCAATAGTTGGGACACATTGCATAATCAAATCCACCCATTCTCGATGAAAACCCAATCTCAACATAATCTCCTTGAAAAAAGGCCACTCGACTCTATTGGATGCTTTGTGCATGTCAAAGTTTTATCGCGCACAAGCCCTCTCTACCTTCTTTTTTGTTCTTGATTGTGTGAAAACAATCATAGACCACTAAAATATTATGCACTCTGTGTTGGACTAATAATTTCTGGTAAAAAAGCATTCAATCGAGTAGCCACCATTTTTGTAATTATTTTGTATACCACATTACATAAGCTGATCAGTCTAAATTGTGTTACCTTTTCGGGTGTATTAATCTTAGGAATCATCACAATCGTTGTATGGTTCCAACCGCTCGGGACAGTACATGTGTTGATTGCTTTCAGAACCTCCTCAATTAGGGCCTCCCCTAGCATGGGCCACAACCTTTTGTAGAAAATAGCACAAAGACCATCTGGCCCTGTAGCTTTTAAGTCCCCAATATTGAATAAAGCCTCACGAACATCTTCCGCAATATAAGGGGCAAGTAGAGCACTTTTCATTTCATTTGACACTCTCCTACGTACTAGTGATAAAACTTCTTGATTCGGATGCTGAACTTCCAATGTGAAAAGCTTTGAAAAATATTCAGTAATGTGATCTGTCAACTCCTTCTCTTTTATCTAGTTTCCAGACTCATCTAAGAGTTTCTTTATATTATTTCTTTTTTTCCTGGCCGTGGCAGCGTTATGAAGGAACGACATATTATGATCCCCGTGCATCAACCAGTTCACCCGTCCTCATTGTAACCAGAAAATTTCTTCTTGATCCAAGATATTTTCAATCACCACAATAATTTCCTTCTGACGACATCGAGATTCCGCATTCAGTGGGCCATGCCTAAGTCTCTCCAATTCTTTTTTATCCTCCTAATTCTCACCTTTGGTCCCTTTAGGGTTTCCCAATCCCAAGTATGCAGGTCGGCATGCACTCCTCTCGTACGATTAGCAAGTGAAGGTCCAATACCTGCAAGCTTTGCTTTCTCCCAAGATGCCTTAACAATTTTAGTAACATTCTCTTCCTTCAAACACCTCGCCTCAAATTGTTTGACATGCCCCTCTGGTCGTTTCAAGATTTTTTTCATCCAAATAATCCATGTCCAGTACGATTGGGCGATGGTCAGAATGAACATGTTCTTCGTTGATCACTACAGCTGGTGGGAATTTATTTACCCACGCTATATTACCGACCACCCGATCAAGACGCTCACGTATTTTGCCTCTCCTCCAAGTGAAAAGGTCACCGATATAGCATAAGTCATCGAGCCCACAATTGAAAGGATCGAGACGAGAATGTCTCTAGAGGGGGGTGAATAGACTCTAGCAAGAAAAGTGGCGGCTTTTAACATACTTGATGTTGGAGTGGAGCTTTAGCACATGTTTAACTTTCACAATACACAACAAGCATGTATGACAAGATAATATAGGTATTGTGAAGTAAAGCATGAAACTTTGACCACTTGACTAAAGCAAAAACTAGCCTTTTCCCAATTTTAATTCTTGGCAGATTTTAGCAACTAAGCACAAGTCAAGCAATCAACCTACACATGCAATTCTAAGAGTATAGCAGCGGAATGTAAACACAATTGCATATGAAGGTAAAAGGGAGGAGTTTAGAAGGAGCAAACACAAGTGAAGACAACAATATTTTTATCTTGGTTCCGATAGGTGGTGCTATCGTACATCCAAGTTGATGGAGACTTCAACCCACGAAGGGTAACGGCTCGCGAGTCCACGGAGGGCTCCACCCACGAAGGGTCCACGAAGAAGCAACCTTGTCTATCCCACCATGGCCATCGCCCACGAAGGACTTGCCTCACTAGCGATAGATCTTCACGAAGTAGGCGATCTCCTTGCCCTTACAAACCCCTTGGTTCAACTCCACAATCTTATCGGAGGCTCCCAAGTGACACCAAACCAATCTAGGAGACACCACTCTCCAAAAGGTAATAAATGGTGTGTTGATGATGAACTCCTTGCTCAAATGCTTCAAGTGATAGTCTGTCCAACACTCAAACAACTCCTCACAGATTTGGATATGGTGGAAGAAGGATTTGAGTGGAAAGCAACTTGGGGAAGGCTAAAGAACAAGATTCATATGGTAGAAGTGGAATATCTTGATCTCAACACTTGAGTAGGTGGTTCTCTCTCAGAACATGAATTATGGAAGTGTAGGTATGTTCTGATGGCTCTCTCCACGAGTGAAGAGTGGGTGGAGGGGTATATATAGCCTCCAGACAAAATCTAACTGTTGCACACAATTTACCAAGCTCGGTGGGACCGATTCAAAGAACACAGTCACACCGGTTTAGTTCATAATGTGACCGATATGATCAACTCAGTGGGACCGATTTCATTAGGGTTAGGGCATAACGTAATCTTGGTGGGACCGATTACACAAACTCGGTGAGACCGATTTTGGTAATAAGCACACAGAGAGTTGGTCACGCAAACTCGGTGGGATTAATTCGCTCATTTCGGTGAGACTAAAATGTTACAAAGAGGCAACAGAGAGTTTGCATTACAGACTCGGTGGGACTGATTGCACATCTCGGTTAGACCGAAAATATTGCAACAGGCAATAGAGAGTTTGCAATCCCATCTCGGTGAGACCGAGATCCCTTTCGGTGAGACCGAAATGATTAGGTTTTCTGGCAGTGGCTATGTCAAATGAACTCGGTGGCGCCGGATAGATATTTTTGGTGGGGCCGAGTTTGACTTTTGGTTTGGGACATATGTGGATGTGAGAAAGTGGTTGAGGGTTTTGGAGCATATCACTAAGCATCATGAGCAAGCAAGCCATTAAGCAACACCTCATCCCCTTTTAATAGTATTGGTTTTCCTATGGACTCAGTGTGATATTGGATCACTGAAATAGAAAATGTAGAGTCCTTAGCTTTGAGATTGAGCCAATCCTTTCGTCTTTATCATTTTGAAGGGGTTCCACATCCTCTAGTCCATGCCACTCCATCTGCTGAACTTGTCTGAAATATACTAGATGGAAATATTACTCCAACAAGAGATATGTTGACATTAATTACCAAAATCACCCAGGGAGCACTTGTGCTTTCAATCTCCCCCTTTTTGGTAATTGATGACAACATACATCAAAGCTTTAGATAAAGATATGAATAATAGCAGTTAAAGCTTTGGAAGAACATGTAACATGCATAGGCTCCCCCTACATGTATGCAATCATGTAAATGAGGAATATAAGAACATATGAAAGCATGGGCATGACAGAGCAAGCAAAGAGTTACATGTATCTTGGCTATATGCATCAGAGCAAATGATATGAATATATGAAGTGTATCCTCATGTTCATGATTTCCTCTTGCAAACAATATGTACATTAGCAAGAGATCTTCATGCTCGTGAGTGTGATGCATATACTTACCTTGTGATCTTGAGCTGACTTAAGATGGGATGAACCTGAGTAAACAAGGTTAGATAACACAGGTACATCTACTAGACAGAATAACAAGAGAGCCACAAGGGTACCAAGATTGGGATAACATGTAGAGTGTGAGTACTAGGTACTCTTGAATACAGACATGTTCTCAAAGGTAAAGGATATGCAATGAATTCAAATACTTTCTTCCCTAGCAGTCTTTCTCCCCCTGAATCTTATATTGGATAATGGAAGAAAGTAGGGAAACAGAATCAGAGCAAAACACATCACATCAATAACATAGACATGTCTTTCCCTTCATAAAGACATGTAACTACTCTCCTCTTGAACACCAGGCATCTGGGGCAAGTGATTTTACTCCCCTAAGCTTTGAGCTCTCTCTCTCCCTGAAGCTTTGATGTGAGCTCTCTCTGCCCCTTTGACATCAATTTCCAAGAAGGGATCTTTTGGAGTGTGAGTCAAAATAGGTTCATCCTTGAGTCACAAAGCAGAGCTGGATATACATGAGATGCTGGTAGAGGACAAGTATCATTGAGTGGAGCTGGAACATATATGCAGGATGCAAATGTCAAATTGTCTCCTTGGTATTGAAACCGGGAGCACCGAGTGGTTTTCTTCAGTGGCACCGAAATGGTTCGGTTCGACCGAAGGAAGTAAATCGGTGGGACCGAGTTTAACACTGAGAGAACAATTTTTCATTTCAGATCTCTAGGCAAATAGGATCTCACAAGGATTTGCAAGGAATTAACTGAAAGATTTGCAATGAATTGGATGCAGAAAATGCAGAGAAAAGAAGGTCTAGATGAAGTTTTTTTTCTTAAGAGAAGGTGAACAAAATGCAAGTGTCAAATGCAAGAAACACAAGAAAAACCTTAGAGAACTTCATCTAGAATTGGTCAGCGACAAAGTCACCTATGTTAGAGTATATTGACTTAGGAGTCAAGTGAAGACACTTGATCATAGGTCATACTCATCGTTTAAGCTCAAAATGGGGTCGCCATTTTTTTGGTTAAGCATTTTGATGTATTCACATCTTGTTGAGCTGCTTTGACCCATGACTTGTGGCAAAGCTTCTCTAAGATGGAATAACATACCTTGGGTAGTGGTGTTGGTCTTGATCATGTAATTGAACTTGTGTGGGTTGCTCAAGGTTTATGAGGCTCATCAAGGATTTGGAGCACCATTTGTAGTTTGAGTTCATCTACCTACATGGGTTAGATTTTCAAGGAAGAGCACTTGTGTATCCATAATGACAATCATGAAAATTTGATACCAAATGAAATTTGATATATAGAAATTGTCAAAGGATAAGTTGAAGGGTTTCATGCTTCCTTGTCTTCAACCACCACGGTGTAGAGACTTCGTGATGTAGAGATTGCTCAATATATGAGTGAGTTGCAATCTCATGGATTTAGATTCATCCAAGTGCCTACAAGAGTTAGATAGCATGCAAGGTTACAATTATATCCAAGACATAAGTTCATAAGGGAAAAGTCAAGGATTAGTCAAAGGCTTATGCCTTGCATGTATCGAATGGAGTTCCTACTCCAAGTTTGAGGCATCAATAATGTTCAGTTCACCTCTCAACCTGTAAAACACTTTCTCATCAAGTGGTTTAGTAAATATATCTGATACGTCTCCAACGTATCTATAACTTTTGATTATTCCATGCTATTATTTATGATGTTTTGGATGTTTAATGGGCTTTGTCATACACTTTTATATTATTTTTGGGACTGACCTACTAACCCAAAGGCCCAGTCCAGATTGTTGTTTTTTGCCTATTTCAGGGGTTTGCAGAAAAGGAATATCAAACAGAGTCCAAACGGAATAAAACCTTCGGGAGAGATATTTTTGGAGAAAATCATGCACGGGAGACTTGAGAACCACGGAGTAGGGCATACGTGGTGCCCACGAGGGTGGGGGCGCCCTCCCACGAGGGTGGGGGGCGCCCCCTGCCTCGTGGGCCCCACGTTTGGCCCACGGTGCCCTCCTTCTTCCTATATATGCCTATGTACCCCGAAACCATCAGAACAACAGAGAAAACCCTAGTTCCACCGCCGTAACCTTCTGTTCCCGTGAGATCCCATCTTGGGGCCTGTTCCGGAGCTCCGCCGGAGGGGGGATCTTCCACGGAGTGCTTCTACATCATCATCATTGCCTCACCATGAGTTGTGAGTAGTTTACCACAGACCTTCGGGTCCATAGCTAGTATCTAGATGGCTTCTTCTCTCTCTTTGGATCTCAATACAAAGTTCTCCTCGGTCTTCGAGGAGATCTATTCGATGTAATCTCTTTTTGCGGTGTGTTTGTCAAGATCCGATGAATTATGGGTTTATGATCAAGATTATCTATGAGAAATATTTGGTTATTCTCTGAACTCTTTATGTATGATTATAATATCCTTGCAAGTCTCTTCGAATTGTTGGTTTGGTTTGGCCTACTAGATCTATAGTTCTTGCAATGGGAGAAGTGCTTGGCTTTGGGTTCAATCTTGCGGTGTCCTTTCCCAGTGATAGTAGGGCAGCAAGGCACGTATTGTATTGTTGCCATCGAGGATAAAAAGATGGGGTTTATATCACTAAGTTTGATTTTATCCCTCTACATCATGTCATCTTGCTTAAGGCGTTACTCTGTTCTTATGAACTCAATACACTAGATGCATGCTGGATAGCGGTCTATGTGTGGAGTAATAGTAGTAGATGCAGAATCGTTTCGGTCTACTTGTCTCGGATGTGATGCCTATATATAATGATCATGCCTAGATAGTCTCATAATTATTCGCTTTTCTATCGGTTGCTCAACAGTAATTTGTTTACCCGCCGTAGAATATCGCTATCATGAGAGAAGCCACTAGAGAAAACTATGGCCCCCGGGTCTATTCTCAACATATCAATCTACAATCTACTTTACTTTTCCGCTTTTACTTTTTGTTCTTATAATCGAAAATACCAAAAATATCAAACTATCATCTCTATCAGATCTCACTTTCGTAAGTGACCGTAAAGGGATTGACAACCCCTTATCGTGTTGGCTGCGAAGTTCTTATTTGTTTGTGCAGGTGCGAGGGACTCGCGCGTGGTCTCCTACTGGATTGATACCTAGGTTCTCCAAAACTGAGGGAAATACATATGCTACTGTGTTACATCTCCCTTTCCTCTTCGAGGGAATACAACGCAAGCTCGAGAAGTAGCAACAAGAATTTTTGGCGCCGTTGCTGGGGAGGCTTACGCAAAAGTCATATACCAAGTACCTATCACAAACACTTATCCTTCGCATTACATTTTTTGCCTCTCGTTTTCCTCTCCCCCACTTCACCTTTGCCGTTTTATTTGCCCTTCTTCTGCCGTGTTTTTATCGTTCGCTTGCTTCTTGTCTGCTTGTGTGTTGGATTGCTTGCTTGTCACTATGGCTCAGAACAATACCAAATTTGGTGACTTCTCCAATACCAAAAATAATGATTTTATCAGCACTCCAATTGCTCCTATTACCGATGATGAATCTTGTGAGATTAATGCTGCTCTGTTGAATCTTGTCATGAAAGATCAATTTTTCGGCCTTCCTAGTGAAGATGCCGCTACCCATCTAGACAACTTTGTTGATTTGTGTGATATGCAAAAGAAAAGGGATACGGATAATGATATTGTTAAATTGAAGTCATTTCCCTTTTCACTTAGAGATCATGCTAAAACTTGGTTTTCCTCTTTGCCTAGAAATAGTATTGATTCATGGAATAAGTGCAAAGATGTTTTTATCTCTAAGTATTTCCCTCCTGCTAAGATCATCTCTCTTAGAAACGATATTATGAATTTTAAACAACTAGATCATGAGCATGTTGCACAAGCTTGGGAGAGAATGAAATTAATGATACGTAATTGCCCTACACATGGTTTGAACTTATGGATGGTTATTCAAAAAAATTATGCTGGCTTGAATTTTGCTTCTAGAAATCTTTTAGATTCTGCCACAGGAGGCACTTTCATGGAAACTACCTTAGGAGAAGCTACCAAACTCCTAGATAATATTATGGTTAATTATTCTCAATGGCACACCGAAAGATCTGCTAGTAAAAAGTGCATGATATTGAAGAAATTAGTGTTTTGAGTGGAAAGATGGAAGAACTTATGAAATTATTTGCCGCTAAGAGTGTTTCTTCTGATCCTAATGATATGCCTTTGTCCACTTTGATTGAAAATAACAACGAATCTTTGGATGTGAATTTTGTTGGTAGGAATAATTTTGGTAACAATGCTTATAGAGGGAACTTTAATCCTAGGCCTTTTCCTAGTAATTCCTCTAATAATTATGGTAATTCCTACAACAACTCTTATGGAAAGATGCCTTCTGAATTTGAAACTAGTGTTAAGGAGTTTATGATTTCGCAAAAGAATTTCAATGCTATGCTTGAAGAAAAATTGCTTAAGATTGATGAATTGGCTAGAAGTGTGGATAGAATCACTCTTGATGTTGATTCTTTGAAACTTAGATCTATCCCACCTAAGCATGATATCAATGAGTCTCTCAAGGCCATGAGAATTTCCATTGATGAATGCAAATAAAGAACCGCTAGGTTGCGTGCTAAAAGAGAGAATTATATAAAAGTGTGTTCTTCTAGTTATCATGAAAATAAAGATGAAGATCTGAAAGTTATTGATGTGTCTCCTATTAGATCCTTGTTTTCTAGCATAAATCTTGATGAAGATAGGATTGGAGATGATTCTACTTTAAGGTGTCCCAATGATTGGGAGTTTTTAGATCTTGATGCTAAAATTGTTAAAAGTGGGAGTGAAGAGTTTAAAACTTTGCATAGTGATGAACCCACTACTTTGGATTTCAAGGGATTCAATTATGATAATTGCTCTTTGATTGATTTTATTTCCTTTTTGCAATCCGTACTAAACTCTCTGCATGCTCATAGTCAAAATAAAGCTTTCACTAAACATATAGTTGATGCTTTGATGCAATATTACGAAGAAAAACTTGAGTTAGAAGTTTCTATCCCTAGAAAGCTTTATGATGAGTGGGAACCTACTATCAAAATAAAAATTAAAGATCATGAATGCTATGCTTTGTGTGATTTGGGTGCAAGTGTCTCCACTATCCCAAAAACTTTGTGTGATTTGCTAGGGTTCCATGAGCTTGATGATTGTTCTTTAAATTTGCATCTTGCAGATTCCACTATTAAGAAACCTATGGTAAGGATTAATGATGTTATTATTGTTGCCAATAGGAATTATGTGCCCGTAGATTTCATTGTTCTTGATATAGATTGCAATCCTTCATGTCCTATTATTCTTGGTAGACCTTTCCTTAGACCGATTGGTGCAATTATTGATATGAAGGAAGGAAATATTAGATTCCAATTTCCATTAAGGAAAGGCATGGAACACTTTCCTAGAAATAAAATCAAATTACCATATGAATCTATTATGAGAGCCACTTATGGATTGCCTTCCAAAGATGGCAATACCTAGATCTATCCATGTATCGTGCCTAGCTAGGGGCGTAAAACAATAGCGCTTGTTGGGAGGCAACCCAATTTTGAATTTTTTGTTTTTGCTTCTGTTTAGGAATAAATATTGCATCTAGATTATGTTTAGATGTGGTTTTGTGTTTTGTTTAGTGTTTGTGCCAAGTAGAACCTTTGGGAAGACTTGTGTGAAGTTTATGTGATCTTGCTGTGAAAAACAGAATCGTTAGCGCTCGCTAGAAGGGTCATCAGATTTTATTGGAGCCTGATATTTAGTTGATTATTTTTTAAGATGATTAATATACAAATTCCTCACGTTTACCAATTACGTTTGAATTTTTTGGAGTTATAGAAGTATGCTAAACCTGCAGATTACTACAGACTGTTCTGCTTCTGACAGATTCTGTTTTTCGTGTGTTGTTTGCTTATTTCAATGCATCTATGAGTAGTATTGGGAAGTATGAACCATAGAGAAGTTGGAATATTGTAGGTTTAACACCAATATAAACAAAGAATGAATTCATTGCAGTACCTTTGAGTGGTGGTTTGCTTTCTTATACTAACGGAGCTCACGAGATTTTTGTCTGAGTTTTGTGTTGTGAAGTTTTCAAGTTTTGAGTATTGCTTTGATGGACTATGGAACAAAGAGTGGCAAGAGCCTAAGCTTGGTGATGCCCAAGGAACCCCAAGGTAAAATTCAAGGACAACCAAAAGCCTAAGCTTGGGGATGCCACTGGAAGGCATCCCCTCTTTCGTCTTCATCCATCGGTAACTATACTCGGAGCTATATTTTTATTCACCACATGATATGTGTTTTACTTGGAGCGTCTTGTATAATTCGAGTCTTTGTTTGTTAGTTTTCCACAATTATCCTTGCT
This sequence comes from Secale cereale, assembly GCA_902687465.1. Taxonomy (NCBI): domain Eukaryota; kingdom Viridiplantae; phylum Streptophyta; class Magnoliopsida; order Poales; family Poaceae; genus Secale; species Secale cereale. The sequence goes on from LR738714.1 coordinate 450,462,570, forward strand.
GGACACACATATTTGAGAGAGTTAAATATGGCCTAGGAATTGCTAGAACACTCTATGTGCTTCACTTATATCTTTTGAGTTGAATAGTTTTTGCTCTAGTGCTTCACCTATATCTTTTAGAGCACGGTGGTGATAATATTTTGAAGAAATTGTTGAACTCTCATGCTTCACTTATATCCTTTTGATATTCTATTAAAACATCATGGTAATGTGCTTAGGCTATAAAACTAGTATTCACATGATAGACATCCAATATCAATGTAGTAAAAACTTTCACACTAAGTGCATTGAATAGGATGAGAAGTTGGATGCTTGACAATTGTTTTGATATATGAGGACAGTGATATTAGAGTCATGCTAGTGGAGTTATTATGAAATTGAGAAATGCTTGTGTTAAGGTTAGTGATTCCCGTAGCATGCACATATGGTGAACCGCTATGTGACGAAGTTAGAGCATGAGGTATTTGTAAAGTGTCAACCTTTGTGTGGAGGTCGGGGGCGCGCGATGGTTAACTCCTACCAACCTCCCCCTAGGAGCATGCATTGATTGCTTTGTTTTGATGACTCGTAGATTTTTGCAATAAGTATATGAGTTCTTTATGACTAATGTTGAGTCCATGGATTATACGCACTCTCACCCTTCCACCATTGCTAGCCTCTCTTGTACCGCGTAACTTTCGCCGGTACCATACACCCACTATATATCCTTCCTCAAAACGGCCACCATATCTACCTATCATGGCATTTACATAGCCATTCCGAGATATATTGCCATGCAACTTCCCACCGTTACATTCATATGACATGCATCATATTGTCATATTGCCATGCATGATCATGTAGTTGACATCGTATTTGTGGCAAAGCCACCATGCATAATTTTGCATACATGTCACTCTTGATTCATTGCATATCCCGGTACACCGCCGGAGGCATTCATATAGAGTCATACTTTGTTCTAGTATCGAGTTGTAAATCAATAAAAGTGTGATGATCATCATTATTAGAGCATTGTCCCATGTGAGGAAAGGCCAATAAAAAAAGAGAGGGGCCAAAAAAATAGAGAGGGGCTAAATAAAAAAAAAGAGAAAGACCCTCCAAAAAAATGAGAGAAAAGAGAGAAGGGACAATTGCTACTATCTTTTTCCACACTTGTGCTTCAAAGTAGCACCATGTTCTTCATTGTAGAGAGTCTCATGCTTAGTCACTTTCATATACTAGTGGGAATTTTCATTATAGAACTTGGCTTGTATATTCCAACGATGGGCTTCCTCAAATGCCCTAGGTCTTCGTGAGCAAGCAAGTTGGATGCACACCTAGTAGTTTATTTTGTTGAGCTTTCATTCATATTTAGCTCTAGTGCATCCGTTGCATGGCAATCCCTACTCACTCACATTGATATCTATTGATGGGCATCTCCATAGCCCGTTGATACGCCTAGTCGATGTGAGACTATCTCCCTCCGTTTTGTCTTCTCCACAACCACCTCTATTCCACCCATAGTGCTATGTCCATGGCTCACGCTCATGTATTGCGTGAAAGTTGAAAGGTTTGAAAGAATAGAGTATGAAAACAAGTGCTTGGCTGAAATCGGGGTTGTGCATGATATGAATATTTTGTGTGATGAAGAGGGGGCATAGCCAAACTATATGATTTTGTAGGGATAACTTTCTTTAGCCGTAGTATTTTGAGAAGACATGATTGCTTTGTTAGTATGCTTGAAGTATTATTATTTCTTATGTCAATATAGACTTTTGTCTTGAATCTTTCAGATCTGAACATTCATGCCACAATTAAGAGAATTACATTGAAAAACTATGTTGGTTAGCATTCCACATCAAAAAATTTGTGTTTATCATTTACCTACTCGAGGACGAGCAGGAATTAAGCTTGGGGATGCTTGATACGTCTCCAACGTATCTATAATTTTTTATTGTTCCATGCTATTATTTATGATGTTTTGGATGTTTAATGGGCTTTGTCATACACTTTTATATTATTTTTGGGACTAACCTACTAACCCAAAGGCCCAGTCCAGATTGCTATTTTTTGCCTATTTCAGGGGTTTGCAGAAAAGGAATATCAAATGGAGTCCAAACGGAATAAAACCTTCGGGAGAGATATTTTTGGCGAAAATCACGCACGGGAGACTTGAGAACCACGGAGTAGGGCATACGTGGTGCCCACGAGGGTGGGGGCGCCCTCCCACGAGGGTGGGGGGCGCCCCCTGCCTCGTGGGCCCCACATTTGGCCCACGGTGCCCTCCTTCTTCCTATATATGCCTAGCAAACCCTAGCAAACCTTGGGTAGTGGTGTTGGTCTTGATCATGTAATTGAACTTGTGTGGGTTGCTCAAGGTTTATGAGGCTCATCAAGGATTTGGAGCACCATTTGTAGTTTGAGTTCATCTACCTAGGGTTAGATTTTCAAGGAAGAGCACTTGTGTATCCATAATGACAATCATGAAAATTTGATACCAAATGAAATTTGATATATAGAAATTGTCAAAGGATAAGTTGAAGGGTTTCATGCTTCCTTGTCTTCAACCACCACGGTGTAGAGACTTCGTGATGTAGAGATTGCTCAATATATGAGTGAGTTGCAATCTCATGGATTTAGATTCATCCAAGTGCCTACAAGAGTTAGATAGCATGCAAGGTTACAATTATATCCAAGACATAAGTTCATAAGGGAAAAGTCAAGGATTAGTCAAAGGCTTATGCCTTGCATGTATCGAATGGAGTTCCTTCTCCAAGTTTGAGGCATCAATAATGTTCAGTTCACCTCTCAACCTGTAAAACACTTTCTCATCAAGTGGTTTAGTAAATATATCTGATACGTCTCCAACGTATCTATAACTTTTGATTATTCCATGCTATTATTTATGATGTTTTGGATGTTTAATGGGCTTTGTCATACACTTTTATATTATTTTTGGGACTGACCTACTAACCCAAAGGCCCAGTCCAGATTGTTGTTTTTTGCCTATTTCAGGGGTTTGCAGAAAAGGAATATCAAACGGAGTCCAAACGGAATAAAACCTTCGGGAGAGATATTTTTGGAGAAAATCATGCACGGGAGACTTGAGAACCACGGAGTAGGGCATACGTGGTGCCCACGAGGGTGGGGGTGCCCTCCCACGAGGGTGGGGGGCGCCCCCTGCCTCGTGGGCCCCACGTTTGGCCCACGGTGCCCTCCTTCCTCCTATATATGCCTATGTACCCCGAAACCATCAGAACAACTGAGAAAACCCTAGTTCCACCGCCGTAACCTTCTGTTCCCGTGAGATCCCATCTTGGGGCCTGTTCCGGAGCTCCGCCGGAGGGGGGATCTTCCACGGAGTGCTTCTACATCATCATCATCGCCTCACCATGAGTTGTGAGTAGTTTACCACAGACCTTCGGGTCCATAGCTAGTATCTAGATGGCTTCTTCTCTCTCTTTGGATCTCAATACAAAGTTCTCCTCGGTCTTCGAGGAGATCTATTCGATGTAATCTCTTTTTGCGGTGTGTTTGTCAAGATCCGATGAATTATGGGGTTATGATCAAGATTATCTATGAGAAATATTTGGTTATTCTCTGAACTCTTTATGTATGATTATAATATCCTTGCAAGTCTCTTCGAATTGTTGGTTTGGTTTGGCCTACTAGATCTATAGTTCTTGCAATGGGAGAAGTGCTTGGCTTTGGGTTCAATCTTGCGGTGTCCTTTCCCAGTGATAGTAGGGCAGCAAGGCACGTATTGTATTGTTGCCATCGAGGATAAAAATATGGGGTTTATATCACTAAGTTTGATTTTATCCCTCTACATCATGTCATCTTGCTTAAGGCGTTACTCTGTTCTTATGAACTCAATACACTAGATGCATGCTGGATAGCGATCTATGTGTGGAGTAATAGTAGTAGATGCAGAATCGTTTCGGTCTACTTGTCTCGGATGTGATGCCTATATATAATGATCATGCCTAGATAGTCTCATAATTATTCGCTTTTCTATCGGTTGCTCGACAGTAATTTGTTTACCCGCCGTAGAATATCGCTATCATGAGAGAAGCCACTAGAGAAAACTATGGCCCCCGGGTCTATTCTCAACATATCAATCTACAATCTACTTTACTTTTCCGCTTTTACTTTCTGTTCTTATAATCGAAAATACCAAAAATATCAAACTATCATCTCTATCAGATCTCACTTTCGTAAGTGACCGTAAAGGGATTGACAACCCCTTATCGTGTTGGCTGCGAAGTTCTTATTTGTTTGTGCAGGTGCGAGGGACTCGCGCGTGGTCTCCTACTGGATTGATACCTAGGTTCTCCAAAACTGAGGGAAATACATATGCTACTGTGTTACATCTCCCTTTCCTCTTCGAGGGAATACAACGCAAGCTCGAGAAGTAGCAACAAGAATTTTTGGCGCCGTTGCTGGGGAGGCTTACGCAAAAGTCATATACCAAGTACCTATCACAAACACTTATCCTTCGCATTACATTTTTTGCCTCTCGTTTTCCTCTCCCCCACTTCACCTTTGCCGTTTTATTTGCCCTTCTTCTGCCGTGTTTTTATCGTTCGCTTGCTTCTTGTCTGCTTGTGTGTTGGATTGCTTGCTTGTCACTATGGCTCAGAACAATACCAAATTTGGTGACTTCTCCAATACCAACAATAATGATTTTATCAGCACTCCAATTGCTCCTATTACCGATGATGAATCTTGTGAGATTAATGCTGCTCTGTTGAATCTTGTCATGAAAGATCAATTTTCCGGCCTTCCTAGTGAAGATGCCGCTACCCATCTAGACAACTTTGTTGATTTGTGTGATATGCAAAAGAAAAGGGATACGGGTAACGATATTGTAAAATAGAAGTCATTTCCCTTTTCACTTAGAGATCGTGCTAAAACTTGGTTTTCCTCTTTGCCTAGAAATAGTATTGATTCATGGAATAAGTGCAAAGATGTTTTTATCTCTAAGTATTTCCCTCCTGCTAAGATCATCTCTCTTAGAAACGATATTATGAATTTTAAACAACTAGATCATGAGCATGTTGCACAAGCTTGGGAGAGAATGAAATTAATGATACGTAATTTCCCTACACATGGTTTGAACTTATGGATGATTATTCAAAAAAAATATGCTGGCTTGAATTTTGCTTCTAGAAATCTTTTAGATTCTGCCACAGGAGGCACTTTCATGGAAACTACCTTAGGAGAAGCTACCAAACTCCTAGATAATATTATGGTTAATTATTCTCAATGGCACACCGAAAGATCTGCTAGTAAAAAGTGCATGATATTGAAGAAATTAGTGTTTTGAGTGGAAAGATGGATGAACTTATGAAATTATTTGCTGCTAAGAGTGTTTCTTCTGATCCTAATGATATGCCTTTGTCCACTTTGATTGAAAATAACAACGAATCTTTGGATGTGAATTTTGTTGGTAGGAATAATTTTGGTAACAATGCTTATAGAGGGAACTTTAATCCTAGGCCTTTTCCTAGTAATTCCTCTAATAATTATGGTAATTCCTACAACAACTCTTATGGAAAGATGCCTTCCGAATTTGAAACTAGTGTTAAGGAGTTTATGATTTCGCAAAAGAATTTCAATGCTATGCTTGAAGAAAAATTTCTTAAGATTGATGAATTGGCTAGAAGTGTGGATAGAATCACTCTTGATGTTGATTCTTTGAAACTTAGATCTATCCCACCTAAGCATGATATCAATGAGTCTCTCAAAGCCATGAGAATTTCCATTGATGAATGCAAAGAAAGAACCGCTAAGTTGCGTGCTAAAAGAGAGAATTATATAAAAGTGTGTTCTTCTAGTTATCATGAAAATAAAGATGAAGATCTGAAAGTTATTGATGTGTCTCCTATTAGATCCTTGTTTTCTAGCATAAATCTTGATGAGGATAGGATTGGAGATGATTCTACTTTAAGGTGTCCCAATGATTGGGAGTTTTTAGATATTGATGCTAAAATTGTTAAAAGTGGGAGTGAAGAGTTTAAAACTTTGCATAGTGATGAACCCACTACTTTGGATTTCAAGGGATTCAATTATGATAATTGCTCTTTGATTGATTTTATTTCCTTTTTGCAATCCGTACTAAACTCTCTGCATGCTCATAGTCAAAATAAAGCTTTCACTAAACATATAGTTGATGCTTTGATGCAATATTACGAAGAAAAACTTGAGTTAGAAGTTTCTATCCCTAGAAAGCTTTATGATGAGTGGGAACCTACTATCAAAATAAAAATTAAAGATCATGAATGCTATGCTTTGTGTGATTTGGGTGCAAGTGTCTCCACTATCCCAAAAACTTTGTGTGATTTGCTAGGGTTCCATGAGCTTGATGATTGTTCTTTAAATTTGCATCTTGTAGATTCCACTATTAAGAAACCTATGGTAAGGATTAATGATGTTATTATTGTTGCCAATAGGAATTATGTGCCCGTAGATTTCATTGTTCTTGATATAGATTGCAATCCTTCATGTCCTATTATTCTTGGTAGACCTTTCCTTAGACCGATTGGTGCAATTATTGATATAAAGGAAGGAAATATTAGATTCCAATTTCCATTAAGGAAAGGCATGGAACACTTTCCTAGAAATAAAATAAAATTACCATATGAATCTATTATGAGAGCCACTTATGGATTGCCTTCCAAAGATGGCAATACCTAGATCTATCCATGTATCGTGCCTGGCTAGGGGCGTAAAACAATAGCGCTTGTTGGGAGGCAACCCAATTTTGAATTTTTTGTTTTTGCTTCTGTTTAGGAATAAATATTGCATCTAGATTATGTTTAGATGTGGTTTTGTGTTTTGTTTAGTGTTTGTGCCAAGTAGAACCTTTGGGAAGACTTGTGTGAAGTTTATGTGATCTTGCTGTGAAAAACAGAATCGTTAGCGCTCGCTAGAAGGGTCATCAGATTTTATTGGAGCCTGATATTTAGTTGATTATTTTTTAAGATGATTAATATACAAATTCCTCACGTTTACCAATTACGTTTGAATTTTTTGGAGTTATAGAAGTATGCTAAACCTGCAGATTACTACAGACTGTTCTGCTTCTGACAGATTCTGTTTTTCGTGTGTTGTTTGCTTATTTCAATGCATCTATGAGTAGTATTGGGAAGTATGAACCATAGAGAAGTTGGAATATTGTAGGTTTAACACCAATATAAACAAAGAATGAATTCATTGCAGTACCTTTGAGTGGTGGTTTGCTTTCTTATACTAACGGAGCTCACGAGATTTTTGTCTAAGTTTTGTGTTGTGAAGTTTTCAAGTTTTGAGTATTGCTTTGATGGACTATGGAACAAAGAGTGGCAAGAGCCTAAGCTTGGTGATGCCCAAGGAACCCCAAGGTAAAATTCAAGGACAACCAAAAGCCTAAGCTTGGGGATGCCACTGGAAGGCATCCCCTCTTTCGTCTTCATCCATCGGTAACTATACTCGGAGCTATATTTTTATTCACCACATGATATGTGTTTTACTTGGAGCGTCTTGTATAATTCGAGTCTTTGTTTGTTAGTTTTCCACAATTATCCTTGCTGGACACACATATTTGAGAGAGTTAAATATGGCCTAGGAATTGCTAGAACACTCTATGTGCTTCACTTATATCTTTTGAGTTGAATAGTTTTTGCTCTAGTGCTTCACCTATATCTTTTAGAGCACGGTGGGGATAATATTTTGAAGAAATTGTTGAACTCTCATGCTTCACTTATATCCTTTTGATATTCTATTAAAACATCATGGTAATGTGCTTAGGCTATAAAACTAGTATTCACATGATAGACATCCAATATCAATGTAGTAAAAACTTTCACACTAAGTGCATTGAATAGGATGAGAAGTTGGATGCTTGACAATTGTTTTGATATATGAGGACAGTGATATTAGAGTCATGCTAGTGGAGTTATTATGAAATTGAGAAATGCTTGTGTTAAGGTTAGTGATTCCCATAGCATGCACATATGGTGAACCGCTATGTGACGAAGTTAGAGCATGAGGTATTTGTAAAGTGTCAACCTTTGTGTGGAGGTCGGGGGCGCGCGATGGTTAACTCCTACCAACCTCCCCCTAGGAGCATGCGTTGATTTCTTTGTTTCGATGACTCGTAGATTTTTGCAATAAGTATATGAGTTCTTTATGACTAATGTTGAGTCCATGGATTATACGCACTCTCACCCTTCCACCATTGCTAGCCTCTCTTGTACCGCGCAACTTTCGCCGGTACCATACACCCACTATATATCCTTCCTCAAAACGGCCACCATATCTACCTATCATGGCATTTACATAGCCATTCCGAGATATATTGCCATGCAACTTCCCACCGTTACATTCATATGACATGCATCATATTGTCATATTGCCATGCATGATCATGTAGTTGACATCGTATTTGTGGCAAAGCCACCATGCATAATTTTGCATACATGTCACTCTTGATTCATTGCATATCCCGGTACACCGCCGGAGGCATTCATATAGAGTCATACTTTGTTCTAGTATCGAGTTGTAAATCAATAAAAGTGTGATGATCATCATTATTAGAGCATTGTCCCATGTGAGGAAAGGCCAATAAAAAAAGAGAGGGGCCAAAAAAATAGAGAGGGGCTAAATAAAAAAAAAGAGAAAGACCCTCCAAAAAAAATGAGAGAAAAGAGAGAAGGGACAATTGCTACTATCTTTTTCCACACTTGTGCTTCAAAGTAGCACCATGTTCTTCATTGTAGAGAGTCTCATGCTTAGTCACTTTCATATACTAGTGGGAATTTTCATTATAGAACTTGGCTTGTATATTCCAACGATGGGCTTCCTCAAATGCCCTAGGTCTTCGTGAGCAAGCAAGTTGGATGCACACCTAGTAGTTTATTTTGTTGAGCTTTCATTCATATTTAGCTCTAGTGCATCCGTTGCATGGCAATCCCTACTCACTCACATTGATATCTATTGATGGGCATCTCCATAGCCCGTTGATACGCCTAGTCGATGTGAGACTATCTCCCTCCGTTTTGTCTTCTCCACAACCACCTCTATTCCACCCATAGTGCTATGTCCATGGCTCACGCTCATGTATTGCGTGAAAGTTGAAAGGTTTGAAAGAATAGAGTATGAAAACAAGTGCTTGGCTGAAATCGGGGTTGTGCATGATATGAATATTTTGTGTGATGAAGAGGGGGCATAGCCAAACTATATGATTTTGTAGGGATAACTTTCTTTAGCCGTAGTATTTTGAGAAGACATGATTGCTTTGTTAGTATGCTTGAAGTATTATTATTTCTTATGTCAATATAGACTTTTGTCTTGAATCTTTCAGATCTGAACATTCATGCCACAATTAAGAGAATTGCATTGAAAAACTATGTTGGTTAGCATTCCACATCAAAAATTCTGTGTTTATCATTTACCTACTCGAGGACGAGCAGGAATTAAGCTTGGGGATGCTTGATACGTCTCCAACGTATCTATAATTTTTTATTGTTCCATGCTATTATTTATGATGTTTTGGATGTTTAATGGGCTTTGTCATACACTTTTATATTATTTTTGGGACTAACCTACTAACCCAAAGGCCCAGTCCAGATTGCTATTTTTTGCCTATTTCAGGGTTTTGCAGAAAAGGAATATCAAATGGAGTCCAAACGGAATAAAACCTTTGGGAGAGATATTCTTGGCGAAAATCACGCACGGGAGACTTGAGAACCACGGAGTAGGGCATACGTGGTGCCCACGAGGGTGGGGGCGCCCTCCCACGAGGGTGGGGGGCGCCCCCTGCCTCGTGGGCCCCACATTTGGCCCACGGTGCCCTCCTTCTTCCTATATATGCCTATGTACCCCGAAACCATCAGAACAACAGAGAAAACCCTAGTTCCACCGCCGTAACCTTCTGTTCCCGTGAGATCCCATCTTGGGGCCTGTTCCGGAGCTCCGCCGGAGGGGGGGATCTTCCACGGAGTGCTTCTACATCATCATCATCGCCTCACCATGAGTTGTGAGTAGTTTACCACAGACCTTCGGGTCCATAGCTAGTATCTAGATGGCTTCTTCTCTCTCTTTGGATCTCAATACAAAGTTCTCCTCGGTCTTCGAGGAGATCTATTCGATGTAATCTCTTTTTGCGGTGTGTTTGTCGAGATCCGATGAATTGTGGGTTTATGATCAAGATTATCTATGAGAAATGTTTGGTTCTTCTCTGAACTCTTTATGTATGATTATAATATCCTTGCAAGTCTCTTCGAATTATTGGTTTGGTTTGGCCAACTAGATCTATAGTTCTTGCAATGGGAGAAGTGCTTGGCTCTGGGTTCAATCTTGCGGTGTCCTTTCCCAGTGACAGTAGGGGCAGCAAGGCACGTATTGTATTGTTGCCATCGAGGATAAAAAGATGGGGTTTATATCACTAAGTTTGAGTTTATCCCTCTACATCATGTCATCTTGCTTAAGGCGTTACTCTGTTCTTATGAACTCAATACATTGGATGCATGCTGGATAGCGGTCGATGTGTGGAGTAATAGTAGTAGATGCAGAATCGTTTCGTCTACTTGTCTCGGACGTGATGCCTATATATAATGGTCATGCCTAGATAGTCTCATAATTATTCGCTTTTCTATCAATTGCTCGACAGTAATTTGTTTACCCGCCGTAGAATATAGCTATCATGAGAGAAGCCACTAGAGAAAATTATGGCCCCGGGTCTATTCTCAACATATCAATCTACAATCTACTTTACTTTTCCGCTTTTACTTTTTGTTCTTAGCGCTTTTACTTTCTGTTCTTATAATCAAAAATACCAAAAATATCAAACTATCATCTCTATCAGATCTCACTTTCGTAAGTGACCGCAAAGGGATTGACAACCCCTTATCGCGTTTGCTACGAAGTTCTTATTTGTTTGTGCAGGTGCGAGGGACTCGTGCGTGGTATCCTACTGGATTGATACCTTGGTTCTCAAAAATTGAGGGAAATACTTACGCTACTGTGCTGCATCTCCCTTTCCTCTTCGATGGAATACAACGCAATCTCGAGAAGTAGCAATATCCGCTAATTGCTTACCGGTGCGAACATGTTTAAGATTAATATCACCCTTAGTAACATGATCTCGAATGAAATGGTGACGAACTTCAATATGTTTAGTTCGAGAGTGTTGCACAGGATTATGAGCAATCTTAATGGCACTTTCATTGTCACAAAGCAATGGTACATGTTTCACATATATCCCATAATCTTTAAGAGTTTGAGTCATCCAAAGCAATTGAGCACAACATGAACCAGCGGCAATGTATTCCGCTTTGGCGGTGGATAAGGATACTGAGTTTTGTTTCTTGGAGGACCAAGACACAAGAGATCTACCAAGAAATTGACAAGTACCTGAAGTAGACTTTCGATCAACCTTGTCACCGGCATAATCCGAGTCGGAGTAGCCAACAAGATCAAAAGAGGACCTCTTAGGATACCAAATGGCAAAATTTGGTGTATGAATTAGGTATCTCACTATCCTTTTCACGGCCTTAAGATGACATTCTTTAGGAGCCGTTTGGTATCGTGCACACATGCACACACTTAGCATAATATCGGGACGGGAGGCACATAGATATAACAATGAACCAATCATAGAGCGGTAAACCTTTTTATGAACCGGTTCGCCATCCTTAGTTAAGTCAAGATGTCCACTAGTAGGCATGGGCGTAGTCATACCTTTGCATTCTTGCATGTTGAACTTCTTGAACAAGTCCTTGGTATACTTTGTTTGAGAAACGAAGGTACCCTCCTTAGTTTGCTTGATTTGCAAGCCAAGAAAGAACTTGAGTTCACTCACCATAGACATCTCAAACTTTTTCGACATTAGCTTTCCAAACCATTCACTAAAATGGGGGTTAGTAGAACCAAATATGATATCATCAACATAAATTTGGCACACAAATAATTCACCATTAACCCTTTTAGTGAAAAGAGTGGAATCTATTTTTCCAATTTCAAAACATTTTTCAATTAGGAACTTGGTCAAACATTTATACCATGCTCTAGGAGCTTGCTTAAGACCATATAGGGCTTTGTGTAGTTTTTAAACATGATCGGGTTTCTTGGGATTAACAAAGCCGGGAGGTTGTTTAACATAAACTTCCTCCTCAATTTCACCGTTGAGAAAAACACTTTTAATGTCCATTTGGTATAAGGTGATATCATGGTGATTAGCATAGGCAAGTAAGATGCGAATGGATTCAAGTCTAGCAACGGGGGCGTATGTCTCACCGTAGTCCATGCCTTCGACTTGAGTGTAGCCTTGGGCGACGAGACATGCTTTGTTGCGGACGACTTGACCATCTTCGTCTTGCTTGTTGCAAAACACCCATTTGGTACCGATGATGTTGTGGTTGTTGTCGGGATCTTCGACCAATGTCCACACTTGATTTCTATCGAAGTTGTGCAGCTCTTCGTGCATGGCGTTCACCCAATCTGGATCATCAAGAGCATCTTCAACCTTCATAGGTTCAAGGTTAGATATGAAAGAGTAATGTTCACAAAAGTTAGCTAAACGAGATTTAGAGCGAGTGATTCTCCCGGTTTGGATATCATTTTAGATTTGCTCTACGGGATGATCTCTAGCAATTCTTGCTCTAACTCGTGAAAGCTTTTGCTTGGGTTGGGGTGGAACATCTTCTTCATCATCTTCTTCCTCTTCTTGTCCTTCTTCATTGTTGTTGGTGTTGTTGTCACCTTGTGGAGGTGGAGAAGGAGGTTGATGAGGTTCATCTTGTTGCACATCCTCGTTTCCTTCGTCATGGTGTGTCCCACTTGTGGATGCCTCCAAGTCAACTTGAGGTTCACCTTGTCGTGAGGTAGGAGCTTCCACATGGATGAACGAAGTACTCTCTTTCACCTCTGTTGGACGGATCTTGCCAATAGATGAAAGTGCGTTATATCGACTAGAGGGGGGTGAATAGGCGATTTTTATGAATTCTTCACTGAGGAATTTCTGGGTGAGGAAATTCCTTAGCGAAGAACTACTTGCAGCGGAATAAGTACTCAAAAGTAAACATAGCAGAACACAAGCATGGTCATCATGATGAAATGAAGACAAGCACAGAGTACAAAAAGCGTAAACACGGGATAACACAGGATGAAGACAAACAGACTGAAGAAATTGAACTCAGGAAATTGAGAAAGTCTTCAGTCAAAGTCTTCAAACAGATATGAACAAGCACACAACACAGTTATGAGGAAATGAAAGAGTTGAGAAAATAGAACCAGTAAGCTTGGTGAAGATAATGATTTGGTAGACCAGTTCCAACTGCTGTCTCAGTTGTACGTCTGGTTGGAGCGGCTAGGTATTTAGACCTGAGGACACCCAGTCCGGGACACACAGTCCTCACCGTATTCTCCTTGAGCTAAGGTCATACAGACCTCGCCTAATCACTTGTGGTAAGTCTTCAGGTGACTTCCAAACCTTCACAAACTCGGTCACTCAGCAATCCACAATTCCTCTTGGACGCTCTAGACCATGACGCCTAACCGTCTGAAAGAAGCACGGTCTTTAAAGGTAACAAGCATCGGATCCACACATGATCAATCTCTTCAGTGATGCTCAATCACTTTGGGTTTGTAGATGTTTGGGTTTGGGTTTTTATCACTCGATGATTTTCGCTCAAAGTCCTCGGAGGATGGGATGCTCTCAAATGACAAGTGTCAGTTTCTCTCAGAGCAGCCAACCCGCTAGTGGTTGTAGGGGTGGCTATTTATAGCCTAGGGAGCAGTCCGACATGATAAGACATAAATGCCCTTCAATAATATGACCGTTAGGTGGGTAGATATTTTGGGACAGCTGGCGCGTAGCACAACAATGGTCGGAAATTTGAGTATCAAATTCCTCAGGGCTATCATGTTCCTCACTGTGTAGGCAATCCGCATTGGCGAATTCCTAACTCCTCAGTCAAAACAAATTCCTCAGAGACCAGAAGAACTTCGTCTCTGTCACTAAAGAATATGACTAAACTGTATGAGATTTTCAATGGCTTCACTCGAAGGGATTGGTAGGTGTAGGATTTTGAGTTGAGCATCACACGGAAATTTTTCCTTAGTATTTCCTCGACCCCCTTTAACAGTACGGTGTTTCCTATGACTCAAGAAAGAGAAAATGAAACTACGAAAACAAAAGTCTTCATGCTTCATGTTCCTCAAATGAGTACCAAGTCTTCAAGGTCACACCAAATCCAAAGTCTTTAGTCAAAGAACTTCATTTTTAGGGGTCGACTTTCTCTGTAAATATCAAACTCTTCATAGACTTATAGACCTGTGTACACTCATAAACACATTAGTCCCTTAACCTATGAGTCTTCAATACACCAAAATCACTAAGGGGCACTAGATGCACTTACAATCTCCCCCTTTTTGGTGATTGATGATAATATAGGTTAAGTTTTCAACGGGGATAAACATATGAAGTGTAAATACTGATATTGAGAAGTTTGATTGCAAGATATAGAAGAACTCCCCCTGAAGATGTGCATAGTGAGGAATTTGCTTTTGAAGCAATGCACACTTGAAGAGTAGAATCATGGAGATCTCCCCCTATATCTTGTATTTCATACACGCATTCGACCTATAATATGAAGAACTTGAAATGCATGATGAAATATGGTGACTGATGTAATTCAGCATGTGTGCATAAACATTAATGAGGAATAAGCCTGCAGAAAAACCACAGCAAAAGTGTCAGGCCACCATAGAGTTTAGGTTTACAACTCGATCCAGCAAAGTCATTAGAAGAACGAGAGTTGTAACTTAGCAAAAAAAACGCCCATATAAATAGACCCGCTTGAAGATTAACTCAAATTTCTCCCCCTTTGTCATCGAATGACCAAAAGGATCAAAACTGAGGACTAATGCCCCTGAAGAATCTCAAGTTGATGAAGGAGCGCCAGCGTTGTTGGGGTCGTTGGTTGATGTAGGGCCTGCCGCGGTGTCGTCCAAGTATTCATGCTCGTCGGTGTCGCGCGATGAAGAATAGGAGCTGGCCACCAAGGAAGGAACCTTGACCTTCTTGTATTTCTTCGGTGGAGGAGCAGACCAGACAAAATCTTCCTTGAGACCCATTTTCTTCAGATCTTCTTTGTTATAAATGTGAGACAGAATAGCCCAGGTACGGTTGAAGGTTTCATGGAGGTAGTAATGGTTTTTCTTCACTACATTGTGGGTAGCAGTCATGTTGTGAAGAATGGAACCAAACTGACGCTTGACCCATTTGTGATTGCGATCAACCTTCTCGTGAAGACTGAGGAGAAGCTCACGATCAGTTATCACCCTGGGAGCTGTGCCTTGAGGATTTTGCTTGGGTGCGTTGGCGGCAGAGTCATGGGCGGCAGAGTCGTCATTAGTGGAGTAGGATGCAGCTTTGCGAAATTGACCATCCAATGGACGAATGCCTTCATCAATAACAGCAGAAGCCTTGCCCTTGTCATCAGCTGAGGAAAATGTTCGTTTGAGGACTTCAATCGGGGGGCAAGTAGCTACAATGGTTCAGTGTATAAGCTATGTAGTTGAGTGAAGACCTTGTTCTGATGAATCTCATAATCCACAGAGCACAAGGCTTCAACTCAAACGGTGACATTGCGACATTGGCCAGAGTCCTCATGAAGAAATCATGGAAATTGACGGGGACGCCATGAATGATATTGAATAGCAGATTCTTCATGATGCCAACTACTTATTCTTCATTCGAGTCGTGGCCCTTGATAGGACTCAATGTCTTCGTCAGAATGTGATAGACAGTCTAAGGCACATATAGCAATTCCTTCACGAGGAATTTGGTTCTTGGGGCCTGACCTGGCTTCAATGGCTTCATCAGCACTTGCATATAGTGATCTGTAAGCTGAGGCTCTTGGTACATGCAACGAGCAGCTTCAAGGGGAGGACTGAGAGGCAAAGCATGAAGCAATTCGGTAGGTGGTGCCTTGTAGTGAGTATTTTTAGTCATCCAGTCCAGCACCCATGAATTCACATCTTCGGAGTCTCCAGTGATGTGCAGCGTTGCAAAGAATTGAAGAATGAGTTCTTCATTCCAATCACAAATGTCGGTGCAGAAATTTAACAGTCCAGCGTCGTGAAGAACACTGAGGACTAGCACGAAGCACGGCAGAGATTCCATATCCACGTGAGGAATGTGCTCATGATCGAAGACTTTGTCTTTGTTGAACAGCACCGAGGAATAAAAATTGGCCTGGCTAGTAGTCCAGAAACGCCTCTTCCTAATGCGAGCAGAGTCATAGGGGTTGTAATCAGTGAAGAATACGTGCTCGCTGAAGAAATCAGCAGTCTTGAATTTTTGCTTCCTTGAGAATGGATCTTTGGCTTGGGTTGAGGAGTGTCAGTCAGTTGCATCACAACCTCAGGAATCGCAATCTCAGGTTCTTCAGGCTGAGGAATTTCTGGTTCCTCTTCAGTGGCGGTCTGTGTCTTCAATGATTCAGCAGCAGCAGTTTCTTCAGCACTAGGGGTTGGAATGTCTTCATGTACAGACGGAGTGGGGTGAGTTTCTTCAGAGCCCAATGGAACAGTATGTGTTGGGGACTGAGGGATTTGTTGCAATGGCGTGAACAGAGGGGAGTTTGGATGCTGACTATCCCAAAAATCATCATTCATCAATGGAGTAGTACTCCCAATGTCCACGTCAGAATTTTGTTCATCCAATTCCTCAACGCCGGCCTCTTCAGCAGTGAACTGAGGCATAGGCGAGGAGACAATTGGTGTTGAAGGGATTGCATCCACTTCAATTTCTTCATCCATCTGCTCTGAGAAAGCAGCAGAGGGAATGTCTTCATCGGATTCACTTGGAATCACATAATCTTCGTCAAAAGGAACTAGGTCCTTTGATGGCATGGTTGAGATAGGAACCGCATCAATTGGGTTGTCAAATGAGCTAGTCAATGGCTTCATCTTCTTCGGGGCTGAAGAATCTGATGAAGTTGATGCCTTCCTTTTCTTCACAGCTGCACGCTCTACAGCCTTGGTCTTCTTCACATCTAATGCAGATGGAAGGATTGGAGTTGGAGTAGGCGCAGGAGGAGTAGATGAATTTGGTTGAGTTTCTTCATTCACTACTGATGCAGTTGCCCTGACTTCTTCATTTTCTTCAGGCGCACCACTAGTGGATGCCCTGGCAATTTCTTCAGCGGCTGGGACGCAGTCATCAGCCCTGGAACTCACATTTTCTTCAGCGGCCTCATTTTCATCAGCGGTGCTGGCATGCTCTTCTGTTGGTTGAGCAGATGCTTCGGCTTGAGAAATTTCTGGTTGCGATGGAGCTGCAACCTATGAAGTGAATTTCTCAGTCAGTTTTACAAACCTAACCTTGGCTCCTTGCCAATCAGCATAGTAAGCATTGAAGTCGTCGCTGAGGCCTTTGATTTCAGCCTGGATCTTCACTAGTTCTTCAGTTGTCATAGTGACAACGTTTTTCTTCAGGTAGCGCTCCTTCCTGTACTGAGCTTTCTTCATCTGCGTGGCCTTCTCAAATTTCCATTTCTCTTCTTCAATGAAGGCAGTCAAAACATAACTTTCACCAGGTGTGAGGTTCATCTCAAGCAAAGGTGTGTTGGGATCCTTGTGCCTGAGATCGATGAAGTCTAGGATCAGCTTCGGATCCAAAAGTAGTGGCACATTGCTTCCTTTGGCTCTAGCAGCCTTGACTTGTCTCTCTCTGATGATTTCGGGTAGTTCTTCATCATCAGCCTCATCATCATTAGAGGGCACGTGGAAGGCGACCTGATTTTTGTGAGGACTTGGTCGAGGACCTCGTCCAGTAGCGGCCTTTTTCTTCAGCAGAGAGGGGCCAGCTGAGGAACTTGGAGCAGCTGAGGAACTTGCATAGGCTCCTGAGGCAATAGATATGCCAGTAGTCCTTTGGCACGTGGTGAGATGTACTGGTGCAGAGGATCTGGTCGGAGCAGCCGAAGACTTTGGCGGAGGAGCTGAGGACTTTGGAGGAGCAGGAGCAATTTGAGGAGTTGGCCGTGTGGGCTTTGAGGAATCTGGCCGTGAGGGCATTGCTGAGGAACTTGGCCTTGAGGGCATTGAAGGTGAAGCACTCGGCTTATGCGCATGCTTCTTTGCCATGGCCTTCTTCAGCTTGCTAGCAGAGGCCTCGGCAGTGGCAACAAAGTCTTCATTGAATTTCCTCACTGCTTCTCTTGCTTGTCTGGCCAACTTGGCCTGGCGCTTGGCCCATTCATTAGGATAATCCTCACCGCGCTTGAGGCTAGTGGGATATGCTTCTTGGCCAGGTGCCAATGGAGGTCTTGGGCATGGAGGATTGAGTGCGAATTTCTTCATGTACTTGGGAGCTACATACCTATACTCCCTCCACTCTCTTGCTCATCTCCTCTCTATCCTCTGTATGCGCACCTTGCGCTGATTTATGTCCTCTTTTCCAAACTTGGCCTCTACAGGAGTGCAATAGTCCGCATATATCTCATCAGGGATTTCAAAAGCAATGTTAATATCAGGCCTCTTCCCTCCCTTTTGTGGCTTCTTTCCATCAGCCATTTTCTTCAGATAAGGAATTTGAACAATGAAATTCTCTGAAGAAGTATGCAACTTTTCTTCGAGGAACGCTGCAAATGAGTTAAGTTGATGAGAACCTAGTGATTCAGCAGCGGACATGAGTACCTGTGAACAGAGTATAGTTGCGAGGAATTTGGAGAGCTCATATGCGTTCTCAAAAGGTTTTGTAAAAAGAACAAGTTTGAGGAAATTGACCAGATGAGTCTTGAAGAATTTCACTAAGCATTCTTTGTCTTAGGTTCCAGAGTTGTGTAGATTGAGAATCCACACAACTGAGGAATCTTGAAGAAATACATAGCTTAGAGAAATGAATCAAGAACAGATGACATGTGAGGTGTTTAGTGTGTGAAGATTTTAAGAAAAACACCTTTCAGGATTTGTAGAAATCATTTGAATCAAAGAGGGCAGTAAAAGTAACTTTTCATTACCCTGGACGAAGAACACGACGAACTGGGAAGTGGAGATGTGAAGTTCGTCAGTGCAGATCTTCCACGCCCTAACTTGGCTGAGGAAGACAGCTACGGCGGCGGCGGAGTGAAGAAATCCACGGCCGGCGCAAGTACGACGGTGACGAGGTCGAGGCAGTGAAGCTCTTCCTCACTGACGACAATGAAAGTAGCGGCGGTGCTAGGGTTTGAGAAGCTCGAGCGGGAGTGAGATCGAGGGGAGTAAAAGAGAAGTGAGGAAGGGGAGGGGTATTTATAGCCACGGTGAAAAACTATTCGCCCGAAGAAATTGGATGAACGTGCCCCTGACCCTTCTCATTCGCTTGACATGTGTCACCCACATACTGAGAAGTGGAGATCGTGTGAGATCGTGGGTGAATAGATAAGTATTATCGTGGGATGCGGAATGATTTGAGCGGCAAAACCGAAAATTTTGGATAAGATAAGTTTTAACGTTGCGTTCGCAAATTCTTCAGCTGACAAGGACACAGTGAAGATTTTGAACGAGTTTCAAATAGAACACACATGAAGAATTTGTCAATAGAATGGGTTGAGTTTAGCATAGAGGGGGAAGGGTCCGATCACATTCACTTAACAAGAAAAAATAGCTTGAAGAATTAGCAATAAGTGAATGTTGTAGAGGACATAAACTCGTATATATATAGCCAATGAAGAAAAATGACGGAAAAGGTGAAGACAATGCAAAGTTCAAGAACATGAACAACTGAGGAATTTCAAAAAAAAACTCAAATTGAAGATTTTCAACTCTGGTGGTGGCGTGACCCACCGTATAAGAATGATTATTTCAGACACCGCGTACAATTGTCGTAGGGTTATGGGAATCAAATTCTTTGTTAATTTCTTCACACTTAGAGTGTTATTCTTCATTGATTGAAAAAAAACATTTCTTCATGTGTTGCACATGTAAGTCATAAATTTTGCATAAGTGTTAGGATGAGTATCCTATTCAAAGAACATTCGATGATCCTAAGATATTTAGCTCACACCGCAACTTGCTAAATCTCTTCTCATCCAAGGGCTTTGTGAAGATATCGGCTAGCTGTTCTTCGGTCTTCACATGCTCAATAGAAATGTCGCCCTTCAACACATGATCATGAAGAAAATGATGATGAATCTGATGTGCTTTGTCTTCGAGTGCTGAACTGGGTTGTGAGCAATCTTGATGGCACTCTCATTGTCACAGAAGAGAGGCACATTCTTCACGTTGACGCCATAGTCCTTGAGAGTTTGCTTCATCCACAGCAATTGAGCACAGCAAGAACCAGTAGCAATGTACTCAGCTTCAGTAGTAGACAGTGATAAGCAGTTCTGTTTCTTCGAAGACCAACAGACCAAAGATCTTCCGAGGAAATGACATGTACCAGATGTTGACTTGCGGTCCACACAATCACCAGCATAGTCAGAGTCTGAATATCCAATGAGATCAAAACCCGAGCCCTTGGGGTACCATAATCCAAGTGTTGGTGTGTGAGCTAGATATCGAAGAATATGTTTCACAGCCTTATGGTGTGATTCCTTCGGTGTAGCTTGAAATCGGGCACACATGCAAACACTAAGCATTATATCTGGCCTAGATGCACATAAGTACAATAAAGAACCAATCATGGAGCGGTATACCTTATGATCGAAGTCAGTACCATTTTCATCAGTGCATAGATGGCCATTTGTGGGCATAGGAATTTTGACGCCTTTGCAATCTTGCATGCCGAATTTCCTCAGTACATCCTTGAGGTATTTCTCCTGAGATATGAATATGCCATTGCATTGTTGATGAATTTGAAGACCTAAGAAGAATTTCAATTCTCCCATCATAGACATTTGATATTCTTCACTCATCATATAGGCAAATTCATCACTATAACGTTGGTCAGTACATCCAAAGATAATATCATCAACATATATGTGGCACACAAATAATTCACCATCATAAGATTTAGTGAAAAGAGTAGGATCAAGTGAACCGGGTTTGAAGCCTTTCTTCATGAGGAATTCCTTCAAAGTATCATACCACGCCTGAGGGGCCTGCTTGAGGCCATAGAGGGCCTTATTGAGTCTGAAGATTTTGTCAGGATTCTTTGGATCTTCAAAACCTGGGGGTTGAGCAACATATACTTCTTCCTCAAGCTTACCATTGAGGAATTCACTTTTCACATCCATTTGATATAGACTGATATCATGATGGTTAGCATAAGCAAGTAATATGCGAATAGCCTCAAGTCTAGCAACGGGTGCAAAAGTTTCATCGAAATCAATTCCTTCAACCTGTGTGTAGCCTTGAGCTACAAGTCGTGCCTTATTCCTTACCACAAGGCCATTTTCATCTTGCTTGTTGCGGTAGATCCACTTTGTGCCAATGATATTGTGCTTGCGAGGATCTGGACATTTGACCAGTTCCCAGATGTTGTTGAGCTCGAATTGATGTAATTCTTCTTGTATAGCTTGAATCCACTCAGGCTCCATAAATACTTCATCTACCTTAGTGGGCTCTGCGATAGAGACAAAAGCAAAGTGCCCACAAAAGTTAGATAAATGTGAAGCTCTTGAGCGTGTGAGAGGACCTGGTGCTTCAATGTCATCGATGATTTTCTCAATCTGCACTTCGTTTGCAACGCGAGGATGAGCTGGTTGTCGTCTGATGTCTACCATGCAACCTTCTTATTGTAGACGTTGTTGGGCCTCCAAGTGCAGAGGTTTGTAGGACAGTAGCAAATTTCCCTCAAGTGGATGACCTAAGGTTTATCAATCCGTGGGAGGCGTAGGATGAAGATGGTCTCTCTCAAACAACCCTGCAACCAAATAACAAAGAGTCTCTTGTGTCCCCAACACACCCAATACAATGGTAAATTGTATAGGTGCACTAGTTCGGTGAAGAGATGGTGATACAAGTGCAATATGGATGGTAGATATAGGTTTTTGTAAACTGAAAATATAAAAACAGCAAGGTAGCAAGTGGTAAAAGTGAGCATAAACGGTTTTGCAATGATAGTAAACAAGGCCTAGGGTTCATACTTTCACTAGTGCAAGTTCTCTCAACAAGGATAACATAATTGGATCATATTACTAGCCCTCAACATGCAACAAAGAGTCACTCCAAAGTCACTAATAGCGGAGAACAAACGAAGAGATTATGGTAGGGTATGAAACCACCTCAAAGTTATTCTTTCTGATCGATCTATTCAAGAGTCCGTAGTAACGTTCAATCTATCATAGAGTTCGTACTAGAATAACACCTTAAGACACAAGTCAACCAAAACTCTAATGTCACCTAGATACTCCATTGTCACCTCAAGTATCTGTGGGCATGATTATACGATATGCATCACACAATCTCAGAAACATCTATTCAACCAACACATAGAACTTCAAAGAGTGCCCCAAAGTTTCTACCGGAAAGTCAAGATGAAAATGTGTGCCAACCCCTATGCATAGATTCCCAAGGTCACGGAACCCGCAAGTTGATCACCAAAACATACATCAAGTAGATCACATGATATCCCATTGTCACCACAGATAAACATGTGCAAGACATACATCAAGTGTTCTCAAATCCTTAAAGACTCAACCCAATAAGATAACTTCAAAGGGAAAACACAATCCATTACAAGAGAGTAGAGGGGGAGAAGCATCATAAGATCCAACTATAATAGCAAAGCCCGCGATACATCAAGATTGTGCCATCTCAAGAACACGAGAGAGAGAGAGAGAGAGAGAGAGAGAGAGAGAGATCAAACACATAGCTACTGGTACATACCCTCAACCCTGAGGGTGGACTACTCCCTCCTCGTCATGGAGAGCGCCGGGATGATGAAGATGGCCACCCGTGAGGGTTCCCCCCTTCGGCAGGGTGCCGGAACCGGAACGGGGTCTAGATTGGTTTTCGGTGGCTACAGAGGCTTTCGGTGGCGGAACTCTCGGTCTAGGTTAATTTCCGAAGGTTTCAGTATTTATAGGATTTTTTGGCGTAGGGCACAAGTTAGGGGGCCCTCCAGGCCGTCCACGAGATAGGGCAGCGCCACCACCTGCCTAGGGCGCGCCCCCCACCCTCGTGGGCAGCCCGTGGCTCTCCTGGACCAACTCTTTTACTTCGGGGGCTTCTTTTGGTCCAGAAAAAATCATCAAAAATTGGCACATCAATTGGACTCCGTTTGATATTCCTTTTTTGTAAAACTCAAAAACAAGGAAAAAAACAGAAAATGGCACTTGACTCTAGGTTAATAGGTTAGTCCCAAAAATCATATAAAAGTGTATAATAAAGCCCATAAAACATCCTAGAAGGATAATATAATAGCATGGAACAATCAAAAATTATAGATACGTTGGAGACGTATCAGCATCCCCAAGCTTAATTCCTGCTCGTCCTCGAGTAGGTAAATGATAAAAACAAAAAATGATGTGGAATGCTAACCAACATAAATTTCAGTGTAGTTCTCTTTATTGTGGCATGAATGTTCAGATCTGAAAGATTCAAGACAAAAGTCTATATTGACATAAGAAATAATAATACTTCAAGCATACTAATAAAGCAATCATGTCTTCTCAAAATACTATGGCTAAAGAAAGTTATCCCTACAAAATCATATAGTTTGGCTATGCTCCCTCTTCATCACACAAAATATTCTGATATGCCCGATCCTTGCTCCGGTCATGTTGATGTTGCCGTTGTTCAAAGATTTAAATGCATGCATGTTGGTTCGGCAAATGATGCTTATCATATGTTTAATTTGGACCAAGGGACACATGCATCTGCTAGTACATGCGCGTACATGGTCAAAGCATTGGCTGGTTCAGTGCTAAATACACGAGGGTCAGGTCTTGTTCGGAGCATTAATAAAATAAGAGATACAATTGATTTGTTTGAGTTGTCGAAGCCGCCGGAAGTAAATCTTGACTCGGTTTGGACACGTATAGATGATTTTATGTGGGACTCTAATTGGAGAGATAGAGGTGCAGCTCGCTGGTTTAAAAGGAAAGAAGAGCAGACAAGATTCTTATTTATATTCATGCCATGCAAAGAGAAGTACGGCATCCATTATCTAGAGATAGAGTTGCATGGAGTTGCCTTTCGTTGAATACCGTCGGTTGGGGGCCACCAGCAGATTGCATGAGAAACGCATCCCATAGCTGGTTATATTTGGCAAATCTTAGTCGGTTGATAATATTAGGAGAGTCCATTTATTTTCTTTCTTGTCGCATACTCGTGTTGGGTCGGCTATATTGATATAAATAGCCATAGTAAGGTTTTTGTAAGGGAGGTTATTTTGAGATGAATTAGACACCGCGTGTGTTTGCGGCCGTCGGCCATTATTGAGTTTTGAGAAATCTTGTCAAAAGTCTCTACTGGCGTGTGAGTTCCTGCGACACGACGCGTAGGATATTACAAGCCGAACCTATACGGTTCGTCCACGTTATTCCTTCAGTTCGAGGGGTTGGCGTGTTGTTTCGGCGGGATTTGCGAGCATCTTTGTAAACCTGCTACGGTCACTTGTTGCGATGGAGGTTAGTGTCGTGAAAGATCGGGCCAACAACGGATCGACCCTCGTCTCGAGGTTCGCTCCTCATCAAGTGGTATCAGAGCACCGGCATTTCTCATGGCACTTCGGAGGAGACGGCCGGCGCACCGTCACCAAGGAGGTACTGGAGGCTCTCCGGCGATTTTTTGCTAAAGGAGAAAGGTTATGGTGTTGAATTATTTCACACCTACTGTAAAGTGGGGGAGAAAGTTTGCGCCACAACGATCGACCATGACAGTTCAATCAATGTGGTCGGCATCGACATGGTGGAGAAGCTGCAACTATCGATGCTACCACATCCACGACCGTACTCACTGAGGAGGTACTACGACAAGCTCGATATTACGCACCAAACTACTATACTGTTTTCAGTTGGCAAATTTTCTTGTGAGGTTTTGTGCGACGTAATTCCGGTGACCATGGTTTCATGTCATATGCTACTGGGAGAGCCATGGTACAAGGAAAACAATGCTACATATGACTATTGCACCAACATGTGCACTGTCGAATGGGGTTCAAAATATGTCCTCGTAGCCATGGAGAAGAAGTTTTTCAAGACATGGAGAGAAGAACGACGACAGAAGATGAAGGCACAAGAAGAAGCAAAGAAGGAAGTCAAACTTGCCGGAAAAAATTCGGCGCATGTTCAATCTGTAGATTACACCGTTGATAGAGAAATCGACTTGAAACCGAGGACGGTTTCGCTTGAAGAGGGGGAGGATGATATGCCCGGTCCTTGCTCCGGTCGTGTTGATGTTGCCGTTGTTCAAGGATTTAAATGCATGCATGTTGGTTCGGCAAATGATGCTTATCGTATGTTTAATTTGGACCAAGGGACACATGCATCTGCTAGTACATGCGCGTACAAGGTCAAAGCATTGGCTGGTTCGGTGCTAAATACACCAGGGTCAGGTCTTGTTCGGAGCATTAATAAAATAAGAGATACAATTGATTTGTTTGAGTTGCCGAAGCCGCCGGAAGTAAATCCTGGTTTAGTTTGGACACGTATAGATGATTTTACGTGGGACTCTAATTGGAGAGATAGAGGTGCAGCTCGCTGGTTTAAAAGGAAAGAAGTGCAGACAAGATTCTTATTTATATTCATGCCATGCAAAGAGAAGTACGGCCATCCATTATCTAGAGATAGAGTTGCATGGAGTTGCCTTTCCTTGACGATCGTCGGTTGGGGGCCACCAGCAGATTGTATGAGAAACGCATCCCATAGCTGGTTATATTTGGCAAATCTTAGTCGGTTGATAATATTAGGAGAGTCCATTTATTTTCTTTCTTGTAGCATACTCGTGTTGGGTCGGCTATACTGATATAAATAGCCATAGTAAGGTTTTTGTAAGGGAGGTTATTTTGAGATGAATTAGACACTGCGTGTGTTTGCGGCCGTCGGCCATTATCGAGTTTTGAGAAATCTTGTCAAAAGTCTCTACTGGCGTGTGAGTTCCTGCGACGCGACGCGTAGGAGATTACAAGCTGAACCTATACGGTTCGTCCATGTTATTCCTTCAGTTCGAGGGGTTGGCGTGTTGTTTCGCCGGGATTTGCGAGCATCTTCGTAAACCTGCTACGGTCACTTGTTGCGATGGAGGTTAGTGCCGTGAAAGATCGGGCCAACAACGGATCGACCCTCGTCTCGAGGTTCGCTCCTCATCATATTCATATCATGCACAACCCCAATTTAAGCCAAGCACTTGTTTTCATACTCTATTCTTTCAAACCTTTCAACTTCCACGCAATACATGAGCGTGAGCCATGGACATAGCACTATGGGTGGAATAGAGAAGTGGTTGTGGAGAAGACAAAAGGAAGCCATCAACTAGGCGTATCAACGGGCTATGGAGATGCCCATCAATAGATATCAATGTGAGTGAGTAGGGATTGCCATGCAACAAATGCACTAGAGCTAAAATGTATGAAAGCTCAACGAAAGAAACTAGTGGGTGTGCATCCAACTTGCTTGCTCAAGAAGACCTAGGGCATTTGAGGAAGCCCATTGTTGGAATATAGAAGCCAAGTTCTATAATGAAAATTCCCACTAGTATATGAAAGTGACTAAACATGAGACTCTCTATCATGAAAAACATGGTGCTACTTTGAAGCACAAGTGTGGAAAAAGATAGTAGCAGTAGTCCCTTTTTCTTTTCTTTTTGTTTTCTTTTTTTTGGAACTTTTTTTTCTTTGGCCTTTCCTTTTTTATTTTTATTTTCTTTTTTGGAGGGGCTTTATTGATTTAGCCTTTCCCCACATGGGACAATGCTCAATAATGATGATCATCACACTTTCATTACAACTCGATGCTAGAACAAAGTATGACTCTATATGAATGCCTCCGGCGGTGTACCGGGATGTGCAATGAATCAAGAGTGACACGTATGAAAAATTGTGCATGGTGGCTTTGCCACAAATACGATGTCAACTACATGATCATGCATGCCAATATGACAATATGATGTGTGTCATATGAACGGAATGGTGGAAAGTTGCATGGCAATATATCTCGGAATGGCTATGGAAATGCCATGATAGGTAGGTATGGTGGCTATTTTGAGGAAGGTATATGGTGGGTGTATGGTACGGGCGAAAGTTGTGCGGTACAAGAGAGGCTAGCAATGGTGGAAGGGTGAGAGTGCGTATAATCCATGGACTCAACATTAGTCATAAGAACTCATATACTTATTGCAAAAATCTACGAGTCATCAAAACAAAGCAATCAACGCATGCTCCTAGGGGGGAGGTTGATAGGAGTTAACCATCGCGCGCCCTCGACCTCCACACAAAGGTTGACACTTTACAAATACCTCATGCTCTAACTTCGTCACATAGCGGTTCACCATACGTGCATGCTACGGGAATCACTAACATTAACACAAGCATTTCTCAATTTCATAATAACTCCACTAGCATGACTCTAATATCACTATCCTCATATCTCAAAACAATTATCAAGCATCCAACTTCTCATCATATTCAATGCACTTAGTATGAAAGTTTTTACTACATTGATCTTGGATGTCTATCATGTGAAACTAGTTTTATAGCCTAAACACATTACCATGTTGTTTTAATAGACTCTCAAAAGGATATAAGTGAAGCATGAGAGTTCAACAATTTCTTCAAAATAAAACCACCATCGTGCTCTAAAACATATAAGTGAAGCACTAGAGCAATATCAAACTACTCCGAAAGATATAAGTGAAGATCAATGGGTAGTTGAATAATTATGTAACTATGTGAAGACTCTCTAACATTTAAGAACTTCAGATCTTGGGATATTATTCAAACAGAAAGCAAAACAAAATAAACTAAATTGACGCTCCAAGCAAAACACATATCATGTGGTGAATAAAATTATAGCTCCGAGTATAGTTACCGATAGATGAAGACGAAAGAGGGGATGCCTTCTCGGTGCATCCCCAAGCTTAGGCTCTTGGTTGTCCTTGAATTTTACCTTGGGGTGCCTTGGGCATCCCCAAGCTTAGGCTCTTGCCACTCTTTGTTCCATAGTCCATCAAAGCAATACTCAAAACTTGAAAACTTCACAACACAAAACTTAGCCAAAAATCTCGTGAGCTCCGTTAGTATAAGAAAACAAACCACCACTCAAAGGTACTGTAATGAACTCATTCTTTGTTTATATTGGTGTTAAACCTACTGTATTCCAACTTCTCTATGATTCATATCCTCCAATACTACTCATAGATTCATCAAAATAAGCAAACAACACACAAAAAACAGAATCTGTCAAAAACAGAACAGTCTGTAGTAATCTGCAGGTTTTGCATACTTCTGTAACTCCAAAAAATTCAAACTAAATTGGTAATCCTGAGGAATTTGTCTATTAATCATCTGCGAAAAGAATCAACTAAATAGCACGCTCCAGTAAAATCTGATGACCATTCTAGCGAGCGCTAACGATTCTGTTTTTCACAGCACGATCATATAAACTTCACACAAGTCTTCCCAAAGGTTCTACTTGGCACAAACACTAATTAAAACACAAAAACACATCTAAACAGAAGCTAGATGAAATATTTATTCCTAAACAGAAGCGAAAACAAAAAATATAAAATTGGGTTGCCTCCCAACAAGCGCTATCGTTTAACGCCCCTAGCTAGGCATGATGATGCTCAATGATGCTCGCGTAAAAGATAAGAATTGAAGCATAAGGAGAGCATCATAAAGAATATGACTAGCACATTTAAGTCTAACCCACTTCCTATGCATAGGGATTTTGTGAGCAAACAACTCATGGGAACGATAATCAACTAGCATAGGAAGGGAAAACAAGCATAGCTTCAAGATTTTAAGCACATAGAAAGGAAACTTGATATTATTGCAATATATAGAAGCATATGATCCTCTCTCATAATAATTTTCAGTAGCATCATGAATGAATTCAACAATATAACTAGCACATAAAGCATTCTTTTCATGATCTACTTGCATAGAAATTTTACTACTCTCCACATCAGCAAAATTCTTCTCTTTCATAGTAGTGGGAGCAAACTCAACAAAATAACTATCATGTGAAGAAAATCCAATTGAAAACTAAAATCACGATGGCAAGTTTCATGGTTATCATTATTCTTAATAGCATACAAGTCATCACAATAATCATCATAGATAGCAACTTTGTTCTCATAATCAATTGGAACCTCTTCCGAAATAGTGGATTCATCACTAAATAAAGTCATGACCTCTCCAAATCCACTTTCATCAATGTAATCATCATAAATAGGAGGCATGCTTTCATCATAATAAATTTGCTCATCAAAACTTGTGGGACTAAAAATATCATATTCATCAAACATAGCTTCCCCAAGCTTGTGGCTTTGCATATCATTAGCATCATGGATATTCAAAGGATTCACACTAACAACATTGCAATCATGCTCATCATGCACATATTTTATGCCAAGCATTCTATGTAATTCTTCTTCTAGTACTTGAGCACAATTTTCCTTCCCATCATTTTCACGAAAGATATTAAAAAGATGGAGCATATGAGGTAACCTTAATTCCAGTTTTTTGTAGTTTTCTTTTATAAACTAAACTAGTGATAAAACAAGAAACTAAAAGATTCGATTGCAAGATCTAAAGATATACCTTCAAGCACTCACCTCCCCGGCAACGGCACCAGAAAAGAGCTTGATGTCTACTACGCAACCTTCGTCTTGTAGACGTTGTTTGGCCTCCAAGTGCAGAGGTTTGTAGGACAGTAGCAAATTTCCCTCAAGTGGATGACCTAAGGTTTATCAATCCGTGGGAGGCGTAGGATGAAGATGGTATCTCTCAAACAACCGTGCTACCAAATAACAAAGAGTCTCTTGTGTCCCCAACACACCCAATACAATGGTAAATTGTATAGGTGCACTAGTTCGGCGAAGAGATGGTGATACAAGTGCAATATGGATGGTAGATATAGGTTTTTGTAAACTGAAAATATAAAAACCGCAAGGTAGCAAGTGGTAAAAGTGAGCATAAACGGTGTTGCAATGATAGTAAACAAGGCCTAGGGTTCATAATTTCACTAGTGCAAGTTCTCTCAACAAGGATAACATAATTGGATCACATTACTAGCCCTCAACATGCAAAAAAGAGTCACTCCAAAGTCACTAATAGCGGAGAACAAACGAAGAGATTATGGTAGGGTACGAAACCACCTCAAAGTTATTCTTTGTGATCGATCTATTCAAGAGTCTGTAGTAACGTTCAATCTATCATAGAGTTCGTACTAGAATAATACCTTAAGACACAAATCAACCAAAACCCTAATGTCACCTAGATACTACATTGTCACCTCAAGTATCCGTGGGCATGATTATACGATATGCATCACACAATCTCAGAAACATCTATTCAACCAACACATAGAACTTCAAAGAGTGCCCCAAAGTTTCTACCGGTAAGTCAAGACGAAAACGTGTGCCAACCCCTATGCATAGATTCTCAAGGTCACGGAACCCGCAAGTTGATCACCAAAACATACATCAAGTAGATCACATGATATCCTATTGTCACCACAGATAAACACGTGCAACACATACATCAAGTGTTCTCAAATCCTTAAAGACTCAATCCGATAAGATAACTTCAAAGGGAAAACTCAATCCATTACAAGAGAGTAGAGGGGGAGAAGCATCATAAGATCCAACTATAATAGCAAAGCTCGCGATACATCAAGATCGTGCCATCTCAAGAACACGAGAGAGAGAGAGATCAAACACATAGCTACTGGTACATACCCTCAGCCCCGAGGGTGGACTACTCCCTCCTCGTCATGGAGAGCACCGGGATGATGAAGATGGCCATCGGTGAGGGTTCCCCCCTCCGGCAGGGTGCCGAAACGGGGTCTAGATTGGTTTTCGGTGGCTACAGAGGCTTTCGGCGAGGGAACTCCCGATCTAGGTTAATTTCCGAAGGTTTCAGTATTTATAGGATTTTTTGGCGTAGGGCACAAGTCAGGGGGCCCTCCGGGCCATCCACGAGATAGGGCGGCGCCACCACCTGCCCAGGGCGTGCCCCCACCCTCGTGGGCAGCCCGTGGCTCTCCTGACCCAACTCTTTTACTTCGGGGGCTTCTTTTGGTCAAGAAAAAATCATCAAAAATTGGCACGTCAATTGGACTCTGTTTGATATTCCTTTTCTGTAAAACTAAAAAACAAGGAAAAAAACAGAAACTTGCACTGGGCTCTAGGTTAATAGGTTAGTCCCAAAAATCGTATAAAAGTGTATAATAAAGCCCATAAAACATCCTAGAAGGATAATATAATAGCATGGAATAATAAAAAATTATAGATACATTGGAGACATATCATCATCGAGGAATTTGATCAGCATTTTCTTCGGCACCATTTTCTTCAGCATTTTCTTCAGCACCATTTTCTTCAGCATTTTCTTCAGGTGCATTAGCTCGACGTTCTTCACGTTCTGGAATGAATTCTTCAGCAGATTCTTCGGTCGGAATGACAACCTCGGTAGCCTTGAACTTGATAGTTTCCTCGGGTGATGGTTCATCTATCACAGAAGGTAGGTGCTCTCTTTGCGAGCCATTAGTTTCATTGAACCGCACATCTACAGTTTCAACAACCTTGTGAAGAACGTTGTTGAAGACTCTGTAGGTGTGTGAGTCCTTTCCGTAACCAAGCATAAACCCTTCATGTGCTTTCTGTGCAAATTTTGAGTTGTGATGAGGATCTCTAATCCAACATTTAGCACCGAAGACTTTGAAATAACTCATATTGGGTTTCTTGTCAGTGAGGAGTTCATGGGCAGTCTTCTTGAAGAATTTGTAAAGATATACTATGTTGATGATGTGGCACGCAGTATCAATTGCATCAATCCAGAAACAACGAGGCATTTTGTATTCATCAAGCATAGTGCGAGCCATCTCAGCAAAAGTCTTGTTCTTGTGCTCCACGACACCATTCTGTTGAGGAGTATAAGGAGCAGATAACTCATGAGTAATACCAAGTTCATCAAGATAGTCATCAAGACCAGAATTCTTGAACTCAGTTCCATTGTCACTTCTGCTGTGCTTGATCTTCACACCAAAGTTGGTTGAAGCCCTCGAGGAAAATCGTTTGAAGACTTCCTGCACTTCATGTTTGTAAGTAACAATGTGTACCCATGTGTATCGAGAGTAATCATCAACAATAACAAAGCCATATTGAGATGCATCATTTGAAACTGCAGAATAATGGTTAGGACCGAAGAGATCCATGTGAAACAATTCAAATGGTCGAGTAGTAGTCATGATATTCTTCGCTAGATGCTTGGCCTTTGTCATCTTTCCAGCTTCACAGGCTCCGCTTAAGTGATCCTTGAGGAATTTGACATTCTCAATGCCAATGACGTGCTTCTTCTTCGCAAGCGTCTGCAAATTCCTCATGCCTGCATGACCAAGTCGTCGATGCCATAGCCAGCCTTCTGAAGCTTTTGCAAGTAGACACACAGCTGGTTGAGGCCCTGTTGAGAAATCAACAATATACAAGTCTCCTCTCCTAAAGCCTTTGAAGACTTTGGAATTGTCAGATTCCATGATCACAACACAACGATACTTGCCAAAGACTACAACCATATCAAGATCGCAAAGCATTGAGACAGACATGAGGTTGTATCATAAGGATTCGACAAGCATGACTTTCTCCATGTGTCGATCCTTTGAGATCGCAACCTTACCTAGACCCAATACCTGACTTTTGCCTTTGTCAGCGAAGATGATATGCTTCAGATGAGATGGAGAAAAGGGAGCATCCATCAATAGATTCTTGTCACCAGTCATGTGATTTGTACATCCACTATCGAGGACCCACTCAGTGGCTTTGGGTTGATCATCCTATAGATGAATTAGTGCATCTTACAAACTCATATACTTCATCAGTGAAGAATATGACATGAATTCATCAAATAAATTTCATCAATCAATGCAACAGATAAAGCAGTATGAGGATGTGAGAAATGAGAGTTCATTTCTTCATGATTAGCATGCGTCCTTTCAGGCACTTTTCAGGTCTCCAGCAAATTCTTCAGACGTTTGAGCATGTCTGGAGACCTGACCCTGCAGAAGAGATTAGTTCTTTTTGTTCACCACCCACATCGGAAGGGGTGGCAAAGAGTTCATCACTCTGCGAGCTCCATACGTGAAAGGTGGCATAGAAGCCAGCCCATTTCGTTTCACATAAGAGGAGTTAGGATAAGCATATGAATAAGCAGAGAAATTCTTCGAGGACTTATGAACATAATGGTTAGAAGAATAATGCTCATAATCATAGCCCTTAGCTCTTCCCTGCGAAACTGAGTTGTTAGCACGATGATATTCATATGAGTACTTTGATCCTTTTGAGGAATTTGATCCACGTGAGAAATTTGCTCCGTATGAAGGCTTGGATCCATGTGAAGAATTTGGTCCATATGAAGAATTTTATATGGGGTTCCTATTCTTCACAGGTGGTGTCATGAGGACATTCACTTGAAGACTTTCAAGGCACCTTTTGGGAACCCAGATTTTCTTCATAGGGGAACCGTTCCTGCAGTTAGTGCCAACATATCTAGCAAATACTTCACCATTCTGATTTTTGAACAGTTTATAGTTGGAGTCAAATGACTCATTAGAAGAATGAGGAGATTCACATGTAAAGCCAGATAAATTGGATGGATCAACTGGAGGTCCCTTTGCAGCAACCCATGAGGTTTTGGGGTACTGCTCAGGCTTCCAATATGTACCATCAGCATTAAGTTTCCTCTCAAAGGCAATACCCTCTTTCATAGGGTTCCTGTTGAGGATGTGCTTTTTAAGCACATCACAAAGAGTCTGATGCCCTTTGAGGCTTTTGTACATGCCTGTCATATACAATTCCTTCAGCCCTACATCATCAGTGATACTAGCAATGTCCTCAGATGAGGAATTAGTGATAGCAGAGACAGTTGAAGAATTTGTAGCATTAGAAGCATTTGAACATTCAGGTGAAGAATTAGCAGATTCACGTTCAATGCATTTCAAGCATGGAGGAACAAATTCTTCCTGAGAAGCGTTGATTTGTTGAGCAAGTAATGAATCGCGCTCCTTCTGAAGATCTTCATAACTCACTCTTAGCTATTCAAGATCTTGCTTTCTTTGAAGAAATTCATAAGAAAGCTTCTCATGATCAGATAAGAGAGTGTTATGATGACCTTGAAGTTTGTCAAACCTAGACTGAAGTCTCTAAAGATTTTCAGTCAAGGTTTTAGTGCGATCCATTTCTTCACCCAACATATCATCACTTTTATCTAGCATGTGTTGAACCTTTTCAAGAGCCTTTTGTTGTTTCACAACAATCTTAGCAAGTTTAGAATAGCTAGGCTTGAGGTTTTCATCAGATTCATTCTCACTTGATTCAGAGGAGGTATATTTGAGTACCTTGGCACCCTTTGCCATGAAGCAATAGGTGGGAGCATAGTCATCATTGCCTTCATCAGCCTTGTTGGTGAAGCCATTTTCTTCAGGGTTGAAGATAGACTTGCTGACGAATGCAGTAGCGAGAGCTAGACTCACCACACCAGACTCGGACTCCTCAGATGCCTCATCTTCCTCATGTTCCTCGGATTCAGCCTCCGAGTCCATTTCCTTGCCAATGAATGCCCGGGCCTTCTTGGAGCCGCTCTTCTTGTGAGATGAAGACTTCGAGGATTTTGATGATGAAGATTTTGACGATTTCTTCTACTTATTCGCGTCATCAGAACTGTAATCCTTGTATTTCTTCTTCTTTGATTCCTTTTCCCATTGAGGACAATCTTGAATGTAGTGACCAGGCTTCTTGCATTTGTGGCATAGCCTCTTCTTGTAGTCACTGGATGAGGAATCATTGCTCCTTGAGGATTTTCCAAAGCAACCACGTCTTGAGAACCTTTGGAATTTCTTCACGAGCAGTGCTAGCTACTGGCTTAGTTCTCCAGGATCACCAAGGCTACTACCAGAATCTTCACCTTCAGATTCAGAGACGACCTTGGCCTTCAGGGCACGTGATCGGCCATAGCTCAAACCATAGAGATCTCTCTTCTCAGCAAGCTGGAACTCATGAGTATTTAGCCTCTCGAGGATATCAGCGGGATCAAGTGACTTGTAATCAACACGTTCTTGTATCATCAATGCCAGAGTATTGTAGCGACCAGACCTCAAACAGTCTGATCTCCATGCATCAGTGTCATCCCTGTATCGGTAATGCTGACACACATGGTACTCGAAGGATTTATAACAGAGTAGCAATCACACACTTATTACATCGATAGTCCAACGATGAATTTATTACAAATAATATGGCTGAAGGCCATCTAATACGATAACAGCGGAAAGCTTGGAAGATAAGTGAGTCCATCAACTCCAGCGGCATCACTGAGTATAGAACCACGACCTAAAAAGGGCATCTTACTCGACGTGTGAAAAGTCTGCAACATGAAACGTTGCAGCCCGAAAAACGGGTCAGCACATGGAATATGATGGCAAGGTAACACAGGAGATACAATGAAAGTAAAGCTATACTATATGCAATGTGGCTGGTGGAAAGCTCTATGGTTAAGTTTTTGCGTAAAGCCAATTTTTCCCTACTTCAAAGGAATGTATTTTAATTAACTATCATGGTAGTTGAAACATCGTTGAGAAGATAGACATCCTCTCAACCCCAATTGAAAGTAATCATTAAACCCAACAAAATTAGATTAGAGTAACATGTTGAGATGCACATGATAATCCAAATACCAGATACTCAAGATGTCCATAACCGGGGACACGGCTAATCATGATCAGTTTGTACACTCTGCAGAGGTTCGTGCACTTTCCCCACACGACTCGATCGCCTCCGTTTGGTTTCTCGCACTGCATGGTGTTTGAGAAACAGATGACCGAGACACAGTCTTTCCGAAGAGGTCCCCTTAACCAGATAGATAGGCCGGTACACCTACAAAACCCAACTACATCTGCTAGCCCATCATGGAAAGGTTTCCCACAACTTACTCAACTATGCCAGAGCCCATATTGGCATGTGGCTGCACACGGAAGTTTCTAGCATGAAAAATCTCATGATCCCTTTGAGCCTGGGTGGCGGTCCAAAAGAAAAACAGGCAATCCTGGAATACCCAGATGCCTCAATCCACCCAGATGTGTATTAAAGTTGCCACCTTAAGTTGAACCATTAATTAACAACTCACATCTGTCATGGATTTCACTCAAATCCAAACCACGTCTACAAGCATAGCATGTCCTAACAGCAAACATAGAGTAACTCCCAAGGTTTTGAATGTAATGCAGGTAATAGGTACTACCTCAACTACTTCCCAATCCCACAAGTTAATTGATCATATTCATGCAATGTGTGAGGGGTTTGACTAATGCAATGAAAACTGGGTAATTGGAAGCATGATCAAAGTGTTACTTGCCTTGCTGATGATCCGCAAAAACTAGAGACTCAAAGTAGCAAGCGGCACACTCCGGGTACTCTATCGCAATCAAACAACAAGCATACAATAAGTACTTAACTAATGCACGGGTAAAACTCAAATAAGAGATCTAACCAGAAGGTTCAACTTAAGAACTCCGGTTTGCAAAAAGAATCAACTCGAAAGAAGCAACGAAACTCAAACTGCAAAAGAAACGAGCTCCGAATTACTAGTTGGCCTAAAGTCAAATTTTACAGTAGCCAAAACTTTGTTCAAGTTGGTTAAACGTAAAGAGGGCTTCGAGACGAAGATCTGGGATTTTGAATCACCTAATTCCGATTCTCGAGCGAAAAGATAAACGAAAAACAAGATCAGGGCAGAAATCGCGATCGGAAAATCGCGGATAAAATACCCCGAAAAAGAAAAACGACGAACAGGCTAACGAACGAACGTTCGCTGTCTGCGATTAACTAACGAAAACCGTTCGTTAAACGAACGTACGGATGAACGTCCGCTATTTATCTAAACCGACGAAAAACCGATCTAAACCGGAAAAAAACCAGATCTAGGGTTCCTATTTTTTTTATAAAACCGATCTGATCTCTTAAAAAAACAACGGGCGGCGTCTACCTCGACTCCGGCGGGCGGCGACTCCGGCGAGGTCGCGGCGGGGCGGAGTGGTCCGGCGAGAGTGGCGGGGCGGCGGACGGCGGCGTCGGCGCCGGGGTCCGGCGAGGGGCGGCGGGGCGGCTGACGGCGGCGTCGGCGGCGGGGCGGCGGACGGCGACGTCGGCGGCGGGCGGGCGCGGGTGGCGGCGCGGCGCGGCAGCGGCGGCGGCGGCGGCTAGGGCGGCTAGGGTTAGGTGCGGGCGGCGGGCTGAGGGCGAGTCGGGCCGGCCTGGGCGCTATATAAAGCCCAGAGTCCCGGTCCGGTACGAGACTAGGTCGGTTCCCGTTTTTTTTAAATAGAGTCTCGGCGCAGTAAAACTAACGAGAAAAATATCAAACGGACTCCAAAATTCACGAAATAAATTTTCACCATCCTCTAATAATATTTAGGACAAAGTGAACATTTTTCCCGGACCTAAATGCAATTTTGAAAAACGCGTATTTTTCCTATGCAAATAAATCCAGAAAAATACCAAAAGTCATTTTAATATTTTACCTCCAATATTTCTATTATTTTGGAGAAGTCATATTATCTCCGCTCATTTATTTTAATTAGAAATATTTTTAGGAGAGAAAAATAATTAGAATCACACTGTCCTTGTACCGATATTCGAGCGAACTCAAATACGAAAACGGTCAAATTCCCAACTCTCTCCGTAGGTCCTTGAGTTGCTTAGAATTTCGAGGAACTCCACGAACAAAATGCAAAAATATGCAAATGCAATTATGATCTATGTATAACATTCCAAATTGAAAATTTGGGATGTTACAAACCTACCCCCTTAGAATGAATCTCGCCCTCGAGATTCGGCTTGGCTAGAGAACAGGTGTGGGTGGTCCTTGCGTAGATCATCTTCTCGTTCCCAGGTGGCTTCTTCCTCGGTGTGGTGACTCCACCGAACTTTGCAAAACTTGATAACCTTGCTACGGGTAACTCTACTCGAAAATTTGAGAATCTTAACGGGCTTCTCCTCGTAGGTCAGGTCACTGTCCAACTGAATTGCTTCCAGGGGTACTGTGTCTCTAAGCGGTATATCGGCCATCTCCGCGTGGCACTTTTTCAGTTGCGAAACGTGAAACACGTCGTGCACTCCGGACAATCCTTCGGGCAACTCCAACTTATAGGCAACCTCTCCCATGCGTTCCAAAACACGGTAAGGTCCAACAAATCTCGGGGCTAACTTCCCTTTAACTCTGAAATGTTTAACTCCTCGCAGAGGTGATACCCTCAAGTACACTCTGTCTCCGATCTCATAGGCTATCTCCTTGCGCTTCGAGTCGGCGTAACTCTTCTGCCTGGACTGAGCTACCTTCAGTCTATCTCGGACCAACTTCACCTTCTCCTCAGACTCTTTGATTAAGTATGGTCCAAACAACTGTCGGTCTCCAACTTCATCCCACGACAACGGTGTTCGGCATCTCCTTCCATATAATGCCTCGAACGGCGCCATCTTCAAACTGGCCTAGTAACTATTGTTGTATGAGAACTCCGCGTAAGGCAAGTTGTCATCCCAACTAGATACATAATCTAATGCACAGGCTCTCAACATATCATCCAGAATCTGATTGACTCTCTCCGTCTGTCCATCGGTCTGCGGATGAAACGTTGTGCTAAACTCTAGCCTAGTACCCAACGTTTCATGTAACTGATTCCAGAACTTTGAGGTAAACTGGGTTCCTCTATCAGATACAATACTCCTCGGAACTCCATGCAGACATACAATTCTGGTCATGTATATCTTAGCCAACTTCGCACCGGTATATGTGGTTTTCGCCGGAATAAAGTGGGCTACCTTCGTCAATCGGTCTACTACTACCCAGATTGAATCATACCCTGCCTTGGTCATGGGCAATCCGGTGATAAAATCCATACAAAGCTTCTCCCACTTCCATTCGGGAATTGGCATAGGTTGTACCAATCCTGCTGGCTTCTGATGTTCTACCTTTATTCTTTGGCATACATCGCAAATTGCTACATACTCCGCAATATCCTTCTTCATACCGGTCCACCAGAAAATATCCTTCAAATCCAAATACATCTTAGTATTTCCTGGGTGAATCGAGTATGGTGAATCATGGGCCTCCTGTAAAATCAACTTCCTAATCGCCGGGTCATTTGGCACATAGATTCGATCCTCAAACAATAAGGTGTCGTGCTCATCCTCACAAAAATCTTTAGCTTTTCCTTCGCTCATCCTTTCTTTCATAGCAACAATCTCCTTGTCAGCTTTCTGAGCTTCTCTGATTTTATCCATCAAGGTAGACTGGATTTCTAGTGTTGCTACATAGCCTTTCGGAACTATCTCCAAACGTAGTTCTCGTAGGTCCTCGGCTAACTCCTTTGGAAACTCTTCCATCATTAGGGTATTGACATGGCTCTTACGGCTTAGCGCATCCGCTACTAAGTTAGCCTTTCCGGGGTGGTAATGCAATCTCATGTCATAATCCTTAATGAGTTCCAGCCATCTCCTTTGCCTAAGATTCAACTCCTTCTGAGTGAATATATACTTCAGACTCTTATGGTCCGTATATACATCACAATGGTTTCCTATGAGAAAATGTCTCCACGTCTTCAACGCATGCACTACGGCTGCTAACTCCAAATCGTGGGTGGCATAGTTCATCTCATGAGGTTTTAGTTGTCGTGAAGCGTACGAAACAACTCTTCCTTCCTGCATAAGAACTGCTCCAAGTCCTCGACGTGAAGCGTCGCAGTACACCTCATAATCCTTATGTTGATCTGGCAAAATCAACACAGGGGATGATACCAACCTTTTCTTCAACTCCTGGAAACTAGTCTCACATTCTTCGGTCCAATTGAACTTGGTTTCCTTCTTCAACAACTCTGTCATTGGCTTGGCAGTCTTCGAGAAATTCTCGATAAATCTCCGGTAGTATCCTGCGAGTCCAAGAAAACTCCGGATCTCTCCAACGGTCGTCGGTGCTTCCCAATTGATCACAGTCTCCACCTTGGCGGGATCTACTGCTATTCCTTCTCCGGATATAACATGTTCGAGGAATCCGACTTCCTTCAACCAAAACTCACATTTGCTAAACTTGGCATACAGCTGATGCTCTCTGAGCTTCTCCAATACCAAACGCAAATGTTCCTCATGCTCCTCTTCATCCTTCGAGAAGATCAAAATATCATCTATGAACACTACGACGAACTTATCCAAATACTCCATAAACACTTTGTTCATCAGGTTCATAAAGTATGCCGGTGCGTTTGTGAGACCAAACGACATAACGGTGTACTCATACAACCCATACCTAGTGGTAAAGGCCGTCTTAGGGATATCTTGCTCTCGAATCTTCAATTGATGGTACCCTGATCGTAGATCGATCTTCGAAAATACCTTAGCTCCTTGCAACCTATCGAACAGATCATTGGTCATTGGCAATGGGTACTTATTCTTGATCGTTACTTCATTCAATCCACGGTAATCAACAACCATTCTTAACGATCCATCCTTCCTCTCCACTAGAAGTACTGGTGAACCCCAAGGCGAAGAACTTGGGTGTATGAATCCTTTATCCAGTAACTCCTTAATATGTTTCTTTATCTCCTCCAAATCCTTTGCGGGCATCCTATATGGTCTCTTAGAAATTGGTCCGGTGCCTGGCAAAAGCTCAATCAAAAACTCTATGTCTCTATCCGGTGGCATGCCAGGTAACTCCTCTGGAAACACATCCGATAATCCTTCACTACTGGCACTTCCTCCTGAACAACTCCCGTGAGAGAATATACTTGAGTCCTTGTAGGCGAATGCCTGGATACATACTTAATCCTTTTTCCCTCCGGGGTGGTGAGCAAAATAGACTTACTGGCACAGTCAATATTACCTCCATACTGCGATAGCCAATCCATACCTAATATCACATCCAATCCTTGTGACTCCAGAACGATTAGGTCAGAGGGGAAAGTGTGGCGTCCTATGGTCAATGGCATCTAAAAACATCCTTGGTGTGCCATATAATCTGCTCCGGGTGAACTTACTAACATGGGGTCTTAAGAACTCGGGTGGACATCCTATGTCTATTCACGAATCCCCTTGAAATATATGAATGCGATGCACTAGTATCGAAAAGAACTATTGCGGTAAATGTCTTAACCAAAAACTTACCGACAACAGCATCTCGTTGCTCTTCTACCTCCTCCACGGTCACGTGGTTCACTTGTCCTTTGTTGAACGGGTTGGGCTTCTTCCCGGCGCTTCCATTGTCGTTCCCATTCTTAACTTCTAGGCATTCATTAGCATAATGTCTAGTCTTCCCGCACTTGTAACAAGTGACATGGCTAAAATCCCTCTTGGTGGGTGTGGACGGTGCAGGGCGGTTCTGGTTTCCATTGGCTCCATTCCCACTCCCATTACCATTGCCATTCTTGGTGCCCTTGTGGTTGTGTGAGCTACTTCCTCCATGGGTATGTTGAAACTGTCCTACTGCTTTAGGGGTAAAGCGAGGCTTCTGCTGAGCTCCAGAATTATACTTCCCTTGCCCATACTTCCTCTTGCGACTCTCAATCTGTTGATGCTTCCTTTCAATCATCAGGGCTCGGTCAACCAACTCCTGATAGTTATTGAAAGTTGCCACCATCAACTGTACACTCATCTCATCATTCAGCCCTTCCATAAATCTCTCCTGCTTCTTGGCATCTGTAGCCACATCATCTGGGGCATAACGAGATAGGGTACTAAACTCATCCACGTACTGGGCTACTGTACGATTCCCTTGGCGCAAGTTGCGAAACTCCTGCTTCTTCATACTCATGGCTCCAGTTGAGACATTGGCGGTACGAAAAGCTTGCTGAAACTGATCCCAAGTCACATTGGCTACGGGGTAAGTGGCTGTGTAATTCTCCCACCATGCTGCGGCTGGTCCAGACAACTGGTGTGCGGCAAATCGCACCTTCTCAGCATCCGAGCAATTGGCGGTGGTCAAATCCCTTCCAATCTTGCGTAGCCAGTCATCAGCCACAATTGGTTCGATGCTGCTAGCAAACACAGGTGGTTGCAACCTTAAGAAACGTGTCAGGTTGTCCACAGGTGGTGGTGGTGGAGGATTGTTGTTGTTGTTGTTCTGGTTGTTTTGAGTGTTCTGGACAAGAAGTTGCATCAGGGTGTTCTGCTGCTGGATCAACTGGGTGAGCTCAGGGGGAAACTCGAATTCACGTCTTGGAGGCATCTGATGGGTGTAGAGGGAAGAGATTAGAATAGAATAGAGGTCTAAGGGAAAATCACTACCCATATGCACATGAGACAAACACACAATCATATCACACCAATCAATTTCAAACAAGGTCTTACAAATCTAACGATCGTTTACAAAAGTGATCTAAATCTAATACTTGGTGGTAAACTACTAGTCATAGGGTGGTCATCTAAAAATATTGGTCGGCAGAGGATTCCATAATTCTGCCCCAGCATCATCTTCATAATCTTCATCTTTGCTATCTTCAGCTTCTGAATCCGTGTCATCTATGATGATATAATCTTCCGGTGGAATCTCCTTGGGTTCTTCTTCCTCGTCTTCTTCTCCCATGAGTATCCCTAACTTCCGAGTCAAATCATCATTCTTCTCCACAATTATCTTCATCTCCTCCTCATATCCGTCGCGTGTAGACTTGAGTTCTTCCTCTAACTCCAAATTCCTATTTAGGGCCTTCTTCAAATCTATGATCCCTGCACACATCTGGTGCTCCTGGCAACGAATGTGGTGGTTCATCTCCTGGATGAATGCTGCAATGGATATACCCTTCCTAGTGCTGATCATATCCCAATACTCATCTCCGCGTCCACAAATCTGGTAGATGGTGTCCTTTAACTCCTGCTTGTAGACTTCTCCAATCCTTCCCATAGCAATGTGGGGTGCCATACTCCTTCCTAGGCTCCATGTAGGTGCATTAAAGGAAAATGCTATGAGTGAGGTGACGGGTGCGAACGTCCTTCCTGGAACTTGAGCTTGAATCAACCAGCGCTCCTCCTCAGGTAGAGTGGCATTGTAGGTTCCAGTGAAACTTGGTAATCCAATGTGTAGATATCTGGTGACTTCCTTCAGGTGTCGTCCAAAAGGTGTATCATC
This sequence comes from Secale cereale, assembly GCA_902687465.1. Classification (NCBI taxonomy): domain Eukaryota; kingdom Viridiplantae; phylum Streptophyta; class Magnoliopsida; order Poales; family Poaceae; genus Secale; species Secale cereale. The sequence continues at coordinate 450,505,786 of LR738714.1, forward strand.
ATCCGGTTGCATGAACTTGTGCTTTGCTTCCACCATCCTAAAGAATAGAAAAGATGAGAAGTCAGAAGAGAGAAGAGTGAATTGTGTTCTAGGGCTTGTCTTAGTGGTCGTGTCCTACAGTCAGCGTGTGCTCTGATACCATCTTTGTAGCCACCAGACCTCAAACAGTCTGATCTCCATGCATCAGTGTCATCCCTGGATCAGTAATGCTAACACGCATGGTACTCGAAGGATTTATAACAGAGTAGCAATCACACACTTATTACATCGATAGTCCAACGATGAATTTATTACAAATAATATGGCTGAAGGCCATCTAATATGATAACAGCGGAAGGCTTGGAAGATAAGTGAGTCCATCAACTCCAGCGGCATCATTGAGTATAGAACCACGACCTAAAAAGGGCATCTTACTCGACGTCAGAAAAGTCTGCAACATGAAACGTTGCAGCCCAACAAACGGGTCAGCACATGGAATATGTTGGCAAGGTAACACAGGAGATACAATGAATGTAAAGCTATACTATATGCAATATGGCTGGTGGAAAGCTCTATGGTTAAGTTTTTGCGTAAAGCCAATTTTTCCCTACTTCAAAGGAATGTATTTTAATTAACTATCATGGTAGTTGAAACATCGTTGAGAAGATAGACATCCTCTCAACCCCAATTGAAAGTAATCATTAAACCCAACAAAATTAGATTAGAGTAACATGTTCAGATGCACATGATAATCCAAATACCAGATACTCAAGATGTCCACAACCGGGGACATGGCTAATCATGATCAGTTTGTACACTCTGCAGAGGTTCGTGCACTTTCCCCACACGACTCGATCGCCTCCGTTTGGTTTCTCGCACTGCATGGTGTTTGAGAAACGGATGACCAAGACACAGTCTTTCCGAAGAGGTCCCCTTAACCAGATAGATAAGCCGGTACACCTACAAAACCCAACTACATCTGCTAGCCCATCATGGAAAGGTTTCCCACAACTTACTCAACTATGCCAGAGCCCATATTGTTGGAAATATGCCCTAGAGTTAATAATAAAAGAGTTATTATATTTCCTTGTTCATGATAATCGTTTATTATCCATGCTATAACTGTATTGATTGGAAACTCAAATACATGTGTGGATAAATAGACAAACTTTGTGTCCCTAGTAAGCCTCTTCAGGACTAGCTCGTTGATCAAAGATGACCGTGGTTTCCAGGTCATAGACATGGGTTGTCATTTGATAACGGGATCGCATCATTAGGAGAATGATGTGATGGACGAGACCCAAACGTTAAACATAGCTTTTGATCGTATCAGTTATCGCTATAGTTTTCTGCATGTCAAGTGTAAGTTCCTATGACCATGAGATCGTGTAACTCACTGACACCGTAAGAGTGCTTTGTGTGTGCCAAACGTCGCAACGTAACTGGGTGACTATAAAGGTACTCTACAGGTATCTCCGAAGGTGTCTGTTGAGTTGACATGGATCGAGACTGGGATTTGTCACTCCGTGTGACGGAGAGGTATCTCCGGGCCCACTCG
>LR738714.1:450508256-450548626 GCA_902687465.1 Secale cereale
GGGCAAGGCGCCTGGGGGGGGGGACCCTAACCCTGGCTGCAGCCGTGGCCGCCGCCCCCCCCCCCCATCTCCACTTGGCCGCCGCCCCTAGGGGTAAACCCTAGGGCGCCCCCTCCCCTCTACTCCCCCTATATAAAGAGAGGCACAGGGAGGGCAGCCACACACGTTCGTGCCTCGGCGCTGCCCTCCCTCTCCCACAACCATCTTCATCAATCCCGCGGTGCTTGGCGAAGCCCTGCTGGAATCCTCCACCACCATCTCCACCACGCCGTCGTGCTGCCGGTTTCTCCATCAACCTCTCCTTCCCCCTTGCTGGATCAAGAAGGAGGAGACGTCCCCGAGCTGTACGTGTGAAGAACGCGGAGGCACCGTTGCTTCGGTGCTAGGATCTTTGGCGATCTGAATCGCGGCGAGTACGACTCCATCAACCGCGTTCTTGAACGCTTCCGCTTAGCGATCTACAAGGGTATGTGGATCCAACTCTCCCCTCGTAGATGCATCTCCTAGATTGATCTTGGTGAGCGTAGGAAAAATTTTTGTTTCCCATGCAACGTTCTCCAACAGTGGTATCAGAGCTAGGATCTTGCGTAGATGCTTTCACGAGTAGAACACAAAGGAGTTTTGTGGGCGTTGATGTTTAGATTGCTTCCCTCCTTGGTCTTTCTTGATTCAGCGGTATTATGGGATGAAGCGGCCCGGACCAACTTTACATGTCCACGTACATGAGACCGGTTCCATCGACAGACATGTGACTTTTGTTGCATAAGATGGCTGGCGGGTGTCTGTCTCTCCTATCTTAGTTGAATCGGAATAGACAAAGGCGGTCCTTGTAGAAGGTTAAATAGCAACTTAAATATCACCGTTGTGGCTTTGCGTAGGTAAGAAGCGTTCTTGCTAGATACCCATAGCAGCCACGTAAAACATGCAACAACAAATTAGAGGACGTCTAACTTGTTTTTGCAGGGTATGTATGTGATATGATATGGCCAATGACATGATGAGATATATTTGATGTATGAGATGATCATGTTGTAATAGTTAATATCAACTTGCATGTCGATGCATACGGCAACCGGCAGGAGCCATAGGGTTGTCTTTAATTTTTGTATGACCTGCGTGTCAATCATTAAGCGCTATGTAATGCTTTACTTTATCGCTAAACGGTAGCAATAGTAGTAAGAGCATGGTGGGCGCGCGACAACCCCGATGGCAACACGATGATGGAGATCATGATGATGGGGATCATGGTGTTACGCCGGTGACGATGGAGATCATGCCGGTGCTTTGGAGATGGAGATCAAAAGCACGAGTTGATGGCCATATCATGTCACTTATGATTTGCATGTGATGTTAATCCTTTTATGCATCTTATTTTGCTTAGGACGACGGTAGCATTATAAGATGATCCCTCACTAAAAATTTCAAGATAAAATTGTGTTCCCCCCGAGTGTGCGCCGTTGCGAAGGTTCGTCGTTTCGAAGCACCACGTGATGATCGGGTGTGATAGACTCTACGTTCGCATACAACGGGTGCAAGCCAGTTTTGCACATGCGGAACACTCGGGTTAGACTTGACGAGCCTAGCATATACAGACATGGCCTCGGAACACGGAAGACCGAAAGGTCGAGCATGAGTCATATAGTGGATATGATCAACATGTAGATGTTCACCATTGACACCACCTCATCTCACGTGATGATCGGACTTGGGTTGGTGGATCGGGATCATGTCACGCTCGAATGACCAGAGGGATGTCAATTTGAGTGGGAGTTATAAATAATTTGATTAGGTAATAACTCACTTATCATGAACAACAGTCTAAAATGTCTTTGCAAATCTTTTGTTGTAGATGGCTCGCGCAGTAGCTCCCCTGAATTTTAATGCGTTCCTAGAGAAAGCTAAACTGAAAGATGATGGGAGCAACTTTGTGGACTGGCTCCGCAATCTGAGGATCATCCTCACAGCTGCCCAAAAGGTTTATGTCCTAAGTGCACCGCTAGGTGAACCCCCCGCTCTGGCCTCTGTGGACGTTATGAACACCTGGCAGACGCGTTCGGATGACTACTCAGTAGTGCAGTGTGCCATGTTGTATAGCTTGGAAGGAGGACTTCAAAGGCGTTTTGAACGTCATGGAGCATATGAGATGTTCCAGGAGTTGAAGTTCATCTTTGAAAAGAATGCTAAGATCGAGAGGTATGAGACCACCGATAAATTCTTTGCTTGCAAGATGGAGGAGAATTCGTCTGTCAGTGAGCACTTGCTGAAGATGTCTGGGTACTATACCCGCATAGCTGATCTGGGACTTGTGTTCCCGGAGGAGGCTATCATTGACAGAATTCTCCAGTCACTCCCACCTAGCTACAAGAGCTTCGTGCAGCAGTATAACATGCAAGGGATGAACAAGTCCATCGCCGAGCTGTTTTCAATGCTGAAAGTCGCTGAGGCAGACATCCAGAAGGAGTATCAAGTGTTGATGGTCAATAAAACTACCAGTTTCAAGAAAAATGGCAAGGGCAAGAAGGGTAACTCTAAGAAGGGTGACAAGGCAGTTGCTCATCCAGTGAAGAAACCCAAGGCTGGGCCCAAGCCAGAGACTGAGTGTTTCTATTGCAAGGGGAACGGCCACTGGAAGCGGAACTGCCCCAAGTATCTGGCAGACAAGAAGGGGGCCAACAACAACAAGCAAGGTATATGTGATATACATGTTATTGATGTGTACCTTACCAACTCTCGTTGTAGTGCCTGGGTATTTGATACCGGTTCGGTTGCTCACATTTGCAACTCTAAACAGGAACTACGGAATAAACGGAGGCTGGCGAAGGACGAAGTGACGATGCGCGTGGGGAATGGTTCCAAGGTTGATGTGATCGCCGTCGGCACGCTCGCTCTTCGATTACCATCGGGATTAGTTATGAACCTGAATAATTGTTATTTAGTGCCTGCGTTGAGCATGAACATTATATCTGGATCTTGTTTAATGCGAGACGGTTACTCATTTAAATCAGAGAATAAAGGTTGTTCTATTTATATGGGTAATATCTTTTATGGTCATGCACCCGAAGTAGGGGGTTTATTCTTATTGAATCTCGATAGTGATGATACACATGTTCATAACATTGATGCCAAAAGATGTAGAGTTGATAACAATAATACCACTTTCTTGTGGCACTGCCGTCTGGGTCATATCGGCGTGAAACGCATGAGGAAGCTCCATGCTGATGGACTTTTGGAGTCTCTTGATTTTGAATCACTTGACACATGCGAGCCGTTCCTCATGGGCAAGATGACAAGGACCCCGTTTTCAGGGACAATGGAACGGGCAAGTGACTTATTGGAAATCATACATACTGATGTGTGTGGTCCGATGAGTGTCACGGCGCGCGGTGGATATCGTTATTTTCTCACCTTCACTGACGACTTAAGTAGATATGGGTATATTTACTTAATGAAGCATAAGTCTGAAACTTTTGAAAAGTTCAAGCAATTTCAGAGTGAAGTTGAGAATCATCGTAACAAGAAGATCAAGTTCCTACGATCTGATCGAGGGGGTGAGTATCTGAGTTATGAGTTTGGCAATCACTTAAGAAAATGTGGAATTGTTTCACAGCTGACGCCACCTGGAACACCACAGCGTAATGGTGTGTCCGAACGTCGTAATCGAACCCTATTAGATATGGTGCGTTCTATGATGTCTCTTGCCGATTTGCCACTATCGTTCTGGGGATATGCGTTAGAGACAGCTGCATTCACTTTAAATAGGGCTCCATCTAAGTCCGTTGAGACAACACCGTATGAACTATGGTTTGGTAAGAAACCTAAGTTGTCTTTTCTCAAGGTTTGGGGTTGCGATGCTTATGTCAAAAGGCTTCAGCCAGAAAAGCTCGAACCCAAAGCGGACAAATGTGTCTTCATAGGATACCCAAAAGAAACGGTTGGGTACACCTTCTATCTCAGATCCGAGGGCAAAGTATTTGTCGCTAAGAACGGGTCCTTTCTCGAGAAAGAGTTTCTCTCGAAAGAATTGAGTGGGAGGAAGGTAGAACTTGATGAGGTTATTGAACCTCTACTTCAACCAGAGAGTAGCGCAGCACAGAAAGATGTTTTTGTGGAGCCTGCAGAGGTTGAAGAGGAAGCCAATGATGATGATCAAGAAGCTTCTGATCAAGTTACTACTGAACCTCGTAGGTCGACAAGGGTACGCACTGCACCTGAGTGGTATGGTAACCCTGTCTTGGAGGTCATGTTGTTGGACAACAGTGAACCTACGAGCTATGGAGAAGCGATGGTGGGCCCAGATTCCGACAAATGGTTAGAGGCCATGAAATCCGAGATGGGATCCATGTATGAAAACAAAGTATGGACTTTGGAAGTATTACCTGAAGGGCGGAAGGCCATTCAGAATAAATGGATTTTTAAGAGGAAGACGGACGCTGACGGCAATGTCACCGTGTATAAAGCTCGACTTGTGGCAAAGGGTTTTTCACAAGTTCAAGGGATTGACTACGATGAGACTTTCTCACCCGTAGCGATGCTTAAATTCGTCCGAATCATGTTAGCGATAGCTGCATATTTCGATTATGAAATTTGGCGGATGGATGTCAAAACAGCGTTCCTTAACGGTTTTCTTAAGGAAGAGTTGTATATGATACAACCGGAAGGTTTTGTCGATCCAGAGAATGCTGACAAAGTATGCAAGCTCCAGCGTTCCATTTATGGGCTGGTGCAAGCATCTCGGAGTTGGAATCTTCGCTTTGATGAGGTGATCAAAGCGTTTGGGTTTGTACACGTTTACGGAGAAGCTTGTATTTACAAGAAAGTGAGTGGGAGCTCTATAGCGTTTCTAATATTATATGTGGATGACATATTGTTAATTGGAAACAATATAGAATTTTTGGATAGCGTGAAGGGGTATTTGAACAAGAGTTTTTCGATGAAGGACCTCGGTGAAGCTGCTTTCATATTGGGCATCAAGATCTATAGAGATAGATCGAGACGCTTGATAGGACTTTCACAAAGTACATACCTTGATAAAGTTTTGAAGAAGTTCAAAATGGATCAATCCAAGAAGGGGTTCTTGCCGGTATTGCAAGGTACAAAGTTGAGTAAGACTCAATGCCCAGTGACTGCAGAAGATAGAGAAAAGATGAGTGTCGTCCCCTATGCTTCAGCCATAGGCTCTATCATGTATGCAATGCTGTGCACAAGACCAAATGTCAGCCTTGCCATAAGTATGGCCGGAAGGTTTCAAAGTAATCCTGGTATGGATCACTGGACAGCGGTCAAGAATATCCTAAAGTACCTGAAAATGACTAAGGAGATGTTTCTCGTTTATGATGGTGATCAAGAGCTCGTCGTAAAGGGTTACGTCGATGCAAGCTTTGACACTGATCCGGATGACTCTAAGTCTCAAACCGGATACGTATATATTCTCAACGGGGGAGCGGTAAGCTGGTGCAGTTCCAAGCAAAGCGTGGTAGCTGATTCTACATGCGAAGCGGAGTACATAGCTGCCTCGGAGGCAGCAAAGGAAGGTGTCTGGATGAAGGAGTTCATGACAGATCTTGGAGTTGTGCCTAGTGCATTGAACCCAATGACTCTGTTTTGTGACAACACTGGTGCCATTGCTCTAGCCAAGGAACCAAGGTTTCACAAGAGGACCAGACACATAAAGCGACGCTTCAATTCCATCCGCGATTCAGTCAAGGAGGAGGACATAAGCATTTGCAAAGTACACACGGATTTGAATGTTGCAGATCCGTTGACTAAGCCTCTTCCACGGGCTAAGCATGATCAACACCAAGACTCTATGGGTGTTAGATTCATTACCTTGTAATGCTAGATTATTGACTCTAGTGCAAGTGGGAGACTGTTGGAAATATGCCCTAGAGGCAATAATAAAAGAGTTATTATATTTCCTTGTTCATGATAATCGTTTATTATCCATGCTATAACTGTATTGATTGGAAACTCAAATACATGTGTGGATAAATAGACAAACTTTGTGTCCCTAGTAAGCCTCTTCAGGACTAGCTCGTTGATCAAAGATGACCGTGGTTTCCAGGTCATAGACATGGGTTGTCATTTGATAACGGGATCGCATCATTAGGAGAATGATGTGATGGACGAGACCCAAACGTTAAACATAGCTTTTGATCATATCAGTTATCGCTATAGTTTTCTGCATGTCAAGTGTAAGTTCCTATGACCATGAGATCGTGTAACTCACTGACACCGTAAGAGTGCTTTGTGTGTGCCAAACGTCGCAACGTAACTGGGTGACTATAAAGGTACTCTACAGGTATCTCCGAAGGTGTCTGTTGAGTTGACATGGATCGAGACTGGGATTTGTCACTCCGTGTGACGGAGAGGTATCTCCGGGCCCACTCGGTAATACGTCATCTCAATGAGCTCAAAGTGACTAAGTAGTTAGTCACGGGATTATGTATTACGGAACGAGTAAAGATACTTGCCGGTAACGAGATTGAACTAGGTATAGAGATACCGACGATCGAATCTCGGGCAAGTAACATACCGACGAGACAAAGGGAACTGTATACGGGATTGCCTGAATCCTTGACATCGTGGTTCATCCGATGAGATCATCGAGGAACGTGTGGGAACCAATATGGGTATCCAGATCCCGCTATTGGTTATTGACCTGGGAGTGTCTCGGTCATGTCTGCATAGTTTCCGAACCCGCAGGGTCTACACACTTAAGGTTCGGTGACGCTAGGGTTGTTAGTGAGAACAGTGCATGGTTACCGAAGGTTGTTCGGAGTCCCGGATGAGATCCCGGACGTGACGAGGGTCTCCGGAATGGTCCGGGGACGAAGATTGATATATAGGATGAGAGTGATCGGAGTCCGGAAGTGTTTCGGGGAGTATCGGGGAGTCGTCGGATGACCGAAAGGGGTTTCGGGGGTCCCGGCAAGTGTTGCGGGCCTCATGGGCCACAAGTGGGAGACGCAACAGCCCTCATAGGGCTGTGCGCCCCCCTAGGGCCCTCTCCACCTACGCCAAGGGGCTGGGCCCCTCCTAGGGCTGCCGCACCCCCTAGCTTGGGGGGCAAGGCGCCTGGGGGGGGGGGACCCTAACCCTGGCTGCAGCCCTGGCCGCCGCCCCCCCCATCTCCACTTGGCCGCCGCCCCTAGGGGTAAACCCTAGGGCGCCCCCTCCCCTCTACTCCCCCTATATAAAGAGAGGCAGAGGGAGGGCAGCCACACACGTTCGTGCCTCGGCGCTGCCCTCCCTCTCCCACAACCATCTTCATCAATCCCGCGGTGCTTGGCGAAGCCCTGCTGGAATCCTCCACCACCATCTCCACCACGCCGTCGTGCTGCCGGTTTCTCCATCAACCTCTCCTTCCCCCTTGCTGGATCAAGAAGGAGGAGACGTCCCCGAGCAGTACGTGTGAAGAACGCGGAGGCACCGTTGCTTCGGTGCTAGGATCTTCGGCGATCTGAATCGCGGCGAGTACGACTCCATCAACCGCGTTCTTGAACGCTTCCGCTTAGCGATCTACAAGGGTATGTGGATCCAACTCTCCCCTCGTAGATGCATCTCCTAGATTGATCTTGGTGAGCGTAGGAAAATTTTTTGTTTCCCATGCAACGTTCTCCAACACATATTGGCATGTGGCTGCACATGGAAGTTTCTAGCGTGAAAAATCTCATGATCCCTTTGAGCCTGGGTGGCGGTCCAAAAGAAAAACAGGCAATCCTGGAATACCCAGATGCCTCAATCCACCCAGATGTGTATTAAAGTTGCCACCTTAAGTTGAACCATTAATTAACAACTCACATCTGTCATGGATTTCACTCAAACCCAAACCACGTCTACAAGCATAGCATGTCCTAGCAGCAAACGTAGAGTAACTCCCAAGGTTTTGAATGTAATGCAGGTAATAGGTACTACCTCAACTACTTCCCAATCCCACAAGTTAATTGATCCTATTCATGCAATGTGTGAGGGGTTTGACTAATGCAATAAAAACTGGGTAATTGGAAAGCATGATCAAAGTGTTACTTGCCTTGCTGATGATCCGCAAAACCTAGAGACTCAAAGTAGCAAGCGACGCACTCCGGGTACTCTATCGCAATCAAACAACAAGCATACAATAAGTACTTAACTAATGCACGGGTAAAACTCAAATAAGAGATCTAACCAGAAGGTTCAACTTAAGAACTCCAGTTTGCAAAAAGAATCAACTCGAAAGAAGCAACGAAACTCAAACTGCAAAAGAAACGAGCTCCGAATTACTAGTTGGCCTAAAGTCAAATTTTACAGTAGCCAAAACTTTGTTCAATTTGGTTAAACGTAAAGAGGGCTTCGAGACGAAGATCTGGGATTTTGAATCACCTGATTCCGATTCTCGAGCGAAAAGATAAACGAAAAACAAGATCAGGGCAGAAATCGTGATCGGAAAAATCGCGGATAAAATACCCCGAAAAAGAAAAACGACGAACAGGCTAACAAACGAACGTTCGCTGTCTGCGATTAACTAACGAAAACCGTTCGTTAAACGAACGTACGGACGAACGTTCGCTATTTATCTAAACCGACGAAAAACCAAAAAAAAAAACAGATCTAGGGTTCTTATTTTTTTTTATAAAACCGATCTGATCTCTTAAAAAAAAACGGGCGGCGTCTACCTCGACTCCGGCGGGCGGCGGCTCCGGCGAGGTCGCGGCGGGGCGCCGGGGTCCGGCGAGGTCGCGGCGGGGCGCCGGGGTCCGGCGAGGGTGGCGGGGCGGCGGACGGCGGCGTCGGCGGCGGGTTCCGGCAAGGGGCGGCGGGGCGGCGGACGGCGGCGTCGACGGCGGGGCGGCGAACGACGGCGTCGGCGGCGGGCGGGCGCGGGTGGCGGCGCGGCGCGGCAGCGGCGACGGCGGCGGCGGCGGCTAGGGCGGCTAGGGTTAGGTGCGGGCGGTGGGCTGAGGGCGAGTCCGGCCGGCCTGGGCGCTATATAAAGCCCAGAGTCCTGGTCCGGTACGAGACTAGGTCGGTTCCCGTTTTTTTTTTAAATAGAGTCCCGGCGCAGTAAAACTAACGAGAAAAATATCAAACGGACTCCAAAATTCCCGAAATAAATTTTCACCGTCCTCTAATAATATTTAGGACAAAGTGAACATTTTTCCCGGACCTAAATGCAATTTTGAAAAACGCGTATTTTTCCTATGCAAATAAATCCGAAAATAAATCCAGAAAAATACCAAAAGTGATTTTAATATTTTACCTCCAATATTTCTATTATTTTGGAGAAGTCATATTATCTCCGCTCATTTATTTTAATTAGAAATATTTTTAGGAGAGAAAAATAATTAGAATCACACTGTCCTCGTACCGATATTCGAGCGAACTCAAATACGAAAACGGTCAAATTCCCAACTCTCTTCGTAGGTCCTTGAGTTGCTTAGAATTTTGAGGAACTCCACGAACAAAATGCAAAAATATGCAAATGCAATTATGATCTATGTATAACATTCCAAATTGAAAATTTGGGATGTTACAAGTATCAAATGAGGAATCAAGCGATCTCAGCAATTTCTTAACCACCTCATGGTCGGTGATGTCACACCAGGTGCTTGAAGCTCATTTGAGATGTCAGTGAGGCGATCGAAGGTTTGATGAACATTTTCATTGTCAAGTCTTTTGAAGCAGTTGAAGAGATTGCGAAGAACATCAACTCGAGAGTCACGCTGTGTTGAGACTCCTTCATTGACTTTGGACAGCCTATCCCAGATAAGCTTAACAGTTTCCAAAGCACTCACTCTTCCATAATGTCCTTTGCTCAGATGGCCACAAATGATATTCTTCGCTTGAGAATCGAGTTGCTTGAATCTCTTCACATCAGCAGCATTCAGATAAGGCGTGACTGAGGGAACACCATTTTCCACAACATACCAGAGATCGTTATCAATTGCCTCAACATGCATTCACATCTTATTCTTCCAGTAGAGGTAGTCCGTCCCATCGAAGGTAGGACACCCAGCAGAGACCTTGATCATACCTGCGGTCGACATAACTAAAACTCCAGGCAGTTAAACCAAAATCACACAGAACAAGGGAGTACCTCGCTCTGATACCAATTGAAAGTGCGTTATATCGAATAGAGGGGGTGAATAGGCGATTTTCATGAATTCTTCACTCAGGAATTTGCGGGTGAGGAAATTCCTTAGCGAAGAACTACTTGCAGCGGAATAAGTACACAAAAGTAAACATAGCAGAACACAAGCATGGTCATCATGATGAAATGAAGACAAGCACAGAGTACAGAAAGCGTAAACACGGGATAACACAGGATGAAGACAAACAGACTGAAGAAACTGAACTGAGGAAATTGAGAAAGTCTTCAGTCAAAGTCTTCAAACAGATATGAACAAGCACACAACACAGTTATGAGGAAATGAAAGAGTTGAGGAAATAGAACCATTAAGCTTGGTGAAGACAATGATTTGGTAGACCAGTTCCAACTGATGTCTCAGTTGTACGTCTGGTTGGAGCGACTAGGTATTTAAACCTGAGGACACACGGTCCCGGACACACAGACCTCACCGTATTCTCCTTGAGTTAAGGTCACACAGACCTCACCGTATTGTCCTTGAGTTAAGGTCACACAGACCTCACCCAATCACTCGTGGTAAGTCTTGAGGTGACTTCCAAACCTTCACAAACTCGGTCACTCGGCAATCCACAATTCCTCTTGGATGCTCTAGACCATGACGCCTAACCGTCTGGAAGAAGCATAGTCTTCAAAGGTAACAAGCCTCGGATCCACACATGATCAATCTCTTCAGTGATGCTCAATCACTTTGGGTTTGTAGATGTTTGGGTTTGGGTTTTCCTCACTCGATGATTTTCGCTCAAAGTCCTCGGAGGATGGGATGCTCTCAAATGACAAGTGTCAGTTTCTCTCGGAGCAGCCAACCCGCTAGTGGTTGTAGGGGGCGGCTATTTATAGCCTAGGGAGCAGCCCGACATGATAAGACATAAATGCCCTTCAATAATATGACCGTTAGGTGGGTAGATATTTTGGGACAGATAGCGCGTAGCACAGCAACGGTCGGAAATTTGTGTATCAAATTCCTCAGAGCTATCATGTTCCTCACTGTGTAGGTAATCCGCACTAGCGAATTCCTAACTCCTCAGTCAGAACAAATTCCTCAGAGACCAGAAGAACTTTGTCTCTGTCACTAAAGAATATGACTGAACTGTATGAGATTTCCAATGGCTTCACTCAAAGGGATTGGTAGGTGTAGGATTTTGAGTTGAGCATCACATGGGAATTTTTCCTTAGTATTTTCTCGACCCCCTTTAACAGTACGGTGTTTCCTATGACTCAAGAAAGAGAAAATGAAACTACGAAAACAAAAGTCTTCACGCTTCATGTTCCTCAAATGAGTACTAAGTCTTCAAGGTCACACAAATTTCTTCACTTTCAAAGTCTTCAAAAAGTCTTCAGAAATCCAAAGTCTTCAGTCGAAGAACTTCATTTTTAGGGGTCAACTTTCTCTGTAAATATCAAACTCCTCACAGACTTATAGACCTATGTACACTCATAAACACATTAGTCCCTTAACCTATAAGTCTTCAAGACACCAAAATCACTAAGGGGCACTAGATGCACTTACAATAGACAAATCTTGGATTGCTTCCGAAGGATCTTTATCTCCTACATCAATTGGCAATTGCTCTATTTGCGAGCCGTTAGATTCATCAAACTTCACATCTACCATCTCTTCAACCTTTCGGGTGAAATTGTTGTAGACACGGTATGTGTGAGAGTTTGAGACGTAACCAAGTAGGAAACCTTCATGAGATTTAGGAGCAAATTTAGAACGACGATGCTTATCAAGAATGTAGAACTTTGAGTCGAATACTCAAAAGTATCCAATTTGGGGTTTGTTACCGGTGAGAAGCTCGTATGCCGTCTTGCCGAGAAGCTTGTGAAGATACACGGGATTTGTTGCATGACAAGCTGTCTCAACCGCTTCCGCCCAAAAGTGTCTCGGCGTCTTGTATTCATCAAACATCATTCTTGCCATCTCGATGAGTGTCCGGTTCTTCCTCTCAACAACTCCATTTTGTTGAGGCGTGTACGTAGCCGAGAACTCATGTGAAATCCCTTCTTCATCAAGAAAGGTATCCACATTTACGTTCTTGAACTCCGTTCAGTTGTCGCTATGAACCTTCTTGATCTTCACTTCAAATTGATTTTGGGCCTTCCTAGCAAAGTTTTTGAAGATCTTTTGGACCTGCGATTTGTCGTCAAGAAAGAACACCCACGTAAATCTTGAAAAATCGTCAACAATGACTAATCCAAAAGAGTTACCACCGAGGCTTTTGTAAGCGTTGGGACCAAAAAGATCCATATGAAGTAGCTCAAGTGGTCTTCTAGTAGTCATGATGTTCTTCACGAGATGACTTCCTCCAACTTGTTTTCCTGCGTGACAAGCACTACAAAGTCTATCCTTGTCAAATATAACATCTTTAACACCAAGGATATGATCACCTTTAATTAGCTTATCAAGATTTCACATACCGACATGACCTAACCTTCTATGCCACAACCAACCTTTAGAAGATTTAGCAATTAAGCAAGTGCGGGGTTGGGCTTTCTTAGTGAAGTCAACAATGTATAGGTCACCTCTACGTATGCCGGTAAAGACCATGTTGTGATTATCTCTATGAAAGACTTGGCAATCAACATGAGTAAATAGCACACTTAAACCAAAATCAGCCAATCTAGACACGGAGAGAAGATTATATCCGATGGATTCTACAAGCATGACATTCTTAATTGAGCTATCATTAGATATGGCCACCTTAACAAGGCCAACCACTATCAAGCACCCATTCCTTTCCTCCAGCTGTGTAACCACGAAGATTTGCCATAAGACCAAAATGTCTCATTTGTTCATCAAGTTCATCTTCATCGTAGTATCCATGTTCCTCATCGTCATGTGAGTGATCAACACCTAGAAAGAGTGTTTCATTAGAAGTATGACCGTAATAATGTTCATCTCTATGAATTCTGATGACTTCGGAAATGATATTGCTGATTATTCCAACGTCTCCTTTGGCAAGCATGAGTTCACGAAGCTCAAACAGACAATCACCAAACTCAGGATCACTAGTACTCATCTTATTTAAGGCAATAGACTTATGGAGAATCTCATCAAGATTTTTCAAGGAATAATTTGGAAATTGTTCCTCTAAAAATCTCCATACATTGTAAGCACAATCTAGAGCAGGTAAGCTAGCAATCAAGTTTTTTTGGCAATCCTCTAATAATAAGATTCATAGTTTTAAGATTGCGAATCATGTCAAGTTTCTCATTGAGAGTAGGATTCAAAGCATCAATGGGGGGGCATGCAAGGATTATTAATGTACTTGTTCAAATGATATTCATTCAAAATCTCAAGCATCTCATTTTTCATTCCTGAAAGTACTCTCCATCAAGCATAGGTACTCTACGTCTAATAATCCCCAACGTAGACTCTTCCATCTTCCTCCAATGGTGATTAAACCAAAGCAATGGAGACCAATGCTCTGATACCAATTGAAAGGATCGAGAAGAAAATGTGTCTAGAGGGGGGGTGAATAGACTCTAGCAAGAAAAATGGCAGCTTTTAACATACTTGATGTTGGAGTGGAGTTTTAGTACATGTTTAACTTTCACAATACACAACAAGCATGTATGACAAGAGAATATAGGTATTGTGAAGTAACGCATGCAACTTTGACCACTTGACTAAAGCAAAAACTAGCCTTTTCCCAATTTTAATTCTTAGTAGATTTTAGCAACTAAGCACAAGTCAAGCAATCAACCTACACATGCAATTCCAAGAGTATATCATCGGAAAGTAAACACAATTGCATATGAAGGTAAAAGGGAGGAGTTTAGAAGGAGCAAACGCAAGTGAAGACAATGATGTTTTTTATCTTGGTTCCGATAGGTGGTGCTATCGTACATCCAAGTTGATGGATACTTCAACCCACGAAGGGTAACGGATGCGCGAGTCCACGGAGGGCTCCACCCACGAAGGGTCCACGAAGAAGCAACCTTGTCTATCCCACCATTGCCATCGCCCACGAAGGACTTGCCTCACTAGCGGTAGATCTTCACGAAATAGGCGATCTCCTTGCCCTTACAAACTCCTTGGTTCAACTCCACAATCTTGTCGGAGGCTTCCAAGTGACACCTAGCCAATCTAGGAGACACCACTCTCCAAAAGGTAATAAACGGTGTGTTGACGATGAACCCCTTGCTCAAATGCTTCAAGTGATAGTCTCCCCAACACTTAAACAGCTCCTCACATATTTGGATATTGTGGAAGAAGGATTTGAGTGGAAAGCAACTTGGGGAAGGCTAGAGAACAAGATTCAAATGGTAGAAGTGGAATATCTTGATCTCAACACTTGAGTAGGTGGTTCTCTCTCAGAACATGAATGATGGAAGTGTAGGTATGTTCATGGCTCTCTCCACAAGTGAAGAGTGGGTGGAGGGGTATATATAGCCTCCACACAAAATCTAACCGTTACACACAATTTACCAAACTCGGTGGGACCGATTCAAAGAACTCGGTGAGACCGATTTAGTTCATAATGTGACCATTAGGTATTTCGGTGGGACCGATGTGATCAACTCGGTGGGACCGATTTCATTAGGGTTAGGGCATAATGTAATCTCGGTGGGACCGATTACACAAACTCGGTGAGACCAATTTTGGTAATAAGCACACAGAGAGTTGGTCAGGCAAACTCGGTGGGACCGATTCGCTCATTTCGGTGAGACCGAAATGTTACGAAGAGGAAACAGAGAGTTTGCATTACATACTCGGTGGGACTGATTGCACATCTCGGTTAGATCGAAAATATTGCAACAAGCAACAGAGAGTTTTCAATCCCATCTCGGTGAGACCGAGATCCCTTTTGGTGAGATCGAAATGATTAGGTTTTCTGGCAGTGGCTATGTCAAATGAACTCGGTGACGCCGGATAGATATTTTTGGTGGGGCCGAGTTTGACTTTTGGTTTGGGACATATGTGGATGTGAGAAAGTGGTTGAGGGTTTTGGAGCATATTACTAAGCATCATGAGCAAGCAAGCCATTAAGCAACACCTCATCCCCTTTTAATAGTATTGGCTTTCCTATGGACTCAATGTGATCTTGGATCACTGAAATAGAAAATGTAGAGTCCTTAGCTTTGAGATTGAGCCAATCCTTTCGTCTTTATCATTTTGAAGGGGTTCCACATCCTCTAGTCCATGCCACTCTATCTGCTGAACTTGTCTGAAATATACTAGATGGAAATATTAGTCCAACAAGAGATATGTTGACATTAATTACCAAAATCACCCAGGGAGCACTTGTGCTTTCAACAATCCATTAGGCATTCACGAAACACTCTCATCATACCAAGTGGTCTTGCCATATTGCCCTCCTTTTTCGAAGGATATAAAATTTCATTAAAATCCCCCAAAACCACCCAGGGGTGGTTGACCTTACTATAGATTGCGAATATAATTCCAAGATAGATGGCATTCATTCCATTTCGGGTGACAATAAAAACCCGTGAAACACCACTGAACCACATCCTCATACATAAACACAATATCAATAAAATGGGGCGAAACATAGTTCAACTCAACTTTATTCAATTTATGATAGAGTAGAGCGAGGTCACCGGCCTTACCATCGCTTTCCACTACAAACAAAGAATCAAAACCTAAAACGCGACAAAGCTCATCGGCTTTACAATTAGTCAAATGGGATTCAGAAAGGAATATTAAATCTGCCCTTGTACGCTCTTGTAGGTCCAGAAGCTCACGGACTGCCGTGTTGGAGAGCATACCATGGCAGTTCCATCCTAGGATTTTCAGTTGGCCCGGCGGTCCTCCTCCTTGGAGGCTGCCGATGTTCCATTCTCATCTTTATCTTTGCCAACCAATTCCACACCTTGCGGAACATACTCTTCCTCCTTCTCCTCGATCTCCTTTGCAAGGTGTGTAACCCCGCCCTCCTCGTCCTGGACTACTTCAACTCTGCCAATGCACACCCGCTTGGATGAGACGGTTACATCGCCATATAATATGCGCTCATAGCTATCCAATTCTTTCTCAAAAGAGAACTCTAAATCACTACCCGTCGGACAAACGCCAAAAGAATGTCCCCTTCTTTCCTAGTACTCGCTTGCGAGCATCCCCATCTCTGTTTTGCCCCCCTTTATTTTTTGATTTGCCCTGCATAGGATTCTTTGTTGCACTGAATTTAAAGCGTAAGGCATTGTTGTCTGTACCCCCACCTGTCGTAGCAATCCTCGCAACAACAACGTTTGACAACGCCTCCAGCACCCCCGTCTGGAATAGAAGGAGGCCAGCATCAACCCCAGGCACTGCGGTGTGGCTGGGCATCCCCAGCGGCTGTGTACCTAGAAGCATCTGAGCCCCCAGGAGGGATTGCTCCAGAGAAACATCAGGACACATGTGACCCTCCTGGTCACGCGATCCACCCTAACGAAGGTCCTCCAGGGTCTTGTGGCCCTGGATCAGAGCAGCCGTCGTGCCCGCCTGGTCCTCCTGACCAAGTGACGCACCAGCCGGAGCAGGCGCCAAATCCCCTTGAGCCCGGCCCTCCAAGCCGGTGGTCATTTTGTCAGAAGTAGCGCCCCCCTTATTAGAGACCATGAGACCACATACAACAGTGGCCACCTTCACGACGTCCATGGGCTTGGCGTTGTTGTTGTTGACGATGCTTGTAGTCAGATTCTTGTCGCCACGAGAGTAGTTCCCGAAGAGGAGACCCCTCTTGCTAGCAGCTTGGCTCTTTCGGTAGGGCTCGACACTAAGATTTCCAGGGAAGCAAACTACACTTTTCTCACTTGGGATTTTACAAAACCTCTCAGAAGTATGACACACAATCCCACAACACTCACAATACAAAGGTAGTTTCTCGTACTTCACATCAAAATTAAGTATCTTTGAACTACCTAAAGGGGTAATCTCTACATAACTCTCCATATGTTCATGCAATAAGGGTTCACACGCACACACAAATATTTTTCAACAATTACATGGTTACGGTGCGATACCTCGAGTACCTCTCCCAATTGATCCTCCAGAGACCACCCTATACTCTCCGTCTTAAGCTCAAACTGAAGATCGCGTACCTGGACCCATATGGTCATGGCGCTAAGGTCAACCTTCGCTGGGTCGCCCTTGCCGCCGAATCGACGAAGATGAGCACATCCGGCTTGAAGTGCCATGGCTGCGCCTAAAGCACAAACCGACGGTCACTCTCAGCGGCGAAACTGAGGATGAACCTCCCGTCGTCGCTGGCCACCTTTTAGTTCTTCCAAGTCGTGTTCCGGAGATCGTCGAGGATGACCCTCGGGTTGGCCTGGAAATGGGGCATGATGAGTCCAACCACCAGGAACCGCTAACGCCCTTGTGAGCAGCCTCCATGTGAATGACAAGAGGACGACCTCCACCCCTGGCAATGGCCGGCGGGGAACACATCCCCGCCGTTACATCCGCCATCCCCTCAAACCCTCTCCACTCGCTGGTTTCTTCCCCAAAACATCACTCACATTCCCTCACTGGCCCGTCATGGCACACTCCCCTCGGTTGCGATAAGAGGTAGAAAGAGTAGAGAACATATGATGTTGCACTAGCGAGAAAGATGACACGGAGCGACCTCTCCCGAACCCACAAATATAGCGAGCCAGGATCCCCTTCCACACATCCCCAAAAACAAATTTGATGCTATTAATCACGAGTAAAAGGCCATGAATGAGCAGTTTCTTAGTAACTACACCGAAAAAAGCTCTCTTTCCCTCAAATGATTCACAAACGGCAAGAGCTAGATTCAAAATCAAGACCTCAATCAACTGCCGCCGAAATCTCATACTAAAATTGGAAATGGACAAGTAAACTAGCAAATCTGCAGGTACTGACTTTGACCCCCGAACGAAAATGACGCCCATCTCCTCCGAATCACTCCCCTCCCATCCACCGGGACGCATGGCCCCCTCAAATCTATCCTACTTTCCTCACAAGGTCTCGACGGGATCTCACATGCCGTCAAATTCGCGATTTCCTTCGCTCCCCCCCTCGACCGAATCAAGCATCGGGCCCGGTCCGTCGACCCCCGAAGAATCCGCCTCGATCTCTCCTCCTCCCACTCCTTCACGCTGGAGAGACCCACATCGCAGCCCACTCCAGTAGTCGATCCCCTCTGCTCAGGCGGGATCACCGGCGCCGCCTCCGCCATCTCACACTCGCTCACCCGCCGTCGCCGCCAGATCGCCTTGGCGATCGTGGGAGCCACCAAGGTTTTTCTTGTGTAAAGTAGGAAGCCGCTACTCTAGGAGACGTACCCAAAAGAAGATAAACTCTATGGGACGCCACATATAAGCGGTGTTATCATCATAGACAGCTAATCATTGCAAGATTTGAAAAACTGTCATGCACATGACAGTGCACTCAGCCGATGATTGCTAATCCAGAGAATGCACCATCGGAAGATTCTAAAAAGAAGAAGATGCGTAGTACCATCGGAGGGAGGTTGAAACCGTTTTCCCACCCACTACCGCTGCGACGACAGCTCGGATTCGAAATTTGACGCGAAATCACAAAAGCACCTCACGGAAGAGTCCAATGGGCCCAAGATATTTTACGGCAAGCACCACAAGGAAAGAGGCGCTGATCAGCCCAAGGAAAAGATATCCAAGGGACCGAGGCAACGAAGCCTAAAAACGAGCTAACCATAGTTAGTTAGCCTTACCTTTCCCGCACGATACAGACCAAACCAGGGTTCCGCGTACGCCAACGGCGAAACCAAACCACTATCATCCTCTTCCTCGACCTCGAGCTCCCCCCCTCCTCCTCCATTCCTCTCGCACAGGATTCCCCAGATCGACGCCCGATTCCTCCCCAACCGCGCCAGGCGCACCGGACCCCCCGCCGAATTGGCCCCGTCCATGGTGTAATCAGGGGCCCCGAGCGCGCTGGCGATGGAGGCGCAGTGGCTCGCCGAGTACCCGCACCAGGCCGCCGACAACCGGCCGCGCAAGCGCCCCCGCCTCGCCTGGGATGCCGCGCCGCAGCTCTTCCCGCCTCCCAAGGTATCGCGCTCCCCGCTCCCCGCCTCGATCCGCTTCTGGGCGTGTCGTTAGGTGTTGGGTTATGGGCTAGATCTAGTCCTGGTTTCGTTAGGTTTGGGCGGGACGGCTCGATCCAGGTGCGGGGCTGGTGGTATGGCGGTTCTGCCATGTCGTTATTGCAGATCATCGGTGAGATTTTGCGAATTAGTGGAATAAGCTGAGGACAAGTTGCTGGTGCATAGAGAAATTTTGGATAGAAGGTGGGGATGGAGGACTGTGCAACCTCTGTGCTGCTCAATTTATGGGGCTGGCAGATAAAACCTGCTAATAATTATCGTATATATAACCGTCGATTAATGAATGTCCCATCTTTTGGAAGAACTCGTGAGCGTTACTCGATAAGCTGCTCTACTGGGCAGTGAATTTGAAGGATGCCAGGTGGTGTGTGGTCATTGCGCCACAAATCACGTGGCCGGCATTCAGCCGTTTCTGCGCCGCAAATCACGCAGCGGGCATTCAGCCGTTTCTCTTCAATTAAATTCTTCTACGCATGTTACCGGTCTAGCTATGTGTGGTCATTGCGCCACAAATCACGTGGCCGGCATTCAGCCGTTTCTGCGCCGCAAATCACGCAGCGGGCATTCAGCCGTTTCTCTTCAATTAAATTCTTCTACGCATGTTATCGGTCTAGCTATTTGTCGTTACTAAGAATATCACTGCTGGCTTTTGTAGGCAATCCCAATGCTATATTGCGGGCAGGAACTAATCAACGGTAATTTCACTACCGCTTTCCTGCCGCCGCCACCAATTTATTATGCTGGACCACCGCGGAATCTTTCGCCACCTTGGAGGCCGGATGACAAGGATGGACACTATGTTTTCACACTCGGCGAGAACCTTACGCCAAGATGTACTTTTCACAACTCAATCTTTTATGTATTTATTTTTGCTTGAACCGGTTGCTTGTTTTCTTAACACATTTAACTTCCTTTAGCTGCTTTATTTAGGTAATGTTTCTAGTGGTGAAGTGCTTGTAGTATTGAATGTTAATGTTAAATATGGGCATGAGGCTTTCATCTTTGTTATTCTGGCTTTGCATAATCATTTCCTGGTTTATCAGTCATTAACAACTCCCAGTAAACCATGATGATGTTTCCCTGAATCTCTTTCCTTGGCTCGTAACAAGTTTTCCATGTGCCATGGTCATGTCTTTTAGATGTGTGCTAACCGCTCAATACCTTCATGCCTTCTAGCTTCACTTAATGCTATATTTCTGTTTCACTGCCTCCGGAAGAGACAGTTTAAGTTAATTCTAAGCTCTCTCATTGTTTTCCTGTATGTCAATGCAGATAGGATACTCAGCAAGATGGGCGAAGGTTGGTTTGCTTCTCCTCCCTTGTCTTTGTTTGGAATGCTTAGTTTTGAAGTGAATAGTACAGCATAGTAAGACATTGTCTCCCACACACGTAAACTTGAGCCATTATTTACCCATTATCTGCCTTTCTAAACGGCTTACAGGGACCTTTGGGCAAGTTTTGGAATGCTGGGACTTGGAAAACCAAGAATCAGTAGCTATCAAGATTGTGCGTTCTCTGCAGAAATACCGGGAGGCTGCTATGATTGAAATTGACGTGCTTCAGAGACTTGGGAAGCATGATTTTACTGGTAGTCGGTAAGTAATTTACCTTCCTTGATTTAGTTCTTAACTGTATGTTGAGTTGATGGGTTTGCATGAATGGTTCTATGCCTGCAGTTGTGTGCAAATACGGAATTGGTTTGACTATCGTAATCATATATGTATAGTAAGTACATATGGATCAAGAAGATTATACTTATCTTTTATTTTATTGATGGCCTAGAGTTTAATCACGAGTTAATCACCTTTTCAGGTATTTGAGAAGCTTGGGCCAAGCTTATACGACTTCCTACGAAAGAATAGCTACCGTTCATTTCCTATTGATCTTGTTCGGGAGTTTGCCAGACAAATATTAGAGTCTGTTACATGTGAGTATTCGGTTTAATTCTGCAGTTTTCTGTATTAGACAAATTTCTGTTTCGTTGTAACCTTGCTGTGCTAAATTGTTCGTTTCTGTCTCTATATGCCAGTTTTAAGCACTTATAGTATTCTTCTTCCTTTGTGTTTAGAAATTCCGTTCCCAGACCCCACCTTGTGTGGGAGCTTTCAGGACTGGTGCCTATACATAACAATTCTATTTTTTTCTTACCTCTGCAGTTATGCATGACCTGCGGCTTATTCACACAGATCTTAAGCCAGAGAACATTCTCCTTGTTTCACCTGATACAATCAGGGTTCATGATTATAAGGTACTGAACTTTTAAATTAGAAGCTGTCCTAAATCTGAGATTTTCCGAATGTATACTTTTGTTTTTGATTCATTCTTTGGAGGTGATCCATTAGTTACTTGACGCTCTTTACTGCATGAGTAAATTTCTTTTTCATTCTTTCTAAACTCAAGTCTTCTTTTCTCCATGAAGATTCCTATACGCCCACCCAAAGATGGTTCTGTTTTCAAGAACCTTCCAAAATCAAGTGCTATCAAGCTTATCGATTTTGGAAGTACAACATTCGATCATCAAGACCACAATTATGTCGTGTCAACAAGGCATTACCGTGCCCCAGAAGTTATCCTTGGTACAAAGAACATTTTTTTTCTTTCGGTTCTCCTTAAATAGATAATACACCCTTCACTCAGTGACTTCATTTTATGACCACGTTGCTTTTTTTTTTGTTATATGCTATTCTGTTTGTAGGTCTTGGGTGGAATTATCCATGCGATCTTTGGAGTGTGGGATGCATTTTGGTTGAGCTCTGCTCGGTTAGTACACAATAGCTGCCATTCTGTACTTGACCTGCTTAATTTTTACCCATATCTAGTGCCAGTTATTGCGAATCTCCTGTTATTGTGAAATTTACTTTATCCTTTTGGTTTTGCATGGAAATTCTAGGGGGAAGCTTTATTTCAAACACATGAAAATTTGGAGCATCTTGCTATGATGGAGAAGGTTCTAGGCCCCCTTCCCAAACACATGATCGCCAGAGCTGAGTATGTATAAAAGAGCTTTATAAGTTTGTATGAACTGTTAAGATGATACCAGATGATGCGCATCCGGGCATATGCTGCTGCCTAGGTTCATCTGATGAATGCTAAGCTGGACAAATGGTTATTGACATGCATTGATTCATGCTATTTTGCAGTAGACGAGCTGAGAAGTACTTCAGGCGTGGACTAAGGCTTGACTGGCCAGAGGGGGCAGCCTCACGAGAAAGCATGAAGGCAGTATGGAAATTGCCTCGTCTGCAGGTAATTACTGTTTGACGTTGTCACTACTCTTGTCAGCACAACACATTTTTCTGTGCTTAAGGTATGGTAGATAGCTGATATTTTCTCTTGAGCAATTCTAATTCTAGTCATGGAATTTATGCAGAATCTGGTCATGCAACATGTCGATCATTCTGCTGGGGATCTAATAGATCTTCTTCAGGGGCTTCTTCGGTATGATCCTGATGAGCGTCTTAAGGCACGACAAGCTCTTCAACACCCTTTCTTTACCAGATGCCACAGAAGATGTGGTTACTGAGAGTATACTGAGATTGAAATGCTCAATTCTGTATTTCTTCATTTCGATGTGTAAGAGCTACCAAAAAAAATGGAAATGTTCTGCAGAAAATGAAATGTGCTAACTCACATTCTGTTCAATGATGTGAAAGGTAACTGTTGTATATAAAATGAGTTTGTTGACGGTTGATTTATTTAAACCAGGAGGTACTTTTTCAATTGATATATGCCTTAGAAATCCATACTAATTTTTCCCAGACTACTCAGTACTAACAGGTAGCATGCAGAAATCTCAAATCTCTAACTTGATGATAGTCACTGAGGATTAGGGGGATGCAGTGGCTGGCTTGCATGAAAGACTATTACAAATTTGATGGCGACAAACGGTGAGCACTCTGTCCATCTGATTCAGTCTAGCTGTATGCCTCAGACAATCTTAACAGGTAGTCTTGAGTGCATCTAGGATTTCATTATTATTTCTTCTGCAGCTGTTGACACTTTCCATTGAAATTCCTTTTCTTTTGTCGTGTCGGAGTGTCAATATGCCTGGAAGAAAATCCGAGAATGCTCAACTTCGTTAACACTAGTTGAAACTGTTTTTTTATAGCAATGAATGCTTGTCCCAGGATTGCTATGATTTTCTGTGGGCTGGTTAGCATCAACCATCTTACTGAGTCAGCTGGCTCTTCGCTTGGAGAGCTTACATGCAAATGAGTATACTGGCACCTCAAATTTGAAACTAAATCAAACTTAAACGAGTGGTATTATTTTTGGCTCCACCAGAATGGCAATCCTTGAGCCCGTTGCCCAACTTAGTTGGTGCTTTAATGATATTCTCTTAAAAGGCAACAGTATAATGCAAGTGGGCCATGTCAAGGGATCCACACTGATCCATCTTAGTTCTTTGAGTTATTTATCAATTAAAAGCTGCACTTGAGGCCTTGAGCGGTAGAACTGATTGGAAGTTAACTTTACTAACTTTTCTTCTTTGGAGTGGCGTTTTGTTGATTATTCCTTTGAGTATATTTTTGTTAACTTCTATTTTTTGAGTGGGTGTGTTTTTGTTAACTTGAAGTTGATTATTTTTTTGGAGATGCTGTTACTTTTTTTGGCATTATTCAAGTTATCTATTAGAAACTACTCCCTCCGTTCGGAATTACTTGTCTCGGAAATGGATGTATCTAGAACTAAAATACGTCTAGATACATCCATTTCTGCGACAAGTAATTCCGAACGGAGGGAGTATTATATGGTACTCCCTCCGTCCGGAAATACTTGTCATCAAAATAAATAAAAGAAGATGTATCTAGATGTATTTTAGTTCTAAATACATCCATTTTTATCCATTTTGATGACAAGTATTTTCGGACGGAGGGAGTAGGTAACTTTCTTTGTCTTGGCTATAGTGCTCAGAAAAAGAAAACCCCCTTGTATTTGCGGTCAAACTTTGACCTTTGATTTAACTACCAAAAAATAAGTTATAAACCACAAAAAAAGTATCATTGGAAACCTCTTCCTTATAAATTTTGTGACCTACAATTTATATTTTGTTAGTCAAATCTATGGTCAAAATTAGGCACAAAATACAAAGGTGCCAATAAATCTGGACTGAGGTAATATTCAGTATGGGTGAGGTAAACATTTTGATAAACAGACTCGTGGTAGAGTGCTAGTAACTGCTTAGACTCTTGGTAGAGTGCTAGTAACTGCTTACTGGTGACCTGCCTTTGAAGGTTTTAGGGCATGGTTTTCTTTAAATTGTTGTCCAATAAGTATATGTCTGATGAAACGTCTGAAGGTAGGACCACCCAATTTGTGAGTTATTCGTCTGGGTATCTTTTGAGCTGGAGCCTGGTTCAGAAGTCTAGTGACAATTTGTTCTTTAGAAACGGAACTGATCTGCAGAGAATGTGGATACATCATGAAAGATCAGGGTCTGCTTTGGCGTCTTCAATAATTCAGTAAGGCTATATCAACAAGGTAGTATGCTGTTTGAAGCTCATAAATTGGTGAAAAGAAGTATCTTTGCAGGGCAAGCGCATCAATTGTGCTATATCACGGTATAGTTTACATGAGTAGCTAGTTTACTGTCGTGCATCTGCTTCAAACCAGTCACAAGCTAATGCCCGATCACGTTATACCACATATGAATATATAAATATGTGCTACCTAGCCCTATCTTAAAAACAAGATGAATCCCAATAGCGCAGCTCCCATATCCTGGATCATGAACTCTTTTGCTGCATGGTGAAGCATTTTTCTCTCTTTGAAATGGAGGCAAATGATTTGCCTTGGGGCCTGGTTAATTAATGAAAAACCGGCCAAAAACCATTGCAAACCGATGAGTGGCACACACAGGGTACCCCATACACACCTCCCGAAAGAGGGCCTCGTCGAGACAGCGCACCAGCATCGTCATCATCACTTCTTCCCTAGAAGGTTGATCAGCTCTACCCCAGAAGGCCGAGGATCGTCTATGGCGAAGTCGGAGTCGTTTGCACAAAGTTGGATTGACATGGTGAATAATTTGTTAGGATTTAATTAATTCTCTTAATTAAAGGGATAATCCTCCCTATGTAATATCTCGTGCGGTTGTCTCGGCAACCATCACGACCCACTCTCACGCCCCTGCGAACGGACACATCTCTTCGTTCGCATCCGTTCACTTGTATATATACTGCGATCGTCAATGGAATAAGAGAAGGTTGATTCATTTGCCTCGTTTCAATCTAACACGTTATCAGCACGCTCGCCGTTGAGCGAGTCGATGGATTCGGCACCACAGCCCGACGTGCCGGCCTGGCCTCCCGCCGGTCTGGCTGCACCAAGGCTCGAGGCCGAACATCGACCCGGTGCTGGCGGCTCCGCCGCCGCCGTTCTGGTGCTAGGCGCATGGCTGGGTAGTATGCCTCCTGCATCACCATTTGTGGCGGTCGATCCGGTCGTCGCGGCGCCTCAGGAGGATGGAACCGTCGTCATCGATGATGAAGAAGTTGGGGAAGCGCCGCTGCAGCATCCAACCCAGGCGGTTGTAGAGGCCGATGGCAGCGCGCCGCTCCCGACGCTGCCGACGGTGGCGCGCATCGCGGCCGCACATCAAGTGCAAGTTCACGACGGCGACACGCTCGCCTTCGTGTCCGCGCCGGCCGGAGCCTCCGCCTTTGCCTTCAGATCTGGCGTGAGCGGTTCCACTGGCGCCACGGTCGTCGCCGATGTCGCACCGCCGAACCTGCCATTCCCGACGCCCGCAACTCCTCCGCCTTCGCCACGCATAGACGCTCGCCGCCGTCTTCTGGCCCTTGGCGTGCCGCTGACGAACCCGCCGTTGAGCAACTGCTCTGGCCGCGCTCGCACATGGAAGTCTAGCGGCGCTCGGGCTCGCGAACAGCCTTGCGTCGAGCACCCTGCTCCCTGGAGCTTCCTCGGACGAGGACGAGCGCGGCGGGAGAGCCACTCGCCGCCTGGTGCGGGACGGCGGCCGTCACCGCCGCTTCGTAGCAAGCCATCGCCACCACGGATTTGGTGTACGTAGGTGCTTCGACGGTCGGCGGTACGGGCTAGGCCGCTTCATTGGTCGCCGCCCCCGTGTCGGTCCGCCCCCGTCACTGCTCAGGGCCGACGAGATCGCCGGCCCAGCACTGGAAGTGCAGCCACCGGCGTTCTGGTGCTCTGCGCATGGGTGGGTTCTCTGCCCCATGCACGAGTACGAATCCGCCGCCGGCGAGGACGCTGTTGGGCAGTCGCCCACATCCGTCTTCGATTTTGGCTCCACCAGCGCCAGGGCCGCCGACGCCAACGCCTTGGCGCCGCGCCTTCCGTCTCCGACCCCTGCGGTTGTCGATATTGAGGGCGACACCCTCGCTACGTATCTGCGCTGCCCGGGGCCTCCATGTTTGCCTTCGGCTCCGGTGTGAGGAGCATGACGAGCGCCCCTGCCGCGTCTCCGTCTTTGCCGCACGCCACTGCCGATGTGCCCCGCCTGCCGTCCCCAACTCCGGACACGCCACCTCCTTCACCGCGCGCAAGGGCTCGCCGCCGCCTGCTGGCCCTCGGCCTCCCGCTGGCCAGCCCGCCGGCGAACTCGCCAACGAGCAACAGCGGCCACCGCGTTGGCACTTTGAGCCTGGCCGCGCTCGGGCTCGCGAACGGCGCCTCCAACGGCGTCACCCCGGGGACCCTGCTCCCTGGAGGATCCTCCGACGAGGAAGAGGGCGGCCGGAACACCGCTCGCCGTTGGTGAGCTCCGCTGCAGTGGTACTGGAGGATGGTGCGTGGTGGTCGCCGCTGTTTTCGGTGGAGGATTTGGGGATCGAGAGCCTGGGACTTGTTTCCTTTCCTCTCTCCTTATCCCTTTGACTGACCGGCTGACTGCATACGTGCCATGTGCATGCGGCAGGAAACACCAAGCAGACTTATACTTAATTAATTGTATAGCTTCGTCAGTACTAGTTCAGCTTATTAGCAAATTAGTCTGCTACAGTAGTTCTAGCAGTAATTTATTCCTGTTTAGACCCTGTTTAATTCAGTACATGTATCCAGTACTGTTTTCTGTTGAGTACACAAGTATTCCAGAATGTGATGTAATATATTTCCATGTTAAACACATGTCGAGATTAATTACATCTATTATTTGCAATTGAGTTTTTTTAAAACTTTTGCAAAAATAAATTCAGTGCCTCTTGAGTACTGATTTGCGATTGAGAATTTTCTTCTCTCGCAAAACAATCTCATTGCGATTGAGATTAATTTTCTCTCGTAAAATATTAATTCACTTTGCTGAATTATCTTGCAACTTGATACAACATCATCTCATTTGATTTGAGGTCCATGCAATTCAAGTTTTCACTTGAACATCAAGTTTACAACATCATTACTATTTGCACTAGTAGTGTATTTCTGTTGAGTATAATGTATTCCGGAATGTATGTATCTCCATGTTCGCTACATGTCGAGATTAATACGTCTATTTGCAATTGAGATTTTCAATTTCTTGCAAATATTGATGCAAAATTCAAAGTGATTTTCTTCAAATTGATGCTTGGGATCACAAGGTAGTGTGTAGATCTATTGCTTGTAGATCATATTTAGCAATTTGAGATCCACACTAATGGTTTCAAGATAACTTCTTGAAATACCCATTGGTTTTGCTAAGTTCATTACAACATCAACCATGATGGTCTTTAATTTACTGATCGTAAATTAATTATCTCTGGTTTACCCATGGCGGTAACATATGGCTATATAATTTGAGGCACTCACCCTCAATGGCCACCACTGCCCTCTCTGGGCCATGGACATCATGATCGCTCTTGTCTCTCATGGGATAAAGTGTGCAATCCAGGATTCACCTCTGGTTAAGAGCACACTGCTAACAGAAAATGGTGTCTTATATAACATAAGGCATTAGATTCGAATCTCAGCATCTGTTTATTCTGTATCAGCAATTCCTGGGATACAATGAACCTCAAGGGCAATGGTTTGAAACTCACTTCAAACCCTCAACCTGACACCATCAAGTTGTCACGAAACCCTATGAGCATGGAGAGCATGATGGTTGAATATGCATCAACCGACGTGTTTGGAGACTATACATTTAGTCCCTTAGTCTCCTCAGTGATCTATTTATTTATGTCCATTTATGATGTTCTAATAAGAACATGATTATTGTTGTTATCATGTATTGTATATCACAATATACCGTATCAATCTGATGAAAGATGTTTTGTGCCATGTGGACATATGCACCACAAACTCTATACTCAGGGAAGTGAAATGTTTCCACTCTCGTTGAGAGAAAGGAGATATTTTAAAATCGTTAGACGCGATGAGGTATTTGTTGGCTCAACTCGAGTCATATTTACTGTCCCTGTGGGTACTCGAGTAACATCAGGATGCTTTATTGCTTCCGGGTTTAACTCGTACCCTACTAAACTATAGAGGTATCCGTTAAAATAGTTTCCATAGTGAAATTTATGATGACAACAAAGAGGAATATCTTCTCTTTACCATATGCAACGGATATGGCAAGCACATTCCCTTTGTATCATCATGGTGGTACTACACATACTACAAAAACCGTAGCACATGTTGCGTACGGGATAGTTTTCCAGAGTGTCTTTTGCATGACAAATTTGGCATTCCAGTTTTTGGTCATCATTGACATTGGGTTGAAACCGAAACTATCAGCAATTCCAATGATTTATGATTATTATGATGCTAAATTCTAACAACATTTGGATTTTATGTGCACTACAAGTGACACAGGGAAGCTAATTTTAAGGTCCGCACACCTTAAAGTCTATGCTGAACCACTCAGACTCCTTGAATGCATCAAGTTGAGGTAAGTGGCTCTTCCCATCCATTGACTAGACTATTCAGGTATTCCATGGTTTTAAAAGACATATCTACATGATGGTCTTAAGTGTGTGCTTTATTCACACGAAACCGTTGGCTTTATCCTGACATTGATTTCAAGTAAATCAGATAGAAATCATTGCAGAATTCTCCTTGAGTGCCTCCTCTATGGCTCTCGGATTGAAGTTTAGCAATTTGTCTTAATGTCTAGTCTCAAAATGGTTTGGTAGAATCCCATCCAAAGAATTGAGCTCATTGCATGATCTTTACTTTGAATTGCAACTTACCAACTTTACGTTGGAGTCATGTAGTCTTACACACTCATGACCAAACTGCATATATTATTCCCCTCTATCTTTGATACGTGGAAATCTACCAAGTATTTCCTATCTGCGGTAATTCGGTTACACACCGATATCACCACCCGGCATACATCATTGGCCCCTCAACATATAGTTGGGATCTATGTGAGGAATAATTGTATTTCTGTCAATACCTTCGAGCCCCTCGCATGAGGAGTTATTCAAGGCCAGTATGCTGATTCATGAGGAATATTTCCAGGCATTAGGGGGAGAATTCAAGTACCATAAAGAATGCCAGGAAATTAGTGGAATGTTCAACACATTTCTGCCTCAAATCCACATACTCAAAGATCTGAACCATGCGTTCAGAAGATTTGCAACACATTGCAACTAACCTGCCAGATTCATTTACTGACTATAAAGGTGTCACGCAATCCTACAATCCTGCAAAAATATGTCGGAAAGAGTGGAGGTACCAACTAAAACCACTCAACTCCCCGTTCAAAGAAACAGGGGGAGAAGTACGACAATAGTACATCAGGATTCAGCTTCTTGCAAGCAAGGATATCAAGGCCTCTGAATCAGTAAATGCATGTCAATTTTACGTTGACAGACACCTAATGGGTAGTATACACCCAGTGGACGGGAAACCTCCACCAACCCAGGTCATAGTGCACACAATGACCGGGACATCGGAATATCCGGCTCAATCGCATTGGGAAATCGCGAGAAGTCACTATGGGTAACGATATTTTCATCAACTATATATTGATATATAGATTCTGGAGAATTATATAACCGGAAGTCTACAATTGTCGACATACATTTCTCAACTAGATTGCAAACACCTTTCAAATGATTCAGATCCAAAGACCATGGCCATGGCAAAGTGTGAAGAACACTCGGACTGAACTCAAACAAAGGGTGTAATCTAGGTAGAAATGATCTTGCTCAATAATGGGAAGGTATTCATAAACAATACCTACACCGGTTTTTTTTCTGGAAACAGAATTGAGAACAACGAGGTGGTGAAACAAAGAGCAAGTACTGTAGCACAAGGGTTCACGCAGATACCCAACTATTCTCCGGAGGTGGAATCTCATTCCGATAACTTATATCATTGGCAGTTCAAAATCATCTATCTCTGCAGTTGATAGATGTAGTGATCACATATCCATGTGGACCACTAGATTCAGACATATATGATTGATTTCCGATGAAATCTCAAATCTGAATCGAAATACAAAATGCAACATACATTGTGTAAAAATCAGTAAGTCGCCATACGACTTATTGTTGTCGGTACATATGGTACAACCGACGTAGTGAGTTCCTTATTCACAAGGATTACTCCTACAATGATGATTATCCATGTTTGTGTGTCTGCAATGACGACACATGTAATCATCTAATGACGGAGTTTAAATGAAGGATTTGGCTAAACCAAAACACCGCTCGTTGCTACAACTTGAGCACCTTCATTCATGCATTATGGTATACTATGTTGTCTATATCCATGATATATTGGAGAAATTCATTGTGGACAAATCTTATCCATCCATAACTCTCATGGTAGTTCATTCTCTAGACATAGAGAAAGATCTATTACCAAGAGATGATGGAAATTAGATATTGGGACTCAACGTTCCATAATGCCATTGGATCCACCAAACACAATTGGTTGGTACTCAAGAATATCTCTCGATATCTTCAAGGCATGAAACATCTTGTCCTGGTTTTTCAGTTTCAGAGAAATCTGAACACCAATATCATTGGATATATCGATCAGATCCCCACTATGTCAGATCGTAAACAAGCTTAGTGTTCCTACTTGGTGTGGTAGCACCCTCATGAAGAGTCTTCGAAACAGACCTCATGGCTACATCCACCAACCATTATCTCAACGATAATGTTTCTCGTGTTGCCCGGATGCAAACAGGTTACATAATAAGCAATATCACTATATTGCATATCTTGCAAGTCAAATCATGCGACTGATTTGTTCAGCGGGTCACTACCAACTTCTATGTTTTGGTAGGTGACGACTTCGAATTTTGCAAGAATCAGGGGGAGTATCTTCCTGAATTGTTCCTGTTCAATGCATCATATTATACTCTTTTTCCCTTCATGAGTTTACTTTACAGGTTCTCATAAAGGTTTTTAATGAGGTAATATCAACATGAGATCATATGTCATACTTTCTGTTTCCCCACCGGGGTTTTTGGGAAAGTATATATGACATATTTATTGTGCTCTAAACTCTATGAGTTTTCTCGTATTGAGTTGAAAGAGACAGCAAACATTATATGTTGCGGCATTTTCTCCTTATTTTTCCCACTGGGTTTTTTGAAGGAGTTTTGGCAACATATCGTACACTATACTCCTCATATTTTTCCCACAGGGTTTTTGGAGGAGATTATTCCAAGGATGGTCGATCGCAAGCACAAGGAAGGATTAGGGGGAGTGTTAGGATTTAATTAATTCTCTTAATTAAAGGGATAATCCTCCCTATGTAATATCTCGTGCGGTTGTCTCGGCAACCATCACGACCCACTCTCACGCCCCTGCGAACGGACACATCTCTTCGTTCGCATCCGTTCACTTGTATATATACTGCGATCGTCAATGGAATAAGAGAAGGTTGATTCATTTGCCTCGTTTCAATCTAACATAATTGATGTCAGCTGTAAAGAAGTCCAGTCTGGAGAAATTATTTGAATGTGCCATCTTTCTTGGTGCCTTCTAGTTAAAAATTACAGTACAATTTCATGGGGATGCATTTTCAGTCGAAGTAGTACAGTAGTATTTTTCGCTGATTTGGTACATACACTGATTTGGTACATGCCGACATGCCTGATTAGCTGTCGGCTCGTAGCATGTACAGGAGACTTCTTCCTTGCACACAGACACTTCAGTCTCCTTCCACCAGAAGATAGCAAAAATGCTATGACGATGGGTAGACATCAGCTGTGATGTTAATGGTGAGAGTGAGATAAAGCTAGTGGATCCGCCATCCATGGGGTGTATCCTGCTCGATCTTGGCTCAGAGAGGCGCATCTAAGGATGGCTAATTGGCTATGGGTTGGGTTTGGCCCGCTTTGAACTACATCAAATCAAAACCCAAATTTAAAGGCATTCTTTGCCCACCTATGAAAGAAACCATGGGCATGGCAACATGACTTCCTGCTGTCTAAAATTGATTACACGGGCGATGACCCCAAATTGTGCTGAGGCCAAACAAAGCCCGTGCATTGACCAGGTTTTCTTCCCTGATCATGGCGCGTGGCGGTGCAGTGGTTGGCATGACCACGACGTGTATGTGCGTGGATGTTGTGACCCTGGGGTGAGCTTGTCGGCACAACTTCGAGAGTGGGAGGGGACAACTTGAGTGTTGGTCGACACGGAGCTCTAGGCGTCTGTGCTCGATGACTGGCGATTGCTTTGGCCATGAGGGTGGCGCAAGCCAAATAGGTGGAGCAGCTTAGCCAGATTTGGGTCACCCTGCTTGGATATGTGAATGAGGTTGTGGATTATGTGTGGCAATGACTAGGGATGGCTCACCAGTGGCATTAGTGTGTGGGGGCGGCCATGAGAGGTGATGGGGTGGTCCAAATGTGATTGATCCATCCTATTTAGCCCCGGTCGGGGCTTGGTCATTGGTAGTGTTCAGAAGCAATGGTGCCCTTTGCTCCGGATCTGGCATGGGCCATGACTTGCGTGGGTACCAGAGCGGTTGGTTGTGTTGTGCATTGTGTTGATTGTGTAGATGGTGGGCCACCGGTTGGTGGGGGTTGGCGCGGTCACCCTCAAACATTGTTACTCGTGGTGATGTGTCATGGATGGAGGATGGTGCCATTTTTTGGCGGTGGGTCGGGCGGCCATGCGGCTTCAGGTGTCGTGGTGGTCATTGGCCATGGCAAGATGCATGGCTCGCGTGGCTATTGCGGCTAGAGCAGATGAACATGCATATGATGTGTTTAGTGAGCTCTAGGTGAAAGGCTAATACCAACTTGAGATGGTGCCGGCGCCGGCGATGTTCTTAGACGTCATTGGCCTCCTTTGAGGCATTGTTGTAGATCCCCTTCACCTCACTCGTCATTTGGATCTCGAACTCCCCTACCCAAGTTTTGGCCTTGGTCAGAGTGGACATTTATGTCGTTCCCGTTGCTTTCCCCTTGGGAGGTCCTATTAAGGAGTATTAGTATTTTTTTTGAAGCTAGTATTAGTATTGATTAGCTATCCTTATGTATTGATTAGCTATCCTTATGTATTCATATATTAGTCTAAAGTCTCTTCTGATAACATATTCGTTCCTTGAGCTGTGCTATCAATTACCTATCATGTTGGTCCTCTTAACACATAATTTGAGAGGATCAATTACCTATCATGTTGGCACAGGTCCAAGCTTGCGTACACAGAACGCTTCAGCCATAGTTGGCCCAAGCCAGCTACGGTGTGCATTAGCCGGCCACTAGTGCTAAAGGTTGATTGTGATTGTTAGAGTAACGAGAGACAACCATCGAGAGAGATAGAGGGACAAAGTGAATCGGTGTTCTCATTGATGATGGGATTACACATATATATAGCCCCCGAAGGGGTGCGTCCGAAGGGACACGAGACAACCGCCTCGATTAGGAAAAGCAGGGATTTATAGGATTAATTAAATCCTAACACTCCCCCTAATCCATGCTTGTTAGTGTAAGTATCATCATCTTGAAAAAGCTCCTCCAAAAACCCTGTGGGAAAAATATGAGGAGATAGGTGTTCCATATGTTGCTAAAACTCCTTCAAACCCAGTGGGAAAATAAGGAGAAAATGATGCAACATATAATGGTTATTGTCACTTTTAACTCAATACGAGAAAACACATAGAGTTTAGAAGACAATAAATATGTCGTGTATACTTTCGTAAAAACCCCGGTGGGGAAAACAGAAAGTATGACATATGATGTCATGTTGATATTACCTCATTAAAAACCTTTATGAGAACCTGTAAAGTAAACTCATAAAGGGAAAAAGAGTATAATATGATGCATTGAACAGGAACAATTCAGGAAGATACTCCCCCTGATTCTTGCAAAAATTTGAAGCCGTCACATACCAAAACATAGAAGTTGGTAGAGACCCGCTGAACAAATCAGTCGCATGATTTGTCTTGCAAGATATGCAATATAGTGGTATTGCCTATTATGTAACCTGTTTGCATCCGGGCAACACAAGAAACATTATCGTTGAGATAATGGTTGGTGAATGTAGCCATGAGGTCTGATTTAAAGACTCTTTATGAGAGGGCTACCACACCTAGTAGTAAACTAAACTTGTCTACGATCTGATATAGTGGGGATCTGATCGATGTATCCAATGATATTAGTGGTCACATTTCTGTGAAACTGAAAAACGAGGACATGATATTTGATGCCTTGGAGATATCGAAAGATATTCTTGAGTACCAACCAATTGTGTTTGGTGGATCCAATGGCATTATGGAACTTTGAGTCCCAATATCTTATTTCCATCATCTCTTGGTCTATATAGATCTTTCTCTACGTCTAGAGAATGAACTACCATGAGAGTTATGGATGGATAAGATTTGTCCACGATGAATTTCTCCAATATATCATGGATATAGACAACATAGTATACCATAATGCATGAATGAAGGTGCTCAAGTTGTACTAACGAGCGATGTTTTGGTTTACCCAAGTCCTTCATTTAAACTCCGTCATTAGATGATTACATGTGTCGTCATTGCAGACATACGAACATGGATAATCATCTTTGCAGGAGTAATCCTTTTGTATAAGGAACTCACTATGTCGGTTGTACCATATGTACCGACAACAATAAGTCTTATGGTGACTTATTGATTTTACACAATGTATGTTGCGTTTTGCATTTCGATTCAGATGTGAGATTCCATTGGGAATCAATCATATATGTCTGAATCTAGTGATCCATATGGATATGTGATCACTACATCTATCAACTGCAAAGATAGATGATTTTGTACTGCCAATGATATAAGTTATCGAAAGAGATTTCACCTCTGGAGAATAGTTGGGTATCTGCGTGAACCCTTGTGCTACAATACTTGCTCTTTGTTTCACCACATCGTTGTTCTCAATTCTGTTTCCAAAAGAAAACTGGTGTAGGTATTGCTTATGAATACCTTCCCATTATTGAGCAAGATCATTTCTACCTAGATTATACCCTTTGCTTGAGTTCAGTCCAAGTGTTGTTCACACTTTGCCATGGCCATGTCTTTGGATCTGAATCATTTGAAAGGTGTTTGCAATCTAGTTGAGAAATGTATGTCGACAATTGTAGACTTCCGGTTATATGATTCTCCAGAATCTATATATGTATATATACAATTGATGGAAATATCGTTACCCATGGTGACTGTCCGCGATTTCCCAATGCGGTTGAGTCGGGTATTCCGATGTCCCGGTCATTGTGTGCACTATGACCTGGGTTGGTGGAGGTTTCCCTTCCACTGGGTGTATACTACCCATTAGGCGTCTGTCAACGTGAAGTTGACTTGCATTTACTGATTCATAGGCCTTGATATCCTTACTTGCGAGAAGCTGAATCCTGATGTACTATTGCCGTACTTCTCCCCCTGTTGCTTTGAACGAGGAGTTGAGTGGTTTTAGTTGGTACCTCCACTCTTTCAGGCGTACTTATGCAGAATTGTAGGATTGTATGACACCTTTATAGTCAGTAAATGAATCTGGCAAGTTATTTGCAATGTGTTGCAAATCTTCTGAACGCATGGTTCAGATCTTTGAGTATGTGGATTTGAGGCAGAAATGTGTTGAACATTCCACTAATTTCCTGGCATTCTTCATGGTACTTGAATTCTCCCCCTAATGCCTGGAAATATTCCTCATTGAATCAGCATACTGGCCTTGAATAACTCCTCATGCGAGAGGCTTGAGGTATTGACGGAAATACAGTTATTCCTCACATAGATCCCAACTATATGTTGAGGGGCCAATGATGTATGCCGGGTGGTGATATCGGTGTGTAACCGAATTACCGCAGATAGGAAATACTTGGTAGATATCCACATATCAAAGATAGAGGGGAATAATATATGCAGTTTGGTCATGAGTGTGTAAGACTACATGACTCCAACGTAAAGTTGGTAAGTTGCAATTCAAAGTAACGATCATGCAATGAGCTCAATTCTTTGGATGGGATTCTACCAATCCGTTTTGAGTCTAGACATTAAGACAAATTGCTAAACTTCAATCCGAGAGCCATAGAGGAAGCACTCAAGGAGAATTCTGCAATGTTGTCCATCCGATTTGCTTGAAATCGATGTCAGGATAAAGCCAATGGTTTCGTGTGAATAAATCACACACTTAAGACCATCATGTAGATATATCTTTTAGAACCATGGAGTATCTGAATAGTCTAGTCAATGGATGGGAAGCGCCACTTACCTCAACTTGATGCATTCAAGGAGTGTGAGTGGTTCAGCATAGACTTTAAGGTGTGTGGGCCTTAAAATTAGCTTCCCTGTGTCACTTGTAGTGCATATAAAATCCAAATGTTGTTAGAATTTAGCATCATAATAATCATAAACCATTGGATGGTGATAGTTTCGGTTTCAACCCAATGTCAATGATGACCAAAAACTGGAATGCCAAATTTGTCATGCAAAAGACACTCTGGAAAACTATCCCGTACGCAACATGTGCTACGGGTTTTGTAGTATGTGTAGTACAACCATGATGATACAAAGAGAATGTGCTTGCCATATCCGTTGCATATGGTAAAGAGAAGATATTCCTCTTTGTTGTCATCATAAGTTTCACTATGGAAACTATGTTGACGGATACCTCTATAGTTTAGTAGGGTACGAGTTCTACCCGGAAGCAATAAAGCATCCTGACGTTACTCGAGTATCCACAGGGACAGTAAATATGACTCGAGTTGAGCCAACAAATACCTCATTGCGGCTAGCAATTTTATAATATCTCCTTTCTCTCAACCAGAGTGGAAACATTTCACTTCCCCGAGTATAGAGTTCGTGGTGCATATGTCCACATGGCACAAATCATCTTTCATCAGATTGACCCCCGTAGAAATCTATATATAGACATGAAGATTTTCAATATGAAAAACAACATCAGATATATAGAGTACAAAGAAATATATTTGTACCAAAGTGCTGATACGGTATATTGTGATATACAATATATGATGACAACAATAATCATGTTCATATTAGAACATGAGAAATGGACATAAACAAATTGATCACTAAGGAGATTGAGGGACTAAATGTAGTCTCCAAACATGTCGGTTGATGCATATTCAACCACCATGCTCTCCGTGCTCGTAGGGTTTCGTGACAACTTGATGGTGTCAGGTTGAGGGTTTGAAGTGAGTTTCAAACTATTACCCTTGAGGTCCTTTGCGTCCCGGTGGCGTGGCTTGGATTGCACGCGCTATCCCATGGGATGCAAGACTGATCTTGATGTCCATGACCCGCTTAAGTAAGTTGTGGCCATCGAGGGCAAGAGCCTCAAATTGTTAGTCATCTATTACTTATAGGGGCAAGCCAGAGATAATTAATTTACAAGAAGTAAATTAAAAAATCATCATGGTTTTGTAATAAGAATGCAAAAATTTGACTCAAGTGTATAACTTGAAAGTGCTCAACCTCAATTGTGGGAACATAACACATTGAAGATCATACAGATCTCACAGTAATAGAGGTAGTTTGCTCATGGGCATTAGAACCAACTCATTACCTTGTGTTTTCCAAATATAATGAGGGAGATGTTATTGTCAAAATTTTACAAGTTTATTGCGCGGGAGAAATTAATCTCGACCGCTGTGACATGTTCACGAAGAATGGCAATGTGGTAAACACATAGAACATATCATCTCCGGTGGAAAACCGGTAATTTATTTATATTACAGATTGTGTAATATAAATATATCTTAACGGTGCAAAATTAATAGATTTCAAGAAAGGTGGCTCAAAATCATTAGTGTGGCTCTCAAATTGCTGAGAATGACACCATGAATTTTGCATATGTATTTGCAAGAAATTTAAAATCTCGATTGCAAATAGATGTATTAATTTCACATGTGGTTAACATGGAAATAGATACATTATAGAAATATTCCGGAAGACATTATACTCAACGGAGAAAACAATACTGTAAAAATACCGAATTTATGTTTGCAAGAGATTAAAAAAAAATCTCAATTGCAAATAGATGTAATTAATTTCAACACGTGTCAAACGTGGTAATATATTACATCAACTTAGGATCTGAAATACATCCGTACTTCACAGAAATTAGTACTATAATAGTTGTACTGAATTTAACAATCTAAACAGGAATAAAACTACTACTTGAACTAGTGTTATTTGCTCACATACCGAACTAGTACTAATGCATCGATCAAGCAAATAGCAAATAAAGAAATCCTGTTGATGCCTACTGTCGGCAGCACATGGGTGCCCAGCGACATGGGTGCACATGGGCTCCAGGCCACGTAGGGCAATACGGCCCTGGTCAAAGGAGTGGATAAGGAGAGCCAACCGAAGAAAGAAAAAAAAATCCCAGCGATTCATCCCCAAACTCCCGATAGAACCGAGACAGACATCTCCATGGTCGCATTACAGGTGACGGGAGGAGCTCCACCGCGCCTGTCCTCGTCGGAGGATCCTCCGGGCAGTGAAGTGCCCGGCGCGACTCTGTTGGAGACGCCGTTCGCGAGCCCAAGCGCGGCCGGGCTCCACGCGCCGGCACCGCGGTCCGACCGCTTGAACGCGAAGCCGACGGCGGGCTGGAGAGGGTGGCCGGCGTCAGGGACGGTAGGCGCAGTGGCGGCCACGGGCAAGGCCGGGCGGCGGCCAGTCGAGGCCGGGCGGAGCGGGAGCGGCAGCCGACCTGGAGGCCGTGGTCCCGCAGCGGAGGTCTGCCGCGGTGCGGGCGCTGCAGCCTGTGCAGGGGAGGAGGCCTGGGCGCCTCGATCCATGGGATGGCGCTGCACGCCATGGCAGGGGCGAGGCGTAAGACCACGGTGGTGGGCGCTGCACCGCTGCCGCTATTGCTGCTTATCGCCAGGGCGGCGCGGATGGGCGCGTGAGCGCGCGGGCGCGGCCGAGGCGCGGGGCGGCAGCCAGGCGGCGATGGCGCGAGGCGTGGCGGGGCGGAGTCGGCTGCGACCTGGCTCGGGCGGGCGTGCTCACGACCTTGTGCGGGCGGCACGCGAGGCGCGGCCGCGGAGGCCGCGGAGCGGCGCAGACGCGGCCACGGCCGGCGGTGAGGACGCGAGGCCCCGCTGTGCGCCAGTCGTATTCGCTCAGGCCATGCAAGCGCCATGCTCCGTCACCGTGCCGGGTTCAGCGCCAAGGACGCCATGGCCGTGGCCTGGATCGGGGCTGCATGCCGGTCTGAGATCTGGGTCATCTGCAACCGCCGCCCAATCAGTGAGGACGAGCGCTGTCGAGAACGACTCCATCGGGCATAGCAGCGGTTGCTCTCTCGGCAGAGCGTGCTGATAACGTGTTAGAGTAACGAGAGACAACCATCGAGAGAGATAGAGGGACAAAGTGAATCGGTGTTCTCATTGATGATGGGATTACACATATATATAGCCCCCGAAGGGGTGCGTCCGAAGGGACACGAGACAACCGCCTCGATTAGGAAAAGCAGGGATTTATAGGATTAATTAAATCCTAACAGTGATGATGTCCATATCTTTATCTGTTATCCTCTTGATAGTTTGATATTCCAAGCATAAGCCTCAAGCAAAAATTGTAGGTTGTGAGGACATATATTGATCAAATATGTTGACTATATCATCTCCTCCAGCTGGTTGTGCAGCGCAGCAGTGCTAACAATCTCCCCGCAATAATAATAATAATAATCTCTCATATAGCCATCTTGAGAAGCCATTGAGATGTAACAACCTCTCATTTATTAATTTGATTTTTTTTGCGGGGATTATTGATTTGATTTAGCAATAACTGGCCATCAAACTCTCCCTCAAAAA
>LR738714.1:450551545-450563439 GCA_902687465.1 Secale cereale
CCCCATCTGAATATTTTCCATTTTCTATTGATTTTTCTCCATCACAGGAGCGATCTCAATTCAGAATTTCTGTTTTCAATACCTTGCAAATAATTTTACTTAATTCGTTGAAGAATTCATAAATTTGATGGAACACCCACTTGTCCACAAATGATATAAGAGGATAAGCACCACAAACAAATATGGAAATTGCAAACATTCTGATCTCAGAAGCTTCCACTTACCAAAGATCTATTGCCACTGCGACGGGAGAATACTCACAAACATCTCTTTCAGATTTTCATCTTCTGTCATTTGTTCCAAAATCCTGTCATCGGAAATAAATTCTGATGACAGGTTGCACTCCGCAGGCTGTGGCTCACTTGAAAACAGCAATTTGGACA
This sequence comes from Secale cereale, assembly GCA_902687465.1. Taxonomy (NCBI): domain Eukaryota; kingdom Viridiplantae; phylum Streptophyta; class Magnoliopsida; order Poales; family Poaceae; genus Secale; species Secale cereale. The sequence goes on from LR738714.1 coordinate 450,551,929, forward strand.
TTTGTTCCTTCTTAGCTTGTGTGTCATATTTGGCCTTCTCTTGTGTTCCTTCTGCGATTAGATTGTACGTATGGACAATCTTTTGCTGACCAATTCGATATGCACGTCCAATCGCCTGCCTTCCGACAGAAGGGTTCCACACAACATCAAGGAGCACCACACGCGACGCTCCAACGAGGGTGATACCTTCTCCACACGCCTTGGTCGATGCAAGCATCACCTTGGCCTCGCTCTCCACATCATTGAAGGCCACCATCAAGGCTTTGCGGGTTTTAACGGAGACATTTCCACTCATATACATGATCTCTTTGCCTTTAGTCCAGTTGAACTCTTTCCTCAGCTGTTCCATGATCAATTCCAATGGTTCAAGAAACTGGCTAAACACAAGCACTCGCTCTTTTAAAGCTTGACATAGACGCACAACCTCGTACACAAACCTCGTCTTAACTCCTTCACTTGGCTTCAGCCGTAACCTCTCCAATGGAAGCTCTTCCACAACAGATATTACTTCTTTTGGCAACTTTTTCATGCCAGCAATGAGGGACGGATGTACAGACGCAAGAGATATCTTGTATTCTGACTCAAAAGTGCCGCCATTTTTCTTTTGTTTTTCAGAACGTTTGCCACGTGTCTTATGTTTCTCCATCATTGCGATGATCCTCTTCTGGCTGGGAAGAGGATTCAGAATCACAACAGATTCTCTTAGTCCTTTAAGAGATTTATGAAGAATGTCGCCATTATGAATGTGCACAAAAGGGTCCAATTTTTTTCTGATCTCGTCTACCATCGCATCTGTCACGTTGTGTAGTTTCGAAGAAGGAAAGAAATCCATGCCTTGATAATTCGCAGGAAGTAACAGGCTAAAGATAGTGCGAAGCTCTTCAAAATTATTCTGAAACGGAGTCCCTGATAGGATTATCCGTTTTTTCGTACGAACTTCAGCAAGAGCCTTCCAAATATTGCTCTCCTTGTTCCTTGGCGTGTGTCCTTCATCAAGGATCAGCAAGTCAGGCCTTTGAAAAAGCATCTGCCTCAGCTTGTCACCATCATTGCCTTTTCCTTTGGTGAGCTTCGAGAACAGGTTGTAACTGAGTCCAACGATGCTACTCCCCTCAGCCCATGATCGCAATTTCAGCGCGCGCATATAATTCTTGTCAATGCTGCTTATGGACAGCCTCCGGGCCAATTCCTTATCATTCGAGGCCAGTTTTTCGACGGTTTTATCTCCATGCCAGTGGATATCTCTGGAATTTACTATGTGGAAAGGTATCTTCACATTCCACTTTCTGAACTCAGTTTCCCATGTGTCAAGCATCCCCTTGGGGGCAATGATCACCGGAAAACACTGCGGAAAAAGCTCGAGGTAAGATTGAACAAATGTGATTGCTAATCTGGTCTTCCCCGTCCCTGGGGCGTGAGAGATCACACAGCCACTTAGTGTATCAGTTTTCACAATCTTCTTCACCTCTTCAATGTCAATACCTCCGGCCAGTTTCTTCCACATGAATTCAAAGGCTTCCTGCTGGTGTGGGAACATGTCTTCTCGGACACCAGGAATGAGATTCCATACAGGGCCACTTTTATGACTGCCAATGCTGTACTCTCCTTCATACCCCATTGTTGTTAGGATGCCATTAACAATATTATCCATGTTCAGCTCGCGAGCTGTTGGTTCCCTTTCCGCTGAATAATTCCCCTAAATTGAGTGAAAAAAGTATAGGAATCATATGAGTCGATTAAAAGAAGAATTGATGTTTACGGTGAGATCTAAGCAGGTATTTGAAAAAAATGTTGGATAGCGCAGTGCCTTACCATAGGGGGCATTACATATTTAATTTCAAGAACAAAGCTGCAGTGCTTGCACCAAGTTCCAATTTGGTCATCGGTAACTAAATCATGCTTCCCTTGACTGCATAAAGTTTTTTGGTCTGATGGAATATCTTGCCCCTGGCTCTCCTCAACCTGAAATCCAAGATGTAAGGACTGCTTATATCTGAACAGTTAATTGGAGATGATCACAAATACAAAATTTACACGATTACAGAACTTAGCATTTGTGGAATATTTAACATGTTTGAATTCGATTTGCGAAATGAAATAGAAGGCTTTTGTTTAAGCTTACGGGTGAAAGCTCACCCACCTGGGTTCGATCCACAGGGGAGACTCATTTCTATCTAACTAACGGACTGTTAAATGAGGTACTCTTCCCCCTTTAGCCAACATTTTAAATTGAAGGCCTTTGTGCTGCAAGAAAAGTAACTTTGGTGGTATTTCATATGACCCACTAGCTTCTATCTATACTATCAAAACAGGGGAGAGCCCCTTTTTGGAAACAGAAAAAAAAGAACATTTCATTACATGGCAGTTGCTAAAAAAGGCAAAACTTAATTATTACCTGAGACGAAAAAAATACAGAACACTAACAGTTATCGACTAATGACAGAAATGGCTCATTGAGGTATTAATCCATGGTTCTTGTACCCCGCATCAGAAATGCAAAATTCACAGGTAGAACTTAACATTTGTGAACTATGAAACATGTTTGCATTTTATTTGTCAAAGAGAACTAAGGGCAACTCAGCAGAAGGCTTTTGTGTTTCAAGCTACCCCTGAAGATGCAAGGGCTATTCTTAGTCAGAGCAGTTTGGTGCACTTCATACTCATATGATTCATTAGCTTCTGTATAGCATCAGAACCGGGAATACTCCCAATTTTCCAAAAAATGACATCACAGAGAAAACCATTTCATTGCACAACAGTTGCTAAAAGTGGTAAAACTCAATTATCACCTGAGCAAAATAAGAAACTACAGAACACGATACCGTTATTGACTAATAATAACAGAAATGGTTCATTGAAGTGTTAATCCCAACCTCTCACACCCTGCATCGGTAGGTTCCAAGATAAACTTTACAGCAAAATGCAAGTTATCCTTGGATGCCAACTCAGGAAGTTATCTTTTACAAATTGGTTTGGCATTATCTTTATGTAATCCTTTTAGGAAAAACAGTGGGGTGATTCTATGTAGGTCTTGAAGATTAGTAACTGCTTGTTCGCTGCGTCGTCAAGAGAATATTCTAAAACTATTCTAAAACTCAATATTTTTAGCCATTTAATGTATGCCTTCTTAATGTCAACATCTGCAGGAGAATGCCATAAGTGTTAATACAAGGCATAGCAAAAAAAAGGTGTTAATACAAGGCACTTAAGCACGCCTAGACTCTAGCAAAATGCCTCAAGCGTGCAGTTCGGTCAAAAAAGCACATGGCGGTGGCAAAACGCACAATTAACGCATGACACTTTTTTAAATTTTGTCCCAGGTTCAACTTGTTTCGACAGGGATCTAGATGATACCCCAGCTAGCAAAGCCTACAAAATACTCGACAGAATAAAGATTGAAAGAGTCGATAGATCAGATTCACACGCAGTGTTATTTACTACAGTAACATGAAAGAACTCTTGCCAAACTAAACTGAATACCTCTTATGCGCTCCTGCAGAAAATAAACTACAAACTTGAAATGAAATTTTCAGGATTCTAAAGCGGGGCGAAAGCCTGTTTCTAGGACTATTCTACAGCAAACAATAGCACTTTAAAGCAACTTATCAAACCACATCTTGTTTCGTTCCTTTATTGTTCATTTTGAATGCATACTCAACGCAATAACGGATCCCATAGAAGCAACCATGTACATCTAACTTAGTAGCAAATCAAACCGCATTATTCATACGTAGACGATGCATAACATCGTGTGTGTTTTCCCGGTGGATCAAAAAAATTGAACATAGAGAAACCATCTTTAGAGAAAAAAAAATCTGTGTTTTAGGAACATCGGTCTTTAATTGCAGTGAGTTTATTCTCCAGCATGGATCTTTGCTGGAGAACGAGCTGAGCGTCGCCTGACAGGCTGTGTTGTTCCTGCTCTAGGATGATAAGTATGTATTTATGGCTTTTTAGGCAAGCAAGATGTGGTAGTAGACGTAATGTATAGGTTTCAGCTCTGGCCTTTTGATCTTTTCCCAGGCACCGCAAAAATCCAGTAGGATGAACCCTCACCGTGCCAACACTGACCACTCCACCCGCAAAAACAATTTGACACTGACCACTGGGTACGAGCATCGGAGACCCACAGGTCACAGGGAGTAGTTCCCTGAATGCCTACGCCGCGACGCTTCCTTCTCCCGCAGTTAATCCAGTGAGCATCGCCAATTCACCACAACACCTCACCAGAGCGCACGCTGGGAATGGTTTCGCCGCACGGACCCATCTAAGCCATGGCAAGGCCTTGATCTCATCCCAAACCCAAAAGCCAACGCAACAGTCTTGCTAAAGTTCAAGTCGGCTATGGCAACAGGGCTCTGTTTTGGAAAGACAGATGGATCAATTGGTGCTCAGCTGTCAGATCGCACCGCTGGTGTGGGTCAAGGTGAATGCTAAAACTGCTAACAGCCGGCTCATGTCCGAGGGACTGCTGAACTATGCTTGGGTTCGAGACATCGGATGTGCTCTTACCACTCAAGGACCAACACAACACATCAAGCTGTGGGATGCTGTTGCTGCGGTGGAGTGCAACATGCAATGCATCAAGCTATGGGATATTGTTGCTGTGGTAGAGTGCAACATGCAACAGGAGGATGAGTTCTGTTGGAGCTGGAGTAAATCTGGGACATATTCAGCTAGCTCAACCTATGGTCTTCTATGTCAAGGCTCAACTCTCTTCGACGCCCCATGGCTGTAGAAGACCAACGTGCCGCTAACCTGCAAATTTTTCATCTGGCTGGCTATACAGATGCCGTATTTGGACGACAGACCAGCGAGTTAGGCATGGACTGCAGGACAACATGGTGCCATGCTATCTCAGTCTACAAAACTAGGACACCGCAGACCACATTCTCATTCAATGTGTATATGCGAGGTATGTTTGGTGGGCATGTTTCGCCGAGTTGTTCCCTCTGGTTGGAGCACCAAGCACGCTTGACCGGCCCTTGGACTGGTGGATCCATGTGCGTTGGTGTGCTCAGTGGACAAGAGGAGAGACGTCGACTCGCTGTTCGCGCTTATTTGCTGGGGATTATGGAAGCAAAGGAACGCACGTGTCTTCTTTAATACTCCCCCCTGGGACGGAGGGAGTACTTCGCAGCAAGTCAATGAGGCAAGCCTAGTCAGGCACATTGTTGCTGATTTCAAGCTATGCATGGAGGCCCAAGGGAGAAATACCACAAATGCGAGAGAATAAACTGTGATGTTGTGGTGTGGTGTCTTCATTTGCTAACCAATCAGCTCGTGATTGTCCTTCAGCAATCTTGTAAAACTTGTTCTCCCCTTCTATAAGATATTGGAACGCTTAAACGTAGTCTCGGAAAAAAATAATCCCAGGCACCGATTTTTTTTTTAAATGTTCAGGATTGTTAGCAAGGAGTATTCTACAGCAAACAATAGTACTTCAAAGCAAATGTAGCATAACCAGAAGGACCAGCAGAAAGCTACGTACCTCCTCGGAGCCGTGAGCATTGGTATTGCTGGCCTGAAGGACAAAATCATATTCTCCCCATTGATCCTCAAGCTCGTCATGCTCTGATTTCACTTCAGCTTCCTCCCCGAACTTGAACACCAGAGGCATCGTGTCGCCGCCGCCCTGTGCATCGGCAGGGGCAGAGCCATTCCGATAGCTCGGTATCCCGTCGAATATGGAGGCGAGCAGATCGTTGCCAGGGATGTCCTGCTCCTCCCTATGCTTCCCCTTGTGATGAGACAGTGAGCTTTTCTTGAAGGAGATGTCATCCTGCAGACCACGCCCCTCTCCTGCGTTTGCAGCGTGATTCTTGAAGCGTCGTGGGTTGGCGGAGGAGCCAGCGTGGGTTTTGGCACCCTCCTTGGCAGCAGCCTGCTGCCGGCTTGACGCTCCGATCTTTGGCCTGCTTGATGAGCTCGGCCCCTTCCTGGCGTTCCTTGCCAAGGTTCTGTTGCCGTCAGGTTCAGCGTCAGGGTCGTCACTGTCGTCGTCCTCGTCTTGGAAAATCTGCTCCAGGCACCGTCTCTTCTTCTTGGCCGGCCTTCTGTCTTCGCCGGTGCTGTCGTCCTCGACCGCCCGGCTGGATCGCTGAGGCGGCGGTACGACTTCGTCTGGCTCGGAGCCGGAGGAAGATGTGTCGAGCAGGACCGGCCTGCTTACAGAACCTCGTTTCAGCAGTTTCTTGTTGGAGCAGCTCAGGTGCGACCGTGTCCGGTTACTGACACCCCGACCGGGAGGCGGGGTGGTGGTGTCGGGCTCCTCCACGAACCACAACCCCTCGAATTTCCTCTTGCGGACTGTCGGCATGCCATCGACGGCTGGTCTGGCCCTCCCACCGGCCTCGCCGTTGCTGCTAGGCGCCACACGCGGGTCCGGCCCTGCCTCGTCAGATTCTTCTTCTTCTTCTTCTTCCGCCTCCGCCTCCTCCTCTGTCTCTGTCTCTGTCTCTGTCTCTGTGGTGTCATCAGACTCCTCCTCTTCGTCAGCATTGGCGTCAGAGCTGTCGTCGTGAGTGCTGTTTCCGTCGGCCTCCCCACCGGCCTCCTCCTCTACGGATTTGCACCTGCCGTTGCTATTACCATCGTCATCTTCCTTGTTGTTCCCCTTCATCACATCCACATCCTCCTTCTTCTTCCCCTTCATCACATCATCACCCTGCTTATTCTTCCCCTTCATCACATCAACATTCTCCTTGCTCTTCCCCTTGTTCTTCCTCTTCATTACATCCTCCTCCTCCTCCTCCTCGCTATCATTATCCTCCTCCTCCTCGTTATCGTCACTTTCATCATCCTTGTTCATCCCGTTAATCACATCATCATCATCCTCCTCCTCCTCCTCGCTATCGCCACTGTCGCCATCCGTGCTCGCCCCCTTGATCGCATCCTCCTCCTCCTCGTTATCTCGGGATTGCTCATTGCCATCTGAGCTGTCCGTCTCTTGAGCTTCATCGTCATCCGCGCTGTCATCAGTTACCACAATTCTACTTCTTTGGTGGCCGTTGCGTGAACGATTACGAGAAGCAACAACCGGGCCGGCCTGCCTCGCCGGCGCGGCATCATGCCGGCCCCTATGGCCGAATCTTCCATTGTCATCTGAACTGCTGTCTTCCATCTCTTCGCCATCACCTTCCTCGACGCTATCTTCGGAAACCATGGGTGCAGCCACTCTTCCTCGGTCGCCGCTCCGCGAACGACTGCTTGACGCAACAACTGCGCCGACCTGCCTCGCCGGCGCAGCATCACGGCGACCCCTGTCGCCGCCGCCATGGCCGGATCTCCTGAGCCATCCATCGTCGCTGGAATGATGAGGCCGAGGACGACGGACCGCCTCGAGTCTCCCGTGTTTCCTCGACTTGTGGGAGGTTCGCGGCTCGTCAACAGGCCTCGTCGCGTGCGCCTTGGCTCCGCTGGACGACTCTCGTCTCTGCTTCTTCGCCTTCCTGGAGCAACCGGGCGCGGAGGCCGCCGCCCTCTTGCGACATCTCGCACGTGAATCCTCCGAATCGCTGCTCGAACTGTACAGATATGTGGCTCGAATATCGTGGCGAGGATCCGCCCCCCGGCCATGGTCGCGTGCGGCTACCTTGGTCGAGCGCCCGTCGCGGGCGTCTTCTTCGTCGCTGTCGCCGACGAGCTCGATGGGTGACGGATTCGCGGCGCCGGAGTGGACGCCGGACGGAGATGACGCCGTGGCCGGGTTTCGCCGCGGTGGCGGCGATCCAGCCGCCGGGCGACCACCGACCGACTGACCCTCCCGACCGCTGCAGCGGTCTGCCTTAGCGCGTGCTCGGCCTTGACCGCGTTCCGAGCGGCAGGAACGGCCACCCTTAGCGCGGCTTCCGCCTTCACCGCGTCCCGGACCGCCGGAACGGTCCCCCGTTGCGGGGCTTCCGCCATGACGGCCGCTGCGACCTCCGCCGTCGCTATCGTCGTCGTCGCTGTCGATGTCGATGCGCGGGACGGTCTTGCGTCTCGGGACCTCGACGACCGGCGGCGGCTTGGGCATCGCGGCGGGAGGCCAAGGGGCGAGGCGAGGCGAGGCGGATACGGGGTTTGGAGCGGGGTTTCTCTGCCTCTGCGTTGGTGGCTGGGTTGGTCACGAGGAGAGGAGAGGGGCGGGACGCGCGTAGATTAGGAAATCTTTTCCCCTCTTCGATTGGGAAGCAGGAACGGATGCTGGGCTTTAATGAGGGCCCGTCTGTCATTGGCGCTCAAGTGACGTGCCGTGCTTGTGGCGAACTGGCGAAAGCTCACTGCGGGAGAACGAAGCGTCGGGTCACTATGACCTGTGGGTCTCCGAGTGTTTGGGCCCGGTAGTCAGTGTTAAGTTTTTTGTGCGGGTGCAGCGGTAAATGTCCAAAGCAACCAATGCCAATGCTCGCAGCTGCGATGAGGTAGTTAACTCTCCGCTACTCGTTCTGATTACTACTCCAATATTGGATTCGCTTTAAAGTACTACTACAATCCTGAAAATTCTATTTTTTGGTGTCTGGGATTTTTTTTTTGAGAGTACGCTTAAGCTTACAATATCTTTATACTCCCTCTGTCTAGGTGAGTAAGTCATCTTAGGTTGTGCACCGTGACCAAGGAAGAGGGGAAAACAAGAAAAGTTAATGTTCATTTGCTAATTAATAGCATTGCATGCAATGAACTAACCACTGCATGTCGTGTTTGGTAGCTTTAAGTCATTAAAGGCAGACACACCCCACATCTCTTATTGGTTGATTCCTTTATTTATGTCAATAAACAAAAAACGAGATGGTAGTTAATGCACCGTGCCTTAGTGTTTTGGGATTATTTGGTTTTCGTAAGATGACTTACTCACCTAGACGGAGGGAGTAGAAGGAGAGAATAAGTTTTACGAGATTGCTAAAGTACAATCATAACTCGGGTGGTTAGCAAATTAAGACACCAGACCACAACATCAAAGGCTACTCTCTCGCGTTTTGAGGTATTTCTCCTTGGAGTTAATTACATTTTTGATACATAAACTTGCATCGGATGTACAGATTCATACACATAAACTTGAAAACTGATAAAATCGGTCCTACAACTTGTTTTTGGGGTACGTTTTACCACATTTCCGTTAACTCTCCGTTAAAATCTGCACATGAGCTGTCACACGTTCGGCGCGCGCATGTGGGTCCCACTTATTAGTGGCAAAGAGTGAAAAATAGTAACATATTTAAAAAACACTGGCTTTGTTAGTATCCGAGAGCTCAGGTCGATCCCTCGCATGGGTCTGCCACTAACCACTACCAACACCTAGTTACTGTATTGTGGGACATAGACACTGTTCCTATTGTTTAGTAGAACAAATGATCCAAAATCAAAATACACATTTCTGGGGGTTTGAACAAGGTTTTATTTTCTCAATTTCGTTTTTTCCCGGGAGGAACCGAACAAACGGGTTTCCGGAAAATCTAGCTTTTTATAGTATTTTTACGTTTACAATTTTAAAACTAATTTTGAATTCAAAATGTTCTACCGTACAACGTTTAACGACATATGCTATAAACTGTCTCCTGTTCGAGCGGTCAGGTCGACATGTTTTAATCCGAAGGGTGAGTTCGAGGCATGCCTAATTCACATTGTCCATTTTCTTTCAAAAACTGGGTTATTCAATGCTGAAAATTTCCAATTTGTGCAAACAGGGAAGTCGAGCTTAGGATATCAAGGTGATGGTTAGCTCGAATTACCACTTGAATGAAAGCAGATATGCAAAAGCATTTGCATACAACCTGTATTTGATAGTACGTGAACTTTTAAATTTTAAAATTATTATTTTTGCATGATATAAAAGGGTAAAAAAACACATTTTGGGCTCGCCGAATTTGCTGTAAACGGGTCAAGCAGGAAAATAAAGGTGATGACAAAGTCGTGGACAGAGTAAGCCTTGTGCACCACACATTTTAGATTCGAATCAATTTTTCTGCTAAATAATATAAGTAATGCCTATCTTTAAGTGGTAGCGCAGTGGCTAGTGTTGCACCTTAACCAGGCAATAGCCTGAGTTCGAATCATGGCAAACAACATTATTTCTAATAGCCTAGTATTGCGGTGACAGAAATGTACTCAAACGTACCAGAAAAAACAAGTTGTATGGTCTATTTGTATCATTTTTCAAGTTTATGTATGAATTTGTACATCCAATGCAAGTTTATGTATCAAAAGTGTAATTAACTCTTCTCCTTGGGCCTCCATGCATTGCTTGAATCAGCAATGTTGTGCCTCACTAGCCTTTCCTCATTGACTTGCTCGCAACCCATGAATAACGAGTATTTTGGGTTGCTTCGGAAAAGATCGAACGGCCAGAGTAGGGGCCTATACATTACAGTCTACTACTCCATCTCGCTTGCGTAAAAAGCCTTAAAATACATACTTTCCATTGTAGAGTAGCAAAAACATAACTTGCGGGGCTACGCTCAACTTGTTACCCATCAAAGGTCGGCTCGTTATCTAGCAAAGGTCCGTGTTGGAGAATAAAATCAACGCAACTAAATACCATGATATCTAATCATAGTCTTTTCCTGATGATGTTTTCTCTATGTTCAATTTCTTCAATCCATCAGGAAAAACACAGTGTTATGCATCACCTTCATAACAGATGAATAAAACACGGTGTGATTTGCTAAGGTCGATGTACATGGTTGCTTCCATGGGATCCAGTATATTGTGTTGAGTATGAATTCAAATTCAACACTAAAGGTACAAAACACGATGTTGAGTTGCGTGTGAGTTTAAAACAACAATAAAGGAATGAAACATAATGTGATTTGCTAAGGTATGTATGCATACCTGGTTGCTTAGAGCTAGTCAAGGTCCAGAAGATAGACAATAGGCGAGTGTTTTTTCAGCGCCCAACGCTTTGGGTAGTGTCGCCCCAACATACCTAATGAGTATTGTCATCGGTTAATGGCCAAAACAGAAACAAATGGAGGACAATGATAGATAGAACAAAAGACAAATAAAGTGTTAACATGGCCCATTATGGAATAATAGATGCTACCATGTTAGAGATTTAGGGTTACCTCTGCCTCCTCGATCCCAACCATCGTCCAGATTTCGTTTTCTTAACAGAGGCCGTCCACCTAGACATCCAAATCATCGGCGTGGTGTTTGGCATGTGGGCCTTACATGGCCTTTCAGAATCGGTTTTGGTTCGCAAACTAGAGGTAAAATGATACACACATCAAGATAATATGACGGGAGGCAACAACTGCCAGGGTAAGGAAAATGATAGGGTGCCGGCGGCATGGGGGCAAGGAAAATCATAGGGTGGCGGCGGCGCTAGGGGGTAAGGAAAATTATAGATCGGTGACAAGTGAAGGGGTATATAAGGAAAGATAGCGAGGCGTCGACGGAGGAGGGAGGGGTAGGAAAATGCCTAGGGCGGCAGCGAGGTGTGGTGGTGGAGGGGCGGCAGCGGGGTGTGGCCGGCGGCACGGGGGCAAGTAAAATCATAGAGTGGAGGCGACGCTAGGGGGTAAGGAACATTAT
>LR738714.1:450563827-450666377 GCA_902687465.1 Secale cereale
GAAAATGAGAGTGGGACGACGATGGACGGGAGGCGGGGGAGGGGAGGGTGCAAGTAGAAAAAACATCATGGTACGATTTGTTGCTGATACAAATCATGATGCAATACATAGACTTTATATTTAACTCCCAATTTCCATGATTATCCATTGAGCACGTACATGTCATTTCACTTACGTGCAAGTTGCTAATTTGCACATTTGTTGAAGGTCATTACTTTTTTGAGCCAAAATATCAGGTGGTATGTTCATATCCCATACATGATACTCTAAGGCAAAATTTTAGCTCATCACTTGACATTTTTTTTCTATGTGGGATAGTCAATAAGAAGAGAAGAACACCCAAGAGAGTTTATTTGCGGACTTCCGTGAGAGATAATCTAATGGGTTTCAAAAAGAAATTTTATAGAATAATGTAAAGAGTTATCTTGATTTTATTTTGTGAATATTTGGAGCCTTTTAATATCTTCCATGTTTTGTTCATATTTATCTTGGATACTTGGATGATTTGTAATGTACACGATTAAGTTTGGATATTCACATTAAACCACAAAGGATATTATTACAAGCATTTATCTTGGATACTTGGAGGATTTTTAACCCATGGAGTGCTTTTTTTCATGCACTTATTTTGAATACCCAAGTATCCGAGATAAGAGCATGTAAATGTCCATATTTATCTCAGATACTTGGAAGCGATTTAATATCTTCCATATAATATCTAGAAAAATATATTTGTCCTTAGTATACTCATTTAGAGTATTCCCCCCGTTCCTAAATATAAGTCTTTTTAGAGGTTCCACTATAAAGACTACGTTCGGATGTACATGGACATCTTTTGAACTATATGTTCACTCATTTTGCTCCCTATGTGCTCCCTCTGTTCCAAAATACCTGTAGTTGGGGGAACTCGTACTAGTTTCCCATCTACATGTATTTCTATACAGAGTTAGTAATAGTGAAATATCTAAAATGACTTATATTTAGGAACGGGGGAGTATAAATTAAATAGAGGGGTTGGAAACATATCTTTCATATAATATTCCATTTTTTTATTAGTGTACTCATTTAAAGCAGGAAATTAAATAGAGGGGTTGGAAACATATCTTCCATATAATATTCCATTTTTTATTAGTGTACCCATTCAGAGTAGGAAATTAAATAGAGAGATTGGAAGCATATCTTCCATATATTCCAAAATATATATTTGCCATTAGTGTACCCATTTAGAGTAGAAAATTAAATAGAGGGGCTGGAAGAATTTATATCTTTCATATAATATTCTAGAAAACATATTTTTCATTATAACGTACCCGTTTAGAGTAGGAAATTTCCATATGATATTCCAAAAAATATATTTTTCTTTAGTGTACTCATTTAGAGCAACTCCAATGCGCCGGCCCATTTCGTCTGTGCGCGTTCATTTGGATCGGCGCGGACAAAAAAGTCGACCCAACGCGCCAATCCAAACGGACGCGCGTCCGCTTTTCGTCCGCTTGCCGACCCATTTCCAGCCCATTTTTGAGCCTTATTCGCGTCGGTGCGGACACTAGGCGGACGCGCGCTTCGCCCGCCTATTCCTTCCCCTTGCCCGCCGCCAGTCAGTGGCACATTGGCCATCCTCTTCCACAGCAAACCCTCGCCCGCCTCCTTCGTCCCCTCCGCCGCCGCCCATTTTTGCGGTGCCTCTGCCAGCTGCCGGTGCCGCAACACCCACCGGTGCGACGCCGCCACCTCCCACGTCGCCGCCACTGCCGTCTTGCCGCCGGAGATCGAAAGCTTCCCACCCCCACTCCCCCAACACAGCGCGACCAAGAAGCCACCTCGCCACCCTGGCCTGCTCCTTCGTCCTGACACCGGCATGCCCGTCGGACGCTGACAAGCTCGTTAGACGCCGCTAGGGCAGGTTCCTGTTCCGGCGCGACTCCCTTCGCTGGCCTGCTCCTTCATCGACGTCCGCAAGTTGTCCGACAGTTTGCCAAGACACAAAATGGACTCTGCCGACGAGTTCTTTTTCCACAATTTCCTTTGCCACTCAGACGATTCCACGTCCGATGATGAGAACGAGATTTTGGCTGCTGTGTTGGTCCATCACCACCTCAATACCCAGCGGCCGTTGTTCCATTCCTCCGTTCCGGGGCACCTTCCGATGTTGAATCGCAACCGAGAGAGCAAGCATTTCCTTCTTTGGAAGGACTACTCTGACACAACGAACTCGTGGTTCAAACATCAAAAAATACGCCGCCGTTTCCGTACGAGTAGGCATCTTTTCAACCGTATTAAAGAGGGGCTGGTCGGCTACGATGACTATTTCGAGTGCAAAGAGGATGCCCTCAGAAAGATTAGCTTCTCCTCTTACGAAAAATGCAGTGCAGCCATCCGAATGCTTGCATACGGAGTGCCCGATGATCTCGTTGACGAGTACGTCCGTATGAGCGAGTCTACATGCCTAGACTCATTGTACAAGTTCTACAGGGCCGTTATTGCTGTGTTTGGCCCTGAGTACTTGAGAGAGCCGACTCCTGAAGATGCAACCCGCTTATTGGCGATGAATGCCAACATGGGCTTCCCAAGGATGCTTGGTATCATAGACTGCATGCACTGGGAGTGAAAAAACTACCCTTCTGTTTGGCAAGAGCAGTATAAGGGCTATGTCAGGGCTTGCACTGTCATACTTGAGGCCGTGGCATCCCAAGAACTCTGGATCTGGCACTTTTTCTTTGGCATGGCCAGATCACACAATGATATCAACGTGCTTCAGTGCTCGCCGATGTTTGCTAGGCTTGTCGAAGGCAACAACCCACCGGTTAATTTTACCATCAACGAGCACAATTACGACAAATGATAGTACCTGGGTGACGGTTTCTCAATGGACCATTATTGTGAAGACAATCCCCAACCCTGTCGGAGAGAAGAGAAAAAGATTTGCCCAAGAGCAAGAGAGTGCTAGGAAGGAAATCGAGCGTGCCTTTGGTGTTTGGCAATCTCGACGGGGCATCATTCGGTATCCTGCTAAGACTTGGAGCACGAATAAACCGTGGAAGGTGATGCCTACTTGTGTGATCATGCACAATATGATAGTAGAAAATGGGCGCCCGAAACGTCTCTATGATCAAGGGTTTCAGTTTGAGGGTGAGAATGTTGTGCATGCGCATTGAGGAGCGGCAACGTTCGAACAGTTCACCCAATTTCATCATGACATGTGTGATTGAGAAACTCACATGCAACTGCAAAATGATTTGGTTGAGCATATGTGGGCTCATGTTGACAACCAATAGATGCATCTTTTTTATTCGGCTTGCAAAACTTTGTAATACTATTTTATTTTTATTCAATTTGCAAAACTATACTATTTATTTAGTTAAAAATATGCTATTTACTATATGCTTGCTTGTGAAATAATGCAAAATTTGTTGAAAAGGGCGATCAGTTGGCCATGCCATCATATATGGGTCGGCGCGTTGAACGCACTACCGACTCAAATTTCAAACTGTGCGAACACCGAGCAGGCGGCAGATCCAAACGGACAAAAGCCAGGGGCGGATCCACATGTGGTCATGGGTGTACAGATGTACACCCAATTTTTTTGGCTAGAATTATATATATATGATGTATACTTGACTTGTCCTCAAATGACATCTCTCTCCAATGCCATTAGTCTACATCTACGCATGTTGCCTGTGGCAGGAGTTGCACATTAGTCTACACCTATGCATGTCAACAGAGTAATTAGCATTCTTCTTGCTCATTGCCTTCAGATGGATTGCATACTAATGGCTATGCGATCCCTAAATGTATGATTATGTAGTACAATATCTTTCTTTCTTTTGTCATTTCTATAACTTAAATGTCATTTTGATGGAAAAAAAGTTCTTGCTACATGAAGATTTTAGATATTAGATCAAAAAAATGGAAACCGAAAAAAAATGAACACCCAAATATGAAATTATGGATCCGCCACTGACAAAAGCGCCGTCCGTTTGGGCCGACACGTTGGAATTGCTCTTAGAGTAGGAAATTAAATAATTTCAATTTCTGGATTTGCACCGTAGAACCTGTGCGTCCTTGTGGTGCCAATCCAAAGTACTCTTAGTATGCAATTGCGGAGCCGGGAGCTCTCCGTCCTCTGACAATGTCTGGTGAAAAAAAGAACAATGATGTAGCCAAGCAGAGCCTGGCTGACTCTCGGAGGTCGGACGCTCCAAATATGCTCGTCTATCTATTCACTGTGATGGTGCCAAATCCAGGCAAGAGAAAGAAACGAGTAGTACTGTATAGGATATCTAGATGGAGTGAGCGTACAACGCTGGATTTGGTATGTACTAAAAGCAAATTGTACTGCTAGCAGATTCTGCAGGGCAGGAGTATCACATCAAGGACCTGCAGGTTCTTGCTGCTCTCTGCACAAAAGCGATCGGCTGGCACATGCTCTGGCAGCATGAATAATCCTTCTGCTTGTTCATGTGAGGCGACGTCTATTCCAAAGCCAGCATACTGTTCTATCAACGTCATCTAGTACTCATTTAAATCAGTTAATGTGCTCTGTGCATGTAGGCTGCTAGCCAATGATCACGGCACTGCCAAATAAACTTGCACCAGTAGGCATGTATCACATCGATATTTCACCTCCTGGCCTTCTACAGATACTCTTTTAGCTTAAATTTAGAGCATCTACAGCCTAGCAAATCTGACCCCATCCGCGGACGTGCCTAGACACATACGCAGGCGCATTCAGACGGGTCTTTATATTTTCCTCTCGGCATTCACATATCTCAAATCCAGATTCTTAAATTCATGGAAATATATGCACGTCGATCGTAAAAGACAATGTCACATGTAAATAACAAATATTGATACAAAACATAAATAACGTTTGCATAAAATTTATTTTAAGTGCACAACTCAAACATTAAGCTCCTTGGTTGCCATTGTGGGTCCACATGTACTCCACAAACATTGATTAGTTGTGTGTGCACCTGATGATCTCGAAGATTTTGATGCATTTGCATGAAGTTCATAAGCTGAGTCGCATTTTGATCTTCTGGGATTTTAACTTATTCTTCGGGTGCTTCAAACTCATGGGTCTGGGTTACAACATCACCATCATCTTCGACAATCATATTGTGCAGAATAACTCAACATGTCATAGCTGCCACAAAGTTTCTGATTCCCACATCATTGCAGCGCTCCGCACATTTCCCAATGAGTTTGAAGCACACCAAATGCCCTCTCCACATCCTTCCTAACTGCTTCCCGCATTATTGCAAAGTGGCTATGTTTCTTGTCATGCAGTTCAGATATGGTCTTCACAAACGTCGTCCACCGAGAATAGATACCACCGACAAGATAGTATCCCATGTTGTAGTCTCTGCCGTTGACAATGTAGTTGTCCGGCTGTAGTATGTTTAAAGGTGACACCAGAGTACTAGTATTTCTTCTTTTCATCTACACAACATCACCTCGTAATTTAGGTCTAAATTTGATCACCAGTTCCGCCAACAATTTCTCTACCAAATCAAAACACATTTGTATAGTTTTTGTAATCCCTATGATAGTGTTAAAAAACGTCTCATACTTTGATATGGAGGGAGTAACATGTAACATACATTTTGTTCATTGAATCAATGGTAAAAAGATCACGTGAACTGTTATTGGGCGAACATAAGTTTTTCGCTATCCCAGCGAACGTGCCAGCTACCGTTTAATGACCGCACATATCTTTTGATAAATGACGCTTTTATTAACTCCAAATATAGCATCAAGCATACGGAGTATAAGAGTATCACCTGACCTCTGCATAACTAGGGTGCACACAGCCAAACACCAACAATCTGAAAAAAGAAAGTAAAAAGATCCCCAGCAATTCGACCACACATATTCTATTCGTCAATCCAGAAGATATGCAAGAAACCAAGAAATCTATGAAAAAGAAAGGTATTAAATCCGAATATTTTAAGAATCTACCACCTATTGAAGAAATACACGGACTCGATATCCCGACACAGGTAGTAGAGATAATCTCTATTCATAGGCTTGATGAGGGTGATATTCCCTACAATAAATCTCCAAGTCAATGCTTAGATGAATTTGATAATTTTATCATTAAGCAACAAAACTTATATATGCAAATTAAAGATCAATTGAAACATGATGCGATTATGATTGAACGCTTAAGTGATTTGCTATTTAGAATTTCCAGTGATGTTAAAGGTTTATTCAAGCACTCCTCTATGGTTCATACTCCACTTGGGCAAGTTTCTAGATCACAAAATGATTTCTTTAACGAGATGCATAATAAACTTAATGAGCATGTTGTTAGAACAATTACTAGGGGTGGTAAAATGACTCATGATCCTCTATATCCTGAAGGTCATGCTAAAAGAATAGAACACGATTCTCAGAAAGCTAATGATATTGCACCTAGTTCACCTAAGAAGAAAAAGGAGAAGAGTAAGAATAAAACTATGCACATTTTTCTAGCGAACCTGTTATAGAAACCTGTTGAGAATCCTAATAATGTTTCTATTTATGATGTTGAGACACAATCTGGTGATGAGAATGTGCCTAGTGATAAAGATAGCGATAATAATGATGCTAGTGATGATCATGTCGATGTTCCACCTATTGATAATAATAAATCTGATAATGAAATATAAATAGAACCCGAAGTTGAGTTTGATGACCCACCTTCGAGGAGTGAAAGATATGATAAAAGAGACTTTGTTGCTAGGAAACATGGTAAAGAAAGAGAACCATGGGTTAAAAAACTCACGGCCTTTCCTTGTAACGCTTTAAAATCTAAGATGAAGATGCTTTCAATCGTTTGGCTGAATTGCTTAGACCTATATTCTTGCTAGTACCTTTGACTGATGCTATGAAAATTCCTCCTTATGCTAAATAAATGAAATATATTGTCACTAATAAAAGAAAAATACATGAGGCTGAAATTTCTACTATGCTTGCAATTTATTCTTTCAGGGGGAAAATACCTGAAAAACTAGGAGATCCAGGGATACCTATGAAGGAAATATGCCCTAGAGGCAATAATAAAGTTGTTATTTATATTTCCTTATATCATGATAAATGTTTATTATTCATGCTAGAATTGTATTAACCGGAAACTTAGTACATGTGTGAATACATAGACAAAACATAGTGTCCCTAGTATGCCTCTACTAGACTAGCTCATTGATCAAAGATGGTTATGTTTCCTAACCATAGACATGAGTTGTCATTTGATCAACGGGATCACATCATTAGGAGAATGATGTGATGGACAAGACCCATCCGTTAGCTTAGCACTATGATCGTTTAGTTTTACTGCTATTGCTTTCTTCATGACTTATACATGTTCCTATGACTATGATATTATGCAACTCTCGAATACCGAAGGAACACCTTGTGTGCTATCAAACGTCACAACGTAACTGGGTGATTATAAAGATGCTCTACATGTGTTTCCGAAGGTGTTTGTGGTGTTGGCATAGATCAAGATTAGGATTTGTCACTCCGAGTGTCGGAGAGGTATCTCTGGGCCCTCTCGGTAATACACATCGTAATAAGCCTTGCAAGCAAATGACTAATGAGTTAGTCAGGAGATGATGTATTACAAAACGAGTAAAGAGGCTTGCCGGTAACAAGATTGAACTAGGTATGATGATACCGACGATCGAATCTCGGGCAAGTAACATACCGATGACAAAGGGAACAACGTATGTTGTTATGCAGTTCGACCGATAAAGATCTTCGTAGAATATGTAGGAGCCAATATGGGCATCTAGGTTCCGCTATTGGTTATTGACCAGAGAAGTGTCTCGGTCATGTCTACATAGTTCTCGAACCCGTAGGGTCCGCACGCTTAATGTTTCGTTGACGATATAGTATTGAATGAGTTATGTATGTTGGTGACCGAATTTTGTTCGGAGTCCCGGATGAGATCACGGACATGACGAGGACCTCCGGAGTGGTCCGGAGGTAAAAATTGATATATATAGGATGATATGGTTCGGCTAAGGGGTCAAGCCCACGGGGCATTAAGTTGGTGCAAAAGGTGTTTTGCGGAGGCTAGGGGGCCAAACGCTGGAGACCCTGGCGTCTGGCATTGGGCCAGACGCCGAGGCACGTGGCGTCTGGGCCAGACGCCAAGGATTGTGGCATTTGGTCCTGGAGTCCGAGTGGGACTCTTGCCTTTCGGGCAAAACCGACTTTGAGGAGGCTTTTGCTCCAAGTTTCGACCCCAGTGCTCAACATATAAATAGAGGGGCGGGGCTAGCACCTGGAACACATCAAGATACACCAAGCCGTGTGCCGGCAACCCCAACCCTCTAGTTTATCCTCCGTCTAGTTTATGTAGTGCTTGGCGAAGCCCTGCAGATATTGTTCTTCATCAACAACCGTCACCACACCGTCGTGCTGCCGGAACTCATCTACTACTTCACCCGTCTTGCTGGATCAAGAAGGCAAGGACGTCATCGAGCTGAACGTGTGCTGAACGCGGAGGTGCCGTACGTTCGGTACTAGATCGGGACGGATCGTGAAGGTGCAGGACTACATCAACCGCGTTGATAAACGCTTCCGCTTTCGGTCTACGAGGGTACGTAGACACACTCTCCCCTGTCGTTGCTATGCATCTAGTAGATAGATCTTGCGCGTTCGTAGGAGAATTTTTGAAATACTACGTTCCACAACAGTGGTATCAGAGCCAGGTCTATGCGTAGATGATATGCACGAGTAGAACACAAGTGAGTTGTGGACGATACTAGTCATACTGCTTACCAGCATGTCATACTTTGCTTCGGCGGTATTGTGAGATGAAGCGGCCCGGACCGACATTACGCGTACGCTTAGGCGAGACTGGTTTCACCGTTATGAGCACTCGTTGCTTAAAGGTGACTGGCGGGTGTCTGTCTCTCTCACTTTAGCTGAATCAAGTGTGACTACGCCCGGTCCTTGTGAAGGTTAAAACATCACATACTTGACGAAACATCGTTGTGGTTTTTGTATGCGTAGGTAAGAACGGTTCTTGCTAAGCCCGTAGCAGCCACGTAAAACTTGCAACAACAAAGTAGAGGACGTCTAACTTGTTTTTGCAGGGCATGTTGTGATGTGATATGGTCAAGACATGATGAGTTATACGGTTTTGTATGAGATGATCATGTTTTGTAAAGTTATCGGTAACTGACAGGAGCCATATGGTTATCGCTTTATTGTATGAAATGCAATCGCCATGTAATTGCTTTACTTTATCACTAAGCGGTAGCGATAGTCGTAGAAGCAATAGTTGGCGAGACGACAACGATGCTACGATGAAGATCAAGGTGTCGCGCCGGTGACGAAGGTGATCATGACGGTGCTTTGGAGATGGAGATCAAAAGCACAAGATGATGATGGCCATATCATGTCACATATTTTGATTGCATGTGATGTTTATCTTATTATGCTTCTTATTTTGCTTAGTACGACGGTAGCATTATAAGATGATCCCTTACAAAATTTCAAGGTACAAGTGTTCTCCCTGAGTATGCACCGTTGCGAAAGTTCTTTGTGCTGAGACACCACGTGATGATCGGGTGTGATAAGCTCTACGTTCAAATACAACGGGTGTAAGCCAGTTTTGCACACGCAAAATACTTGGGTTAAACTTGACGAGCCTAGCATATGCAGATATGTCCTCGGAACACTGGAGACCGAAAGGTCGAGCGTGAATCACATAGTAGATATGATCAACATAAGATGTTCACCGTTGAAACTACTCCATCTCACGTGATGATCGGACATGGTTTAGTTGATTTGGATCACGTGATCATTTAGATGACTAGAGGGATGTCTATCTAAGTGGGAGTTCTTAAGTAATATGATTAATTGAACTTTAATCTATCATGAACTTAGTCCTGGTAGTATTAGCATATCTATGTTGTAGATCAATAGCTCGCGATGTTGCTCCCCGTTTATTTTTTATATGTTCCTAGAGAAAACTAAGTTGAAAGATGTTAGTAGCAATGATGCGGACTTGTTCCGTGATGTGAGGATTTTCCTCATTGCTGCACAGAAGAATTATGTCCTTGATGCACCGCTAGGTGACAGACCTATTGCAGGAGCAGATGCAGACGTTATGAACGTTTTGACAAAAGCTCGATATGATGACTACTTGATAGTTTAGTGCACCATGCTTTACGGCTTAGAACCGGGACTTCAAAAATGTTTTGAACGCCACGGAGCATATGAGATGTTCCAGGAGTTGAAATTAGTATTTCATACTCATGTCCATGTCGAGAGGTATAATATCTCTGACAGTACTTTGCTTACAAGATGGAGGAGAATAGCTCAACCAGTGAGCATGTGCTTAGATTGTCTGGGTACTACAATTACTTGAATCAAGTGGGAGTTAATCTTCCAGATAAGATAGTAATTGACAAAGTTCTCTAGTCACTATCACCAAGTTAGTAGAACTTCGTGATTAACTATAATATGTAAGGGATGACGAAGGTAATTCCCGAGCTCTTCGCGATGCTGAAATCGGCGAAGGTAGAAATCAAGAAAGAGCATCAAGTGTTGATGGTTAATAAGACCACTTGTTTCAAGTAAAGGGCAACGAGATAGAAGGGGAACTTCAAGAACAATGACAAGCAAGTTGTCACTCCCATGAAGAAACCCAAAGCTAAACTCAAGCCTGAAACTAAGTGCTTCTACTGCAAAGGAAATGGTCACTGGAAGTGGAACTGCCCTAGATACTTGGTGGATAAGAAGGATGGCAAAGTGAACAAAGGTATATTTGATATACAGATTATTGATGTGTACTTTACTAGTGTTCATAGCAACCCCTGGGTATTTGATACGAGTTCAGTTGCTAAAATTAGTAACTCAAAACAAGAGTTGCAGAATGAACAGAGACTAGTTAAAGGTGAAGTGATGATGTGTGTTGGAAGTGGTTCCAAGATTGATATGATCATCATCGCACACTCCCCATACTTTCGGGATTAGTGTAGAACCTAAATAAATGTTATTTGGCATTTGCGTTAAGCATGAATATGATTTGATCATGTTTGTTGCAATACGGTTATTCATTTAAAGTCGTAGAATAACTGTTATTCTGTTTACATGAATAAAGCCTTCGATGGTCATACACCCAATGAAAATAGTTTGTTGGATCTCGATTGCAGTGATACACATATTCATAATATTGAAGCCAAAAGATGCAAGGTTAATAATGATAGTGCAACTTATTTGTGGCACTGCCGTTTAGGTCATATTGGTGTAAAGCGCATGAAGAAACTCCATATTGATGGACTTTTGGAATCACTTGATTATGAATCACTTGGTACTTGCGAACCATGCCTCATTGGCAATATGACTAAAACTCCGTTCTCCGGAACAATGGAGCGAGCAACAGATTTGTCGGAAATCATACATACTGATGTATGTGGACCGATGAGTGTTGAAGCTCGCGTCGGCTATCGTTATTTTCTGACCTTCACTGATGATTTAAGCAGATATGGGTATATCTACTTGATGAAGCACAAGTCTGAAACATTTGAAAAGTTCAAAGAATTTCAGAGTGAAGTAGAGAATCATCGTAACAAGAAAATAAAAGTTTTTACGATCTGATCGTTGAGGCGAATATTTGAGTTACGAGTTTGGTCTTCATTTAAAACAATGTGGAATAGTTTCACAGCTCACGCCACCCAGAACACCACAGCGTAATGGTGTGTCCGAATGTCGTAATCGTACTTTATTAGATATGGTGCGATCTATGATGTCTCTTACCAATTTACCACTATCGTTTTGGGTTATGCATCAGACAGCTGCATTCACACTAAATAGGGCAACATCTAAATCTGTTGAGACGACGCCTTGTGAACTGTGGTTTGGCAAGAAACCAAAGTTGTCGTTTCTTAAAGTTTGGGACTGCGATGCTTATGTGAAAAAGCTTCAACCTGATAAGCTCGAACCCAAGTCGGAGAAATGTGTCTTCATAGGATACCCAAAGGAGACTGTTGGGTACACCTTCTATCACAAATCCGAAGGCAAGATATTCGCTGCTAAGAATGGATCCTTTCTAGAGAAGGAGTTTCTCTCGAAAGAAGTGAGTGGGAGGCAAGTAGAACTTGATGAGGTAATTGTACGTTCCCCCGAATTGGAAGGTAGTACATCACAGAAACTAGTTCCAGTGATTCCTACACCAATTAGTGAGGAAGCTAATCATGAAACTTCAGATCAAGTTTCTGCTGAACTTCGTAGATCAACCAAAGTTCGTTCCGCACCAGAGTGGTACGGCAACCCGGTTCTGGAAGTCATGTTACTGGACCCTGATGAACCTACGAACTATGAGGAAGCGATGATGAGCCCAGATTCCGCAAAATGGCTTGAGGCCATGAAATCTGAGATGGGATCCATGTATGAGAACAAAGTGTGGACTTTGGTTGACTTGGCCGATGATCGGCAAGCCATCGAAAATAAATGGATCTTCAAGAGGAAGACTGACGCTGATCGTAATGTTACTGTTTACAAAGCTCGACTTGTTGCGAAAGGTTTTCGACAAGTTCAAGGAGTTGACTACGATGAGACTTTCTCACCCGTAGTGATGCTTAAGTCTGTCCGAATCATGTTAGCAATTGCCGCATTTTATGAAATCTAGCAAATGGATAACAAAACTGCATTCTTTAATGGATTTATTAAAGAAGAATTGTATATGATGCAACAGAAGGTTTTGTCAATCCTAAAGGTGCTAACAAAATGTGCAAGCTCCAGCGATCCATCTATGGACTGGTGCAAGCATCTCGGAGTTGGAATATACGCTTTGATAAGTTGATCAAAGCATATAGATTTATACAGACTTGCGGTGAAGCCTGTATTTACAAGAAAGTGAGTGGGAGCACTAGAACCTTTCTGATGAGTATATGTGAATGACATATTGTCGATCGGAAATGATGTAGAATTTTCTGGAAAGCATAAAGGAGTGTTTGAAAGGAGTTTTTCAAAGAAAGACCTCGGTGAAGCTGCGTACATATTGAGCATCATGATCTATAGAGATAGACCGAGCCGCTTGATAAGTTTTTTCAATGAGTACATACGTTGACAAATTTTGAAGTAGTTCAAAATGGATCAGTTAGAGAAGGAGTTCTTGCCTGAGTTAAAAGGTATGAAGTTGAGTAAGACTCAAAATCCGACCTCAGCAGAAGATAGAGAAAGAATGAAAGTCATTCCCTATGCCTCAGCCATAGGTTCTATAAAGTATGCCATGCTATGTACCAAACCTATTGAGTACCTTGCCATGAGTTTGGCATGGAGGTATAGTAGTGATCTAGGAGTAGATCACTAGACATCGGTCAAAATTATCCTTAGTAACTGGATGACTAAGGAAATATTTCTCGGTTATGGAGGTGATAAAGAGTTCGTCGTAAAGAGTTACGTCGATGCAAGCTTTAACACCGATCTGGATGACTCTGAGTCTCGACCTGGATGCATATTGGAAGTGGGAGCAATTAGCTAGAGTAGCTCCATGCAGAGCATTGTAGACATAGAAATTTGCGAAATACATACGGATCTGAATGTGACAGACCCGTTGACTAAACTTCTCTCACAAGCAAGACATGATCACACCTTATTACTCTTGGGTATTAATCACATAGCGATGTGAACTAGATTATTGACTCTAGTAAACCCTTTGGGTGTTGGTCACATGGTGATGTGAACTATGGGTGTTATTCACATAACGATGTGAACTATCGGTATTAAATCACATGGCGATGTGAGCTAGATTATTGACTCTAGTGCAAGTGGGAGACTGAAGGAAATATGCCCTAGAGGCAATAATAAAGTTGTTATTTATATTTCCTTATATAATGCTAAATGTTTATTATTCATGCTAGAATTGTATTAACCGGAAACTTAGTACATGTGTGAATACATAGACAAAACAGAGTGTCCCTAGTATGCCTCTACTAGACTAGCTCATTGATCAAAGATGGTTATGTTTCCTAACCATAGACATGAGTTGTCATTTGATCAACGGGATCACATCATTAGGAGAATCATGTGATGGACAAGACCCATCCGTTAGCTTAGCACTATGATCGTTTAGTTTTACTGCTATTGCTTTCTTCATGACTTATACATGTTCCTATGACTATGATATTATGCAACTCTCGAATACCGGAGGAACACCTTGTGTGCTATCAAACGTCACAACGTAACTGGGTGATTATAAAGATGCTCTACATGTGTTTCCGAAGGTGTTTGTGGTGTTGGCATAGATCAAGATTAGGATTTGTCACTCCGAGTGTCGGAGAGGTATCTCTGGGCCCTCTCGGTAATACACATCGTAATAAGCCTTGCAAGCAAATGACTAATGAGTTAGTCAGGAGATGATGTATTACAGAACGAGTAAAGAGGCTTGCCGGTAACAAGATTGAACTAGGTATGATGATACCGACGATCGAATCTCGGGCAAGTAACATACCGATGACAAAGGGAACAACGTATGTTGTTATGCAGTTCGACCGATAAAGATCTTCGTAGAATATGTAGGAGCCAATATGGGCATCTAGGTTCTGCTATTGGTTATTGACCAGAGAAGTGTCTCGGTCATGTCTACATAGTTCTCGAACCCGTAGGGTCCGCACGCTTAATGTTTCGTTGACGATATAGTATTGAATGAGTTATGTATGTTGGTGACCGAATTTTGTTCGGAGTCCCGGATGAGATCTAGGACATGACGAGGACCTCCAGAGTGGTCCGGAGGTAAAATTTGATATATAGGATGATATGGTTCGGCCAAGGGGTCAAGCCCACGGGGCATTAAGTTGGTGCAAAAGGTGTTTTGCGGAGGCCGGGGGCCAGACGCCGGAGACCTTGTCGTTTGGCCCTGGGCCAGACGCCACGTGCCTCGGCGTCTGGGCCTGACGCCAAGGATTGTGGCATTTGGTACTGGAGTCCGAGTGGGACTCTTGCCTTTTGGGCAAAACCGACTTTGAGGAGGCTTTTGCTCCAAGTTTCGACCCCAGGGCTCAACATATAAATAGAGGGGCGGGGCTAGCACCTGGAACACATCAAGATACACCAAGCCGTGTGCCGGCAACCCCGACCCTCTAGTTTATCCTCCGTCTAGTTTATGTAGTACTTGGCGAAGCCCTGCAGAGATTGTTCTTCATCAACAACCGTTACCACGCCGTCGTGCTGCCGGAACTCATCTACTACTTCGCCCGTCTTGCTGGATCAAGAAGGCAAGGACGTCATCGAGCTGAACGTGTGCTGAACGCGGAGGTGCCGTACGTTCGGTACTAGATCGGGACGGATCGTGAAAGTGCATGACTACATCAACCACGTTGATAAACGCTTCCACTTTCGGTCTACGAGGGTACGTAGACACACTCTCCCCTCTCGTTGCTATGCATCTAGTAGATAGATCTTGCGTGTTCGTAGGAGAATTTTTGAAATACTACGTTCCACAACAACCTACTATACCATGCTCTATTAAAATCATTTATGTTAGAAGTGCTTTATGTGATCCAGGGGCCGATGTTAGTGTTATACCTTTATCTCTCTATAAAAGACTTGACTTGAGTAAGTTGACTCCTACTAAAATTTCTTTGCAAATGGCCGACAAATCTATTGTTATTCCAGTCGGAGTTTGTGAGGACGTGCCGGTAGTGGCTGCTAATGTTATTATCTTAACAGACTTTGTTATTCTTGACATGCCCAAGGACGACAATATGTCGGTTATCCTTGGAAGACCTTCTCTCAATACTACATGGGTTGTTGTTGTTGATTGTAATAAAAGCAAGGTCACTTTTCACGTTAATGACAATGAGCATATGGTTTATATTCCAAAGAAGGTCAACAAAGCAAATAATCTCAACTCTATTGAAAAGATTATGACCATAGCCATTGGAGGCTTTGAATCTTGCTTGTGATCTTCAATCTCTTTATTCGGATCTTCATTTCCGAAACTGTTTGGAGGAGTTGTTTCTTGGTATGTAACTCATACACTGGTTCAATTAGTTTTTGTTCTAGTGGATTATATTTTGTTTATTTTGCTGCTGTTGGTGCCTGATGTCTACTACACAACCTTCTTCTTGTAGACGTTGTTGGGCCTCCAAGTGCAGAGGTTTGTAGCACAGTAGCAAATTTCCCTCAAGTGGATGACCTAAGGTTTATCAATCCGTGGGAGGCGTAGGATGAAGATGGTCTCTCTCAAACAACCATTCAACCAAATAACAAAGTCTCTTGTGTCCCCAACACACCCAATACAATGGTAAATTGTATAGGTGCACTTCTTCGGCGAATAGATGGTGATACAAGTGCAATATGGATGGTAGATATAGGTTTTTGTAATAATAAAATATAAAAACAGCAAGGTAGCAAGTGGTAAACGTGAGCATAAACGGTATTGCAATGATAGGAAACAAGGCCTAGGGTTCATACTTTCAGTAGTGCAAGTTCTCTCAACAAGGATAACATAATTGGATCATATTAATAGCCCTGAACATGCAACAAAGAGTCACTCCAAAGTCACTAATAGCGGAGAACAAACAAAGAGATTATGGTAGGGTATGAAACCACCTCAAAGTTATTCTTTCTAATTGATCTATTCAAGAGTCCGTAGTAACATTCAATCTATCATAGAGTTCGTACTAGAATAACACCTTAAGACACAAATCAACCAAAACCCTAATGTCACCTAGATACTCCATTGTCACCTCAAGTATCCGTGGGCATGATTATACGATATGCACCACACAATCTCAGAAACATCTATTCAACCAACACAAAGTACTTCAAAGAGTGCCCCAAAGTTTCTACCAGAGAGTCAAGACGAAAACGTGTGCCAACCCCTATGCATAGATTCCCAAGGTCACGGAACCCGTAAGTTGATCACCAAAACATACATCAAGTAGATCACATGATATCCCATTGTCACCACATATAAGCACGCGCAAGACATACATCAAGTGTTCTCAAATCCTTAAAGACTCAATCCGATAAGATAACTTCAAAGGGAAAACTCAATCCATCACAAGAGAGTAGAGGGGGAGAAGCATCATAAGATCCAACTATAATAGCAAAGCTCGCGATACATCAAGATCGTGCCATCTCAAGAACACGAGAGAGAGAGATCAAACACATAGCTACTGGTACATACCCTCAGCCCCGAGGGTGGACTACTCCCTCCTCGTCATGGAGAGCGCCGGGATGATGAAGATGGCCACCGGAGAGGGATTCCCCCCCTCCGGTAGGGTGCTAGAACGGGTCTAGATTGATTTTTGGTGGCAACAGAGGCTTTCGGCGGGAGATACGTCCAAAACGTATCTATAATTTCTGCTTGCTCCATGCCTCTTTTGTGTGATATTGCTATGATATTTATGCACTTCCATACACTTTTGATCATATTTGGACTAACCTATTAACTAAGTGCACCACAGTGCCAGTTCCTGTTTTCTGCTGTTTTTCTATTTCAGGTTTCCCCCATATTAAAAGTGCTCCAAAAATTCCGGGAAAAATACAGGAAAAAACAGCGTACAGGAAGCTTCGAGAAAAACCAAAGCAGGGCCAGAGGGGTGCCAGGGGTGGCCCAGGCAGCCACCCGGCGCGGCCCCACCCCTGGCCGCGCCAGGGGGGCGCCTGGGGCCCCCTCTCAGCCTCTGGTGACCCCCCTTCGCATATATATTCCTCGCGTCCCGAAACCCTCGAGGACGGAACCCTTTTTCGCGATCTCGCCTCTATTCCGCCGCCGCCGCGCTTCCAAGATCGGGAGCATCAGGAGAACTCTTCCCGGCACCCTGCCGGAGGGGAGAACCACCACCGGGAGCTTCTCCACCACCATGGACGCTTCCCGGATGAGTCGTGAGTAGTCCACCTTGGACCATGGGTCCATGATGAGTAGCTATGTGATGTTCTCCTCCCCTCTTTGTTCTTCATGGTTTAGACCTCGTGAGCTGCCCTACATGATCGAAGCACATATGTAATCTTTATGCTGTTGCTCTGCTAAGTTTGCTGGGATCCGATGGATTATGAGATTATGTTCAGATTGTGTGTGAGTAATATATTTGATTCACCTCTTTTATATTTATGTTCTTGAGTAATTCTTGCATCTTCTCCGTTGCTGTTTATTGCTTTGGCCAAGTAGTAGGTAGTAACTCCAAGAGGGAGCGTTATGCTTGATTGTGGGTTCATGCCCCCTGATGACTAGCTTGAGTGACAGAAACATGAGTCTAGGGGATGTGCTGTTGCCACAAGGGGGAAAACAACGGTAATTGTACTTGCGGGTGCAAGGATTGTTTACTTTACGCAAAGTTCTTTTAATGCAGTTGTCTGTTGTTTTGAGTCTACACTTTGGGTGGGATTCGCAACTTAATACCAGCGAGATGTTCTGGATAGATATCTCAAGGTGGATGATTAGTAGTAGATGCAGATGGATTTCGGTCTACTTGCCTTGGCGTACCGCCCATGCTTTTGAGCCTCTACCTTTCTTTACAGCATAGTTAGCATTGGTTTGCGCACATAATCCTGTCAATTGCCCAACTGTAATTTGTTTACCTCGCTTTGCTGTTTTATCGTCTTTTGGGAGAGGGACATCACTAGTGAAAATCATGGGACCCCGGTCCATATTACCACCACTGATCACACCTTCTATTTACTTCCTGTCTTTATTTCCTAGTTGCAGTCATACCTATCATTATTATCTCTTGTGTTTGATCCTTTGTAAACGACAAGGCCGGAGGGATTGACAACCTCTCTGTACTCGTTGGGAGCAAAGTTATTTGTATCTGTGTGCAGGTCCTGTCAACCGCTAAGTTTCTGGCGCCGTTGACACCTTCTTGTCGACCCTCGGAGTCTCACGGGATTCGATCCTTGGTACCTTTGCCAAGGGAAACTTGCTGCTACGCTACATATCAAACCTTCCACTTGGGGTAACCAACGAGGGGCGAGAAGCCATCAAGCAAAGTTTCTGGCGCCGTTGCCGGGGACTCCACTCTTCAAGATAGGGGAGTTGCACGCTATCTTTTATCTTTGCTTTTTAGTCTTGTTAGTTTACTTTTCAGTTTTTGCTTTAGTGTCCCTTATCAAAAATCACAAAAATAGTTATATCGCTTTTAGTTGGCATTATGTCTGGTCCTTTTGCCTTTGGTGAGGCAGAAGTGCTCACCTTTAAACAAAGAGGTGGTGAAAGTCTAAAGGATGCTTGGTATAGAATTAATGATTCTCAAAAAAGAGCCACCAAGAAGCAATCTACTACTATCCTGCTTAGAAATTTTTATGTTGGAATTACTTCTTGGAATAGGTTTATTCTAGATTCTGCTATCAATGGAAATTTCCTAGAAGCACCAGTTTGGGAATCTCTTAGTATTATGGAAAATCTTGTTGGAAATCCCCCTGTTGTTAGCATTCAAGAGGACATTACCCTAGCTCACATTATGAAAAAACTTGAAAAGATAGAGCTAGAGATGCCAAGCATTAATAAAATAAATGAGTTGGACCGTAAGATCCAAGGGAATTTGAATAGGCTTGATAGCTCCATGCATAAAATTCTCAAAACTTTGGAGACCATCAAATCCCATGACTTGGATTCTTCTAGGATAGACAAGATTGAGGAAATCTTTGACACTTTAGGAACTACTTTCTCCTCAATCAAAGCCAAAAAGGTAGAAACTCCGGCAAAGAAGGAACCTAAGTTCGTTTACGTTCCAAAGGCTCCTCGTTCCAATAGTAATCCATCTATTGCCAAAGGGGTTGAAACTGTGAAAACTTTGGAAGAAATACCTCTCTTTGATAAATTTATAAATGAATCTCCCATTGACTTTCCACCTATTGGTTTTCTCCCTAGAAGTATCTTTACTAGGCCTTTATTTGAAAGTCCTCTTAAGACTAGTTGTACTATTGAAGAGATTTTTGATGATCTTGATGATGGTTCAATTGATACAACTTGATCTTTTTGCATCATGCCTAGCTTAAAGGCATAAAAGAAAGCGCTTTTGGGAGGCAGCCCACAACGAATTAGGTTTTATTTTGCTTTTGTTGTGTCTTGATGTTTGTTACTATAGTAGCATCATCATTGTATCTTTTCTTTTCAGCTTTGTGCCAAGTTTAGCCTCCGATTGCAAGAAAGTTCAAAAGTTGTGACGTGCTGTCCAGAAAACAGATTCTGTCCTTGGACAGAAAAATTCGAATAAAATCACCAGATCATCTTTTTGATCTGATTTTTTTGAAAGCGTGCTCTATACAATTGGCTTTCGGGCGTCTGTTCTGAGTTTTTTTGATTTGAGTTGCAGAAGTGCCCCGAAAAAATTATTTACTACCTGCTGGTCTGTTTTTCACAGATTCTGTCCTGTTTTGTCTTTTCTTCGTTTTGCAAACCTTGAGCTTGCTTTTTCTTTGCAAAAACCTTTTGGCAATCTTGAGAAACAGTAGCTCTTAAAGATTATCTTTATTTCCAGTAGGGAAAAATTATTTTATTATGGGTACTAACCTCGCTAATCAGATTATGATGAGTTATGTATGAAGGGAGTTTTCAAGTGTGCGAGGGAAGATGATAAAAAAAGATTCAGGAGGGTCAAACGCTCAAGCTTGGGGATGCCCCCATGCACCCCCCAAGAAATATTCAAGAAGACTCAAGCGTCTAAGCTTGGGGATGCCCCCATGCATCCCCTTCCCCATCAACAATTATCAGTTCGTCTTTCGTTCCACTATAATTATTACTTCATGTGTTATGTGCTATGCTTGGAGCGTCTTGCTCTTAGTTTCCTTTTTAGTTTTCTTTAGCTTTGCTTGCTGTTCATAACAAGTTAGAACCCAGCTTTCTTTGTGTGGGAGAGAAACACGCTCCACTTCAACCTAGAACACAACACAGGATTTTCATGCTTATCTTTGCTGTGTATGTTCTTTGTCTTTCCATAGCTGCTGTCATGTTTAGCTCTTAGTTTTCATGCTTTTCTTTTTTAAAGAGCTTTTGTTTAGTTGGTTGCTGAACTCTCTTGAGTTTTCATGTTTATCTTGTTAAGAGAGTTTGCCTGTTGCACTGAGTTGTGTGTCTTAACTTAAAGTAGGTAATTGAGGTTGCTATTTAATTTTAGTAGTAACTTGCAATAGTTTTGAGGTATTGCCATGAGTAATGTCTGAACTTCTGGTGTCAAGAGCTTTAGCCTATTAGTGATAGATGTCGTATTTTGGGCAATTCGTGTTTGTTTTCGAAAACCTACAAATAGTTGAGAACTTTAGCTACTAAATGGATCACTAATCTTTGGAGGGATCGAATATTAGAGTACACTCACGTACCATGAGCCGAGGATGCGCAAGGATAACCAAACCCCCATACACTCCTCCTCGGGGTACTTGTCTCTTTGTGAACCTCCTAATTAGATTGAGAGTTACCGATAATAAGTGCATGAGTTCTTCAGACTAATGTGAGTATTCGAAAGTTGACACTTCCACCTAGCCATATTTTTCTAGCCTCTTCGGTACCGTGCATTGCCCTTTCTCACCTCGAGAGTTGGCGCATACTTCGCCGATGCATCCAAATCCTTGGCACGATACGCTCTGCCATCATAAGCCTCATTATATCCTTCCTCAAAATAGCCACCATACCTACCTATCAAGGCATTTCCATAGCCTTTTCGAGATACATTGCCATGCAACATCCATCTTCTCATGACTTGATCTTCATGTCATACATGCTTTTTGCTTGATCGATGAGCCGCATGCTAGTTGGGCCTTGCCCTAATCATTGCTACATGACGCGCTAGTATCATTGCATATCCTGCTACACTGGCAGAGGCATACATTTGCATACATCATGATGGTTTCATTTTCTTTATGTTGAGTACTTTTGTAAAGTGTGAAAGATCTTCTATACTTCTTGTAATAAATAGAGTGTTGCCCCTAAAGTGAGGAAAAGATCCCAAAGAGGACAAAATCAAAAGATCCCAAAGAGGACAAATGAGAGTTAAATAGAAAGAGCCATTGAGGCCACAAAAAAATAAAAAAAAAATAGAAAAAAGAGAAAAAGAAATAAAAAGAGAGAAGGGGGCACACTACTATTCTTTTTGAGAGATCCACACTCGTACTCCATCTTATACCTTGTACTCCATAGAGATTATCATTCATGCATATAGCTATGTGGGGACCTTCACACTATAGAACTTGGCTTGTATATTCCAATGATGAGCCTCCTCAAAAGAGCTCTAGGTCTTCTTGAGCAAGCAAGTTGGATGCACCCCCACTAGTTCCATTGGAGAGCTTACCTTAGCTCATATGTGCATCCGTTGCATGGCAATCCCTACTCCTCACATCATATCTATCATTTGGCTTTCTCTCGCCTATGATTGTCCTCATTGATGTGAGCCTTTCACACCTTTTTTGTCTTCCCCCTTCATTATTTTTCTCTCTTTGCCATCCTAAGTGTCAACTTTCTTGCTTACGCTCATCCATTGCGTGAGTGCTCAAAATATCGAAAGGGAGTGGATCATTTTGACTTGTACCTGGCTGACGGTCTGGGGATGAGTCAAGATAAGATTCCAAAGAAGACCAAGTGTGAAACTTTAGTAGATTAAGTTCTCAACAATATAAAAACTATGTTTTACTCTCTCATATATCCCTATCCCCTTTCTTGCACGCAAACACCATTTGGAGACATTCGAGTCACGGACAACGAGAGCTCTTGCACCTTTATGTTCTTATGTTACTTGTTACAATGCTAATATAGACTCTTGCTTGTTATGACTTGAATTGAATTACATGCCTTGATTGCTTTACTTAAAAAGTTCTTATATGATTGATAGCATGTCACCACAAAAATTATGCTTGTTATCATTTACCTACTCGAGGACGAGCAGGAATTAAGCTTGGGGATGTTGATATGTCCAAAACGTATCTATAATTTCTGCTTGCTCCATGCCTCTTTTGTGTGATATTGTTATGATATTTATGCACTTCCATACACTTTTGATCATATTTGGACTAACCTATTAACTAAGTGCACCACAGTGCCAGTTCCTGTTTTCTGCTATTTTTCTATTTTAGGTTTCCCCCATATTAAAAGTGCTCCAAAAATTTCGGGAAAAATACAGGAAAAATCAGCATACAGGAAGCTTTGAGAAAAACCAAAGCAGGGCCAGAGGGGTGCCAGGGGTGGCCCAGGCGGCCACCCGGCGCGGCCCCACCCCTGGCCGCGCCAGGGGGGCGCCTGGGGCCCCCTCTCCGCCTCTGGTGACCCCCCTTCGCATATATATTCCTCGCGTCCCGAAACCCTTGAGGACGGAACCCTTTTTCGCGATCTCGCCTTTGTTCCGCCGCCGCCGCGCTTCCAAGATCGGGAGCATCAGGAGAACTCTTCCCGGCACCCTGCCGGAGGGGAGAACCACCACCGGGAGCTTCTCCACCACCATGGACGCTTCCCGGATGAGTCGTGAGTAGTCCACCTTGGACCATGGGTCCATGATCAGTAGCTATGTGATGTTCTCCTCCCCTCTTTGTTCTTCATGGTTTAGACCTCGTGAGCTGCCCTACATGATCGAGGCACATATGTAATCTTTATGCTGTTGCTCTGCCGAGTTTGCTGGGATCCGATGGATTATGAGATTATGTTCAGATTGTGTGTGAGTAATATATTTGATTCACCTCTTTTATATTTATGTTCTTGAGTAATTCTTGCATGTTCTCCGTTCCTGTTTATTGCTTTGGCCAAGTAGTAGGTAGTAACTCCAAGAGGGAGCGTTATGCTTGATTGTGGGTTCATGCCCCCTGATGACTAGCTTGAGTGACAGAAACATGAGTCTAGGGGATGTGCTGTTGCCACAAGGGGGAAAACAACGGTGCTTGTACTTGCGGGTGCAAGGATTGTTTACTTTACGCAAAGTTCTTTTAATGCAGTTGTCTGTTGTTTTCAGTCTACACTTTGGGTGGGATTCACAACTTAATACCAGCGAGATGTTCTGGATAGATATCTCAAGGTGGATGATTAGTAGTAGATGCAGATGGATTTCGGTCTACTTGCCTTGGCGTACCGCCCATGCTTTTGAGCCTCTACCTTTCTTTACAGCATAGTTAGCATTGGTTTGCGCACATAATCCTGTCAATTGCCCAACTGTAATTTGTTTACCTCGCTTTGCTGTTTTATCGTCTTTTGGGAGAGAGACATCACTAGTGAACATCATGGGACCCCGGTCCATATTACCACCACTGATCACACCTTCTATTTACTTCCTGTCTTTATTTCCTAGTTGCAGTCATACCTATCATTATTATCTCTTGTGTTTGATCCTTTGTAAACGACAAGGCCGGAGGGATTGACAACCTCTCTGTACTCGTTGGGAGCAAAGTTATTTGTATCTGTGTGCAGGTCCTGTCAACCGCTAAGTTTCTGGCACCGTTGACACCTTCTTGTCGACCCTCGGAGTCTCACGGGATTCGATCCTTGGTACCTTTGCAAAGGGAAACTTGCTGCTACGCTACATCTCAAACCTTCCACTTGGGGTAACCAACGAGGGGCGAGAAGCCATCAGCGGCAGATCTCCCGATCTAGGTTAATTTCCGGAGGTTTTAGTATTTATAGGATTTTTTGGCGTAGGGCACAAGTCAGGGTGGCCTCCGGGCTGTCCACGAGACAGGGGCACACGCCCTCCTGGAGTGGGCAAGCCCCCACCCTCGTGGACAGCCCGTGGCTCTCCCAGCCCAACTCTTTTACTTCGGGGGCTTCTTTTGGTCCAGAAAAAATCACCAAAAATTGGCACGTCAATTGGTCTCCGTTTGATATTCCTTTTCTGTAAAACTCAAAAACAAGGAAAAAACAGAAACTGGCACTGGGCTCTAGGTTAATAGGTTAGTCCCGAAAATAATATAAAAGTGTATGACAAAGCCCATTAAACATCCAAAACATCATGAATAATAGGATGGAACAATAAAAAATTATATAAACATTGGAGACGTATCAGTGCCATTAAAAATGAGCTTGTATGGTTGATTTACTTTATTTTAGGTAGTTTTGATGCATGATATAGCCTCTAGGTGTGGGAGTAGTTGCCATCAATTTTGTTAAGTTTTGTTAACCTCTTATTTGTGGCCCACAAATTTGAAAAAAATAAGATGTTTAAAAGGATATTTACGAGGTGTTCTTCAAGCCAGAGTTTCAAAACTCTGGAAGAACCACCTAAGTGCAACCTTCCTTGTGATGCCGAGGTGCGATGATGTGAGTGGTCGTGCAACACCTTCACGAGTGAAGTCAGCTTCCAACATGACTTCATACAACTTGTCGATAATTTTGGCTGACTCCTTTCCTAAGTGTGATATGTACCAACTCCTCAACAATACTTTCTTGCAAAGTTTCAGATTCATGCCTAGATGTGAGGTGCCTACCGTTTAGTTTCGTCTTTATGATGAAACCTTTGAGATACCATTTGCTGATTTCTATCGTATTTGCTTGATTCATGCTTAGGGTGACATACTTGAGCCTCGACCTAGTGAGTTTGAGGGATTTATGCGAACTATAACAGTGGGAGAGACAGTGGGATTTCTAAGTCCAAAGCATTTAGTTTGCATTTCCCCGTTTTATGCTTTTCACATTATTTATTGGGAGATGTCTGATTGCTAAGTGGGAGAGTGGACCGCTTAGCTCCCTTGATCTTGCTATTATGCATAGTGCACTTCTCAACGATATGATTTATAGTTTGGGAGCTATCGTAGTGCACCATTTGCATACTAATAGGTCTAAGGGTGTTATTTATGATGGTATCACTACTAGGAAAAACCCTAGTATTAGCACGGGGTGCTACTTGTAAACTGCGTTGGGATTTTCCTCGAAGAGGAGGGGAGATGCAGTACAATATAGATAAGTATTTACCTCACTGACAACCATTGTTATCGAACCAATAGGAGAACCAAGCAAACGCCCCTAAGAAGCACACACAAAGCAAATACTTGCACCCAACATGATCAAGAGGGTTGTCAAGCCACTTGAACTCGTTACTCGCAAGGATTAATTCTGATAGTGATAGATAGATAGATAAATTGCAGAACAAAATAAAAGTAATTAAATTACAGCAAGGTAGTTTTGTGTTTTTATATGTGATAAAGGTAGACCTAGGGGCAATATTTTTCACTTGAGGCTTCTCTATTGAACACAAAGCATATGATATGTAAATAAATTACTGTTGGGAAATTGATAGAAAAGCGCATAGTTACGATGTTATTCATGGAAATGATCACACATATAGGAATCACGTCCGTGACAAGTAGACCGACTCCTTCCTGTATCTAGTACTATTACACCACCAATCGACCGTTATCTTGCATGCATCTATTGTATTAATTTCATGACAAACAGAGTAACGCCTTAAGCAAGATGACATGATGTAGACAAAGTAAACCCAATAAATATGAATAAACCCCATCATTTTATCCTTAATGCCAACAATACAAATACATGTCTTGTCCCCTACTATCACTAGGATATAGAGCACCGCAAGATTGAACCTGTTACAAAACACCTCTCCCACTAAAAATATATCAATCTAGTTGGCCAAAGAAAATGGATAGATCAAAGAGAAATACAAAGCTATCATAATCATGCATAATAAAGTTTAGAGAAGACTCAATTACTTTGAATGAATAATCTGATCATAAATCCACAATTCATCGGATATCGGCAAACACACCGCAAAAGAAGATTACATCAGATGGAACTCCAAGAAGATCGAGGAGAACATGGTATTGAAGATCAAAGAGAGAAGAAGCCATGGACCCGTAGGTCTTTGGTACACTAGTCACGCATCATCGAAAGGCAACAAGGATGATGTAGAAGCCCTCCGTGGTCGATCCCCCCTCTGGTTGAGTACCGAAAAAGGGCTCTAGATGGGATCACGGAAGAACAAAATCTTGCGGCGATGGAAAAAGTGTTTCAGGTGGCTCTCTATTGGTTTGGGAATATTTGGGAATTTATAAAGTTGGAATTAGGTCAAGGGTGCTACGGGGGAATATTTGGGAATTTATAGAGTTGTAATTAGAGTTGGATATTATACACCGTCCCGACATCATATCGTCCCACTAATTCAACTTTCTCACTTGGATCCACCAACTTTAATCTAATTTGTGTTTCATCCACCCGAATAGACTCATCATCCGTAGTCATATAATAATAATTCATCATTATCATTTGTAGTTATATAACAACTCATCATCCGTACTCATATATATATAATAACTCATCATCATTCTAGCACATGAGAAGTAGTACGACCTCGTCATCATGATTATCGTAGTCATATAACAACTCGATCATAATCCATAGTTGTATAATAACACCAACACTATCTAAGGATAGTCAGTAGTCATTCTAGGCAAATAATTCATCATCATTCTAGCACGACAAGTACTACCTAGGACCTACTCCTCTCTCTCAGGTACAATATCATAAAACAGGTAAACCACTCCATCCCTGATAACCCGCAAGTATCGGGGATCAATAGTAGCCTTTCTCGATAAGTAAGAGTGGCGAACCCAATGAGGAGATAAAGGTAGAATTTATATTTCCTTCAAGTTCTATCAACCACCGATACAACTCTACGCACACTTGACGTTCGCTTTACCTAAAACAAGACTAAAACTACTTTGCAGGTGCAGGGATAAGTTTGGAAGAATAAAACTAGAAGTACTTATCGAGAATAAAACTACGAGTAATCTGCAAGACAATAAAGTTAGTTGTTTAGTATAGAGGTTTTTGGAACACAAGAGAGTGATTTGTCCCTAGGCAATCGGTAACTAGACCGGTAATCATTATTGCAATTTATATGAGGGAGAGGCATGAGCTAACATACTTTCCGTACTTGGATAATATGCACTTAGGATTGAAACTATAGCAAGCATCCGCAACTACTAAAGATCACTAAGGTAAAACCCAACCATAGCATTAAGTAACATGCCCTCTTTACTCCCAAACGCAACAACCCCTTACCCGGGTATGTGTTTCCATCACTCACGCCACCCACTATAAGAGAAATCATGAACGTATTGTAACACCCTACAATGGCAATCCCACAAGCTTGTGCAACACGGATGGCACCA
Source organism: Secale cereale (assembly GCA_902687465.1). NCBI lineage: Eukaryota > Viridiplantae > Streptophyta > Magnoliopsida > Poales > Poaceae > Secale > Secale cereale. The sequence continues at coordinate 450,591,872 of LR738714.1, forward strand.
TAGCATAGCACCAAAATAAAACATACAAATCAAACCAATCACGATCATCAATCAACCCATAGGACAAAACAAATCTACTAAAACATCATAGGATAGCCACATATCATTGGATAATAATAGATAGCATTAAGCACCATGTTAATGTAGATATTACAACGGGGAGAAGAGGTGTTACACCGCTTCATAGAGGGGGAGATAGTTGGTGTAGATCGTTGCCATGATGGTTCCCCCGGCGGCACTCTGGTGGCACCTGAAGAGAGGAGGAGAGACCACCCTCCTCCTTCTTCTTGCTTGGCCTCCCCCTAGATTGGAGTAGAGTTTCCCCTCTGGTCCACGGCCGCCATGGCGGTCGAGGGGCAGGAGCCCCTCCGAGATTGGATCTCTCTCTCTATTTATCTTCTGTTTCGCGTCCCCATTTTCTGGCTTTTACCATTTCTTAAATTCCCGGAGATCCGTAACTCTGTTCGGGCCAAAATTTTAACACGATTTTTTCCTGATAGTATCTTTGTTGCGGCGAAAGAAGGGGGTCAACTGACTTATGAGGTGCCCACAAGCCACCATGGCACGACCACCCCCTGGCCGCGCCCTAGTGACTCGTGGCCACCTCATGCACCATCTTGCGTTGATTCTTTCTTGCCAAGAATCACATATATTCCAAAATAAATCTCCGTAAATTTTTATCGCGTTTGGACTTCATTTGATATGGATATTCCGCGAAACAAAAAACATGCAACAAACAAGAACTGACACTGGGCATTGTACCAATATGTTAGTCTAAAAAATAATATAAATTGTTGCCAAAAGTATATGAAATTTGTATAATATTGGCATGGACCAATCAAAATTATAGATACGGCAGAGACGTATCAGCATCCCCAAACTTAATTCCTGCTCGTCCTCAAGTAGGTAAATGATAAAAAAGATAATTTTTGATGTGGAATGCTACCTAGCATAATCTTTATCATGCAATTGAATCATGGCATGAATATTAAGACATGAGTGATTCAAAGAAATAGTCTATAATTTGATATGAAGACACAAATACTCAGGCATCCCAACAAACAATCATGCCTTTCAGAATTAAAAATGCTAAATAACACCATCCCTACCAAATCATATAGCCTTGTCATGCTCCATCTTCTTAAAACAAAATATAAATCATGTACTACCTAGGTGTCAGCCAAGCAATTGGTTCATACTTTTTAACGCGCTTCAGCTTTTTTGACCCCCACGTAATACATCAACATGAGCCATGGATATAGCACCATGGGTGGAATAGAATGTTGTGGTAGAGATTAATATGAAGAGACAAAAAGAAGAGAGTCTCACATCAACGTAGCTAATCAACGGGCTCTGGAGATGCCCATCAATTGATGTCAATGCGAGGAGTAGGGATTGCCATGCAACAGATGCACTAATAGCTATAAGTGTATGAAAGCCCAACATGAAAACTAAGTAGGTGTGCATCCAACTTGCTTGCTCTAGAATACCTCGGGCATTTGAGGAAGCCCATCATCGGAACATACAAACCAAGTTCTATAATGAAAAATTCCCACCAGTATATGAAAGTGACAACATAGGAGACTCTCTATATGAAAAACATGGTGCTACTCTGAAGCACAAGTGTGCTAAAGGATAGTAGCATTGCCCCTTCTCTCTTTTTCTCTCATTTTTGGGGCTATTTTGGCCTCTTTTTTCATTTCCTCACTTGGGACATGCTCTAATAATGAATAATGATGATCTTCACACATCTATTTACTTAGAACTCAAAATTACAACTCGATACCTAAAACAATATGACTCTAAATGAATGTCTCTGGCAGTGTACCATGATACGCAATGATCTAGCGTAGCAAAGATATCAGTAAACGGACAAGCCATGAAAATATCATGCTAGCTATCTTACGATCATGCAAACTAATATGACAATGAATTCTGTATATGATGATGATGGAAGTTGCATGGCAATATATCTCGTAATGGCTATGGAAATGCCATGATATATAGGTATGATGGCTGTTTTGAGAAGATATAAGGAGGCTTATGCGTGATAGAGCATATCATTTCATGTGGTTTGGATGCATGATACGTCTCCAACGTATCTATAATTTTTGATTGTTTCATGCTATTATTTATGAAGTCTTGGATGTTTAATGGGCTTTATCATTCACTTTTATATAATTTTTGGGACTAACCTACTAACCCAAAGGCCCAGTCCAGATTGCTGTTTTTTGCCTGTTTCACGGTTTTGCAGAAAAAGAATATCAAACAGAGTCCAAACGGAATGAAACCTTCGCGAGAGATATTTTTGGAGAAAATCACGCACGCGGAGCTTGAGAACCACGTCAGGGGGCCAAAGGGTGGCCCATGAGGGTGGGTGGCGCGCCCCCCTTCCCAGGGCGCGCCCCCTGCCTCGTGGCCCTCTCGAGCGTCCCCCGGTGCCCTCCTTCTTCCTATATAAGTCTACGTACCCCAAGACCTCCGTGAACAGAGAGAAAACCCTAATTCCACCGCCGTACCTTCTGTTCCCGTGAAGATCCCATCTTGGAGCCTGTTTCAGAGCTCCACCGGAGGAGGATCTATCATGGAGTCCTTCATCATCATCATCATCGCCCTCACCATGAGTTGTGAGTAGTTTACCTCAGACCTTCGGGTCCATAGCCAGTATCTAGATGGCTTCTTCTCTCTCTCTGGATCTCAATACCAAGTTCACCTCGGTCTTCGAGGAGATCTATTCGATGTAATCTCTTTTTACGGTGTGTTTGCCGAGATCCGATGAATTGTGAGTTTATGATCAAGGTTATCTATGAAAGATATTTGGTTCTTCTCTGAACTTTTTATGTGTGCTCATAATATCCTTGCAAGTCTCTTCGAATTATTGGTTTGGTTTGGCCTACTAGATCTATAGTTCTTGCAATCGGAGAAGTGCTTGGCTTTGGGTTCAATCTTGCGGTGTCCTTTCCCAGTGACAGTAGGGGCAGCAAGGCACGTATTGTATTGTTGCCATCGAGGATAAAAAGATGGGGTTTACATCATATTGCTTGAGTTTATCCCTCTACATCATGTCATCTTGCTTAAGGCGTTACTCTGTTCTTATGAACTCAATACACTAGATGCATGCTGGATAGCGGTCGATGTGCGGAGTAATAGTAGTAGATGCAGGCAGGAGTCGGTCTACTTGTCTCGGACGTGATGCCTATATACAATGATCATGCCTAGATAGTCTCATAATTATTCGCTTTTCTATCAATTGCTCGACAGTAATTTGTTTACCCGCCGTAGAATATCGCTATTATAAGAGAAGCCACTAGAGGAAACTATGGCCCCCGAGTCTATTCTCAACATATCAATCTACATCTACTTTACTTTTACCGCTTTTATTTGTTGTTCTTATAAACCAAAAATACCAACAATATAAACTATCATCTCTACCAGATCTCACTTTCATAAGTGACCGTAAAGGGATTGACAACCCCTTATCGCGTTGGCTGCGAAGTTCTTATTTGTTTGTGCAGGTGCGAGGGACTCGCGTGTGGTCTCCTACTGGATTGATACCTTGGTTCTCAAAAATTGAGGGAAATACTTACGCTACTGTGCATCTCCCTTTCCTCTTCGAGGGAATACAACGCAAGCTCGAGAAGTAGCAAGAAGAATTTCTGGCGCCATTGCCGGGGAGGCTTACGCAAAAGTCATATACCAAGCACCTATCACAAACCCTTATCCTTCGCATTACATTTACTTGCCTCTCGTTTTCCTCTCCCCCACTTCACCCTTGCCATTTTATTTGCCCTTCTTCCACCGTGTGTTTATCGTTCGCTTGCTTCTTGTTTGCTTGTGTGTGTTGGATTGCTTGCTTGTCACTTTGGCTCAGAACAATACCAAATTGTGTGACTTCTCCAATACCAACAATAATGATTTTATTAGCACTCCGATTGCTCCTATTACTAATGCTGAATCTTGTGAGATCAATGCTGCTTTGTTGAATCTTGCCATGAAAGATCAATTCTCCGGCCTTCCTAGTGAAGATGCCGCTACCCATCTAAACAACATTGTTGATTTGTGTGATATGCAAAAGAAAAGGGATACGGATAACGATATTATTAAATTGAAGTTAATGCCATTTTCACTTAGAGATCGTGCTAAAATTTGGTTTTCCTCTTTGCCTAGAAATAGTATTGATTCGTGGAATAAGTGAAAAGATGCTTTTATCTCTAAGTATTTCCCTCTTGCTAAGATCATCTCTCTTAGAAACGATATTATGAATTGTAAGAAACTAGATCATGAGCATGTTGCATAAGCTTGGGAGAGAATGAAATTAATGATACGTAATTGCCCTACACATGGTTTGAATCTATGGATGATTATTCAGAATTTTTATGCTGGCTTGAATTTTGCTTCTAGAAATCTTTTAGATTCGGCCGCCGGAGGCACTTTCATGGAAGCTACCTTAGGAGAAGCTACCAAACTCCTAGATAATATTATGGTTAATTATTCTCAATGGCACACCGAAAGATCTACTAGTAAAAAAGTGCATGCTATCGAAGAAACTAGTGTTTTGAGTGGGAAGATGGATGAACTTATGAAATTATTTGCTCCTAAGAGTGCTTCTTCTGATCCTAATGATATGCCTTTGTCCACTTTGATTGAGAATAACAATGAATCTTTGGATGTGAATTTTGTTGGTAGGAATAATTTTGGTAACAATGCTTATAGAGGTAACTTTAATTCTAGGCCTTTTCCTAGTAATTCCTCTAATAATTATTGTAATTCCTACAACAACTCTTATGGAAAGATGCCTTCTGAATTTGAAACTAGTGTTATGGAGTTTATGATCTCGCAAAAGAATTTCAATGCTTTGCTTGAAGAGAAATTGCTTAAGGTTGATGAATTGGCTAGAAGTGTGGATAGAATTACTCTTGATGTTGATTCTTTGAAACTTAGATCTATCCCACCTAAGCATGATATCAATGAGTCTCTCAAAGCCATGAGAATTTCCATTTATGAATGCAAAGAAAGAACCGCTAGGATGCGTGCTAAAAGAGAAGATTGTATTAAAGTGTGTTCTTCTAGTTATCATGAAAATAAAGATGAAGATCTGAAAGTTATTGACGTGTCTCCTATTAGATACTTGTTTTCTAGTATAAATCTTGATGAAGATAGGATTGGAGATGATTGTGCTTTAAGATGTCCCAATGATTCAGAGTTTTTGGATCTTGATGCTAAAATTATTAAAAGTGGGAGTGAAGAGATTAAAACTCTGCATAGTGATGAACCCACTATCTTGGATTTCAAGGTATTAGATTATGACAATTGCTCTTTGATTGATTGCATTTCCTTGCTGCAATCCGTGCTAAATTCTCCGCATGCTTATAGTCAAAATAAAGCTTTCACCAAACACATAGTTGATGCTTTGATGCAATCTTATGAAGAAAAATTTGAGTTAGAAGTTTCTATCCCTAGAAAGCTTTATGATGAGTGGGAACCTACTATTAAAATAAAAATAAAAGATCATGAATGCTATGCTTTGTGTGATTTGGGTGCAAGTGTCTCCACTATCCCAAAAACTTTGTGTGGTTTGCTAGGGTTCCATGAGCTTGATGATTGTTCTTTAAATTTGCATCTTGCGGATTCCACTATTAAGAAACCTATGGGAAGAATTAATGATGTTCTTATTGTTTCCAATAGGAATTATGTGCCCGTAGATTTCATTGTTCTTGATATAGATTGCAATCCTTCATGTCCTATTATTCTTGGTAGACCTTTCCTTAGAACGATTGGTGCAATTATTGATATGAAGGAAGAAAATATTAGATTCCAATTTCCATTAAGGAAAGGCATGGAACACTTTCCTAGAAAGAAAATCAAATTACCATATGAATCTATCATGAGAGCCACTTATGGATTGCCTTCCAAGGATGGCAATACCTAGATTTATCTTGTATCGTGCCTAGCTAGGGGCGTAAAACGATAGCGCTTGTTGGGAGGCAACCAAACTTTGAACCTTTTGTTTTTGTTGATGTTAGTGAATAAATATTGCATCTAGCCTCTGATTAGATGTGGTTTCATGTTTTGTTTAGTGTTTGTGCCAAGTAGAACATTTGGTAAGACTTGTGTGAAGTTTATGTGATCTTGCTGTGAAAAACAGAATCGTTAGCGCTCGCTAAAGTAGTCTTCAGATTTTACTGGAGCGCGATTTTTAGTTGATTCTTTTTGAAGATGATTGGTAGAAAAACTTCTCAAATTTACCAATTTAGTTTAAAATTTTTGGAGTCCCAGAAGTAGGCGAAACCTGCAGATTACTACAGACTGTTCTGTTTTTGACAGATTCTGTTTTTCGTGTGTTGTTTGCTTATTCCGATGCATCGATGAGTAGTATTGGAGGATATGAGCCATAGAGAAGTTGGAATACATTAGGTTTAACACCAATATGAACAAATAATGAATTCATTGCTGTACATTTGAGTGGTGGTTTGCTTTCTTATACCAATGGAGCTCACGAGAATTTTTCTAAGTTTTGTCTTGTGAAGTTTTCAAGTTTTGAGTATTGCTTTGATGGACTATGGAACAAGGAGTAGCAAAGGCCTAAGCTTGGGGATGCCCATGGAACCCCAAATAAATTCAAGATAATCAAAAGCCTAAGCTTGGGGATGCCCCGGGAAGGCATCCCCTCTTTCCTCTTCATCCACCGGTAACTATACTTGGAGCTATATTTTTATTCGCAACATGTACGTGTTTTGCTTGGAGCGTCTTGTATAATTTGAGTCTTTGCTTGTTAGTTTGCCACAATCATCCTTGATGGACACACCTATTTGAGAGAGTTAAATATGGCCTAGAAATTGTTAGAACACTCTATGTGCTTCACTTATATCTTTTGAGTTGAATAGTTTTTGCTCTAGTGCTTCACTTATATCTTTTAGAGCACGATGGTGGTAATATTTTGTAGAAATTGTTGAACTCTCATGCTTCACTTATATCCTTTTGATAGTATATTAAAACATCATGGTAATGTGTTTAGGCTAAAGAAACTAGTCTTCACATGATAAACATCCAATGTCAATGTAGTAAAATTTTTCACACTAAGTGCATTGAATAGAATAAGATGTTGGATGCTTGATAATTGTTTTGAGACATGATGATAGTGATATTAGAGTCATGCTAGTGGAGTTATTATGAAATTGAGAAATACTTGTGTTAAGGTTAGTGATTCCCGTATCATGCACGTATGGTGAACCGCTATGTGACGAAGTTAGAGCATGAGGTATTTGTAAAGTGTCAACCTTTGTGTGGAGGTCGAGGGCCCGCGATGGTTAACTGCTACCAACCTCCCCCCTAGGACCATGCGTTGATTGCTTTGTTTTGATGACTCGTAGATTTTTGCTATAAGTATATGAGTTCTTATGACTAATGTTGAGTCCATGGATTATACGCACTCTCACCCTTCCACCATTGCTAGCCTCTCTTGTACCGCGCAACTTTCGCCGGTACCATAAACCCACTATATATCCTTCCTCAAAACAGCCATCATATTGTTCCTCAAAACAGCCACCATACCTACCTATCATGGCATTTCCATAGCCATTCTAAGATATATTGCCATGCAACTTTCCACCGTTCCGTTCATATGACACACATCATATTGTCATATTGCCATTGCATGATCATGTAGTTGACATCGTATTTGTGGCAAGGCCACCATGCATCATTTTTCATACATGTCACTCTTGTTTCATTGCACATCCTGGTATACTGCCGGAGGCATTCATATAGAGTCATACTTTGTTGTTGTTGTATCGAGTTGTAATATTGAGTTGTAATGAAAGTGTGATGATCATCATTATTAGAGCATTGTCCCATGGGAGGAAATGCTAAATCTATAAAGCCCCTTCGCAAAAAAAGAAAGGCCAAAGAAAAAAAAGGCCCAAAAAAATAAAAAAAATAAAAAGAAAAGAAAAAGGGACAATTGCTACTATCTTTTTCCACACTTGTTCTTTAAAGTAGCACCATGTTCTTCATTGCAGAGAGTCTCATGTTTAGTCACTTTCATATACTAGTGGGAATTTTAATTATAGAACTTGGCTTGTATATTGCAACGATGGGCTTCCTCAAATGCCCTAGGTCTTCGTGAGCAAGCAAGTTGGATGCACACCCACTAGTTTCTTTTGTTGAGCTTTCATTCATATTTAGCTCTTGTTCATCCGTTGCATGGCAATCCCTACTCACTCACATTGATATCTATTGATGGGCATCTCCATAGCCCGTTGATACGCCTAGTTGATGTGAGACTATCTCCCTCCTTTTTGTCTGCTCCACAACCACCTCTATTCCACCCATAGTGCTATGTCCATGACTCACGCTCATGTATTGCGTGAAAGTTGAAAGGTTTGAAAAGATAGAGTATGAAAACAAGTGCTTGGCTGAAATCGGGTGTCGGTGTCCTGGGAACCAGGGTACCCAGACTTGCCTGTCTGCGGGCCGCGACGCGCTCCTACAAGCGGCCTGGTACGGCCCAGCTGATCGACCAGCTGCCCAAGACCCTCGCGAGGAGAACGACGTCAAGACCTCCTCGGGAGCGGCCTCAGCAAGGCGCTCCGGAGGGGCGGAGAATCCAAGGCCAAGCCTGCCTCAGGAGGAGGCAGTGATGTCAGCAGTGACGCACCGCGCCAGCAGGTGCCAGCATCCGCCAGCGACGCAGTTGCCATTTCGGTGCAAAGGGGACAGCGCAGCCGTTGGTTCCCAAGGAGCGGGGCAAAGGTTTCCCCTTTGGTGCAACAAGACCGAAGACCGCAAGGACGACAAGGAGGATGTCACCGTCGAGCCCACCACCGTGTCACCGCCTGATCCTTTTGCAGGCGAAGACCACTTTTGTCAGGATAAGAACGCCCTTGTGTTCCCGCTCGAAAATGGCCGTTGTGGGATCCCTTCCCGCCTAAATATTTCGGGGGAAGAGGACCGTGGCCGCCTATATAAGTAGCTAGGATTCCCACTGTGAAGGCATAGACTGATACACCCGGCCACCACGCAAGGAGCAAGAACACTTGCCTCCTAACCCTCCTGAGCTCACCTCCTGAGCCCAGGAACCCTTGTACTAGCTCGTATCCTATCTGGCCCGAGACTAATCCACCAAAGCAGGAAGTAGGGTCTTACACCACGCGGTGGCCCGAACCTGGATAAACTCCTGTGTGCTCTGTCCGTTGTTTGCTTGAATCCTTCCACCGAGACGAGAGCGAGGCGCTAGGTAGACGTGAGTGGGAGAGATCTTCGTTCACGCCCCTGTGTTCGAACTTAACGGGTTTTGCGGAGCCCTGAATCCGACATTTGGCGCGCCAGGTAGGGGGCGTGTCGAAATCTCGCCTCTCCGATGACCTCGTCGCGTTCTCGTCGTTGACTCCGCTCCATAGCCATGGTGGACACACGCCGAGCTCGCGCCGCCCGCCGTGCCGCGAACGTCGCTCAGACGGCGCCCGCGGGCAACGGTGCACCGCTCCGCCCCACCTCGCCGGTCGCCAACGCCACCACTGACCTGGCTGTCCACGAGCAGCAGTACTCCTCGCTGCCACTGTCCGTGCGTGTGACGCCCGAGACCGACGTCCCAGAAGATTCCGAAGATTCCAGATGTTCCGGGTCTCCCGTGTGTTTTATTTTGTTTGTGTTATTTATTTTTGCATTGCATCATGTCATCATGCCATCATGTCATTTTATTTTGCATCTCAACCTAAATAAATCGTGTGGACCTTCGGTCCATTTAAATCGAGGGAAGGTGACTTCTCTTTATAACATATAAAAGTCTCTCAATATTAGTAGGGAGCTATATAATAAATATTCCATTGTTTGGAATTACCCGCAACATACTTGCAATATTTCCCCATGCCTCTTAATTCAAGTTTCTGCTTCTAAACCTTGCCTATAATTCTTTCCGTTGTTTCGAGGCTCCTCCAAAATCTAAACTCCTTTTATTGCAAGCTAAATGTTTTAGTTTGCATGTCCCTATTTTTGTTGGAACTATTTTGTTGGGTTGGTTTTATTCCATAAAACCTTACAAAATGTTCCGTCTTTTCTTTTCTGTTCATGACCTTCTTCTCTTATTTTATTTTATTGCTCTCTCTCTTTATTTCTGTTTAAGAGATTAAAAGAGAGCAGAGGCCCAGCCTTTCCAGGCCCAGTCGCCACCCCCTTAGGCCTCCCTAGGCCTTCCCTTCAGCCCAGGCCCACTCCTGGCCCACTCCGGCCGAACTAACCTAGCCCGATGCAACCCCCTCGCACTCCCGCTCCTTCCGCCCGACCGCCGCCACCCCGTTCCCTCGCTCGTCTCTCCCTCTCGCCCCGATTCCCTCTCCCTCGAGCCCCTCTGCCTCTCCCTCGAGCGCTTCCCGTCGCCATCCCCCTCCTCTGGCCCGGTCGACCAGGAGCTCGTCCTCCTTCCCCGCCGGATCCCGCGCCTCCCGTCGCCATGGCTGCGCCATCTTGTGCGCGCCCGCCAGGAAGCCGCCCCCCTGGCCTCCTTCCTCGCCATGGCGCAGCGGCCCCGGCCCCCTGGCCCCGCGCCGCACTCCAGCAGCCGCGCCAGAGCCGCGCAAGATGGCCGAAGCCCGGCGCCCCCGACGTCCTTCCTCCGGCGCCAGGTCGCCCGCGAGGCCGAGCGCCCTCGAGCCGCCCTCCCGTCGGCCGGCAAGTTGCCGCTGCCCGAGCGCCCTCCTTCACCGCGCCGCGCAAGCCGCGGGTCGCCCAGGACCCTCCTCCTCTTCGACCTCCGTGCGCCGCCCCGGCCCTGTCCAGCAGCCGCGCCATGGCGCACCTCCACCTCGTCCCCTCCAGCACCGCAGCGGACGTGCCGGTCACCTCCTCGAGGACCTCCTCGTCACGCCAAGGAGCTGCAGCCACCTCGCCAAGTTGCCGCTGCTCTGCCTCCGTGCTGCCCCTTGTGTTTTGCTCCTGTTTTGTGTTTTGTGTTGTACGGTTGACTTGTCAGATGACTCGTGAACGGATACACGACGATGCGCAAGTTCTACAAAGCGTCAAGTCCGACTACACGGCGATATGTCAAGTACCACGACAGCGACAAGTACCTCGACGAACCGAACATCTATGAAAAAACGAGCTCGTGAACGGCTACGGAACAAGTACCACTACATACGTGAACGACTACCGTCGCCGGAAGCGCCAAGTACCACGACATGACGGATGAACATCTACAAAACGTGTACCACGACGACCGAGTTCATCTACGACCGAGTACACCTACACGACGAACGCCAACGTGTTCCACTACCGTCGCCGAAGAACCGTGAACAACTACCGCCGACGGAACGACTACTTCCTCTACTTCCACTCCTTCCTCTACGATCTCGAACTGTCCCGAAACGTTGTCCCGAAGGTATAACCCGAGACGATGACCCGTGTGATGCTTGTTGTGGTTGTATGAAATGTCTCCCGTGTGTGCTTCGTGCCCGTTTAGTCTTTTGTCGTGCTCCTCGGTTGCCTCGACGCCGACTCGTGGGAACCCGGTAACGGGATCGCCCACCTTTCATCTCGTTTGACACGCTTCGTCATCTTTTGCACCGGACTCTCAACGAGTTACCGGAACCGAGTTGTTGCGTTTGCATCATTTCGGATCGTTGCCGTGGCACCCTTTCCATCCACCACGGTGACGATGCTTCATATCCCTTTTAAGTCAACCTTTTAAAATTGCATAAAACTTGATCATGTCATCCGCATCATGTTAACAACATTATATGTTTAATTGTTGTTTGCTTATAATTATTAAACATGCTCATGGGGATTTTCCGGATATGTTGTTGTTATTCTCCGGCCTCATTTCAATTGCTAGTTAGTGTAGTTTTATTATGCTTCACCTTGTGCCATGTTAAAAACATTTAATCTTGTCTTGTAAATAATGAGAGTCAACTAAATAATTAAATGTGGTGTTTCGTCAATATGCAACCCGTTGCATATTGATCTCCACTTAACTTGTAGATTTGTTTGTGCACTTTGCCATGCCTTGCATATTTAAACCGGACATGCATCATATTTGGATGTGCATCATGCCATGTTTATGATATGTGTGTTTACCGTGTTGTTTGCTTCTTTCCGGTTGCTTCTCTTGTTAGCTTCGGTTTCGTTCCGGAGTTGTGAGGATCCTCCGCTCGACTGTTGATCTGTCTACTTCATGGATCTGTTCTTCTCCCTTGTGGAATCCCAGGCAAGATGATCATACCCTTGGATACCTTTACTACCATTGCCATGCTTAGTTGTCTCGATGCTATCGTTACATGTCGCGCTACCCATCTTTTATGTCAGCCTCTCCTTGTTGCCATGAAACCTCTAACCTTGACACCTTCCTAGCAAAACCACTGTTTGGCTATGCTACCCGCTTGCTCAGCCTCGCTTGCTCAGTCCTTCTTATAGCGTTGTTAGTTGCAGGTGAAGATGAAGTTCGTTCCAGGAGGGAACTTGTTGTTGGATATATCACAATATCTATAATTATTATTAACACACCTATATACTGGGCATGGGTGGAAGGCTTGGCCTTTTGCTCGGTGTTTTGTTCCACTCATGCCACCTTAGGCGCCGATAAACCGGCATTATGTTCCTTGATTTTGCGTTCCTTACACGATGGGTGAAATGGGGACCCCTTGACAGTTCAACTTTGAATAAAACTCCTCCAGCAAGGCCCAACATTGGTTTTATTTGCCTCATAATAATAACTTAATTAATTAATTAATTTGCATAAGGGGGACGCTCCTTGGAGATTCTTTTCTACATAGCAGGGGGGGCCAGTGCTGATGGTGTTGGTCCCAAACTAGAGTCACTTGCGGTACCACCCAGTTATCTGGGGTCTTCGGTACTGTACGTAGCGCTCATCCGGACGTGGCCTGAGACGAGATGCGCGCGGCTACTATCAGGGTGTCGGCACGCCGGGAGGTCTTGCTGGACTTGTTTTACCATTGTCGAAATGTCTTGTGCTACCGGGATGCCGAGCCTGATCGGTTTTCCCTAAGATAAGGAGCGATGATATTATATTTATCACTTCAGCTAATCGTGAGAGCTTGTGATGGGCTAAGTTGGAACACCCCTGCAGGGTTATGATCTTTCGAAAGCCGTGCCCGCGGTTATGTGGCAAATTGGAATTTGTTAATGTCCGGTTGTAGAAAACTTGACAGATGATCCGAAGTAAAACACACAACGGTGTGAGTAACCGTGACTGTCTCTTTTCACTTTGAGAAGAGAACACGGTGGGGTTATGTTTGACTCGTATGTAGTTAGGATCTTTAGCGATCACCTCTTTTGCGACCGTTGGCGTAGCTTCTCATCTTATTCTGGTACTCGTAAGCTAGCCACCATATTATGCTTAGCGCTGCTGCAGCCTCACCACTTTACCTCTTCCTACCCATAAAGCTTTGCTAGTCTTGTTACCCATGGTTATGGGATTGCTGAGTCCTCGTGGCTCACAGATACTACAACACCAGATGCAGGTTCAGCCGAGTTTGAAGCAGAAGCTGGTTCAAGTTCTTCACCAGGAGCTCGATGAAGAGTTTGTCCGTGTGCTTGTGTCGTTTCGACGATCAATAGTGGTTTCTACTAGGATTCGATCCTGACCTGTGGCTTTATGTTGTTTTGGTATCTTTCTTTTGATCTTCGCCCGTAGTCGGGTTGTGATGCTTTGAATGATGTTTTGCTTATGTAATGTATTGTGTGAAGTGGCGAGTGTAAGCCAACTATCTCCTTTTGCATTTTAATCCCTCTTTTACATGAGTCGTGCAAAGATACCAAACTTGAGATCATTCTAGGATGGGCTTATACCTTTAAGTCGTGCCTCGACACGTAGGAGGTATAGTCCCATCCTGGGCATTACAAGTTGGTATTCAGAGCCTTCTCCGACCTAGGAGCCCCCACTGATTGATCGAATCGTTGACGGTTGAGTCTAGGCACACACTTGAAAATGTTTTGAGTCCTATATATATACCGGAGAGTAGGATTTCTTTGCTTCTCATCCCCTTTCTCTCTGGTGAGGACTCCTGACGACTACTCTTGTCTCTCCTACCTTCAAAATTTGCACAAAATTTTTTTAGGAATCCCGCGAGTATTCTGGGATTGTTTCGATGTTCTTGTGACAAGGATATTGTTCTCGATGCCTCCTGTTACCGGGGAGTTGAGCTTCGGGGTATTGTTGTCACAAGCATATCGCGGCAGTACTAAATACTTAAGACGACCGACATCGAAAATCTCTCCTATACGGCCAGTGGCAAGATAACCCCGACATCACCCAGTACTGGGGAGGTAGTTCGGGAGTATTGCCATAGCTTGTATAGTGGATGCTTTTCGAAGGTCCGAGGTAGACAGTTTCCGAGAAAGACTGGTTATGTGTTGAAGGATGGATACACCTGGATGTAGGTTTAGAGTTGATTGCGCGGTGCTTCCCGTGTATCCCCAACACCTGATTGCATAACTGGAAACTTTCGGAAATCTATAGGTGGGTTCATCAAGTAGTTCTAGGCATTCTTCCAACGGATGCACGATATGAAGTTTGGGGTTCTACATTGAGTGAAGTGGTTTTATGGACTTGTTCTGATCGGGAGTTGCATCTTAAAGGGTCCTTGGCTATGCTGATCCGGGGATGACAAAACCCTTTTGTAACACGTTCCATGAGCTTTCAGCACGAAGATGTCGAACGAAGCTTCTATCTTGTATTTGTTCTATCTGATCCTTGTTCCTTTTTATTTATTTACCTTTTCCTTCTCCTAAGTGGCTTCTAGTCTAGTTGATGTACCTACGGAATTCATTCGTTCATTCTTTGCTCGGATGATATTGTGAAGATCATGTTGCATATCTATCCTTTGTTCTTGTTGATTCTGGTATTCGAGTTGCTTCGATGTCAAATGTTGATTCCATACCTTCCTAATCGGTATTCTCATATTTCTATGGGAGTGCTAATTCCTCTTGATCATCAAGATGGTCGTGTTAATTCTTTTCAACCGGTGTGCCTTCTCTTCAAGTTATTCCATACGGACGTCGTTCAGAATTATGACGATTTGTCTGTTTCATTCATCCCAAGTTGTCTTTGTTTTCCCCACCCTCCCACCCTTCTTCTTCTCGGAGCCAGAAATTCTCAGATGAAGTATACATTTTATTCATGTGATATTTCTTCATTCTTTTCCTTCAATGTTCTTATCCGGTGATTTATCGTGAAGATGCTCAAGAGCTTCAAGTTCATCATTCTTTTGTTCTCTAATTCTGTCGGTGGATTTAATTCAAGATTTCGGTGTTGATCTTATCCTTTTCCTCTTTTCACAATGCTTTCTTATTCCGGTGCACCAATTAATCATTCTCCTCTTGCTATTCATATCCGGAGTGCTGAAGATTCATAATTCCATTCTTAATCCGTCCAAGCTATTTTGACGATTATAATCTTATTCAGCCTTTTTAATTCAACCGGTGCAATATCTCTTAAGCAATCTTTTCCAACGGTGATTTCTTTGAGTGGGCCCTAACCCACAGGTCTTTTCCAGGATCTTACCTGACTCTTCTATTTGTTTTCTGGAGTTATACTCAAATTCTTGTCAAAGTGTGATGTAAGAATGATTTCCATCAGTCACATGCCTTCTCCAAAATCGCTTTCAAATTCTTTTCATGGTTGGTTAAACCTTCCATCTTTTTATTCTTCATTCCGGAGTGCCTCGACAATTCTTATGGCATTTCTCATCGTCTTCTTAGATTTTGTAGACCGGAGAAGAGTTTCTCTTAATCTTGGCCCGTTCTCTTGAAGATTCGTGGTTCTAGCTTCATGCCATCCTCATTATTGTTTCGATTGTGTGGAATTATTTTCATACCGTCCGAAGCATTTCATGAATTCTTTTCTTTGTGATCCTCCGAAGGCCATCATTTTAGAATATTTCTTCGTTCTCAGTTTTCAACTTCGTCCTCCAAATATTCTTCATTGATGTCTCTTCGTTCGTCTCCTAATTCTTACGGTGGTTCATTCAAGTTTACCCTTCCGTTGTTATCGTTTTAATTCATTTGTTCTTTCCATAATCCTACCGGTGGTTCGTTGAATACTTATCCAAGCTTGTGCTAGATCTATCTTTAATTCCTTGCAATGAGAATAAGTAGTATGCCAAATCCTTTGGTTGTCATCAATTTAAATTGGTGAAGGTTATGCATGACATAATTCTTATTCTTATTCCTTCCAGGTGTTTTAATTCTTTTGTCTGGAGCTTGTTCATCATATCATATTCTCGGTTCTAAATTCTTCATCTTGTTTTCCGGAGATCCATGTTGTTTCAATTATATCAATTTCAAGCTCTATCTAATTCATCGCAGGCCTTGAATCTTATTCTTTTCATCTTTCACTTCTCATGCTTTCATTACCGGAGTTTCATGGTGGTTCATCAAGACTTAATTCATCCTCGAAGTCTTCATCAAGATTCTTGTTGTAGCTCAAACAATCTTCATCATGCTCTCCATTTGCAATTCTTTATCTTTTCAGATGGTGTTATGCCATTCTTGACAATTCCTTCATGTTTTATGATTCACGAGTTTCAAGAGTGAGATATTTAAAACCATCATTTTTTTTTCTTTGGGAGATCCTTTCAACCCCTCATTTTATTCGTTGGAGTAATCTTGGGTTGTATTACACCTATAAGCTTTCCCTAAGGATTGTTGCAATTATGGTGCTTATAAGTGACCCAAGTTCTTCATTTATCATTCCGGTGAGTTAAGATTTCATCTCCTTGTTCATCTCAATCCAATTATATGTTTTTCGTCAGTGGCTGGTTGTCACCTCATAACTTTGAGATGTTTTCCATAAGCCCACAACGAGCTTATTCTTTCGTTGTTGAATTTCTAACAACTCCGTTCAACTCTTCTTCGTAAGGATGCTCTCTCAAATTCAATTTTGAGAGAAGTTGTCATTTTTCTTCTCCGTTCATTTCTTTCATTGAACTATATTCTATTCTTTCGTTCCGGAGGCCTTGTGATATTGCTCTCTTAACCATCATATCGTTTTATCGAGATCATGTTTTTCCCTTGATCATCATTTAACCGGAGCGTTGTATTCTCCATTCTAGTTCTCTCATCTTATCAAGTTTTGCCTATCTTTTAACCGGAGTGCTGTCTGAATCTTTCTTACCCCTTGTGCCATTCTTTTAATTGTTTCGGAGACAATATGTTGTTGTTTTCATTAAATATCATCCAATCTTCTCAAGTTCTTGTTAATTCCTTCCATTTTCAGACGGAGTGCTGCCCGAATTCTGTCATTCGTTTTCCTTGGCTATACCATTGCGGTTTCATATTATTTTGGCTCGTAAGCTCTTGTTTCATGTCTTTCAACCTACAAGGTTCTCATTATGTTCCTTGTTCCTCCTTTTTACCGGAGTGCTCTTAACTTCGTTCATCTCCGTTGTATTCTTTCTTTCAAGATTGTTCAACCTCTCAAGGTTCCCTGGTTTCACTCATCTGTCAAAGAAGCGACTTTGTTTTACCTCTTCCTCTTCGTTTTTACCCGGTGATATCTCTAGAATCTCGGGTCGAGATCCTCTGTTAGTGTGGGAGAGTTGTGACGCCCGAGACCGACGTCCCAGAAGATTCCAGAAGATTCCCGAAGATTCCAGATGTTCCGGGTCTCCCGTGTGTTTTATTTTGTTTGTGTTATTTATTTTTGCATTGCATCATGTCATCATGCCATCATGTCATTTTATTTTGCATCTCAACCTAAATAAATCGTGTGGACCTTCGGTCCATTTAAATCGAGGGAAGGTGACTTCTCTTTATAACATATAAAAGTCTCTCAATATTAGTAGGGAGCTATATAATAAATATTCCATTGTTTGGAATTACCCGCAACATACTTGCAATATTTCCCCATGCCTCTTAATTCAAGTTTCTGCTTCTAAACCTTGCCTATAATTCTTTCCGTTGTTTCGAGGCTCCTCCAAAATCTAAACTCCTTTTATTGCAAGCTAAATGTTTTAGTTTGCATGTCCCTATTTTTGTTGGAACTATTTTGTTGGGTTGGTTTTATTCCATAAAACCTTACAAAATGTTCCGTCTTTTCTTTTCTGTTCATGACCTTCTTCTCTTATTTTATTTTTTTGCTCTCTCTCTTTATTTCTGTTTAAGAGATTAAAAGAGAGCAGAGGCCCAGCCTTTCCAGGCCCAGTCGCCACCCCCTTAGGCCTCCCTAGGCCTTCCCTTCAGCCCAGGCCCACTCCTGGCCCACTCCGGCCGAACTAACCTAGCCCGATGCAACCCCCTCGCACTCCCGCTCCTTCCGCCCGACCGCCGCCACCCCGTTCCCTCGCTCGTCTCTCCCTCTCGCCCCGATTCCCTCTCCCTCGAGCCCCTCTGCCTCTCCCTCGAGCGCTTCCCGTCGCCATCCCCCTCCTCTGGCCCGGTCGACCAGGAGCTCGTCCTCCTTCCCCGCCGGATCCCGCGCCTCCCGTCGCCATGGCTGCGCCATCTTGTGCGCGCCCACCAGGAAGCCGCCCCCTGGCCTCCTTCCTCGCCATGGCGCAGCGGCCCCGGCCCCCTGGCCCCGTGCCGCACTCCAGCAGCCGCGCCAGAGCCGCGCAAGATGGCCGAAGCCCGGCGCCCCCGACGTCCTTCCTCCGGCGCCAGGTCGCCCGCGAGGCCGAGCGCCCTCGAGCCGCCCTCCCGTCGGCCGGCAAGTTGCCGCTGCCCGAGCGCCCTCCTTCACCGCGCCGCGCAAGCCGCGGGTCGCCCAGGACCCTCCTCCTCTTCGACCTCCGTGTGCCGCCCCGGCCCTGTCCAGCAGCCGCGCCATGGCGCACCTCCACCTCGTCCCCTCCAGCACCGCAGCGGACGTGCCGGTCACCTCCTCGAGGACCTCCTCGTCACGCCAAGGAGCTGCAGCCACCTCGCCAAGTTGCCGCTGCTCTGCCTCCGTGCTGCCCCTTGTGTTTTGCTCCTGTTTTGTGTTTTGTGTTGTACGGTTGACTTGTCAGATGACTCGTGAACGGATACACGACGATGCGCAAGTTCTACAAAGCGTCAAGTCCGACTACACGGCGATATGTCAAGTACCACGACCGCGACAAGTACCTCGACGAACCGAACATCTACGGAAAAACGAGCTCGTGAACGGCTACGGAACAAGTACCACTACATACGTGAACGACTACCGTCGCCGGAAGCGCCAAGTACCACGACATGACGGATGAACATCTACAAAACGTGTACCACGACGACCGAGTTCATCTACGACCGAGTACACCTACACGACGAACGCCAACGTGTTCCACTACCGTCGCCGAAGAACCGTGAACAACTACCGCCGACGGAACGACTACTTCCTCTACTTCCACTCCTTCCTCTACGATCTCGAACCGTCCCGAAACGTTGTCCCAAAGGTATAACCCGAGACGATGACCCGTGTGATGCTTGTTGTGGTTGTATGAAATGTCTCCCGTGTGTGCTTCGTGCCCGTTTAGTCTTTTGTCGTGCTCCTCGGTTGCCTCGACGCCGACTCGTGGGAACCCTGTAACGGGATCGCCCACCTTTCATCTCGTTTGACACGCTTCGTCATCTTTTGCACCGGACTCTCAACGAGTTACCGGAACCGAGTTGTTGCCTTTGCATCATTTCGGATCGTTGCCGTGGCACCCTTTCCATCCACCACGGTGACGATGCTTCATATCCCTTTTAAGTTAACCTTTTAAAATTGCATAATACTTGATCATGTCATCCGCATCATGTTAACAACATTATATGTTTAATTGTTGTTTGCTTATAATTATTAAACATGCTCATGGGGATTTTCCGGATATGTTGTTGTTATTCTCCGGCCTCATTTAAATTGCTAGTTAGTGTAGTTTTATTATGCTTCACCTCGTGCCATGTTAAAAACATTTAATCTTGTCTTGTAAATAATGAGAGTCAACTAAATAATTAAATGTGGTGTTTCGTCAATATGCAACCCGTTGCATATTGATCTCCACTTAACTTGTAGATTTGTTTGTGCACTTTGCCATGCCTTGCATATTTAAACCGGACATGCATCATATTTGGATGTGCATCATGCCATGTTTATGATATGTGTGTTTACCGTGTTGTTTGCTTCTTTCCGGTTGCTTCTCTTGTTAGCTTCGGTTTCGTTCCGGAGTTGTGAGGATCCGCTCGACTGTTGATCTGTCTACTTCATGGATCTGTTCTTCTCCCTTGTGGAATCCCAGGCAAGATGATCATACCCTTGGATACCTTTACTACCATTGCCATGCTTAGTTGTCTCGATGCTATCGTTACATGTCGCGCTACCCATCTTTTATGTCAGCATCTCCTTGTTGCCATGAAACCTCTAACCTTGACACCTTCCTAGCAAAACCACTGTTTGGCTATGTTACCCGCTTGCTCAGCCTCGCTTGCTCAGTCATTCTTATAGCGTTGTTAGTTGCAGGTGAAGATGAAGTTCGTTCCAGGAGGGAACTTGTTGTTGGATATATCACAATATCTATAATTATTATTAACACACCTATATACTGGGCATGGGTGGAAGGCTTGGCCTTTTGCTCGGTGTTTTGTTCCACTCATGCCACCTTAGGCGCCGATAAACCGACATTATGTTCCTTGATTTTGCGTTCCTTACACGATGGGTGAAATGGGGACCCCTTGACAGTTTGACTTTGAATAAAACTCCTCCAGCAAGGCCCAACATTGGTTTTATTTGCCTCATAATAATAACTTAATTAATTAATTAATTTGCATAAGGGGGACGCTCCTTGGAGATTCTTTTCTACATAGCAGGGGGGGCCAGTGCTGATGGTGTTGGTCCCAAACTAGAGTCACTTGCGGTACCACCCAGTTATCTGGGGTCTTCGGTACTGTACGTAGCGCTCATCCGGACGTGGCCTGAGACGAGATGCGCGCGGCTACTATCAGGGTGTCGGCACGCCGGGAGGTCTTGCTGGACTTGTTTTACCATTGTCGAAATGTCTTGTGCTACCGGGATGCCGAGCCTGATCGGTTTTCCCTAAGATAAGGAGTGATGATATTATATTTATCACTTCAGCTAATCGTGAGAGCTTGTGATGGGCTAAGTTGGGACACCCCTGCAGGGTTATGATCTTTCGAAAGCCGTGCCCGCGGTTATGTGGCAGATTGGAATTTGTTAATGTCCGGTTGTAGAAAACTTGACAGATGATCCGAAGTAAAACACACAACGGTGTGAGTAACCGTGACTGTCTCTTTTCACTTTGAGAAGAGAACACGGTGGGGTTATGTTTGACTCGTATGTAGTTAGGATCTTTAGCGATCACCTCTTTTGCGACCGTTGGCGTAGCTTCTCATCTTATTCTGGTACTCGTAAGCTAGCCACCATATTATGCTTAGTCGCTGCTGCAGCCTCACCACTTTACCTCTTCCTACCCATAAAGCTTTGCTAGTCTTGTTACCCATGGTTATGGGATTGCTGAGTCCTCGTGGCTCACAGATACTACAACACCAGATGCAGGTTCAGCCGAGTTTGAAGCAGAAGCTGGTTCAAGTTCTTCACCAGGAGCTCGATGAAGAGTTTGTCCGTGTGCTTGTGTCGTTTCGACGATCAGTAGTGGTTTCTACTAGGATTCGATCCTGACCTGTGGCTTTATGTTGTTTTCGTATCTTTCTTTTGATCTCCGCCCGTAGTCGGGTTGTGATGTTTTGAATGATGTTTTGCTTATGTAATGTATTGTGTGAAGTGGCGAGTGTAAGCCAACTATCTCCTTTTGCATTTTAATCCCTCTTTTACATGAGTCGTGCAAAGATACCAAACTTGAGATCATTCTAGGATGGGTTTATACCTTTAAGTCGTGCCTCGACACGTAGGAGGTATAGTCCCATCCTAGGCATTACAGTGCGGCAGGATCGCCGCACGACAACACTTTCACCCTCGTCGGCCGCAGCGTCGTCCTCGATGGTCCGCCGCGGGCCGGTCTACCAGCAGCTTGCGCAGCTGATGGCGTGGTAGCTCTTGCGCTACCGCCCAGCAGATGAGCTCTACGACGAGTGGCTCCACTGCATCACCGAGCTCGTTAACGCCGCTGGAGAAGCACCTGCACCAACGCACTCCTCACGTCCTCCGTCGCCCCCGGCGGGGAACGAAGGCTACAGGGTCCCGGCCCCGCCTCCTCTCCACCAAGCCGACCAGGAGGCCCGGCGCGAGGCCCCTCGACGTGAGCAACCCCGCAGAGCCCACACGCGCGACGAGGAGAGCTGCCAGGTGATTCCGCACCCTGATACGTCTCCAACGTATCTATAATTTTTAATTGTTCCATGCTATTATTTATGAAGTCTTGGATGTTTAATGGGCTTTATCATTCACTTTTACATCATTTTTGGGACTAAACTACTAACCCAAAGGCCCAATCCAGATTGCTGTTTTTTGCCTATTTCAGGGTTTTGCAGAAAAGGAATATCAAACGGAGTCCAAACGGAATGAAACCTTCGCGAGAGATATTTTTGGAGGAAATCACGCTCGGGAATCTCCGGGACCAAGTCAGGGGACGGAGGGCCAGCCCTCAAGGGTGGGGGGCGCGCCCCCTTCCCAGGGCGCGCCTCCCTGCCTCGAGGCTGGCCCACACGGCCCCCGGTGCCCTCCTTCTTCCAATATATACCTACGTACCCCAGAAACTCCATATGCAGAGAGAAAACCCTAATTCCACCGCAGTAGCTTCTGTCCCCGTGGAGATCCCATCTTGGAGCCTGTTCCGGGAGGGGGATCCATCACGGAGGCCTTCATCATCATCATCATCGCCCTCACCATGAGTTGTGAGTAGTTTACCACAGACCTTCGGGTCCATAGCTAGTATCTAGATGGCTTCTTCTCTCTCTCTCTGGATCTCAATACAAAGTTCTCCTCGGTCTTCGAGGAGATCTATTCGATGTACTCTCTTTTTGCGGTGTGTTTGTCGAGATCCGATGAATTGTGAGTTTATGATCAAGGTTATCTATGAAAGATATTTGGTTCTTCTATGAACTTTTTATGTGTGCTCATAATATCCTTGCAAGTCTCTTCGAATTATTGGTTTGGTTTGGCCTATTAGATCTATAGTCCTTGCAATGGGAGAAGTGCTTGGCTTTGGGTTCAATCTTGCGGTGTCCTTTCCCAGTGACAGTAGGGGCAGCAAGGCACGTATTGTATTGTTGCCAT
This sequence comes from Secale cereale, assembly GCA_902687465.1. Classification (NCBI taxonomy): domain Eukaryota; kingdom Viridiplantae; phylum Streptophyta; class Magnoliopsida; order Poales; family Poaceae; genus Secale; species Secale cereale. The sequence goes on from LR738714.1 coordinate 450,615,006, forward strand.
CGAGGATAAAAAGATGGGGTTTTCATCACATTGCTTGAGTTTATCCCTCTACATCATGTCATCCTGCTTAAGGCGTTACTCTGTTCGTATGAACTCAATACACTAGATGCATGCTGGATAGCGGTCGATGTGTGGAGTAATAGTAGTAGATGCAGGCAGGAGTTGGCCTACTTGTCTCGGACGTGATGCCTATATACAATGATCATGCCTAGATAGTCTCATAATTATCCGCTTTTCTAACAATTGCTCGACAGTAATTTGTTTACCCGCAGTAGAATACCGCTATCATGAGAGAAGCCACTAGAGAAAACTATGGCCCCCGGGCCTATTCTCAACATATCAATCTACATCTACTTTACTTTTCTTGCTTTTATTTTATGTTTTATTAAACCAAAAATACCAAAAATATAAACTATCATCTCTATCAGATCTCACTCTCGTAAGTGACCGTAAAGGGATTGACAACCCCTTATCGCGTTGGCTGCGAAGTTCTTATTTGTTTGTGCAGGTGCGAGGGACTCGCGCGTGGTCTCTTACTGGATTGATACATTGGTTCTCAAACGCTACTGTGCTGCATCTCCCTTTCCTCTTCGAGGGAATACAACGCACAACCTCATGCAGGGGCTTGCGGGCCCCTGGCCCGCAGCGCCCAGACCACGCGCCACAGGAGGTGGTGGCACTAGCACCTAAAGAACCAGCACCATAGGCGCAGGGGGCGCCTGCGATCATGAGCGTGGCTGGGTGTCGCGCCCTAGCTCCTGAGCTGCGGCGCCTCGTCTAGCCCAGCAAGTTCAAGCCGGACCTGCCTCCACGCTACGACGGCATCACCGACCCCACGGAGTTCCTCCAACTCTACGAGCTAAGCATCGAGGCGTCCAACGACACCGAGCAGGTCATGGCGAACTGGTTCCCCATGGCTCCGAAGGACGGCACACACTCCTGGCTCCTGAACCTCCCCGTGGGATCCATCTCCTCCTGGGAAGAGCTTCGCGAGCGTTTCGTCGCCAACTTCCAAGGCACCCACGACCGAGCCCCGGCAGCTGCCGATCTGCACCGCGTGAGGCAGCAGCCGGGAGAAACCCAGCAAAAGTACATCCAACGCTTCAACACCATGCGACTCCGGATCCCCAGGGTCTCAGACGAGGCCATGATCTCCGCGTTCTCCGATGGCGTCCGGGCTGCCTGAGGAGGAGGAAGGACGCCTCTCCCTTCAGGAGCTGCCTGAGGAGGAGGCGAACGACAAGAAGACCAAGGCCAAGGAATCAAAGCGCAAGGGACCCGCCGTGCTGGCTGCGGAGCCAGAAGTGAAGCGTGGCTGCGGCTACGATGGCCTCCCCAAAGACAATCGACCATACTGCCTCTTCCACAACGTCCACAGCCACAACACCAATGATTGCCAGGAGCTCAGGGCGATGCGCGGCGGGCGCGTCGGGCAGCGCCCTGAGCGCGACAACCGCGGCTACGGCCGTGGTGGAGGCCGAGGAGGAGGGCGTTGGGATGGCAGGAACTCGCGCCAAGGGTGGCGTGAGCAGCCTCGTGAAGACCACTGGCAGGAGCAGCCTCGTGATGCCCCATGGCGCGACCAGCCTCGTGAGGGTCGCCCTCAGGGCAATGGAGGCCTGCCTCCGCTGCCACCACCGCCAAGGAGGAACGATGACGACCGCCAGGGAGACGGGGCAGGGGGCTTACAGGAGCCACGTGCGGTTGCATGCATCTTGGGAGGAGCCCATGCCCCGGCTTCCCACCGCATCTTCAAGCAGTTTGCCCGTGAGGTGAACGCGGCACTTCCCAGGCCTGACGCCGCGTGCAACCTCAGGTGGACCAAGCAAGTCATTGCCTTCGACCACAAGGACCAGCTCAAGTGCACTGCAGCCCCAGGCGCCCTCCCGATGCTCTGCACCCCAACCATCAGCAACGTCCTCGTGACCAAGACCCTCATCGACGGTGGAGCAGGGCTCAACGTCCTCTCCGTCCGGACCTTCGAGACGCTCCAGGTTCCCTATGACCAGCTCCACCTGACCAAGCCATTCTATGGAGTCACAGATGGCTCTACACTCCCGATGGGGCAGGTCCGCCTCCCCGTCACCTTTGGCGACCGCAAAAACTACCACACACAGCTCATCGACTTCGACGTCGCCAACATCCACCTCCCGTACAACGCCATCCTTGGGTATCCTGCCCTCGCCAAGTTCATGGCGGCTACCCATCACGGCTACAACGTCCTCAAGATGCCCGGGAGCGGCGGAGTCATCACGATCGCCTCCGACGAAAAGGAAGCGGTGCGTTCCCTGGAGCGTGCCTACCAGACCGCGGCGGTTGGGTGCTCCGATGAGGATGGAGCCGTCCTCGCCCTACAGACCGCCCCCAAGAAAAAGAAGAACCTACCCGTCGACGGACCTCAGGACGCAGGGGCTCCCGACGGCCTGGCCTCAGGACCTGCGCCTGCTGACGAGGCGCCCTCCACCCTCGCATAGGGAGGTGCGCTCGACGCCCCTCTCGTGACGGGCTCGGGGGCTCTCCTCTGGAGTGTCTTCGGGCTGACCGGCTTCTCGAGGGAGGTGCTCGAGCACCACCTGCAAGCATATCTTGATGCGCGTTTTTGTGAGCCCAGCATGAGCCGTTCAGCGCTGGGGGCTCAGGACTTCATCGACAAAGTTACAGAGGAACTTCAGTACGCAAGACTCATCCGCGGTGGGCATAACCGCCCAACCCCAAGTTCACATGCTCGCAGCCCAAGCGACTGCTTCCACGTTCGCGTCGACATCGCGGGTCTCAACCGAGCCGCCTCTCAGGACCCTTCTGGCCGACAGCGGTCGGGCAGAGGAGGGCCCTCCCCTACAACTACGTCCGCACACTCTTCGGCTTCCGCAACGCAGCTGCCACGTTCTAGCATCTCGCGTAGCAGGCCTTGGGGGCTCGGGAGGCTCAGTGGCAGGCGGTCCAGACGGAGCGAGAACCAGACCCGCGCGACCACTGAGAGCCTCCAGAGCCCCTGGGCCTCAGGAGCCAGGCGATCCTCGGGAGCGACCCGCACAACTCACATCTTCAGCTACCCCAACTCTCCTTCGACAAGTATCAGGTGGCACTTCAGGTATCCAAACGAGGGCGCCTCTCGGGCTGCATCATCCTCGGACCACTGGGTGCTGTTCCCCCGCGGTTATCTCCCTTTTTGCATGATCAAGGCTAGATGTTTCTTTCCATTCACACTATCTGCATGCTTGGCTTCCTCACCGCCACTAAGGTCATGAGCCCTTGTGAGCCCACTCGCGACCGCCCCATGATTAAGGACTAGCACGACGTCTGTGCTCGGGTCCGTCCCTGCAGCGTCGATAAACCCAAGGGCTGAGCTCTGTCTCGCGAGCCATTTCCATGATGTCACCTCCCATGGTCCTTGGTGCCTTGTTCTCGCATGGGATAATCGTGGATGGGTAAGTAGGGGCCCGTGGCAGGTGCCTCGCTCATGCGGGAACCACACACCAGCTGTTTTTCTTTTGGATCGTTGCATGAGAAGACTGGGCACGACGCCTGTGCTCGGGTCCGTCCCTCCAGCGTCGACAAATCCAGTGGCTGAGCTCTGTCTCGTAGGCTATCACCGTGATGTCACCTCCTGGGGTCGCTGGTGCTGCGGCCTTCTCATGCGATACCCTCTAGAGATGCACTCGGCACATGTTGACACAACGCCTCTCTTTTCACATTTTGCAGAAGAAGACTCAGGCGCAACCTGCCTCAGGGTAGGGTCTCGTGAGTGATGCATAAGCTCACGAGAACTTCCTCAGAGTCGTTCAGCTCGTCCTGAGGAGGGCCCATATACACCTTGGCTGTCCTACCATGCAAGCCACGTGTCAGGACGGGGCTGTACACGCCCCGGAGTCTCTCCCGGTGGGAGGCTCCCTCCCACGGTCTAGTGGAAGTACCAAGCTCCGCGCTGGCAGATGCAACCGAGGAGCGGTTATGCCCACGAACCAGTGGAAGCACCAAGCTCCGTGCTGGCCGCTACGACTGAGGCACGGTTATGCCCACACTCCGTGCAAGTGTGGTAACTCTATGCTCCGCGCTAGTTATAAACAACTGAGGGTGGCCCCCAGCGGTCGCACCAACCTCAGGGAGCTTTTCAGCTCACGACGCTCATAGCTTCTCCTTGGATGGGTGTCGCGAGGGTGGCTAGGCACGAGGGCTATGCTCAGGTCACGCCTGGCAGATGCCACCCTACCAGGTGCCCAGACACCTGGCCTTCTCGTGCCCCCATCCCAGGCGAAGGCTCGTGGGCAAGGTATGGTTCTCGTTCTCCTTCATGAGAGCCATTTGAACGTCAAGGGGACCCCTGGGCATCGCGCCCCAGGGGCCTAACTGACCACGTAGCCCCTCATCCCTTGAGTCTAGTTATGACGATAACCCCAGTCATCCGGAGGGCTCAATGGTGATCGAGGTATGCGTGGGGTTGGGCCCTGCCGATGTAGAACGAAAATGGGACCGCTTGAACGTCAAGGGGGACCCTTGGGCATCGCGACCCAAGGGCCTCACTAGCCACGTAGCCCCTCATCCCTTGAGTCTAGCTACTACAGTAACCCTGATCGTCCGGAGGGCTCAACTGCGAGTCTAGTTACTACGGTAACCCCGGTCATCCAGAGGGCTCAATGTCGAGCCTAGTTACTATGGTAGCCCCGGTCATCCGGAGGGCTCAATGGCGGTCGAGGTATGCGTGGGGTTGGGCCGTGACGACGCAGAGCACCTAAGCAAACATGGAAGGAAGCAAGCATGGAATCATCTAGCTATTACAATAATGCCAAGTTTTTCAAATTCAAGCAAAGTTCTTACGCCTCCTCGAGGCACTCACAATTCTCTCTCTGAACAGGAACGGACCAGACATCACCGAGCGCAGCATTACCGGTCTTCTCCTCTTCAGCTGCGATGGTAGCGGCCCAGAGAAACGTCTCCACCGGCCCCGTGACCTTTGACCCCAGGGCCTTGGGAGCAATCATCGCCGCCTCCTCTTGAAGGTACCTGGACGCAAAACCTTGCCTCGAAGGAAGGGCAACAGGAAACCAAGTACATCCACCACCTGACCGCAGGAACTGCTAAGATAAGTTTATAACGCCGTACATACTCACGTACCTACACCACCATCTACTATAATCACGGATCCACTGATGCATGAAAACCCTTCCAGATGGACCGGTGGGCGGCTGCGTGCACGCCAAGAGGGACCTTCTGAGCATCGCGCCTCGAGGGCTCTTACCGGACCCTAGACCCCTCACCTCCTGGCCTTGACCGTGGCATCGTGGCCTGGCATACCAGCGCAGGCTGAGGCTTGTCCCGGGACTGGGTCTCGCAGGCGTAGGGCCCTAAAACTACCACGGGAACAGAAGGAAGGGAAAGTCATGCTCTAACAAGGGTTTCACGCAGGACATAAGTTTATAACCCCAGACAATAAAAAAAGTATTACGAGAATTTACAAGCCCTTGTGGAGCCCTCCATGATGTCCCGCAGGAACTAAGCTAAGGAAGACGCTCCCGAGGAACACGGCTTGAACTCCTTCAGCAACAGCGACATTGGGAAGACACCGTCTCCCTCTGGCGATGGGGGCGGTGACTTGGCGGCTCATAGCTCTTGTCGGAGCTCGAGGCCGTCTCAAGGGTAGCGTAACTGCTACCGTGAGAGTCGGAGACCTAGCCAATGGCGAGCACTTTGCTGCCCTGACGGCATGGGGAATGGTCACCAGCGAGCCCATTCCCTGCACCACACGGCAGCCGGAGGCCGTCTGCCCCGAAGACTTTGAAGGTCATCACGCCCGTCATATCCAGCGCGAAATGAAGAATGTGCCTCCCGGCAGGGGCGCAGGCGCGGCGCACCACACCCTAGCCCCAGGTCATGAAGACCTGGCCAGAAGAAACCACCTCCACATCGGCATGTGAAGGAGGAAGGCGACACCCCTCGTGCCTCAGCTCCATCATTACCCGGCCGCGAGCCGGGAGCACCTCCCTCAAGAACCGAGGAAGAAGGATCCATGAATGCGGATGGGCCCCCGCCCACACGATGAACTCGCGGGCATCATCCTCAAAATGGGATGGCAACACGGTGCGAGGAGACGCCCGTCTCTCGGGGCGACTGATGGCGCCACCCCTGTCACCGCCCCCGCTCCATCTGCCTGCCGCTGGAGCATACAAGGGAAGCGGAAATCCTGGCGGCGTGCACCATGTGCGGATGTCCGGCGGTCTCAGGGACGCACTCGGAGAGCTACGACGCCTCTTCTTCGAGGGAAGCCGCTCAGATGCCACCATCGGGCTCTTCCCCTTCTCGCGGCTGAGAACCTGCGAATTGGCGCCATGAAGCCCTAGGAGCAATGGAAGCAGTGGGGATCGGCCTGCGACAGTCAAGTGAGAGGCGTGGTGCCTCACCCCCTGTTTATAGGCCAAGAAGATCAACCGGTGGCCACTCGCGCGCAACCATAATGGCCTCGCCGCCTGCGCCAAGGAGTTGTCAAGTCGCATGATTGCCAAGATTGCGTGGGAAGTGGAGTCGCTCGTGTCCCATCCAACCGTCACGTGCCAGCCTGGCCTGCAGCCTTTTTGGGGCCTGCGGCGCTTCGTCCTCGACTAAGGCTTTGCCCTGAAGCCAACTCCGTGCGCGCCTTGGGCCCGGGGGCTACTGTCAGCGTCCTGGGAACCAGGGTACCCAGACTTGCCTGTCTGCGGGCCACGACGCGCTCCTACAAGCGGCCTGGTACGGCCCAGCTGATCGACCAGCTGCCCAAGACCCTCACAAGGGGGCCAAGCCTCGCGAGGAGAACGATGTCAAGACCTCCTCAGGAGCGGCCTCAGCAAGGCGCTCCGGAGGGGCGGAGAATCCAAGGCCAAGCCTGCCTCAGGAGGAGGCAGTGATGTCAGCAGTGATGCACCGCGCCAACAGGTGCCAGCGTCCGCCATCGGAGCAGTTGCCATTTCGGTGCAAAGGGGACAACGCAGCCGTTGGTTCCCAAGGAACGGGGCAAAGGTTTCCCCTTTGGTGCAACAAGACCAAAGACCGCAAGGATGACAAGGAGGATGTCACCGTCGAGCCCACCACCATGTCACCGCCTGATCCTTTTGCAAGCGAAGACCACTTTTGTCAGGATAAGAACTTCTTTGTGTTACCGCTCGAAAATGGCCGTTGTGGGATCCCTCCCCGCCTAAACATTTCGGGGGAAGAGGACCATGGCCGCCTATATAAGTAGCTAGGATTCCCACTGTGAAGGCATCGACTGATACACTCGGCCACCACGCAAGGAGCAAGAACACTTGCCTCCTGACCCTCCTAAGCTCACCTCCTAAGCCCAGGAACCCTTGTACTAGCTCGTATCCTATCTGGCCCGAGGCTAATCCACCAAAGTAGGAAGTAGGGTCTTACATCACGCGGTGGCCCGAACCTGGATAAACTCCTGTGTGCTCTGTCCGTTGTTTGCTTGAATCCTTCCACCGAGACGAGAGCGAGGCGCTAGGTAGACATGAGTGGGAGAGATCTTCGTTCACGCCCCTGTGTTTGAACTTAACGGGTTTTGCGGAGTCTTGAATCCGACATCGGGGTTGTGCATGATATGAATATTTTGTGTGATAACGAGGGAGCATAGCCAACACTATATGATTTTATAAGGATAACTTTCTTTAGCCATAGTATTTTGAGAAGACATGATTGCTTTGTTAGTATTGCTTGAAGTATTATTATTTCTTATGTCAATATAGACTTTTATCTTGAATCTTTCAGATATGAATATTCATGCCACAATTAAGAGAATTACATTGAAAAACTATATTGGTTAGCATTCCACATCAAAAATTCTTTCTTTATCATTTACCTACTCGAGGACGAGTAGGAATTAAGCTTGGGGATGCTTGATACATCTCCGACGTATCTATAATTTTTGATTATTCAATGCTATTATTAATGAAGTCTTGGATGTTTAATGGGCTTTATCATTCACTGTTATATCATTTTTGGGACTAACCTACTAACCCAAAGGCCCAGTCCAGATTGCTGTTTTTTGCCTGTTTCAGGGTTTTGCAGAAAAAGAATATCAAACGGAGTCCAAACAGAATGAAACCTTCGCGAGAGATATTTTTGGAGAAAATCACGCACGCGGAGCTTGAGAACCACGTCAGGGGGCCAAAGGGTGGCCCACGAGGGTGGGGGTGCGCCCCCTACCTCGTGGCCCCCTCGAGCGTCCCCTGATGCCCTCCTTCTTCCTATATAAGTCTACGTACCCCAAGACCTCCGTAAATAGAGAGAAAACCCTAATTCCACCGCCGTACCTTATGTTCCCGTGAAAATCCCATCTTGGAGCCCGTTCCGGAGCTCCACCGGAGGGGGGTCCATCACGGAGTTCTGCTACATCATCATCATCGCCCTCACCATGAGTTGTGAGTAGTTTACCACAGACTTTCGGGTCCATAGCTAGTATCTAGATGGCTTCTTCTCTCTCTCTCTAGCTCAATACAAAGTTCTTCTTGGTCTTCGATGTAATCTCTTTTTGCGGTGTGTTTGTCGAGATCCGATGAATTGTGAGTTTATGATCAAGATTATCTACGAGAAATATTGGTTCTTCTCTGAACTCTTTATGTGTGCTCATAATATCCTCGCAAGTCTCTTCGAATTATCGGTTTGGTTTGGCCTACAAGATCTATAGTTCTTGCAATGGGAGAAGTGCTTGGCTTTGGGTTCAATCTTGCGGTGTCCTTTCCCAGTGACAGTAGGGGCAGCAAGGCACGTATTGTATTGTTTCCATCGAGGATAAAAAGATGGGGTTTATATCATATTTCTTGAGTTTATCCCTCTACATCATGTCATCTTGATTAAGGCGTTACTCTGTTCTTATGAACTCAATACACTAGATGCATGCCGGATAGTGGTTAATGTGTGGAGTAATAGTAGTAGATGCAGAATTGTTTCGGTCTACTTGTCTCGGACGTGATGCCTATATACAATGATCATGCCTAGATAGTCTCATAATTATTCGCTTTTCTATCAATTGCTCGAAAGTAATTTGTTTACCCGCCGTAGAATATCGCTATCATGAGAGAAGCCACTAGAGAACACTATGGCCCTCGTGTCTATTCTCAACATATCAATCTACATCTACTTTAATTTTTACGCTTTTATTTGCTGTTCTTATAAACCAAAAATACCAAAATTATAAACTATCATCTCTATCAGATCTCACTTTCGTAAGTGACCGTAAAGGGATTGACAACCCCTTATCGCGTTGGCTGCGAATTTCTTATTTGTTTGTGCAGGTGTGAGGGACTCACGTGTGGTCTCCTACTGTATTGATACCTTGGTTCTCAAAAACCGAGGGAAATACTTACGCTACCGTGCTGCATCTCCCTTTCCTCTTCGAGGGAATACAACGCAAGCTCGAGAAGTAGCAATGCACCCAAAAAAATTGCACAACCTCTCGAGGTGAGAATGGGCAATGCACGGTACCGAAGAGGCTAGCAAATTGCGGAAAGGTGAGAGTGCGTATAATCCATGGACTAACATTAGTCATAAAGAACTCACATACTTATTGCAAAATTCTATTAGCCCTCGAAGCAAAGTACTACTACGCATGCCCCTAGGGGGGAGGTTTGTAGGAGTTAATCATCGCGTGCCCCCGACCTCCCCGCAAAGGAAGAAAATCAATAATAAATCATGCTCCCATTTCTTCGCATAACGAGAGACTATACATGCATGCTTCAGGAATCACAAACCTTAACACCAATATTCTTACAAAATCACAGTCATTCACTAGTACTTCCCACATATTACCATCTCTGTATCGCAAAATTATTGCAAGGAATCAAACATATCATATTCAGTGATATACAAGTTTTATGTTGGATTTTATGACTAACCATGTGAATGACGAATTCCCGTTGACACTCTAAATAGATATAAGTGACACAAGAGAGTTTAATTATTTCTAAAAAAAGACCATGCTCTAATAAATATATGTGAATCAAAGGAGCATTCTACAAATAACAGTTTTCTATATGTGGAGAAACAGGCATCCAAACTTCAAATGATATAAGTGAAGCACATGAAGCATTCTATAAGGCCATACTCAAAAGATATAAGTGAAGTGTAAAGAGCATTCTATAAATCAACCAAGGACTATCTCATACCAGCATGGTGCATCACTAAAATAAAAATAGAAATCAAACGACGCTCCAAGAATTTACGCATATCATTTGAACAAAAAAAACCGAAACATACCGATAATTGTCGAAGAAAGATGTAGACGCTCGAGTCTCCTACAATATTTACTTGGGTTGCCTTGGGAATCCCCAAGCTTGAACTCTTGTCTCTCCTTATTCTCCTCATATTGATACCTCCTTGATCTTTGAAAACTTCATCCACACAAAACTTAACCATTTTTTTATTAGAGGGGTTAGTACATATAACATCAAATCCCATCATGTCATGCTATAACATTATTGTATAATTATAATCAAACATTAACCACAATATTCTATCACAATACTATGGCTCCCAAGTCAACGTGGCTCCACAAGATTTCAAACATACGCAGATAACGAAACTATAACAACAATATGTGAAAACAGGATAGTATGTAAAGATGCAGATGGTACATATACTTCTATAACTCAAAGTATTCTGAAAATTAGGACAAATAAACAATTTTCATAGCACTACTATGTAAAAATTTCAGAAACTTTTGACCTTCTAGTATTCTTTTTGAAAATTCACGCACTACAACCAACATTTCTGTTTTTGCACTGCATATACCAAACAAGCAATCTAAACATCTAAAGGCAAATCTTGGCACATTATGTTTATAATACAATGGATTTGTACAAGGGGATAATTTTTTTGTTGAAAATTTATGTAATCAAGGTTCACATAGTACCACGGGCATGGACGAAGTTCAAGGCTAGCCCCCACTTCCACATTGCTCATCCATCTCACTTTAACTTTAATTTTTGAAAAAGTTTAAGTTCCCCCCTATATTTTTTCCTTATAAACTTTTCAAAAGAACACAATAGAATAAAATGACTCTCTAAAACTTCCAGGTTGTCTCCTAGGCAACTCTTTCTTTAAAGCCATGAAGCTAGGCATAAAGTGCTCAAGTAATTGATCCACCCGGATCCCAAGGTATATCAAAGCCAATTTTAATTAACAATAATTTCAATTTAGTATTTTAGCGCAAATCAACATATATCATGCAAAAACAAAGTCTAACTCTCTTCCTATGCATCGACATGTCATAAAAGAACAATTCATGCACACAAAGTAAATGTCGATACATAGCATAAATAGTTTCTTGCAATTTTATAGTGTTTGAAACATAGAGAGGCAGAGATGTAGTCCCTCTCTCATAATAATTGCAAGTAGGAGCAACAAGCACATGCATATTATATCCATCAAAATTATCACGTGTAACGGTAAAACTCAACCCATAAATATAATCCTTAATAAGAGCAAACTTCTCCGATATAGTGTAGTTGGGAGAATTCAAAAAGATAATAGGACTATCATGCGTGCGTCCAATAGCAACAATTTCATGTTTAACATAAGGAACTATAGCAAGTTCATCTCCATAAGCATAATTCATATTGGCATCATGGCCACAAGCATAAGAAGCATCAATTTCATCAAAAAGGGAGATTTCAAATGAATCGAAGGGCTCATAGCAATCATCATAACATTCATCTTTGGTAAGCTCGAAGGAAAATTAAACAATGTATGACATTGATGAGTTACTCTCATTAGAAGGTGGGCACGGGTGATCAACCCGCTCTTCCTCCTTTTGTTCTTCACTCTCCTCCTCATCATTTCCATCTAATGAGCTCACAGTTTCAGCAATTTCTTCTTCCGTAGATTCTCGCAAAATATTAGTCTCCTCCGAGACAGCTGAGGCGTCTTCAACATATTGTTTAACATACGCATTAAAAGCATAGTTTTCATAGTAATATTTAAGCATGGCAAAATTTTCAGATTTCTAAAGAGTAGCATCCCATTTTTCAATCAAATAAGCAATTTCATAGGCACCCTTGAAAGAAACGAAATATTCAATATTTTGAATACCATAGTAATTATAATGCCCTTCGCATGGGAAGATAATATTCCATTATCCTTAAACTCACATTGAAAAGAAAGGTATTTTTTAGGGTCTTCAGAACAACAAGTAAAATAATCCATTTCACATAAATTCCAAGCATAGCAATGCAAACTATTAATTTGATGCCATAAAAGTTCCCCTTTTTGAGACAAGCGGTGTCGCACAAAACAAGCATGCTCATCTAATGATTTTCCCTCAACTAAGCTAGTTGGGTTTTCAGCATGAGCCCATAGCGATCGAAGATGATCCAAGTAGAAAGCTTCGGCAATATGATAGATTTTGGGTGATTCTTCAACCATCGGGTTAGCACGTACAACTATTTTTTGGGGGAATTTGGCGTTTCCTACCCATAACTAAAGATAGAAAACAAGAGCACAAAACAAAAACTACTTAATGATAAAGCAAACAAGTGCACACGAGAATATTCACCCCACGCTATTGCTCCCCGGTAACGGATCCAGAAAAAGGTCTTGATAACCCACAAGTATATGGGATCAATTGTAGCCTTTCTCGATAAGTAAGAGTGTCAAACCCAACGAGGAGCTAAAGGTAGAATTTATATTCCCTTCAAGTTCTACCGACGACTGATACAACTCTACGCACACTTGACGTTCGCTTTACCTCAAACAAGAATAACTACTTTGTAGGTGTAGGGATAAGTTTGCAAAAATAAAACTAGAATTACTTAGCGAGAATAGAACTACGAGTAATTTTCAAGATAATAAAGTTAGTTGTTTATTAGAGAGCTTTTTGTAACGCAAGCGAGGGATTTTTCCCTAGGCAATCGATACCTAGACCAGTAATCATTATTGCAATTTTATATGAGGGAGTGGCATGAGATAACATACTTTCCATACTTGGATCATATGCACTTATGATTGGAACTCTAGAAGGCAGCCACAACTACTAAAGATCATTAAGGTAAAACCCAACCATAGCATTAAGTAACAAGTCCTCTTTACTCCCACACGCAACAACCCCCTTACTCGGGTATGTGTTTCTGTCACTCACGCCACTCACTATAAGAGAATCATGAACGTATTGCAACACCCTACAATAGTAATCCCACACGCTTGCGTGACATGGAGGGCACCATAGGGCATCACCAAAATAAAACATACAACTCAACCAATCACAATCATCAATCAACCCATAGGATAAAACGATTGTACTCAAACATCATAGGATACCCACATATCATTGGATAATAATATATAGCATTAAGCACCGATTATAAGTAGAGATTACAGCATGGAGAAGAGGTGTTACACCGATGCATAGAGGGGGAATAGTTGGTGTTGACGGCGGCGAAGTTGTTGGTGTACATTGCCATCATGATGGTTCCCTCGGCGGCACTCTGAAATCACAAGTGCTCCCTAGGTGATTTTGGTAATTAATATCAACATATTCCCTGTTGGACTAATACCTTACCTAGTGTATTTCATATAAGTTCAACATTGGAGTGTCAAGGACAAGAGGATGTGGAACCCTTTCAAGTTGTCAAGGACAACTTGATGTGGAACCCCTTCAAAGTGCTAAGGACATGAGGATGTGGAACTCTACATTTCCATTTTAGTGATCCAAGATCACATTGAGTCTATAGGAAAGCCAATACTATTAAAAGGGGATGATGTGTTCCTTAATGATCTGGTTGCTCAAGTGCTTAGTGATGTTGCTCCAAAACCCTCAATCACTTTCTCAAATTCCACATATGTCCAAAACCCTAAGTCAAACTCGTCCCCACTGATTTGATCCATTCGGTGCCACCGAGTTCATTTGACATAGCAACTGCTAGAAACCTTAGACAATTCAGTCACACACTGATATAGATCTCGATCTCACCGAGATGGCCCTGCAAACTCTCTGGATTGCTCTTTGCTGAATTCGGTCTCACCAAGTTGAGCATTCTCTCCCACCGAGTTTGCTTGACCAACTCTCTGTTTGATCTTTTGCTGAAATCGGTCCCACCGAGTTCATGTGATTGGTCTCGCCGAGATGAGGTTTTGCCCTAGCCCTAGCACATCGATCACAACGAGTTGATCATGTCGGTCCCACTGAGATTCCTAATGTTCATATTTTGAACTGCTTCGGTCTCATCGAGTTCTCCTACTCGGTCTGACCGAGTTGGGTCAAATGTGTATAAAGGTTGGATTTTGTGTGGAGGCTATATATACCCCTCCACCCCATCTCCATTTGTGAGAGATTCATCAGAATGTGCCTACACTTCCACTACTCATTTTCTAAGAGAGAACCACCTGCTCAAGTGGTGAGATCAAGATATACCAATCCTACCACAAGAATCTTGATCTCTAGCCTTCCCCAAGTTGCTTTCCACTCAAATCATCTTTCCACCATATCCAAATCTGTGTGAGAGAGTGGAGTGTTGGGGATACTATCACTTGAAGCACAAGAGCAAGGAGTTCATCATCAACACACCATTTATTACCATTTAGAGAGTGGTGTCTCCTAGATTGGTTATGTGTCACTTGGGAGCCTCCGACAAGATTGTGGAGTTGAACCAAGGAGTTTGTAAGGGCAAGGAGGTCGCCTACTTTGTGAAGCTCTACCTGAGTGAGGCAAGTCCTTCGTCGGCGGTGGCCATGGTGGGATAGGCAAGGTTTCTTCTTCGTGGACCCTTCATGGGTGGAGCCCTCCATGGACTCACGTAGCCGTTACCCTTCGTGGGTTGAAGTCTCCATCAACGTGGATGTGCGATAGCACCACCTATCGGAACCATGCCAAAAACCTCTGTGTCTCCATTGCATTTGCACTCTCCAATCCCATCCCTTTACTTTCTTGCAACTAGCATGCTTTACTCTTGCCGCTGCTTATACTCTTGTTATGCTTGATTGAAATGTATTGTGAATGCTTAATCTTGTGCTAGAACTCCACCTCAACTTAAAGAATTTAAAAACTGCTATCTTTTCTTGTTGAGGGTCTAATCCGCCCCTTTAGACACCTCTTCTTCTATCCTTTCAATTGGTACCAGAGCATTGTTCTCCATTGCTTTGGTTTAAACACCATTGGAGGAAGATGGATGAGTCTACGATTGGGAGTATTAGATGTAGAGTGCCTATCCTTGAAGGGAGTTTTATAGGGAATGGAAAAATGACATGCTTGAGATCTTTAATGAATATCATTTGAACAAGTATATTCTTAGCCCCTATGTGCCTCCTATTAATCCTATGCATTTTACCCCCGATGAGTATCTTGACATGGTTCAGAACACTAGAACTGTCTATCTTATTGTTAGAGCTTTATCGAACAATTTGCTTAGAGAGTTGCCTAACTTAGAATGTGCTTGTACTATTTGGAGATATCTTGAGGAACGATTTCCAAACTATTCCTTGAAAATTCTAGATAAGATTCTTCAAAAGTCCATAGCTTTTCATAAAATAAAACCCGATCATCCCAAATTTGATGAATTCTTATTTAAGCTACGTGATCTTATGCGTGCTAAGGGTGACGTTGGAATCATTAGTCATATTATCGCGGAAGCTATTTTAACTCACAAACTTTAACATTGTCATTATCAAAATTCTAATGAATCACTTGTCCTAGGTGATGATTACACGGATGATGATGACATCGAGCATGGATATTATGATGAAACTAAATATAGTGACTTTGATCTTGATGAGTCAATGAGACACTTTGGTCTTATGGCCAATCTTCGTGGTTACACAGCCGGAGAAAAGGAACGGGTTCTTGATAGCGGATGCACAGATCATATGATCGGAGATAAGGACATGTTTGTCGAGCTTGCAAGAAACGATGGTCCACGAAAGTATGTTACCTTTGGTGAAAACTCTAAGGGTAAAGTTGTTGGCCTTGGTAAGGTGGACATATCTAATGATAGCTCAATCAAAAATGTCATGCTTGTAGAATCACCTGTTTACAATCTTCTTTCCGTATCTAGATTAGCTGATTTTGGCTTGAATGTGCTATTTACTCATGTTGATTGCCAAGTTTTTCGTAGAGATAATCATGATATGGTCTTTACCGGCATTCGTAGAGGTGACCTATACATTGTTGATTTCACTAAGAAAGCCCAACCTCGTACTTGCTTAGTTGCTAAATCTTCTAAAGGTTGGTTGTGGCATAGAAGGTTAGGTCATGTTGGCATGAGAAATCTTGATAACCTTATTAAAGGTGATCATATCCTTGGTGTTAAAGATGTTATATTTGACAAGGATAGACTTTGTAGTGCTTGCCAAGCAGGAAAACAAGTTGGAGGAAGTCATCCCGTTAAGAATATCATGACCACAAGAAGACCACTTGAGCTACTTCACATTGATCTCTTTGGTCCCAACGCTTACAAGAGTCTTGGTGGTAACTCCTTCAAATTGGTTATTGTTGATGATTTTTCCAGATTTACGTGGGTGTTGTTTCTTGATGATAAATCACAGGTCCAAAAGATCTTCAAGAACTTTGCTAGAAGGGCTCAAAATCAATTTGAATTGAAGATCAGGAAAGTTCAGAGCGACAACGGGACGGAGTTCAAGAATGCCAATGTGGAACTTTTCTTGATGAGGAAGGGATTTCACATGAGTTCTCTGCTACATACACACCTCAACAAAACGGAGTTGTTGAGAGGAAGAACCAGACGCTGATTGAGATGGCGAGAACGATGCTTGATGAATACAAGATGCCAAGACACTTTTAGGCAAAAGCGGTTGAGACAACTGAAGGAAATATGCCCTAAAGGCAATAATAAAGATGTTATTTGTATTTCCTTATATCATGATAAATGTCTTTTATTCATGCTAGAATTGTATTAACCGGAAACTTAGTACATGTGTGAATACATAGACAAAACAGTATGTCCCTAGTATGCCTCTACTAGACTAGCTCATTGATCAAAGGTGGTTATGTTTCCGAACCACAGACATGAGTTGTCATTTGATAAACGAAATCACATAATTAGGAGAATGATGTGATGGACAAGACCCATCCGTTAGCTTAGCACTATGGTCGTTTAGTTTTATTGCTATTGCTTTCTTCATGACTTATACATGTTCCTATGACTATGAGATTATGCAACTCCCGTATACCGGAGGAACACCTTGTGTGCTATCAAACATCACAACGTAACTGGGTGATTATAAAGATGCTCTACAGGTGTCTCCGATAGTATTCGTGGGGTTGGCATAGATCAAGAATAGGATTTGTAACTCCGAGTGTCGGAGAGGTATCTCTGGGCCCTCTCGGTAATACACATCATAATAAGCCTTGCAAGCAAATGAATATTGAGTTAGTCACGAGATGATGTATTACGAAACGAGTAAAGAGACTTGCCGGTAACGAGATTGAACTAGGTATTGAGATACCGACGATCGAATCTCGGGCAAGTAACATACCGATGACAAAGGGAACAACATATGTTGTTATGCGGTTTGACCGATAAAGATCTTCATAGAATATGTAGGAGCCAATATGAGCATCCAGGTTCTGCTATTGGTTATTGACCGGAGATGAGTCTCGGTCATGTATACATAGTTCTCGAACCCGTAGGGTCCGCACGCTTAACGTTTGATGACAATCAGTATTATGAGTTTATGAGTTTTGATGTACCGAAGGTAGTTCGGAGTCCCGGATGAGATCATGGACATGACGAGGAGTCTCGGAATGTCTAAGACATAAATATCGATATATTGGATGACTATGTTTGGACACCGGAAGGGTTCCGGGACGTTTCGGGCATATACCGGAGTACCGAGGGGTTACCAAAACCCCCCGGGGAGTTAATTGGCCTTAATGGGCCATAGGGGAAAGGGAGAGGAGGCGGCCAAGGTAGGGGCGCACCCCCCACCAGCCCAATCCGAATTGGGAGGGGGGCCGGCCCCCTTTCCTTCTTCTCCTTCTCCTCCTTCCTTCTCCTCCTACTCCTACTAGGGAAAGGGGGGGGAATCCTACTCCCGGTGGGAGTAGGACTCCCTAGGGCGCACCATAGGGAGGGTCGGCCCCTTTCCTCCCCTCTTCCTTTATATACATGGGTAGAGGCACCCCATAGACACACAAGTTGATCAGTTGATCTCTCCCAACGATGCGCGGTGCCCCTCTCCACAAAAACACACCTCGGTCATATCGTTGCTGTGCTTAGGCGAAGCCCTGCGCCGGTAGCTTCATCATCTCCGTCACCACGCTGTCGTGCTGACGAAACTCTCCCGCGAGGTTCTACTGGATCAAGAGCTCGTGGGACGTCATCAAGATGAACGTGTGCTGAAAGCGGAGGCTCCGTACGTTCGGTGCTTGATCGGTTGGATCGCGAAGAAGTTCGACTACATCAACCGCGTGACTAGACGCTTTCGCTCCCGGTCTACAAGGGTACGTAGACACACTCTCCCCTCTCGTTGCTATGCATCTAGTAGATAGATCTTGCGTGATCATAGGAATTTTTTTGAATTACTATGTTCCCCAAAAGTGGCATCATGAGCCAGGTCTATGCGTAGATGATATGCACGAGTAGAACACAAGTGAGTTGTGGACGATACTAGTCATACTGCTTACCAGCATGTCATACTTTGATTCCGCGTTATTGTTGGATGAAGCGGCCCGGACCGACATTACGCGTACGCTTACGCGATACTGGTTCTATCGATGTGCTTCACACACAGGTGGATGGCGGGTGTTAGTTTCTCCAACTTTAGTTGAATTGAGCGTGGCTATGCCCGGTCCTTGTGAAGGTTAAAGCAACACATACTTGACGAAATATCGTTGTGGTTTTGTATGCGTAGGTAAGAACGGTTCTTGTTAAGCCCGTAGCAGCCACGTAAAACTTGCAACAACAAAGTAGATGACGTCTAACTTGTTTTTGCAGGGCATGTTGTGATGTGATATGGCAAGACATGATGAGTTATACGTTATTGTATGAGATGATCATGTTTTGTAAAGTTATCGGCAACTGGCAGGAGCCATATGGGTGTCGCTTTATTGTATGAAATACAGTCGCCATGTAAATACTTTACTTTATCACTAAGCGGTAGCGATAGTCGTGGAAGCAATAGTTGGTGAGACGACAACGATGCTACGATGGAGATCAAGGTGTCGCGCCGGTGACGATGGTGATCATGATGGTGCCTTGGAGATGGAGATCAAAAGCACAAGATGATGATGGCCATATCATGTCACATATTTTTTGATTGCATGTGATGTTTATCTTATTATGTTTCTTATTTTGCTTAGTACGGCGGTAGCATTATAAGATGATCCCTTACAAAATTTCAAGGTATAAGTGTTCTCCCTGAGTATGCACTGTTGTGAAAGTTCGTCGTGCCGAGACACCACGTGATGATCGGGTGTGATAAGCTCTACGTTCACATACAACGGGTGTAAGCCAGTTTTGCACATGCAGAATACTCGGGTTAAACTTGACGAGTCTAGCATATGCAGATATGGCCTCGGAACACTGGAGACCGAAAGGTTGAGCGTGAATCATATAGTAGATATGATCAACATAAGATGTTCACCATTGAAAACTACTCCATCTCATGTGACGATCGGACATGGTTTAGTTGATTTGGATCACATGATCATTTAGATGACCAGAGGGATGTCTATCTAAGTGGGAGTTCTTTAAGTAATATGATTAATTGAACTTTAATTAATCATGAACTTAGTACCTGATAGTGTTTTGCATGTCTATGTTGTTGTAGATCAATGGCCCGTGCTACTGTTCCTTTGAATTTTAAATGCATCCCTAGAGAAAGCTAAGTTGAAAGATGATGGTAGCAATTACACGGACTAGGTCCGTAACTTGAGGATTATCCTCATTGCTGCACAGAAGAATTATGTCCTTGAAGCACCGCTAGGTGACAAGCCTGCTGCAGGAGCAACCCCGGACGTTATGAACGTCTGACAAGCTCGTTCTGATGACTACACAATAGTTCAGTGTGCCATGCTTTACGGCTTAGAATCGGGACTTCAACGACGTTTTGAACGTCATGGAGCATATGAGATGTTCCAGGAGTTGAAGTTAATATTTCAAGCAAATGCCCGGATTGAGAAATATGAGATTTCCAATAAGTTCTATAGCTGCAAGATGGAGGAGAATAGTTCTATCTGGATGCTACAATCATATGACTCAACTTGGTTGCAAAGTTGATGAAGATAGTGTTATTGATAGAGTTCTTCAATCACTGCAACCAAGCTATAAAGCCTTCGTGATGAACTATAATATGCAAGGGATGCAAAAGACAATTCCTGAGCTCTTCGCTATGCTCAAGGCTGCGGAGGTAGAAATCAAAAAGGAGCATCAAGTGTTGATGGTTAACAAGACCACTAGTTTCAAGAAAAAGGGCAAGGGAAAGAAGGGGAACTTCAAGAAGAATAGCAAGACAGTTGCTACTCCCGCGAAGAAACCCAAGTCTGGAGCCAAGCCTGAAACTGAGTGCTTCTACTGCAAAGGGACTGGTCACTGGAAGCGGAACTGCCCCAAGTATTTGGCGGGTAAGAAGGATGGCAAGGTGAACAAAGGTATATGTGATATACATGTTATTCATGTGTACCTTACTAATGCTTGTTGTAGTACCTTGGTATTTGATACCGGTTCGGTTGCTAATATTTGTAACTCGAAACAAGGACTACGGATTAAACAAAGATTGGCTAAGGACGAGGTGACGATGCGCGTGGGAAATGGTTCCAAAGTCGATTTGATCGCCGTCGGCACGCTACCTCTACATCTACCTTCGGGATTAGTTTTAGACCTGAATAATTGTTATTTGGTGCCAGCGTTAAGCATGAACATTATATCTGGATCTTGTTTATTGTGAGACGGTTATTCATTTAAATCTGAGAATAATGGTTGTTCTATTTATATGAGTAATATCTTTTATGGTCATGCACCCTTGAAGAGTGGTCTATTCTTGTTGGATCTTGATTGTAGTGATACACATATTCATAATATTGAAGCCAAAAGATGCAAGGTTAATAATGATAGTGCAACTTATTTGTGGCTCCGCCGTTTAGGTCATATTGGTGTAAAGCGCATGAAGAAACTCCATAGTGATGGACTTTTGGAATCACTTGATTATGAATCACTTGGTGCTTGCGAGCCATGCCTCATGGACAAGATGACTAAAACTCCATTCTCCGGAACAATAGAGCGAGCAAAAGATTTGTTGGAAATCATACATACGGATGTATGTGGACCGATGAGTGTTGAAGCTCGCGGCGGGTATCGTTATTTTCTGACCTCCACTCATGATTTGAGCAGATATGGGTATATCTACTTGATGAAACACAAGTCTGAAACATTTGAAAAGTTCAAAGAATTTCAGAATGAAGTAGAGAATCATTGTAACAAGAAAATAAAGTTTCTACGATCTGATCGTGGAGGTGAATATTTGAGTTATGAGTTTGGTCTTCATTTGAAACAATGTGGAATAGTTTCACAACTCACGCCACCCGGAACACCACAACGTAATGGTGTGTCCGAACGTCGTAATCGTACTTTATTAGATATGGTGCGGTCTATGATGTCTCTTACCGATTTACCACTATCGTTTTGGGGTTATGCTTTAGAGACAGCTGCATTCACGTTAAATAGGGCACCATCTAAATCCGTTGAGACGACGCCTTATGAACTATGGTTTGGCAAGAAACCAAAGTTGTCATTTTCTTAAAGTTTGGGGCTGTGATGCTTATGTGAAAAAGCTTCAACCTGATAAGCTCGAACCCAAGTCGGAGAAATGTGTCTTCATAGAATACCCAAAGGAGACTGTTGGGTACACCTTCTATCACAGATCCGAAGGCAAGATATTCGTTGCTAAGAATGGATCCTTTCTAGAGAAGGAGTTTCTCTCGAAAGAAGTGAGTGGGAGGAAAGTGGAACTTGATGAGGTAATTGTACCTTCTCCCGAATTGGGAAGTAGTACATCACAGAAACTAGTTATAGTGATTCCTACACCAATTAGTGAGGAAGCTAATGATGATGATCATGAAACTTCAGATCAAGTTTCTGCTGAACTTCATAGATCAACCAGAGTACGTTCCGCACCAGAGTGGTACGGCAACCCAGTTCTGGAAGTCATGTTACTAGACCATGATGAACCTATGAACTATGAGGAAGCGATGATGAGCCCACATTCCGCAAAATGGCTTGAGGCCATGAAATCTGAGATGGGATCCATGTATGAGAACAAAGTGTGGACTTTGGTTGACTTGCCCGATGATCGGCAAGCCATCGAAAATAAATGGATCTTCAAGAGGAAGACCGACGCTGACGGTAATGTTATTGTTTACAAAGCTCGACTTGTTGCGAAAGGTTTTTGACAAGTTCAAGGAGTTGACTACGATGAGACTTTCTCACCCGTAGCAATGCTTAAGTCTGTCCGAATCATGTTAGCAATTGCCGCATTTTATGATTATGAAATCTGGCAAATGGATGTCAAAACTGCATTCCTGAATGGATATCTTAAAGAAGAGTTGTATATGATGCAACCAGAAGGTTTTGTCGATCCAAAAGGTGCTAACAAAGTGTGCAAGCTCCAGCGATCCATTTATGGACTTGTGCAAGCATGTGGGAGTTGGAATATACGCTTTGATGAGGTGATTAAAGCATATGGTTTTATACAGACTTTTGGAGAAGCCTATATTTACTAGAAAGTGAGTGGGAGCTCTGTAGCATTTCTAATATTATATCTGGATGACATATTGTTGATTGGAAATGATATAGAATTTCTGGATAGCATAAAAGGATACTTGAATGAGAATTTTTCAATGAAAGACCTCGGTGAAGCTGCTTACATATTAGGCATCAAGACCTATAGAGATAGATCAAGACACTTAATTGGACTTTCACAAAGCACATACCTTGATAAAGTTTTGAAGAAGTTCAAAATGGATCAGTCAAAGAAAGGGTTCTTGCCTGTGTTACAAGGTGTGAAGTCTAGTAAGACTCAATGCCCGACCACTGCAGAAGATAAAGAGAAAATGAAAGTCATTCCCTATGCCTCAGCCGTAGGATCTATCATGTATGCAATGCTGTGTACCAGACCTGATGTGTGCCTTGATATAAGTTTAGCAGGGAGGTACCAAAGTAATCCAGGAGTGGATCATTAGACAGCGGTCAAGAACATCCTGAAGTACCTGAAAAGGACAAATGATATGTTTCTCGTATATGGAGGTGACAAAGAGCTCGTCGTAAATGGTTACGTCGATTCAAGCTTTGACACTGATCCGGATGACTCTAAGTCACAAACTGGATATGTATTTTTATTGAATGGTGGAGCTGTCAGTTGGTGCAGTTCCAAGCAAAGCGTTGTGGTGGGATCTACGTGTGAAGCGGAATACATAGCTGCTTCGGAAGCAGCAAATGAAGGAGTCTGGATGAAGAAGTTCATATCTGATCTAGGTGTGGTACCTAGTGCATCGGCTCCAATGAAAATCTTTTGTGACAACAATGGAGCAATAGCCTTGGCGAAGGAATCTAGGTTTCACAAGAGAACAAAGCACAACAAAAGACGCTTCAATTCCATCCGCGATCAAGTCAAGGAGGGAGACATAGAAATTTGCAAGATACATACGGATCTAAATGTAGCAGACCCATTGACTAAGCCTCTTCCACGGGCAAAAACATGATCAGCACAAAGACTCCATGGGTGTTAGAATCATTACTTTGTAATCTAGATTATTGACTCTAGTTCAAGTGGGAGACTGAAGAAAATATGCCCTAGAGGCAATAATAAAGATGTTATTTGTATTTCCTTATATCATGGTAAATGTCTTTTATTCATGCTAGAATTGTATTAATCGGAAACTTAGTACATGTGTGAATACATAGACAAAACAATATGTCCCTAGTATGCCTCTACTAGACTAGCTCATTGATCAAAGATGGTTATGTTTCATAACCATAGACATGAGTTGTCATGTGATCAGTGAGATCACATCATTAGGAGAATGATGTGATGGACAAGACCCATCCGTTAGCTTAGCACTATGATCGTTTAGTTTTACTGCTATTGCTTTCTTCATGACTTATACATGTTCTTATGACTATGAGATTATGCAACTCCCGTATACCGGAGGAACACCTTGTGTGCTATCAAATATCACAACGTAACTGGGTGATTATAAAGACGCTCTACAGGTGTCTCCGAAAGTATTCGTGGTGTTGGCATAGATCAAGAATAGGATTTGTCACTCCGAGTGTCGGAGAGGTATCTCTGGGCCCTCTCGGTAATACACATCATAAAAGCCTTGCAAGCAAATGAATAATGAGTTAGTCACGAGATGATGTATTACGGAACGAGTAAAGAGACTTGCTGGTAACGAGATTGGACTAGGTATTGAGATACCGACAATCGAATCTCGGGCAAGTAACATACCGATGACAAAGGGAACAATGTATGTTGTTATGCGGTTTGACCAATAAAGATCTTCGTAGAATATGTAGGAGCCAATATGAGCATCTAGGTTCCGCTATTGGTTATTGACCGGAGATGAGTCTCGATCATGTCTACATAGTTCTCGAACCCGTAGGATCCACACGCTTAACGTTTGATTACGATCAGTATTACGAGTTTATGAGTTTTGATGTACCAAAGGTAGTTCGGAGTCCCCGATGAGATCACGGACATGACGAGGAGTCTCAGAATATCCAAGACATAAAGATCGATATATGGGACGACTATGTTTGGACACCGGAAGGGTTCCGGGAGGTTTTGGGCATATACCAGAGTACCGAGGGGTTACCGGAACCCCCCGGTGAGTTAATGGGCCTTAATGGGCCATAGGGGAAAGGGAGAGGAGGCGGCCAAGGTGGGGGCGCGCCCCCCACCAGCCCAATCCAACTTGGGAGGGGGGTCGGCCCCCCTTTCCTTCTTCTCCTTCTCCTCCTTCCTTCTTCTCCTACTCCTACTAGGGAAAGGGGGGAATCCTACTCCCGGTGGGAGTAGGACTCCCTAGGGCGCGCCATAGAGAGGGCTGGCGCCTCCCCTCCCCTCCCCCTTTATATACGTGGGTAAAGGCATCCCATAGACACACAAGTTGATCAGTTGATCTCTCCCAACGGTGTGCGGTGCCCCTCTCCACAGAAACACACCTCGGTCATATCGTTGCAGTGCTTAGGCGAAGCCCTGCGCCGGTAGCTTCATTATCTCCGTCACCATGCCATCGTGCTGACGAAACTCTCCACCGAGGTTCTACTGGATCAAGAGCTCGTGGGACGTCATCAAGCTGAACGTGTGCTGAACGTGGAGGCTCCGTACGTTCGGTGCTTGATCGGTTGGATCGTGAAGAAGTTCGACTACATCAACCGCGTCACTAGACGTTTCCGCTCCCGGTCTACAAGGGTACATTGACACACTCTCCCCTCTCGCTGCTATGCATCTAGTAGATAGATCTTGCATGATCATAGGAATTTGTTTGAAATACTACGTTCCCCAACAACAACTTTCCATGCTACAAACCGACTATATCTTCACAAGCTTCTCGGCAAGACGACATACGAGCTTCTCACCGGTAACAAACCCCAAGTTGGATACTTTCGAGTATTTGGCTCAAAATGTTACATTCTTGACAAGCATCGTTGTTCGAAATTTGCCCCTAAATCTCATGAAGGTTTTCTACTCGGTTATGGCTCAAACTCTCACACTTACCGTTTCTACAACAATTTCACCCGAAAGGTTGAAGAGACGGTAGATGTGAAGTTTGATGAATCTAATGGCTCGCAAGTAGAGCAATTGCCAATTGATGTAGGAGACAAAGATCCTTTGGAAGCTATCCAAGAATTTTCTATTGGCAAGATTCGCCCAATGGAGGTGAAGGTGAGTACTTCGTCCATTCAAGTGGAAGCCTCAACTTCACACCAAGGTGAACCTCAAGTTGACTTAGAGGCATCCACAAGTGGAGCATGTCAAGTCGAAGGGAACGAGGAAGTCCAACAAGATGAACCATCTCGACCTCCTTCTCCACCTCCATAAGGTAACAACTTCAACGACAATGAAGAAGGACAAGAACAAGAAGAACAAAACAATGAAGAAGATGTTCCACCCTGACCCAACAAAAGCTCTCACGAGTTAGAGCAAGAATTGCAAGAGATCATCCCGTTGAATAAATCTACAATGACATTCAAACTGGGAGAATCACTCGCTCTAAATCTCGTTTAGCTAACTTTTGTTAGCATTATTCTTTCGTATCTAACCTTGAACCTATGAAGATTGAAGATGCTCTCGATGATCTAGATTGGGTGAATGCTATGCACGAGGAACTTCATAACTTTGAGAGAAACCAAGTTTGGACATTGGTTGAGAAGCCCGACAACAAACACAATGTCATTGGAACCAAGTGGGTGTTTCGAAATAAGCAAGATGAAGATGGAAAAGTTGTACGCAACAAGACCCGTCTCGTCGCCCAAGGCTACACTCAAGTCGAAGGTATGGATTACGGTGAGACATATGCCCCCGTTGCTAGACTTGAGTCCATATGCATCTTACTTGCTTACGCCAATCACAATGACATCACTTTGTATCAAATGGATATTAAAAGTGATTTTCTTAACGGTGCAATTGAGGAGGAAGTTTATGTTAAAAACCTCCTGAATTTGTTAATCCAAAGAAACCTAATCATGTTTACAAACTTCACAAAGCTCTTTATGGTCTTAAACAAGCTCCTAAAGCATGGTATAAATGCTTGTCCAAATTTCTTATTGAAAGAATCTTTGAAATTGGGAAAATTGATTCCACACCTTTTACTAAAAGGGTTAATGGTGAATTATTTGTGTGCCATATTTATGTTGATTATATCATATTTGGTTCTACTAACCCCCGTTTTAGTGAAAAAATTGGAAAGTTAATGTCAGAGAAGTTTGAGATGTCCATGATGAGTGAACTCAAATTCTTTCTTGGTTTGCAAATCAAGCAAGCTAAAGAAAGTACCTTTGTTTCTCAAACAAATTATACCAAAGATCTTTTCAAGAAGTTCAACATGCAAGAATGCAAAGGTATGAAAACAACCATGCCTACTAGTGGACATCTTGACTTGACTAAGGATGGCAAATCGGCTGGCCAAAAGGTTTACCACTCTATGATTGGTTCATTGTTATATCTATGTGCCTCCCATCCCGATATTATGCTAAGTGGGTGCATGTGTGCATGATATCAAGCGAACCCTAAAGAATGTCATCTTAAGGCTGTGAAAAGGATAGTGAGATACTTAATTAATACACCAAACTTTGGCATTTGGTATCCTAAGAGGTCTTCTTTTGTTCTTATTGGCTACTCCTATTCGGACTACGCCGGTGACAAGGTTGATAGAAAATCCACTTCGGGTACTTATCAATTTCTTGGTAGATCTCTTGTTTCTTGGTCCTCCAAGAAATAAAACTCGGTATCCTTATCCACCACCGAAGCGGAATACATTGCCGCCGGATCATGTTGTGCTCAATTACTTTGGATGACCCAAACCCTTAAGGATTATGGGATATATGAGAAACATGTTCCATTGCTTTGTGATAATGAAAGTGCTATTAAGATTGCTCACAATACTGTGCAACATTCTCGAACTAAACATATTGAAGTTCATCATCATTTCATTCGAGATCATGTTGCTAAAGGAGATATCAATCTTAAGCATGTTCGTACCGATAAGCAATTGGCGGATATATTTACCAAACTGTTTTCATGATAACGTTTTTTGTCGTTTGAGAGGTGAATTGAATATCATTGATGCCTCAAACTTGGAGTAGAAACTCCTTTGGATACATTCAAGGCATGAGCCTTTAGGACTAATCCTTGATATTTCTCTTATGATGATCTTATGTCTTGGATCCATATTTGCACCTTTGCATGTTATCTAACCCCTTGTAGATACTTGGATGAGCTCACATCTATCAGATTGCAAGCCACTCACATCTTGAGCAATCTCTACATCACCAAGTTTCTACTTCATGAGTGTTGATCACAAGGAAGCATGAACTCACTCAATATATCCTTTGACAACTTCTCTATATCAAACTTATTTTGGTATCAAGTTTCATGATTGTCATTTTGGCTGCACAAGTGCTTTTCCTTGCAAAACTGACCCATGTAGGAAGATGAACTGAACTACAAGTGGTGCTTACAACCCTTGATGGACTACATCAACTTTGAGCATCCAACACAAGTTCGACTACATGATCAAGATCAACATCATCCAAGGTATGTTTTTCCATGTTAGAGAAGCTTTACTCAAAGTCATGAGTCAAAGCAACTCAACAAGATATGAACACATCAAAATGCTTAAACGAAAAATGGTAACCCCATTTTGTGCTTAAACGATGAGTATGACCTATGATCAAGTGACCTCACTTGACTCCTAAGTCAACATACTCTAACATCGGTGACTTTGTCGCCGACCCTCCTCTAGATGAAGTTCTCTAGTGTTTCCTACTTTTACTTTATGTTCTGCTATCTTGTTCACCTTATCAAAACAAAAGAAAAATAAAAAACTTCATCTAGATTCTCTTTCTTTTTGTATATCTCTTTTCAGCAAATTCTTTGCAAATCTTTGAGAAGTTTTATCTACCAAGTGAGTTGAGTTGCCAAAATTTTCTCTCCGCATTGAACTCGAACACACCGATTCCAGCCTGTCGGCTAGACCGAAGCACAAGGACTCCTTGCATATAGTTCATCGGTTCAACCGAAAAGGACTAACCTGGTGTGACCGATATGCATCATCCATGATACTGTTAACTCGGTGTCACCAATGAAACCCAATCAGAGTTACTGATTTCCCCACAAAAGAAAATGTTTCGCCATTGCATATTTGATTTCTTCTCCAGCTCCACTCAATGATTCTTATCCTCTACTAGCATCTCGAGCTATATGCTGCTTTGTAGTACCTCTCAAGGACCAAACCTACTTGACTCAAATTCATGAAGAAACCCTTCTTGGAAATTGATGTCAAAGGGGGGGGGGAGAGAGAACATCAAAGCTCAATCAAAGCCTATCAGAGAGAGAACATCAAAGTCTCTTTCACAAGGATGCACACTTATCAAGAGGAGAGAAGTCACATGTCTTTAAGAGGGGAAATACATGTTTATATATGGTTGTATGAGTATTGTCTTATGCTCTAATTCATTTCTTGCTCTAATAACATATGCCTATGCTCTGATTCATTTATTGCTTTGATATGTTTATCTTTGCTCTGATTTTCTATTTCCCTATCTTCTCACATTATCCAATATTAGATTCAAGGGGAGAAAGAGCTCATTTCCAGGGAAGAAAATCTTTGAAATTCATTGCACATCTTTCCAATCTATGGGGACATGTCTATATCCAAATGAAGTACTGAGTACTCACCCATTACATGTCATACCAGTCTTGGTACTCTTGTGGTTCCCTGAAATTGCTTTGCGACATCCCACCTTATCCTCACCTTTGTGGTGTCCAGTTCCGTCCCCCTCAGCCCCTCCCGCGTCGCCCCCGCGCGGCGACGGGGAGGGAACCCTGGTGTGCTACCGCCGGCCGTCCCCCTCTTCCCTCCCCATCCATCGCCGCTGCCTAGTGGCTCGATCAGGCGAAGCTCGGCCGGAGCCGACGGCGGCGGGGCGGCCTCTTCCCCTCTCGTGCAGGGGGGCAGCGTGGGGCGGTTCTGGTGGGCCAGGGCGTCGCGCGGGCTCCGGGCGCGATGGCTCTCTGGCACTGCGGCGTCCTGCAGGTGATGCGCTCAGGTGCGGGGCTACATGCAGGAGCGATGGCTGCGTGTTGGGCGGCGCATTGGTGGTGGGTCGTGCCGATGGTGGCGCTAGCAGTGGTGGGGGCTTCGGCCAGCCCTTGCGTGTGGCGACCGTTGGCAACGAGGGCTGCAGTGGCTTGGGCCGGCAGCTGGTGCTCTGCTTCCGGCAGTAATGGCCGGTGGTGGTGGTGATCTTGGCCCGTGCTTGCCCAGATCTGCGGTGAGCAGGGTCCGGATGGTGGTGGCGATCCTGTGGTGGCTGTGTGATCGTGGGCGTGGTCCTGTAGGAGGTGCAGGGGCGGGCTGTGAACTCGACGACGCGCCGTATCCGCTGCAGGCTAGCTCGGGGCTATCCCTCAGGGTTCGGGCGTGGATATGGGCTGCCACGGTGTGGTGGTGGCTCATGACGGTGGTCTGGGTCATGTCACGGTGGCGGCTGGACTTCTTCGGCGTTGGCCGTTCGGTGAGCGCCCTTGTCGACCTTCGACTCCTCGCCCTCGTCGTTCGGGCGCTACCTTCATCAATGGTTTGGCCATCTCCCAGTTGCGATCCATTGCTTGTTGATACGTCCAAAACGTATCTATAATTTCTGCTTGCTCCATGCCACTTTTGGGTGTTATTGCTATGATATTCATACACTTCCATACACTTTTGATCATATTTGGACTAACTTACTAATCCAGTGCACCCCAGTGCCAGTTTCTGTTTTCGGCTGTTTTTGTATTCCAGGTTTTCACGTTACGAGAACTGCCAGGAAAAATCAAGAAAAATTAAATAAAAAAATCAGCGTTTCGGAAACTACCGTGCGTCCGAAGGACAGCCGGGGGGGGGGGGGGCACCAGGGCTCCAGGCGCCCTGGCGGCACGCCCCCCCTGGGCCGCGCCGGGGGTGCGCCTGGGCCCCCCGAAGCTTCCCCGATGCTCCCCTTTGGCATATATTTAAAGCGTCCTCCGAAACCCTCAGAACAGGAACTCTTTTCGCGATCCCATCTCTGTTCCGCCGCCGCCGCCGCTTCCAAGATCGGGAGCACCAGGAGAACTCTTCCCGGCACCCTGCCGGAGGGGAGGATCACCACCGGGAGCTTCTCCACCACCATGGACGCCTCCCGGATGACTCATGAGTAGTCTCCCTTGGACCATGAGTCCATGACCAGTAGCTATGTGATGTTCTCCTCCCGTTCTTGTGCTTCACTAATTAGTCCTCGTGAGCTGCCCAACATGATCGAGGCACCTATGTAATCCTTATGCTGTTGCTATGTTGAGTTTGCTGGGATCCGATGGATTATGAGATTATGTTCAGATTGATCTTGAGTAATATATTTGATCTACCTCTTTTATATTTATGTTCTTAAGTAATTCTTGCATGTTCTCCGTTGTTATTTATTGCTTTGGCCAAGTAATACGTAGTGACTCCAAGAGGGAACGTTATGCTCGATTGTGGGTTCATGCACCTCGATGACTAGCTTGAGTGACAGAAACATGAGTCTAGGGGATGTGCTGTTGCCACAAGGGGGAAAACAACGGTGCTTGTGCCCGCGGGTGCAAGGATTGTTTACTTTACGCAAAGTTCTTTTAATGCAGTTGTCTGTTGCATTGAGTTTACACTATGGGTGGGACTCGCAACTTAATACCAGCGAGATGTTCTGGATAGATATCTCAAGGTGGATGATTAGTAGTAGATATTGATGGATTTCGGTCTACTTAATTTGGCGTACCGCCCATGCTTTGAACCTCAACCTTTCTGCAATGTAATCAGCATTGGTTTGCGTTCGTGGTCCTGTCAATTGCCCAGCTGTAATTTGTTTACCTCACATAGCTGTTTTATCGTCTTTTGGGAGAGAGACATCACTAGTGAACATCATGAGACTCCGGTCCATATTACCATCATTGATCACATCCGCTATTTACTTTTCGCTATTTACTTACTATTGCAAAACATTATCTATCACTACTATCATTTGCTTTTAACCCTTTGTGAACTACAAGGCCGGAGGGATTGACAACCTCTCTGTACTCGTTGGGAGCAAAGTTATTTGTATCTGTGTGCAGGTCCACGTTGATTGCTAATACGCGCCGTTAGCAGTTGACACCTACTTGTTGAACCTAGGAGTCTC
The DNA here is from genome assembly GCA_902687465.1 of Secale cereale. NCBI lineage: Eukaryota > Viridiplantae > Streptophyta > Magnoliopsida > Poales > Poaceae > Secale > Secale cereale. Next base: position 450,646,868 of record LR738714.1, read on the forward strand.
TGGGGATTCGATCCTTGGTATCTTTGCTAAGGGAAAACACTTCTACATACTGCATCTTACACCTTCCACTTGGGGTAACCAACGAGGGGTTCGAGGCCCATCAAGGAGTATTTTCTGGCGCCGTTGCCGAGGACTCCACTCTTCAGGATAGGGGAGTTGCACGCTATCTTTTACCTTTGCTTTTTAGTCTTGTTAGTTTACCTTTCAGTTTTTGCTTTAGTATCCTTTATCAAAAATTACAATTTTTTTTATTTTGCCTACCTGTTAGTAGTCCTATCTGTTTAGCTAAACATGTCATGATATGGTGCTTTGAGGGAATCAGAAGTTCTAGATTTCCATCAAAGGGATGGAGAAAATATGAAGAAGGCATGGGACAGAATTTCTGATGCACATAGGAGAATTATGCCTTGGATACCTATAAAAATTGTGCTTAGGAATTTTTACCAGGGTCTTTTTAAATGGTGTAAACACTCTCTTGACATTATAGCCGAGGGAGATTTCCTAGAGTGTGATGAAGCTAGAGCTCTTGAAATTATACATGGTCTATCTAGTTACTTTGTTTATGATCATAATTTTAATACTGTCATAGATAGACTTGCTACTATTGGAAAGAGAATGGATGCTCTAGACTTAATAAAGATAGAGAAACCCAAACCCAATAAGAGAGATATTTTGGAAATAGATAATGACTGGGAGCCTCTTGTTAGGATTAGCATCTCTAATCAAGACTTCCTTGCTTATTGTGATATTGGATCTATGGTTTCTACTATGCCAAAAATTGTTCATGATTCTTTAAAATTTAACATGGATAAATTACCACCTTATCATGAACACACTAATGGAGATATTTCTGAAATCCAGGGAAGAATAAAAGATGTGCCAGTGAAATTCCTAAAAGGGATTGCAATGATTGATTTCTTCATCATGGAGCCAAACCAAGGAAATATAGTGCTTGGAAGGGACTTCCTCCGAGCAGTTAAAGGCTTCATTGATATAGGTAAGGGACAAATCCGCTTACGGCGGAAGGCAAAAGGTGTGTACCCCTTTCCTAGAAGGAACAAGAATGAACTTGTTGAGGAACCATTTGAAGCAATTTATAATTCCGATTATTATGATGGTTATTGATTCCTCTATGCATTATGCCTAGCTTAAAGGCATAAAAGAAAGCGCTTTTGGGAGGCAGCCCACATGAATAATTTTTTTGCTTTTGTTGTGTCTTGATGTTGTTTACTGCTGTAGCATCATCATTGTATCTTTGCTTTTCATATTTGTGCCAAGTATAGCCTCTGATTGCTAGAAAGTTCAAAAGTTGTGAGGTGCTGTTCAGGAAACAGATTCTGTCCTTGGATAGAAAAATTCGTATAAAATCACCAGATCATCTTTTTGGTCTGAATTTTTTCGACAGCGTTCTCTATATAATTGTATTTCGTGCGTCTGTTCTGAGTTTTTTGATTTGAGTTGCAGAAGTACCCCGAACAGATCAATTACTACCTGCTGTTCTGTTTCACAGATTCTGTCCTGTTTTGCCTTTCTTTCATTTTGCAAATCAAGAGCTTGCTTTTTCTTTGCAAAAACCTTTTGGCAATCTTGAGAAACAGTATAACTTCAAGAATATCTTTATTTCCAGCAAGGTATAATTATTTTATTAAGGGTACTAACCTCGCTAATCAGATTATGATGAGTTATGTATGAAGGGAGTTTTCAAGTGTGCGAGGAAAGATGATAAAAAGATTCAGGAGTGTCAAGCGCTCATGCTTGGGGATGCCCCCGTGCACCCCCAAGAAATATTCAAGGAGACTCAAGCGTCTAAGCTTGGGGATGCCCCCGTGCATTCCCTTCTCCATCAACATTATCAGTTCGTCTTTCGTTTCGCTATATTTTTATCACTTCATGTGTTATGTGCTATGCTTGGAGCGTCTTGCTTTTAGTTTTCTTTTTAGTTTTTCATAACGAGTCGGAACTCAGCATTCTTTATGTGGGAGAGAAATACACTCCACTTCTACCTAGAACATAACATAGAATTTTCATGTCTATCTTTGCTGTGTGTGTTCTTTGTCTTTTAATAGCTACTATCATGCTCTGCTCTTAGTATTCATGCTTATCCTTTCAAAGAGCTTTTGTTTAGTTGGTTGCTTGAACTCTCTTTAATTATCATGCTCACCTTATTAAGAGAGTTTGCTTCCGTTGCATTGGTTAATGTGTCTATGATAAATATGCTACGTGCATAATGGTACTTAGTAGTTCAGGTTTCTTATGGTTAGTCTCAAATAGCTGGGGGGGTTCCCAATGTGTTATTGGAATACCAACTTGATTTGTTTGCCAATGATGTGGTATGGTTTAGTAATATCTTCCTTCGAGAATTTATTTTGATTGACTTGGCGTATGCTCACGCATATTTAAGACTGTAAAGAAAGTCTGTCAAGCCTTGATGATCTTTTATTTCTGAGTAGCGATATAACTACCATGCCTGATTCAATATTGCTTTGTCGCTCTGCATGATTATGACCGTCATCGCTCTCTTAGTTGGTCGCTCCCAGTCTTTTGCTAACCTCCACCTGTACTAAGCAGACTAACTTTGCAATACATAGCTCATGGGAAAGAAGCTTAAAAACTATTGTGGTAAAGAATATGTTGCCTATGTATCTTATTTCTTATAAGTTGCTTGCTGTGCGGTAACCATGTTTCTGGGGACGCCATCAACTATCACACTTTTGTTGAATATCATGTGAGTTGCTATGCATGTTCGTCTTGTCTGAAGTAAGGGTGATTTGCCATGGGTTGAATGAATATGCATATTGTTAGAGAAGAACATTGGGCCGCCAACCAAAGCCATGCATCATGGTGGAAGTTTTAGCTTGGACATTAATCCTCAATCTCTTATGAGAATATGCTTATGCATTAAAGAGGAGCCCATCATCTATTTTCTATGTTGTCCCGGTATGGATGTCCTCAAGTTGAGATCTATCAAAAACGAGAAATCAAATGCGATTTATCTCCTTGGACCTTTGTACAGGTGGCATAGAGGTACCCCTTTGTGACACTTGGTTGAAACATATGTAATGCAATGATAACCCATGGAAATCCGAGCTAATTAGGACAAGGTGCGAGCACTATTGGTATTCGACGCATGAGGCTTGCAACTTATAGGATGTTTTATGCATGACACATATGAAGTACTACTACCGTTGACAAAATTGCATCCATGTTTTCAAAATAAAAAGCTCTAGCACATAACCATTTCTTCAAGCACCAACTACTGAGAGCATGATTGTCATTCTGAGTGTAATGTGCATTGTCCCAAAGTAGCATTGTCTTTTGCATGATTGTGATATCGTTTATTTTGAAATCATTGTATCTAGTCATCACTTAAACCTTGAAGGTGCCCCTGCATTTATGTTTTGCTTCACTAAAGGGGGCAAGCTAGATATCACTTTATCATATTTGCACATCATATTCATTGCAAATCTTTTTAATGCTTCAATGTCATGTTGTAAAACTTTCAGTCATTTGTGATTTTCTCATGAGGCAACTTAATTACTATAAAATCATTGTCTCAGTAAGCTTTTGTCATATGACTATGAATATGTCCTATATGGTTAATAGCATGTCACCACAGAAATTATTCTTGTTATCATTTACCTACTCGAGGACGAGCAGGAATTAAGCTTGGGGATGTTGATACGTCCAAAACGTATCTATAATTTCTGCTTGCTCCATGCCACTTTTGGGTGATATTGCTATGATATTCATACACTTCCATACACTTTTGATCATATTTGGACTAACTTACTAATCCAGTGCACCCCAGTGCCAGTTTCTGTTTTCGGCTGTTTTTGTATTTCAGGTTTTCACGTTACGAGAACTGCCAGGAAAAATCCAGAAAAATTATATAAAAAATCAGCGTTTCGGAAACTACCGTGCGTCCGAAGGACAACCGGGGGGGGGGGGGCACCAGGGCTCCAGGCGCCCTGGCGGCGCGCCCCCCTGGGCCGCGCCGGGGGGGCGCCTGGGCCCCCCGAAGCTTCCCCGATGCTCCCCTTTGGCATATATTTGAAGCGTCCTCCGAAACCCTCAGAACAGGAACTCTTTTCGCGATCCCATCTCTGTTCCGCCGCCGCCGCCGCTTCCAAGATCGGGAGCACCAGGAGAACTCTTCCCGGCACCCTGCCGGAGGGGAGGATCACCACCGGGAGCTTCACCACCATGGACGCCTCCCGGATGACTCGTGAGTAGTCTCCCTTGGACCATGAGTCCATGACCAGTAGCTATGTGATGTTCTCCTCCCGTTCTTGTACTTCACTAATTAGTCCTCGTGAGCTGCCCTACATGATCGAGGCACCTATGTAATCCTTATGCTGTTGCTATGTTGAGTTTGCTGGGATCCGATGGATTATGAGATTATGGTTCAGATTGATCTTGAGTAATATATTTGATCTACCTCTTTTATATTTATGTTCATAAGTAATTCTTGCATGTTCTCCGTTGTTATTTATTGCTTTGGCCAAGTAATACGTAGTGACTCCAAGAGGGAACGTTATGCTCGATTGTGGGTTCATGCCCCTCGATGACTAGCTTGAGTGACAGAAACATGAGTCTAGGGGATGTGCTGTTGCCACAAGGGGGAAAACAACGGTGCTTGTGCTCGCGGGTGCAAGGATTGTTTACTTTACGCAAAGTTCTTTTAATGCAGTTGTCTGTTGCATTGAGTTTACACTATGGGTGGGACTCGCAACTTAATACCAGCGAGATGTTCTGGATAGATATCTCAAGGTGGATGATTAGTAGTAGATATTGATGGATTTCGGTCTACTTAATTTGGCGTACCGCCCATGCTTTGAACCTCAACCTTTCTGCAATGTAATCATCATTGGTTTGCGTTCGTGGTCCTGTCAATTGCCCAGCTGTAATTTGTTTACCTCACATAGCTGTTTTATCGTCTTTTGGGAGAGAGACATCACTAGTGAACATCATGAGACTCCGGTCCATATTACCATCATTGATCACATCCGCTATTTACTTTTCGCTATTTACTTACTATTGCAAAACATTATCTATCACTACTATCATTTGCTTTTAACCCTTTGTGAACTACAAGGCTGGAGGGATTGACAACCTCTCTGTACTCGTTGGGAGCAAAGTTATTTGTATCTGTGTGCAGGTCCACGTTGATTGCTAATACGCGCCGTTAGCAGTTGACACCTACTTGTTGAACCTAGGAGTCTCTGGGGATTCGATCCTTGGTATCTTTGCTAAGGGAAAACACTTCTACATACTGCATCTTACACCTTCCACTTGGGGTAACCAACGAGGGGTTCGAGGCCCATCACTTGTCTCGTGCCTAGCAGCAGGACCGAGCTCGTCTCGCGCCCGACAGCAGGACCGTACTCGTCTCGCGCCCGGCAGCAGGACCGACCTTGCGCCCGACAGCAGGACTGACCTCGCGCCCGAGAGCAGGACCAAGCTCGTCTCGCACCCGGCAGCAGGACCATACTCGTCACACACCCGACAGCAGGACCGACCTCCTCTCACGTTTGGCAGCAGGACCGGACTCGTCTCGCGCCCGGCAGCAGGACCGGACCCGTCCCGCGCCCGGCAGCAGAACCGACCTCGTCTCGCACCCGACGGTAGGACGGGCCGATGGAGGCCTGTTTTGGCCGACCTAGTAGGTCTCGGCGCTGGGGGCAGTTCAGGGGTGCAAAAGGCTGGGCCTTTCCACTCATCTCTTTTGTTGGTGTAGCAGTGAGTGGCGGGTGCGGTGGCATCGAGGTCTGGGATGCCGGGGTGGCGGCCCTGGTGGTGGTGTCACGGTGCTCATGGGCAGAGCCCGTGGCTTGGTGTTGCCCGGTGACCATGGTCATGTGGGCGGCATGGTCGCTGGGGTGTTGCGTTCGGTGGCGGTGAGTTTTGGCTGGGGTGAAAACCTGTTCTATCTCCGGACGGACCGGCGGATGCGTAGCTCGTTCCCTTCTTGAAGGCGTCGTCGGGGCCATCATTGCCCGCCGTGTTGCTCCAGGGGAAACTCTGACCCTCGGGTCAGGCGGTGCGGTGCTCCGGTGTCGTATCCTTCCTGAAGGCGCCGACTTGGAGCCCACGGTTCGTCGTATGCGGCTTCATCTCTTCGCAGAGGCATTTTCATGGTCAAGGACCCAACTGCTCTTGTAGTGCTTGGGGTGGTGTTGCTGCGCTCAGGGCTTATGTATCTTGCCTTGGGTGTGTGCGTGTGTTGGGGTGCGTACGGTTGTACTGGGATGTTGTTGGTCATTGCTTTATATATAAAGCGGGGCGCAAGCCTTTTTCGGTAATTGCTTTGCATTAGAGTGTTCTTGTGTTATCTAACCTTGTTTTCTCAAGTGCACTCCTTCCGAAGCCAATTCAAGACCACAAGGTAAGTATATGCATCACAATCATGTACATGATGATCCCTTGCTGATGTACATACTGTTTGCAAGAAGGATTTATGAACATGAAGGTACACATTTCTTCATCTAATTCATTTGCTTTGATGCATATAGCCAAGATACATGTAATTCATTACTTGCTCTCTCATGCTTATGCACTCACATGCTCTTATATTGAATCTTTGCATGAATGCATACTAGGGGCAGCCTATGCAAGTTACATGTCTTTCCAAAGCTTTACTTATTACTCTTCATATCCTTTACCTACAACTTTGATGTATGTTGTCATCAGTTACCAAAAATGGGGAGATTGAAAGCACAAGTGCTCCCTGGGTGATTTCGGTAATTAATGTCAACATATCCCCTGTTGGACTAATACCTTTACCTAGTGTATTTCAGATAAGTTCAACTTTGGAGTGACAAGGACAAGAGGATGTGGAACCTTTTCAAGCTATAAATGACAAGAGAATATGGAACCCCTTCAAAGTGCTAAGGACAAAGATTGGCAAAAGCACAAGACTCTACATTTCCATTTTAGTGATCCAAGATCACATCGAGTCTATAGGAAAGACAATACTATTAAAAGGGGATGAGGCATTGCCTAATGATCTGGTTGCTCAAGTGCTTAGTGATATTTCTCCAAAACCCTTTGCCACTTTCTCAAATTCCACATATGTCCAAAACCCTAAGTCAAACTTGGCCCCACTTATTTGATCCATCCGGCGCCACCGGGTTCATTTGATATAGCCACTGCCAGAAACCCTAGACAATTCGGTCACACCGATACGGATGTCGGTCTCACCGAGATGGCCCTACAAACTCTCTGGATTGCTCTTTGCTGAATTCGGTCTCACTAAGTTGAGCATTCGGTCCCATCGAGTTTGCTTGACCAACTCTTTGTTTGATCATTTGCTGAAATCGGTCCCACCGAGTTCATGCGATCGGTCTCACCGAGATGAGGTTTTGCCCTAGCCCTAGCCCATCAGTCACACCAAGTTGATCATGTCGGTCCCACCGAGTTGCCTAACATTCATATTTTGAACTGCTTCGGTCTCACCGAGTTCTCCTATTCGGTCTGACCGAGTTAGGTCAAATGTGTGTAACAGTTAGATTTTGTGTGGAGGCTATATATACCCCTCCACCCCATCTCCATTTGTGAGAGAGCCATCAGGACGGGCCTACACTTCCACTACTCATTATCTGGGAGAGAACCACCTGCTCATGTGTTGAGACCAAGATATACCAATCCTACCACAAGAATCTTGATCTCTAGCCTTCCCCAAGTTGATTTCCACTGAAATCATCTTTCCACCATATCGAAATCTGTGAGAGAGAGAGTTGAGTGTTGGGGAGACTATCACTTGAAGCACAAGAGCAAGGACTTCACCATCAACACACCATTTATTACCTTTTGGAGAATGGTGTCTCCTACATTGGTTAGGTGTCACTTGGGAGCCTCCGATAAGATTGTGGAGTTGAACCAAGGAGTTTGTAAGGGCAAGGAGATCACCTACTTCGTGAAGATCTACCCGAGTGAGGCAAGTCCTTCATGGGCGATGGCCATGGTGGGATAGACAAGGTTGCTTCTTCATGGACCCTTCGTGGGTGGAGCCCTCCGTGGACTCGCGCAGCCGTTACCCTTCATGGGTTGAAGTCTCCATCAATGTGGATGTACGATAGCACCACTTATCGAAACCACGCCAAAAACCTTCGTGTCTCCATTGCGTTTGCACTCTCCAATCCCATCCGTTTACTTTCTCGAAACTAGCATGCTTTACTCTTTCCGCTACTTATACCCTTGCCATGCTTGCTTGAAATGTATTGTGAATGCTTAATCTTGTGCTAGAACTCCACCTCAACTTAATTTTTTTAAAAACTACTATCTTTTCTTGTTGAGGGTCTAATCACCCCCCTTTTAGACACCTCTTCTTCAATCATTTCAGACTCCGGTGGGACCGGAAGAGAGTGAGAGAGAGCCACCCTTCTTCTTCTTCTTCTTGGCCTCCCCCCTAGATGGAGGAGAGTTTTCCCTCTGGTCCATGGCTTCCATGGCGGCGGAGGGGCAGGAGCCTCTCCGAGATTGGATCTCTATCTGTATGTTTCTCTTCTGTTCCGCGTCCCCATTTTCAGGCAATTCACTGTTTCTTAAATTCAGGAGATCCGTAACTCTGACCACAATGAAATTTTAACATGATTTTTTCCCAATATTATCTTTCTTGCGGTGAATGAAGGGGGTCAGTTGACTTACGAGGTGCCCACAGGCCACCATGGCACGACCAACCCCTTGTCGTGCTCTGGTGCCTCGCGGCTACATTAGGAACCATCTTTCATTTATTGATGTTCCCAAAACTCACATCTATTACAAAATAAATATTTGTAAATTTTTATCGCGTTTGGACGTCCTTTGATAAGGATATTCTGTGAAACAAAAAACATGCAACAAACATGAACTGACACTCGGCACTCGATCAATATGTTAGTCCAAAAAATAATATAAATTGTTCCTAAAAGTATATGAACTTTGTAGAATATTGACATGGAATAATAAAAAATTATAGATACGAAGGAGATGTATCAATATCAAAAATGGAGATTAGAGATCCACCTATCTCCAACTTGTAGCATGCGCACATTCATGTTGTCGCCAATTGGTTACCTATGTGCCTTCATTACTTTGTTCCATCCTTTGATACTGAGCATTTCATCCTTTAAAAAATTGAGTACGCACTGTGGAAAGCCACCAACGGATCTGTTCCTAAGCTAACCATATTCATATGACTTTTGGTATGCATCAATTCCGGCACAACATCCTTCGAGAGCTTCTGTCTAAGAACATAATAGTAACATAGTTAGCAATCTAGTTTACTTAAGAAGAATGTATGCGACCATAGTTAACAAAATCCTACCGTGTTGTTTGCACTGATGTTACCCTCATTCAACTCGTGGACTAGTGGCACGTATCCTCTGTAATTTTGACAAATTTCATATTTGATCTTAAAAGTCTTAACATCATTTATAAATGAGACAAGAGAATTTTTCTCCTCCCAAGTTAGCTCGGATCCATAACTGTAGTAGGTCTTGTCTACAACCTATTTTAAGTACCAACTATTTTTAAATAAAAAACATAAAGTACTTAACAAATTTGTTTGACAAACTCACGTAGAGCTAGAACTGGAATCATGTCAACATCCATCCAAATGTCGATATTATCTTCACGATCATCTAAAGGACCAAGATCGAAGATTATTTCCATATCCTCCTGAAATCCGTAGGCCTTGTATAGTCCTATCCAATTTGAGCACCCAAAATGTGAGTGATTTACTCCGTTGTAGAGCTTAACCGCAAAAGTGAAACCATGTTTCATTCTTATGTGAGCTTTTTTGTCTCCATACTCTCCGTATCTTCAAAACTTGAGCTTCTCTAAGACAAACAGTCTTGCATAGCAGGGAATGCTTTAGTCGAATTTTTTAAAAAATGGAAATTACATGTTAAAGCAAAAAGCACAAGTCATGCTTAATTACAAAAAATACTTGCCGTTGTTACATACCGTAAAATGATCGAAGACATCCTTCAGTATGAGGGTGAAGCACCTATCATTATCTAGGTGAAGCCTCTCGCACATACCCCTATCATCAGTACAATAATCACACTCAGGGATCCTATCGTCGTACGACATTTCCTGTGTCCATACTTCAAAGATTATAAATCGAGGGCAATTACGAGGAACTCAACACACATATCATGTTCTGCCGGGAAGTCATTTAGTTCCCATTCCAGCAAATCATGGGCACTCGATATGTCCTACTTTCTAGCACAAGTCATGCCAAAATTTACAAAATAAATTGGCATGACCTTTGCTAAAAATAGGACATATCAAGCGCCTGAAATTTACGGGAACGGAAATGAATCAACATTCTGGGAAAACATAGGCCAGTAGGAGTTTCCCTGCAATAGAAAGAGACATATGTGGCCATCTTTGACACCACATACACAACAGCTCAAGATCAACATGTCCATACACATACACATGTCCATATAGTACAAAGTTGTGGCACCCCAGCATAGAGAAACCGGAACACCCTGTATTCCAGCCCAAAGATCAAGTCTTCTGGAATGCGGAATTGCTTGGCATAGAACAAATCAGCTCTTAATACAAAGAATACAAATACAAGGGTCTTATGTTACAAATGTTACATTAGCACGACGACACTACGCCTGATAAGATAGCTCTATGCTAGCAGCGGAACAACTCGTAGTAGCGGAACAACGACGAAGGTGATGAACTCCACTCCGGAGGGACTTTGGCTGGGACACGGTCTAGCTTGCATGCTCGGAACCTTAATAAGCAATCAATCACGGCATCACCTACAATCTAGCATGACATGCCAGGTAAGTACTTTGAATGTACTCACAAGCTCACAACAACCAAAAGCATCAAGACAAGACAATAACATAGTATTATTAGGTTAAGTTATTAACATCTACCATGATGAGGAAGCAATACTGAAGCATGATAATATGGTGATGCTAGAGTAAGTGATGAACCATCTCACTCTTGGCTATCCAGCCAAGCAATAAATCATCTTAATCACCTCGTGATCACTCATAAACTTAATGATCAACCTCAAGATTATCCCAACATCATCATCAACATCCTGCCAAAGTGATTCTGCTCACATGTAAGGATAAGTCAACTAATAAGTCATTCCATCATCGTGTGTGTTGATTGAATGTGCGACCTACACTACTAGGAAAAGGCCTACTAATGGCGCACCTAATTTGGCCATTAATGGCGCATTAGTGGTGCGCCATTACTAGCACGCCGTTAGTATCTGGTATACTAATGGCGCACCGCAAATGCGCCGTTAGTGTGCACAGTAGTGCGCCATTAGTATGCCTCCCAGGGGCCATGTGTACCCAGGTGCTTTGGCATACTAATGGCGCACTCCGGCAGGATGCGCCATTAGTAATGTCCGCATAGTAATGGCGCACTCTCTGATGATGCGCCATTAGTATCCTTTGGCATACTAATGGCGCACTGTGTTGTGATGCGCCATTAGTATGAATATTAGGGTTTTTTTAATATTATTTTTCTGTTTTTTTGCACAGATTACAAAATGTATAATTGCACAGAATATAGACAGCACACATCAACAACAAATTCATCGAATACAATAGAAGATTAGTCTCTGAATACAATTCATCATATTAGTCTCCGAATACAATTCATCTTATTAGTCTCCGAATTGAAAAGACCGAACAAAGATAGAACAATATATTACAAGTCTCGAGACCGCGAGTAGCGAGTTTGTCTTCACATTACAAGTCGATATCGATCATCTAAACTACCATGACATAGAAGAGAGCTGCGGTCATCACGATGAGCATCATCACGATGAAACTCGTCTTCATCCGGTTCCTCCAACGCTCCCTCCCCTCTCCCGCTAGACAGCGGGCGTATCTAGATTCGGCCTTAGCCCTAGTGGTGTACCCTTTGTAACTGTTACCGCTGAATCGGTGAACCTGTCTCCAACACTCCTCCTAGTCGTCGTAGACTCCGGGAACCTTACCCTTGTACACGACATACGACGGCATCGCTATGCACTAGCCAAACGAAACGTTAGTACCAATTCACAGACAACACATAAGCAATATATAAGTATGCAACAGAACGATCGAAAGAGAAAAGCAAGACATTAATAGCATCGATTACATCTAAGTTGAACGACTCTCGAAACCAAAGAGACATACTACAAGTTCATTAAAGTTTAATTACAACATGAGCCAATCGATGTTTCAGAACTAGACACAGCATCACTGCTTTCGACTCGACTCAATGCACCGGAGCGTGGATGAAGCCGCCGTCTATCGTGGGAGTCATGAAATCACGGGCGTTGTCAGCCTGCATTTGTAGCATTGTGTCGATGTCACTGTTCGACGGTTGATTTCTGAGGTAGAACTGCCCCGAGGTACAAAGGACATCTTGATGGATGATTTCCGCAAACTCCGACTGGATGCGAAAGAAATCTTGTCTGATGTTCGCGTCCTGGATTGCCGACACGCTCGCGGCCCAATCTTTGAGTTTACTCGGTAGCAGAAGTTGATGATGGTCCCGTACGATCACCCGCATGTGATGGATGGCGTAGTAGGCACCCTTCTGACCGCTAGGCGGCTGCTTGACGCAGCAGAACATCGTATTGTGGGAGAACACGTGCTTGCCGTACTTACGAGCTGTCCTGGTGAAGGTGCCTCCAGATTTGGCGTAGCCGGGGAGAACATCATCAAGAACCTTCTTGACATTTGTGTAGTCTATAGCCGACTGATGGTCCGGGTCGAAATACGTGGCCATGGAATATTTGGGGCTTAGTAGGATGAGCGTGCACTGTGTGTCACTACAGAAAACACAGAATGTTAAAAGAAGAACGATCGAAATCTAAGAATTCATATGTTACGGGGCGGTTGAGGCGGAGGACTTACTCGGGAAAGTAAGGCACGAGGAAGTTATCCTTATCTCGGTTTGCCAGAATGACGCCTTCGAGGTAAGAACTCGCGACTTGCCGGTCCCCAGCGCTGCCCAAGAACTTGGCACACATGTAGAAGGGGTCGACTATCACGATGTCTAGGGTCTTGTCGCGAATGATCCGCATCTCCATACTCAGCGAAAATAGCCGAACGAAGGTGTAGTGCATCGGAAGAAGGTTCAACATAGCGTGGATGTCATCAAACCGCAGGACGATCGTACCCCCGATAGAGTTATCCACAAAGCCCTTGCCCTCCGGCACCTTGGCCGCGAAAACCGAGTATGCCACATCCTTCTCTCTGAGACGCCGCTTCTCCAAAGAAAGAACACTGTCATGCAGACTCCGCATAGCACCGGTTGCAGCATCGAGCATATTTGTCGGTAGCATCGGCCTACCCGCCACATGCACCCTCCTCATTACATCCTCAGGTGAAGGTGGCCCATCCTGAGCACGGATCGTACTCGGTGCCGGCTGGCTCGCACCCTTGTTAGTTTTTCTTTTGTGTGCCTTCTTCTTGATCTCCTAAATTGGGACCGAGTTCTGCTCAGAGACCGCCTTCTTTAGTGTGTTGGGGCTGATAATATTTCGCACCTCGACTATCTGAGGCTCAGTGAAGTCGGCAGCTGGAGGCGTCTCCTGAGAGCTGAATGGCAGACAACGCCTGTTGCAACTTGGCTTCTCCGCGGTACCGGCTTGATCGTGCACGTATTTTGTTGGGTTGGGTTCTTGAGAAGGAGGCCCCATGAAGTCGTCACCGTACCCATGATCGGCAAAGTACTGATCGACGTTGGCAAATGTATCGTCGTCGTCATCGTTCTGATCCCGTGCCATATGCATGTTTGGATCCAGTGGCATAGGGATTTCCGGCACCGTTGCGGCGGTCTTGCCATGGGGACGACTTGGCGCCGGCACGACTGGCGGTGTTGTCTTTGGGGTGGTTCCCCCGCCCCCAAACGAATCTGGATCTTCGGCCAAAGCAGGGGCCAGCTCAGGCAGGCGCTGAGGGTCATGATGTCATCATCGTCGGCCTAGACGGGTCGAATCGGAGGTAACACCTCATCGCAGCCTGGCAGCACCCGAACCAGTTGAACCCTAAACAAGTTGGGTGGCATCTGGGTACCGTGGAACAAGGGGTTGCCCGGTTGAACGATTTTGCCCTTGGCGACATCGACCAACTCGCTGTTCACGAAGTGCAGGAGAGTGCACGGAACGTCGGCGGCACCCTGCGAAAACATGTAGGGCGTCAGGGATGCCCAGTCAAAGGCAAGGAGATGAAGTCCTCGGCCGAGAGAGGCTTAATTAGTTACCGTGATGATGGCGTCGAGCTCGGCTAATGTCGAGGCACCTCCAACGGCGGGCGTGCAGTTGAAGGAGGGGCCGCTTGCTGCAGAGGTGCCGGCCGGCGTACACCTGGGTGCATTAAGCTCCCGTGCCGGCGTCGAAGACACCAATGCCGCCTCCGCCGGAGACACCAATGGCCCCGCCATCGCGTTCTGCGAGTTGCTGGCCGTGAAGCTGGGAATCGGGGGCGGCCCCTGTTGGCCACCCGCAATCCACGCCTGCAACCCCTCGATCAAGCTAGGCACAATGGCGGTGATCGTCGCTCCGAGCTGTTGTTGCACTTGCTCTTGGACAATCTCCGGAATCCGCGCCACCCGTGCCTTGAGTTCTTGAACCTCGCGCGCCTGGCTTTCCGAGCTGGTCTTTTTCTCCTTTCGCCCACCAGCGTTATAGTATGACGACCATTTTGTCGACAAGCCTTTGTCGGCCACACGACCAGCTGACGTCGGCTTCTCAAGCTTATCCTTGTTCTTCATTACATTCAACGCCCTATTTAGAGTCGTGTACCAAGGGCCGCTCTTAGTCGACCCCGCACTACTGCTTTCAGTCGCCCGCGGAAGGAATGTGAATCATTTAGAAATTTGGCTTCATTAATTAGAATGCAATCATATGGAGCTAATTACGCGGGGGTGTATTCCTTACCAGAACAGCCTCAAGCACCCTGGTCTTCGGATCCGTTGTAAGCTCCTTTGTTTTCGGGTCCTTCTTGTACCGGGCCCTGACAAAGTTCCTAGTCTGCTTGTCACCGTATTTATCGAAGAGGGGCGGTAGGCCTTGCTCGGCACGGTCCGCCTCCTCCTTGTCCCATATAGGCTCCGCCACTCTGTAACCGCCGGGACCGAGTGCATGTTCCCCTAAGTTGAGCTCCCGCATTTCTTTCCCCCGCTGACTTGATTCGGAGTGTGCGGTGCTCGAGCAATTGATCTTGAAGTCGTTGTAGTCATCTTCGGTGATCGAATGATGTTTCTCCTTGATCTTCTCATAACTCTCACCTTTCTCGATCATTCTCTTCACATTGGTTTTCCAAGTAGACAGGGCCTTGCTCATCTTCGTGAGGGCAACACTGTTCACTTTATTCCCTTTGAGGCTTGTGTTATCAAATTGAGCGGGGAACTTGTATCGTTCGTTCAGCTTCGTGAAGAGGAGGTTGCGCAAATTCCCGTGGTCAGGATGCCTCAGGTTCTCGGTGTTGATCGAGACGGTGCTCCGAAGAATGCACCCGAGCTGAAGCGAGTACCCCTTGACTATTCGTTCGGGCACCGTTGGATTCCCGTCGGAGTCCACTTCAGTAACTTCCTCCTTGAGGGTGCGGAGCACGGTCGGGCGCCGGTCCTTCCATTGCCTCTTCGGTTGGCTGCCATCTGTGCATGCGCCGCCATCATCAGTGGTGGCATTCTCGGCGGCACCATCAGTGGTGGCATCAGTGGGGTCATCCTCCGTGGTACCATCAGTGGTCTCAGGATCGGTGGGGAAGGCAGCGTCCTCATACAAGTGAGGTTGTTCCTCCATCTCCTGGGACAGCTCCCAGAATGCCTTCCCGCCCGAACCGCCGGCCTCATCGTTGTTGGCCATGTTTCTCTCTAAATAGGAACAAAGTTTGGTCAAAAAGTTGGTTATTGTCAAGGAACAAGATCATGGTCTCATCATTTAGGGTTTGTCGACACCAAGGCATCCTAAAAGCTAAGCTTTTATAATTGAGGGTTTTTCGACGCCGAGGCACCCTAAAAGCCTAAGCTTTCATCATTTCGGTTTTTATCGACACCGAGGCACCCTAAAAGCCAATGTTTCATAATTTATGGTTTGTCGACACCGAGGCATCCTAAAAGCTAAGCTAGGAAGGAGAATTCTAAGTTGGGCCTAATCACTTGGCTCTATTATTGCCGCCTATGGTTTAATGCAGCTAGAATAAAGGGGCACTTGATCCTACTTAATTAACTACTAAGATACCCCGGCCCATGCATTAGTCACAAGTACCCCATATGTCCTATTTTTTTAGCAAAGTCATGCTAAAATTCACGGAAAGTTTCAGCATGACCTTTGCTGAAAATAGGACATATGGAGTACCCGAATTTGCCGGAACGGAAGTTAATCGACATTCCAGCAAACTCAAGGGCCTCTCGGGGTACCTGCAAAACTATCACAATGTGATCACAAGTCTTTCTCAATGTGATCATCATCTTTACAAGTCTTTCTCAATGTGATCACAAGCATCACAAGGCATTAGTAGTTGTACATGAACATGTTTTACAACAAAAGCTGTAAGCCAGAGTTGGCAAACTTAAAACACATGCTGTAGTACAAAAGCTCCCTCGAAAGAGAAACAAAAGTGTGGCCACACAAATACAACAAATGATGTAAGACAGAGTTGGCAAACTTAAAACACATATATATGAGCTACAGAAGTTTCAGAGTGAAGCCTTCTCTTGTTCAACCCATGTTAGACTGGCTGCTTCATCCTTTTGTTTGAACCCCCTTGTTTAAAATCCCCCTTATCTTATTTATTTTTTCACCTAAGGCCATGTAAATCATGTAAACATTTTTTATCTATAAAAGATCACACAGTGGGGGGCTTCCCCCTATGTTATTTCAGTCAAAAAAAAGGGAACAACAAACCCATCTCTTTAGCACTTATATTTAACTTAACCTAGACAAGCTAGCTGCGGCACCATCCTAGGCTCATTAGGCCATGGTCTAACCACAAGCCATTTTCTCTAGTTAGACTAGTTTAACTGAATTTTACTCTAGTTAGACTAGTTTAAATGAATTTTACACTGCATCAGTAGTTTTAACTGAATTTTACATTAGTGAATCTTGACAATGCTAGTAGGACTAACATTGTCAACACTTTTGCACTAGTTCTGCTACATACCATCGTCACTAGATATCTACAGTTATATTACTAGAGCCACCATACAAACCTCATATTCTTTTATTACTGTAGCCAATTTTCCTCATATTCTTTTTTTTACTGGAGGCACCATACAAACCTCAGAGCTTGGTGGCCTGGACCTGCATTTGTTCTTGGTTGCTTTTCATACTAGAGTTTTACTATCACAACAATGTTTTTTTAAATATAATATCACAACAGTGCTTTTTTATTAACAACAAGTTCATCATGTCAATTACTCCAAGCAACAACAGTTTGCCTAGTAGAAAAATTTAAACTATGGCTTAGCAGAAAAATTAACAGCAACAAGTTTCAAGCCATTCATCAAAGTATGGCTTGCCTACAAAAATTTAAACTATTTTGATTTGATGCAATTGCTGTCATTTGCCTTCAAGTATAACTAGTCTAACTAGTCTAACTACTGAAACTACTCCAAGTCCAACCAGAACAAAACGATATCGATGTCAAATTGTTGCTATGCATAAGATTGCTTGCTTCTTACAACATTGGAAGAGCTATTGAAAGGAGGGGAATGGACTAATTAGTCAACTCAACAAGTAGGCTTGGAAGGCCCAATGAAATTGATTCAGGAATAGCAGGTGTTGGGTCAAATCATGTTCATAGTTTGTATCCTGCTGTATTTCATTTCTCTGCTGCTCAGTGCCGGACATGGATGCTGAGTGATAACCCAGTCTCCCTCCAGTGATAACAATATTTAGCTTTGATGCACAGCTGATCAACACCTTTCATATAAAACAGTAAACGCCAATGGATTTCTCTTTCAGGGAAAGGTGCAAAACAGAAGCTCGCAATTGCAGCTAGGAATTTAGGGAATAGACATGGGGGTGTCAGGGCGGTGGAATCGCCAAATCTCACACACATAGCTAAACTGGACACGAGCTAACATAGCGATATCGATAACATCTGCCTAAAGAGACTACCTATGGGATCAATTGATCGTAAACTGTAAGATAATCTTGACTCTTGACAAGCCAAAAGACAAGCATACATACCACTGTTCAAAGCCACTTCGACACTAAACCTGAAAACACTAATCATGCCTCCTTCACAAACTGCATACAACTAACTGCGAAAACAATGTTAAAAGCTATAAGTTGACAATGAGCTTGCGATGTTCACTCCTAGGTGGGTAATTGTTGAATTATATACTACGCAGAAAATACGGAGCATCAACACGCGCGCCCCCACTTCAATTCACTGTCTGTCCACTAGGCCCTACTCGTGCGGCGTCAAGGAACACCACAAACAAATTTACAGAGCGAGTGATCCCCGGCGGAAATGGAAGTAGCTAAACGAATGGCAGGAGGGGCCGGCGGATCGAGCGGGGAGGGGGGCGGTGGGTGTGGTAAGCGGCGCACCTGGACTGCGAAACCCTCGAGGAGGTCCTTCTCGACGATGCCGCGAGCAATCACGGCGGAGGCCGGCGGCGGGGCTCCCTTCACGTGCCCCGAGTGGCCCTCGTCGGCTCCGAACCAACCGCCGCCGTGCGCCGAGTCGTCGCCAAACTAGGGTTAGGAAGCTCTTGTGCGCGGCTTGGGTGATGCCCGGGCGTCGAGGCCGGGGCGTCGGGGGAGAGGGCGTCGGCGGTGAGGGAGAGAGGCGCGTCGGGGAGAGGGGGGCGAGGGCCTCGGCGGTGAGGGAGAGAGAGGCGTCGGGGAGAGGGGGGCGACGGCGTCGGCGGTGAGGGAGAGAGAGGCGTCGGGGAGAGAGGGGGGAGAGATCTGGCGAGAGGGAGAGAGAGGAGGGTGCGGCCGGCCCCAAGTATGGGGGATTACTAATGGCGCACTTCTGCTATGTGCGCCATAAGTATGTGGACTCTAATGGCGCACCGCCCCCAGGTGCGCCATTATTATTGTGTTCTACTCACTAGCCCGACAGAAAGCTATATGTTTCACCTAACCCACTACCTAACAGAACCCCCACACTAGCCCGACTGGTCAGCACTCTGCATACCCACCAGGAGGTCTTGGGTTCGATTCCCAGCCTCCCCAAATTTTTTTTTTGCTTTTAAAAATTGCTGTTTGACACTTATTTGTGTTTAAATATGTTCAAACTTGTTTAAATCATAACAGTAATATTTTTTTTATAAAAAGTAATAATTTTTTAAAAAATATCATCAAATTTGTTATTTGAAAATATTTATGAATATGAAAAAATATCATCAAATTTATTATTTTGAATATATCATGGGTCGGCGGCGG
Source organism: Secale cereale (assembly GCA_902687465.1). Taxonomy (NCBI): domain Eukaryota; kingdom Viridiplantae; phylum Streptophyta; class Magnoliopsida; order Poales; family Poaceae; genus Secale; species Secale cereale. The sequence goes on from LR738714.1 coordinate 450,666,237, forward strand.
CGGTTGAGTAGGGGAATCGAGGGTGCAGGGGGTCGGCGGCGGCGGCCGGTGGACCGGGGGGTGCTCGGCGGCGGCGGTTGAGTAGGGGAATCGAGGGTGCGGGGGGTCGGCGGCGGCGGCCGGTGGACCGGGGGGTGCTCG
>LR738714.1:450666387-450689161 GCA_902687465.1 Secale cereale
CGGCGGTTGAGTAGGGGAATCGAGGGTGCGGGGGGTCGGCGGCGGCGGTTGAGTAGGGGAATCGAGGGTGCGGGGGGTCGGCGGCGGCGGCCGGTGGACCGGGGGGTGCTCGGCGGCGAGGGGGACCGGAATCTGGCGAGGTGGGATAGCGATCGAGATGGAGGGGGGGTCGAGATCGAGTGTCCATGAAATTTAAAAATATTCATGATAGTTCAAAAAGTGCCCATGAAATACAATCGAGAAATGAAGGGTACGATTTAAATACAATCGATCTTAGCTAGCTATCTGTTCACAATCTTCTTGCCCTTCTTTTTCGCAAATGGAGTTCTTCTGTGGAACGGACGTCCTTTAGGTAGGGTGGTCCTACTTCTTCTTGTGGTGTAAGCTGCTACTTCATCATCATCGTCATGTTCGATCCTCGGGTCGCCGTACTTGTCGAAGTCTTGCTCATTGGCTACTCCATCCATTCCGATGATCTTCCTTTTGCCTCTCCTCACGACAACACGACTGGGCTTTGACGGATCGGTAATGAAGAAGCATTGGTCAACTTGGGAAGCCAGTACCCATGGCTCATTTTTCGCGGTGACGTTTGCGCCCGCGGTCTTGGATTTTGCTTCGGGTATAACCATGGTGGTGAAATACCGGTCTTCTTTTAGGACGCTCTTGGCCCATCTGACACGGAACATCGGGACCTTCTCTCCAGCGTAGCTCAGCTCCCAGATCTCCTCGATCCTTCCGTAGTATCTGTCCTTGTCATTACCGGTGTAGGATTCCATCGTTACCCCGGAGTTCTGATAACCATCGCTCTTCATGTCCTTGGCCTCGGTGTAGAATGTGTAGCCGTTGATATCGTACGCCTCATAGGTCATCAGGTTGTGCTCGGCGCCCTATGACAAGGCAAATATGAGTTGTTCTTCCGCGGAAGAATCATCATGTAAAGGGTACGACAGAAGCTTCTGCTTGAACCAACGCGTGAAACATGAGTTGTGCTGTTTGATTATATCTCCGTCCGTCCTCTCTTGGCCTCGGTCAATGTACGTCTTCTCAATAAAGGTTTTGTGCTGAACCACCCAAGGATCGACCACGTCTATGTGTTGTAGCGCGACTAGGTTTGCTCTTTCAAAGTCGGCGAGTTGACCCTCGAAGTCGACATGCATTTCACGGCGACCCTCACGGTGACCCCATCCAGCGAGCCTGCCGAGGTGCCTGTTGATGGGCAGACCAACGGGGTTCTCGATGCCTAGATAATTCATGCAGTAGGAGATGCACTCTTCGGTCAGAAAGCCCCTGGCTATGCTTCCCTCTGGACGTGACATGTTGCGAACGTATCCTTTGATGACACCATTCATCCTTTCGAACGGCATCATGCTTTGCAGGAACGTCGGCCCGAGTTGGATGATATCGTCCACGATATGGACCAGCAGATGCACCATAACGTCGAAGAAGGCGGGCGGGAAGTACATCTCAAGCTCGCGTAGTATCACCACGATCTCTTCCTGTAGCCTTCTGAGTTGCCTCACGCCAACAGACTTCCGAGAGATGACGTCGAAAAAGTTGCATAGGCCAAATAGGGTTTCACGGACATGCGTGTCCATGATACCACGGATTGCAACTGGAAGTATCTGCGTCATCAGCACGTGACAGTCATGAGATTTCATCCCGCTGAACTTCAGCTTTGCCCGGTCTAGGTATCTGCTTATCTTCCCCGGGTAACCGTAAGGAAGTTGTACTCCTACGAGGCAGGTGAAAAACTGCTCGATCTCCTCCTGACTTAGAGTGAAGCATGCGGGAGGGTAGTCATTTCCGGTCTTCTTGGCCTTTTTGCCTTTGCGACGACTTTCCGTGTCCTGCTTCGCCTCATCATCATCATCATCATCATGGTCATCATATATAGCGTGAAGCTCCTGCCTGATGCCCATTGATTTCAAGTCTGCCCTTGCTTTCGGCCCATCTTTGGTCCTCTCTGGCATGTTGAGCAGGGTACCAAGCAGACTCTCGCACACGTTCTTCGTGATATGCATTACATCAAGGCTGTGAGGCACACGGTGGATCTTCCAGTACGGCAAGTCCCAGAAAACAGACCTCGTTTTCCATACCTTCAGCAGCGGCTCTGGCGCCTTTCGCTTCTTTCCCGGCTCTGGCGCCTTTTGCTTCTTTCCCGGCAGTGGGCAATCTTTCCAATTTTTCAACAGCTCGTCTATTTCCACGCCGCTCCTCGTACGCGGGCGTCCTCGGGGTTCGGTTTCACCATCTAACAGATCCTTGCCTTTTTCTCCACAGGTCATCGTCGCGAAGCCACCTTCGATGTCCCATGAACACGGTTTTCGAAGACCCAGGATCTCTGTCTAGCTGGCGATACGTTGTTCATCCATGCACCTGACGCATCCAGAAAATCCGTGGACCACCTGCCTCGCGACATATCCGTAACCGAGATAGTCGTGCACCGTTGTGAGCAGCACAGCTCTCATAGGGACATATTCTTTCTTTGCGGCGTCCCACGTATTGGCTGGCGTTTTCCACAGCGTGTCTAGCTCCTCTTTCAGCAGCCCCAGATATAGATTGATGTAGTTCCCTGGTTGTTTCGGTCCTTCAATTAGCATACTCATGTGAATGTACTTCCTCTTCATGCACAACCAGGGGGGAAGGTTGTACATCCACACAAACACAGGCCAGGTGCTATGCGTGCTTCTCTGGCTGCCAAACGGATTGACTCCATTGGTGCTCGCGCCCAGCACGATGTTCCTTGGATCGTTCCCAAATTCTAGGTCTTCGAAGTTCAACGCTTGCCACTGGCTCGCATCCTTAGGGTGACTCAGCATCTTGTCTTTTTATCTATCTTCGGATCATTTGCGTCATCTTCTCGCTTCTTCTCCTCCCTATCCGCGTGCCAACGCAGGAGCTTTGCTACCTTAGGGTCCGCGAAATACCGCTGCAGACGAGGAGTGATCGGAAAGTACCACACCACTTTTCGAGGAGCTTTCTTCCTCTTCTTGTATCGAGTGACGCCGCACACCGGACATATGGTAGACTCCGCGTGCTCGTCCCGAGAAATGATGCAATTGTTCATGCACACATGGTATTTCACGTGCGGTAAATCCAGAAGACACACGATTTTCTTCGCCTCCTCCAAACTGGTGGGGCACTTGTTCCCCTTGGGAAGACGTCCGTGCCAGAATGACATGTTCTCGTCGAAGCATGCGTCGGTCATTTTGTGTTTTACCTTCATCTCCAGAGCCATGAGCGTTACTTTCAAGCGGGTATCCTCGGGCCTGCATCCTTCATACAATGGAGTAACCGCGTCTAACTCAAGTTGATCCATCTTGGCTTTCTCTCGGGCGGCAGCTCTTGCGTTATCGGTCTGCTTGAGAAGCAGCTCTTGAATATGAGGGTCCTGCACCCAGCCCATCGATGGTCCAGCGTCGTCTGCTCCGCCGGCATCATCTTCTTCATGATCATGCCCGTCGTCTGCTCCGGCATCTTCCTCATCATCATGTCCTGCATCTTCTACATGATGACTGTGTACAGCATCACCGTCGTGATCATCTCCTGGGGATTCTTCGTCTTCTCGCCCGCCCGAGCCGCGGTGGTTGTCTTGCTGCCCTTCCTCATTTCTTGCCCGCCCCCCATGGACGACTTCGTAGTCATCTTCATCACCTTGCCACCGATAGCCATCCATGAAACCACGCAAGAGCAGGTGGTCCCGCACCTGCCCGGAATCCGGGTCCGCAATAAGGCTCTTCAGCTTGCATCTTCGACACGGACATCTTATCTCCACCTTGTTCTTTTGAAGCATCTCGGCCTTCGCGGACCTCAAAAACCTATTCACGATGCCTTCGGTCATCGTGCGCACCATGGTCGCCTGCGGGGGTAGAGCAAAACGATATTTTAGAACCAAGAAATTTTTTGCCATGACTTTCCCTAAAAATAGGACAAAAAAGAATGCTTAATGCCAAAATTCTCACCGAAACGGAAATGAATCAACATTCCGGGAAAATATTGGCAACTATCGTATTTCAAATACCGGTACACCTCCAAACACAAACACATATGCAACACAACAAACATATGCAACATCACGAACATACATAGATCTAGCTAGGCCATAAAAAGTGCATGTGCACATTGTTGTACGGAGAACAACATAAATATAGCTTCGCCCCTTACTTACCTATCAAAACAAGGTAATTTAACCACTTAATTTGAATGAATATATGGTGGAAATGAGGTGAAAAAGAGGAGGGACCCGAGAGGAGGAGGAGGTGGAGAGAATGAAGTGGGGGAGAAAGTGAGTGTGGGTAGGAGAGAGGCTGTCCAAAATATCTTGTTGCTGCCCACTTACTAATGGCGCACCAACTATAAATGCGCCATTAGTAATCAAGGTTACTAATGGCGCATTTATAGTAGGTGCGCCATTACTAGTTTTGCAAAAAAAAATACTAATGGCGCACTGTCACACATTGCGCCATTACTAGTTTAAACTAGTAATGGCGCACTCTGGGACAATGCGCCATTAGTAATTTTGTAAAAAAAAGAATAAAAAATATCATAAAAAAAGAACATTAATTGTGCACTTTACTGCTGGTGCGCCATTACTAGTTACAACTAGTAATGGCGCACTTCGTACAGATGCGCCATTAGTATGTTTGGACAGGCGCGCTAGTTCAGAAAAAAAACTTCTTGATACTAATGGCGCACTCTGGGCCTTGTGCGCCATTAGTAGTTCGAACTCTAATGGCGTATCTGTTGCTGGTGCGCCATTACTATATACTAATGGCGCACTGCTTGTCTGGTGCGCCATTAGTATCAATTCCATCTATAGCCCTTTTCCTAGTAGTGCTAGTACGAATTGTGTCCATGACCATGGACACGGTTATCGATAGTTTGTATACTCTGCATAGGTTAGTACAATGTACCCACATCACATAACCCATGGCCTCATGTTCCCATTCGGGTGAACCAATGATGTTCCGACAAAACCAATCTATTGCATGACACTCTCCCGGCCACTCCGACCAACTCCCCTTTGGGCTAAGTCATGGGTGGCCCCGGATGCCCATTCTGGACATGTGCCACCTTTGTGGCCGGCCACCATCGTGGCAAAAATAAACGGTCCCAAATGGGGACAATGGATCCATACAACTCGGGCACAAAAGGTTATCGCCGCCTACTGGGCCAGGGTAGCACACGAAACATAACCTTCCCTAGCTAGAGGAACCGGTGAGAGGAATGACTATAGACTACATTAGGGCTTTCCCATATAGGCAAATGTGGTTGCACTAGAAAAGCTCGATTCGGTGGCACCTGACCAATGAAATGACGGAATATGTCCCCAAGAGATATCTGAGATAAATGAGCTCCAATATCACATCAACATGTCATCCCAATCATAGCAATATCCAATAAATGATCCATAGCATAATATGATCATATCATAATACTTAGGGGGGCTTTTGTAATATCCCCTGTTTTTTCTTTTTAGTTTCTTTCCCTCTGTTGAGGAAACTTTTGTATATATGTTTCTTTTATAAGTAATAAAATACTATGGGGCGTAAGCCCTCCAGTCCTCCAGGTAAAATAATAATAATACTCAGAGGGTAGCATATAACTAAAATCATGATGAATCCCAAGGCAAATATGCTAATACCAAGATTTAAGCTAATGATCAGATCCAAACAATAAGATATCAATAAAATCCAAAATAATACTCCAAAGGTACAATATCCAAATATGGTCATATTGAACATAAAGATTACTCCTAATAATCCAATGGCATTATATTATCCTCAATCTGCAAAACAATTAGACCTAGATATCCAAGCATTCTCATGGCAATAGCACGATCAATATTACTCCAAGAAAATGCCATGAATAATTCATATATTACTAATGCAAAATTTAAGCAAGTTTAATTAAATAAGCCATGGCATTGCATTGTGATACGTCTCCAACGTATCTATAATTTTTGATTGTTCCATCCTATTATATTATCTACTTTGGACGTTTTATATGCATTAATATGCAATAATATGCTATTTTATATCATTTTTGGGACTAACCTCTTAACCTAGTGCCCAGTGCCAGTTTCTGTTTTTCCTTGTTTTTGACTTCTACAGAAAAGGAATATCAAACGGAATAAAACTTTATGATGATTTTTCTTGGACCAGAAGAGACCTAGGAAGCTTCGAGAGGAGGCCACAAGCCCTAGGGGCGCGCCCTAGGCTTGTGGGCCCCTCAGGGGTCTCCTAACCCTAACCCCATCACTATAAATCCTCAAATATCCCCCTACACTAGAGGGGTCGTAGAAAATACTTTTCCATCACCGCAAGCTTTTGTTCTTGTGAGATCCCATCTTGGGGCCTTTTCCGGCACTCTCCGGAGGGGGATTCGATCACGGTGGGCTTCTACATTAGCCTTGCTACCCTTCTGATGATATGTGAGTAGTTTACCATAGACCTACGGGTCCATAGCTAGTAGCTAGATGGCTTCTTCTCTCTCTTTGATGTTCAATACAATGTTCTCCTCGATGTTCTTGGAGATCTATTCGCTGTAATCTTCTTTTGCGGTGTGTTTGACGAGATATGATGAATTGTGGATTTCTGATCAGGTTATCTATGAATATTATTTGAGTCTTCACCGAACTCTTTTATGCATGATTAAGATAGTTTTGTATTTCTCTCCGATATATTGATTTGGTTTGGCCAACTAGATTGATTTTTCTTGCAATGTGAGAGGTGCTTTGTGATGGGTTCAATCTCGCGGTGCCCTCACCTAGTGATTGAAGGGGTAGCGAGGCACGTATTGTATTGTTGCCATTAAGGATAATAAGATGGGGTTTATATCATGTTGCTTGAGTTTATCCCTCTACATCATGTCATCTTGCTTAAAGTGTTGCTCTATTCCTATGAACTTAATACACTAGATGCAGGCAGGAGTCGGTTGATGTCTGGAGTAATAGTAGTAGATGCAGGTGGGAGTCGGTCTACTTGTCACGGAGGTGATGCCTATATTCATGATCATTGCCTTAGATGTGGTCATAACTTTGCGCCTTTCTATCTATTGCTCAACTGTAATTTGTTCACCCACCGTATGCTTTCTTCGAGAGAGAAGCCTCTTGTGAAACCTATGGCCCACGAGTCTATTTTCCATCATATATTTTTAGATCTATAAAACCAAAAACACAAAAAATACCTTGTTGCAATTTATTTGTGTTTACTTTATTTTGCCTTTTACTTATATTTTAAATCTATCTCTATGAGATCTCACTCTTGCTAATGACCATGAAGGGATTGACAACCCCTTTTTCGCGTTGTGTCCAAGTGTTTGTTAGTTTGTGCAGGTGCATATATTGGGGACTTGCTTGTGCCTCCTACTGGATTGATACATTGGTTCTTAACCAAGGGAAATACTTATCTCTACTTTGTTGCATCACCCTTTCCTCTTCAAGGAAAAAATCAACGCAAGCTTAAGAAGTAGCACATTGCAATCATGCAAATGGAGGGTGTGGCATGCCTTGCTCCAATGAAGTGATTGAATGCTCCTGGTCTCCATCTAGCCACTAAAAACACTCTGGAAAACATTTTTGAAAGCAATTATAAATAACACATAGAGAAAATACCACTGTCCTGGAAATCTTGACAGTAAAGAAAAAAAATACTAAATTCTACCAGAAAATAGAGGAGCTCAAAAGAAAATTATGCAAAATAACTAGTTCATTTGGGCATGTTGTTTAGGAGTAATTCATGGTCAAAGTTGAGTCAAATCTGGATTTAAATGAATTTCCAGAAAATCTCCACAGGGGGAGATGTCGAAGGCGTAAACTAGGTTTAGGTTTCCACTTGAAAACAGTTCGGTGGGGAGTGCGAGACTGACTGATGGGGTCGGCCTGTCAGTTTTAAATAGAGAGAGAGAGAGAGAGAGAGATAGAGAGAGAGAGAGAGAGAGAGAGAGAGAGAGAGAGAGAGAGAGAGAGAGAGAGAGAGAAACATAGGAATGGCAGCTCACTGACGATGGCTGGCTCGTACCTGTAGCTCGCCTAATGGTGGCCGGACGGCGTCGGCCCTTTGTCTACGGCGACAACCGAAGGAAATATGCCCTAGAGGCAATAATAAAGTTGTTATTTATATTTCCTCATATCATGATAAATGTTTATTATTCATACTTGAATTTTATTAACCGGAAACTTGATACATGTGTGGATACATAGACAAAACACAGTGTCCCTAGTAAGCCTCTACTATACTAGCTCGTTAATCAAAGATGCTTATGTTTCCTAACCATAGACATGTGTTGTCATTTGATGAACGTGATCACATCATTAGGAGAATGATGTGATGTACATGACCCATCTGTTAGCTTAGCATAATGATCGTTTAGTTTTATTGCTATTGCTTTCTTCACGACTTATACATGTTCCTCTAACTATGAGATTGGGCAACTCTCGAATACCGGAGGAACACCTTCTGTGCTATAAAACATCACAACGTAACTGGGTGATTATAAAGATGATCTACAGGTGTCTCCGAAGGTGTTTGTTGAGTTGGCATAGATCAAGATTAGGATTTGTCACTCCGTGTATCGGAGAGGTATCTCTGGGCCCTCTCGGTAATGCACATCACTATAAGCCTTGCAAGCAATGTGACTAATGAGTTAGTTACAGGATGATGCATTACGAAATGAGTAAAGATACTTGCCGGTAACAAGATTGAACTAGGTATGATGATACCGATGATCGAATCTTGGGCAAGTAACATACCGTTGACAAAGGGAATGACGTATGTTGTTATGCGGTTTGACCGATAAAGATCTTCGTAGAATATGTAGGAGCCAATATGAGTATCCAGGTTCTGCTATTGGTTATTGACCGGACATGTGTCTCGGTCATGTTTACATAGTTCTCGAACCCGTAGGGTCCACACACTTAACGTTCGATGACGATTTGTATTATGAGTTATGTGTTTTGGTGATCGAAGTTTGTTCAGAGTCCCGGATGAGATCAGCGACATGACGAGGAGTCTCTAAATGGCCGAGAGGTAAAGATTCATATAATGGAAGGTTGTATACGGACACCGCAATGGCTATAGAGAGGTTCGGGGATTTATTGGAGTACCGGGAGGCTATCAGAACCTCCCGGGGAAGTTAATGGGCCTCATGGGCCATAGTGGAGAGGAGAAGGCAAGCACGGGAGGTGGCGTGCGCCCCCCATGGAGTCCGAGTTGGACTAGGGGAGTGTAACGCCCCGGATGTAAAACTTCCTTATATGGCAATATACGCATTGTTGACTTAATCAATTCCATTCTGGGCTCTTCCTTCATTTCGGGTTTCTTCGTTTTTGCCTTGCGCGTGTGTTGCATGTCACCATGTCATTTTCATTATGTGCATTTCATTGGCATAGTCTCACTTGCATCCGTGTGGTATCTGCATCGTCTCTGTCGTCTCCATTTTCCGTTTCGGATTTCGACAGTCACACACGGCACCGTCGCACCTCTCAAGCCTTTATTTCGTGAGTGGGTTAAAAACATCCCCGTAATGGGCCGAGAGTTTTCGAGTGGTCTTGGTATATCACCGGTAGACCGCCTGTCAAGTTTCGACTCGTTTGGAGGTCGTTTGATACTCCAACGGTTAACCACGTGGGCCGAAAACCCTATCTCTTTTGGCCCAGCACCCCGCCATAACATCCCACTAGCCCAGCACAACCACCTCCATCCTCTCGGTCGTTGGATCGTGATCGTGTGGGCTAAAAGCGCACCTCATTTGGACACTCCTAGATCCCTCTACCTATAAAACAGCCCCACCCCCTCCATTTCACGGATGAAACCCTAGAAATCCGCTCCTCGCGGAGCCGGACACGTCCGCCGCCACCCACCTTGTCCAATCCGCGTGTGCCATGTGACGCAACCGCCGCCGCCCGCCTCCTCCCACCGCCGTGGCCCGCGGGGCCCAAGGCCGGCCCGCGCGAGCCCACAGGCTGTCCCGCTCGCTTCGGCCGCTTCCGCCGCCGCTCCGGCGCGAGCGCCGCTGCCGACCGGCCCGACCACCACTGCCTCGCCTCAACATCGCCGTCGCCGCGCGCGCCTCCGATGCCGGTCTCCACCGCGTTCGCCGCCGGCGCCGTCTTCGCCGGGCCGCGCCGCTGCTCCGTCGGCCACCGCGAGCCGTCGGCGGCCGCCTCCCCGAGCTCCTCCGGCGAGCCGCCGTCGCGCCAGGCCCGATCTGGATCTGGATCGCAAGTTGGATCAGATCCACCAGGCCGCCAACCAAACACCATGTCCCAAGCCGGATCTCATTGTCCCGCTTCTCCTCGTCCCGTTGACTTTCGGGGAGGGGTAAAATTTCACTAAGTCCCTGGATCTTGTTATTTTTATGGCGTCTTCATCATATCACAACTTTGTGCTCGGTGCTTCGTTTCGCGCATATAATATATCGAAATGTTCGTCTCGAAGTGCTCTACATGTTAGCATTAGTTTTATGCATGTTAGGGTTCATCTAGATGTCTTAATATTCATTGCAAGACTGCTTTGTGATGTTACTATTTCAACACTAGTTGTCTGTTAACAATATGTTGGCATGTTCGTGAGGTCGTAACTTGGTGCATGTTGGTCCAAATGGAGTGTATGATATGTCGAAATATTCGTCTTGTGATGCTATTCATGATGGATGCATTTTCATGCATGTTAGATTGCATTATGCCATGTTTAACCCTGTTGCAAAAGTGCATGTGGTTGATAAGTTTCTAAAATTGTTATGAGATGATGGTTTGTCTTTTTCGTGTGAATTAATCCACGTGTCATATAAGCTAGGTGTCAACATGGATTTTGCTCATTGGAATGTGCTCTACATGATAGAATTATTTTCATGCCATGATATGTCTTGAGATGAGTGCATCAAGCTTGTTAACATGCCATCGTGATGTTAAATTTCTGCTAAGGCCGAATCTGTTAATTTTTATGCCATGTTTCCATGAGGCTACCGTCATTGTTGTGCATGGTTAGAGTTGTCCAGTGGGTGTTCCTTGATGTATATGTTATGCTCTAGCTATCGATGCTCTTGTTTGCCATGATGGCTTGCTGTAGCTTGTTGTTTTCATGCTCTCAAGTTGCTATAAAATGTTTCTATCAGCCTGTTATCAGCAAGTTCAGTTTTGCCATGTGAATAGCTAATGTTCTATGCATCCTATGACCATGTTGTTGCCATGAGTAGCTTCACAAACATGTCTTCTTGCTGTTGGTTATATTCACATGCCATGATATGCTTTGAGATGAGTTGCACAAGTTTGCAAACATGCCTACTTGTCGTTGTTACTACCATGCCTTGTAATTTTCACTAAGTCTGAGAAATCTGTTAACTTATTGAATCTTGTCATGCATGTTTAATCATCTTCCAGCAAGTTTTTGGGTGTGCTCTGAGTTCATGCTTGTTAAGAATCATGTCTATTTCACATCCATGCCTTTTGTCTTCATGTTTGGGTGTTGTAGCATAATTATACCTTGCTCCAAAGATGCCATGTTGTTGTTAACTGCAGTTTTGCATTGCATCTTGTTTTGCTTGTCATTTACAAACCGTGCATCCGTTTCCAATGATCTTTATATTGTTTTCGACCGAAATCTTCCCCTTTATCCAGTGACTTTCTTGGTTGCCCAAGATGAATCCATTTCCATCATCTTCTCTTTTAGGCTCGAGAGCATCCTCATGCATACGCACATTATCCTTGCATCCCATGTCATGTCTTGCATCATGTTGATTCTGCAATGCACCGTGATTGATCTTGTACTGTTGTCGTGCTCTTGTGCTGGGTAGATCCGGGAGCCGATACCGAGTTTGAGTTTCTTGTCGAGACTGAGTTTGAGGAGCCGTCTTACCATCCCAACGACGACTTACCAGGCAAGATGACTGTTCCCCGTTATCACCTCTATCTTTGCCTTGCTAGCTGTCTCGCTCTTTAGCTATGCCTTGATGCCTATTCTTGTCTTGTCAGCCTCCTATGTTGCCATGAAACACGCTAACCGCATTCCTAGCAAACCGTTGATTGTCTAAGAACGCTTTTTCTCAGCCCCTCTTATAGCGTTGTTAGTTGCAGGTGAAGTTTGAAGATTGCTCCATGTTCGGACTTGTTTATTGGGATAATACAATATATATCTTAATTAAATTAATGCACATATATATTGGTAATGGGTGGAAGGCTTGGCCTTCTGCTTGGTGTTTTGTTCCACTCATGCCATCTTAGTACCCGATAAACCGGTGTTATGTTCCTTGATTTTGCGTTCCTAACACAGTTGGGATTTATGGGCCCCCCTTGATAATTCACACTACTTAAAGCTTTTCCAGCAAGACCCAACTTTGGTACTACATTTGCCTAATAACTAAAAACTTGCATAGGGAGTTATAAACCCGAGTTCTTAATCAACAACCCGGGCCAGTGCTCCTCATGTGTGTTGGTCCAAACTGGGAAGCCTGTGGGCCGACTTGGGCAACTCAATGTTCTAGTTCCCGTAGCTTGACCTATCCGATCGTGGCCTGAGACAAGATACGCGCGGATACTATCAGGGTGTCGGCACGCTGGGAGGTCTTGCTGGATTAGTTTTACCTTTGTCGAAATATCTTAAGCACGGGATTCAGAGAATACCCGGGTCTTCCCAACATGGAGTTCCGACTTCGCGGATCGTGAGCTTGTGATGGGCTAAGTTGGGACACCCTTGCAGGGTTATGAAATTTTGAGAGCCGTGCCCGTGGTTATGTGGCAGATGGGAATTTGTTAATATCTGGTTGTAGATAAATTGACACCATATCCTTAAGAATATACTACCTGTGTGAGTACCGTGATGGTCTCTTTTCAAAGGGGTTTCGGAAAGTGAACACGGTGGGGTTATGCTTGAACGTGAGTAGCTAGGTTCACTTATTGATCAACTTTGGCGACCGTTGGCACATATTCTCCTCTCGCTCTGAATTCATAAGCTAGTTGCTTAGTGCTTGCTGCAATTCTTTATTACCTCTGCACAGCTAAAGGCTTTGTTAGTTTTGATACCCGGGAATGGGATTGATGAGTCCTTGTGGCTCACAGATTACAACACACACCAGATGCAGGTACAGCCGAGAATGATGCAGGAGATGGATCAGAACTTCACTGGGAGTTCGATGAAGAGCGTGGTCATTTCTATGTTACGTATCCCGACGATCAGTAGTGGTTCCTATTAGGGGCGATCATGACTTGTGTTTGTGGTATATTTTCTCGTTTGGATTTCGTCCGTAGTCGGACCCTGTGTTATCTGGATGAATGTATGCTATTGTATTCATTGTGTGATGTGGCGAGTGTAAGCTAACTATTTTACTCTTTCATCCCTATTCTTTTACATGAGTTGTGCAAAGATACCACGCTTGACATCATTCCAGAATGCACTTATGTCTATAAGTCGTACCTCGACACGTAGGAGATATAGTCGCATCCTGGGCATTACAAGTTGGTATTCAGAGCCTTCTCCGACCTAGGTGCCACCTGATTGATCGAACCGCTGACGGTTGAGTCTAGGCACACACACAAAATGTTTTGAGTCATATATATATATATATATATATATATAAGAAAATGGTTGTGTACTCCTGGGAGTACGTACTCCCGCTCCTCATATACCACATAGATGAATGTTTTATACATCTTTATTATTTTTAATATACTTCATTAGTAATTATTAGATACCCCAAAATGAGTTTCATGAAAAGGTTCATGTGACTCCACATATTTTTAAATGTTCACGTATATACTGATGTGTTTGTACATGAACAAGGTATATTACAAAAAGTACGTCGCAAATGATATTTTTTCAACAAAACTCGTATTGCAGTATCTTAGAATATTTAATGAAGTATACTGAGAATGATAAAGAGGTATAATTAATATATTGAGGATGGGAGTACATACTCCCAGGAGTACAGAAAAGGAGTCATATATATATATATATATATATATATATATATATATATATATATATATATATATATATATATATATATATATATATAACATTATGAGAATAATATTCTCATAACACTTCCGAACTGCATCGCAAAAATGCATTGGAGAACTATGCGCACTGCTTCCGTCTTCTGCTGTGCACCACAAATAGGTGCAGCAGGAAACGTTCATCTAGCATCGTTTCTGGCTAGTTTCACTGATTTGTGCTGGTTTATTCGCGCTTGCACTGATTTAATTTGCGGTTAAGCACTGAATTCAGCGAGAAAACGACGGAAATCCTTGGATTTTGGCGGATCTGCGTCCGTTCGTCCGCCTTTCTCTGTTTTCTCTGTTCTCCCCAGTGCGGATCGAAATTGATGCGTTTTTGTTTGTAATGTTCTGTTGTTTTCGACATTTACGGGCTGCTTTTGATCTATCCGTATAAATTGGAGTGGATTAAGTTGTTATTTTGGAAGAAAATTTTAAGTTTTCTGTCCACGTTTTTTCGCGGCGCGACTGGCTCTGGTCGTTTATCAAAAGATGTTCTTTGAGTTTTTTTGCATTGTATAGTTGTTAGAACTGCATCGCATGCTGTGTGTTTCGTCTGTGAATCGCGGTCAAAGAGCGGTGGACTGCAGTAATATGCAAATGCGCGTTGAATTTTTTGTAGTGCGGCGAACTGCATTAATATGCAATGCGAGCCTGTGTGAACTGCATCACAGCCACGGTTTCGTGGGGGTACTAGTTTGATTTGTTTTTTTTTTTGCTTCTGTCAAGCGGGTGGACTGCAGGAACACGCAATGCGGAATGCATTTTGTTATGTAACCGCACTGCTTTATTCATCGTTTTTTTTGTGTTGTTTGTTTTTACATATATATATATTGGTGGGTCAATTGGCTCCCCTCCCACCTTATCCCTGGCGGCTCCCATCTCATCTTATCCGTGGCGGCGCCACTCCTGCTCGATCTGTTTTTTCTCCCAACCAGATCTGTTTTTCGCCTGGCAATGGATTGCGCGTGCGGCTGCCTGGCAAGGGTGGAGCCGATGCTGGAGACATGCGTTTTTTCTGAAGGTTTGGTTCTGAACCAGAAGCAGCGGCACAGCGCTCTCTGTTCTATTCTATATTCTTCAGGTATTGGATTTCGGGCTCCATTCGTCCATCAGTTGACTGACGATGATGTCAGTGTTTCATGGGTATGTATTTCTCGGATATTTTTTTTTCATGTGTTGTTCGTAGTTAACGCTACCTTAATTTTTGTAGGAGTATTAGTTTTCTGAAGAAATTTTTTTTGCTACCAAGTATAAGCGAACTGCTTTTCCCGTAGTAGTTTTTTTATGAACACTGTAGGAGCAGCAGCAATGTTTGTCTAGTCAATATTATTACGTGTTGACATCAATATTTCTGTATGAAAGATTGTAATCTTTTTCTTAGTTGTTCTTATATTTTTTTCTGTTCTTGTTGTTTTTCTTTGCAGAAATTCCCTTCTGGTCTAGTGAGGGTAACAAAAAGCTGTGTTAATTTGGTGTTGGTCAGCAATAATGGATATCATGATGTTGATGTTATGTATTCTGTTGGCTCTGATGATTGTTTGGTTCTCAAAGACGGCTGGAAGGAATTTGTGGAGGAAGCTGGTCTTCAGGCAGGGGATGTTGTGATGGCTATGTTTTTTAGGCATGCAAAGTGTTTGGAAATCAAGTTAAATTTGCTTTAGATCAGTCTCGCTTGAGCAGCAACAGCATGAGACATTTTTGTTGTAATAATCTGACAATTTTTTTGCGTGGCTTCTAGTGTTTTTTCTCATGAGAATTCTGAGTATAAGTGAACTGCCTTTTTTACATATAGTCTTTTCATGTGCATCCTATGAGCAGCAGCAGTTTCCTTTTTTCTTAACCCATAGAGGGAACTAGAGTTTTTTTAATAAAAGAGCACTGCATCAACCTTCTTAACAGGGAGCAGTTTTGTGAAAGAATCGTCTATGTGAACTGCTCTGGTAGTTTTGTTTTTATGTGTATCCTAGATGCAGCAGCGGTTTTAAAGCAATATACATACTGAAAACACTCTACGGAGAACTGCATATATTTGATAGATAGAAACGACGGTTCAGGGGTCATAATTAATATAGTACATCATCAAGCAAACTAAAGAAACACAAGCAAACATTGTCCCAAAGCAAACTAGAACGAAAGCAAACTAATCTACATACGCAGAGGAAACTAAATCTAGCACTTGCGACAGGAATCTTTGGTTTCAGCATCTGTCCTGATTCACCAGTTCCACCCGTTGGAGTTGGAGGTGGAAGTTGATGCCCCCTTGCCCCACCCCCTCTTGGAGGACCTCGGGCGCTTCCTTGTCTTCTCTGTTTCAGCGCGCGCGAGGCCTTTCTTCATGGTGCTGATTCTGTTCCATATCTCGAACGCAGCGTAGGCGTCCTTGGCAGCATACTCGACGTGCTTGGTGCTGAGAATGGAAGTCCACAGGCTGTGGTCGTGGTCTGTCATCTTCGTCTTCATGTCTGCGTACTCGTCGTCGATGATCGCAGCAGCTACATCGCCCAGCGAGTCCAGTGGCTTCGTTCCATCAGGCACCCTCCAGTTCGTCTGGATGTCGACGAAGTTGGCGACGTGGAGGTCGCTGGCCGCGAGCTTCTGCTTGTCCTGCTCGATGGCGAAGCCAGCGAACTCGAACCTATGGAAACTGAACCGCAAGTTATACCTTTCGGAACTGCATACACGGGCATATAGAACTGCAACGCGTACTAGGCAGAGAGAATTGCTTACCTTGGGTCGTCGAGGAACCTGTCGAAGTTGACGCATCTCTGGCCCAATGTACCACATACCTGGAAAACAAGCACTGGCTGGTACTTGCCGATGGATAGTTGAACCACGGCCGCCCTGCGGTGGTCGGGTGTGTACTCCACGTCGATGCCGACGATCTTCTGGCGGCGCCGCTGGAGAAGTGTCTTGAACTCTTCGACGTACGTCGCCATGGCGGCGACGTCGGTGGTGTAGATCACCTTCAGCTTCCTGTTCCCGTGCGCATGCACAGCGTCGTAGGTCCTGCTGAACCCCATTGCTGCAAAGAGGACGAAGAGGAGGAGGAAGGCGCAGCGTCGTGTGTTTGTGGGGACGGTCTGTTCGATGGAGCGCGGGATTTAAATGGGAGCGGCAGCAACTTCTGCCGAGGCCACGATCTCGTCTCCCAACCGTGGTGGCGATCGTGGGTTCGTGATGATCGTTGCAGTTCGTGCGGCGTGCAACCGTCGGGATAGAGGAGGGGCGGTGCGCGGGCGCTTCGGCCGATAGTGGGCGCATTTATTTTAGGGCAGGCGAACCGAATCGTCCGCCGTAAGCGAACTGCATTGCTTCAGAAGCGTAATCGTTTCCCGTAAGCGAAATGCAACGCTTCAGAAGCGGAATCGTTTTTGTTTACATTTTTTTGCACTAAGCGCACTGCACTGTGTACTCGAAGGTTACTGCACTGAAGCTTTTTAAACGCACCACGCACGGGACTGCAGTGTATTGTTTATCCTAGCCTGACTGTATATTTTTTTCTTTTCTATCTGCTTTTCTGTACTGATTCACGTTCATGGTCAGATTCTATACGAGCAAGAGAACTGCATTCTCAAAAATGACATTCCGATGTCGGTTTTTTCATACAGAAGAGAACCGCATTATGAGAGTGGAATTCTCATATTATTTTCTTTTTTCATATAGAAGAGAACTGCATATTATTACACGATAACGATATATATAAACGATGAAGTTAATATGTTTTTTTAAAATGCAAAAACTGCATATGTGTTTTGATCTACGCCCTTTTCCTGGTGCTTCTTCGCAGATTGCGCACTGCATTTGTTTCAACGGTTGTTGTTGCTTCTGTCTTGCTCTTGTTGTTCGCGTTACCCCTCGTAACGGGACCGTGCGACCGCGACGCTTGCCTACGCGCTTGACTATGCGTTCTGTCTCTCCCCTTCGTTTTTGATGATGGTTCTTCGATTTCTTCATCTGCTTCTTCTTCTTCCTCACCTTCCTCCTCGGTTTCATCAGCTTCGATCGCTTCCTCACTCTCTTCTCTGTCAGCATCAGCTTCGATCGCTTCTTCGTCCTCTTCTTCATCTTTTTCCTCTGTTCTATTTGGACAAGTTCTCGCGTTATGATTCTCTCTCTTGTTGCAGACGCTACATAGCCTTCTCTTTGGCGTATCATCTTGTTGGTCATCTTGGTGATTTGTGGTGGCATTTTCAGCCTGGATTTGTTTCAGCCTCTCCTCACATGTTCTTGAGTTGTGTCCCGCAATCTTATTGCATGATTTACACATCCTTACCCCCAGTGGTCTTCCTTCGCTGTCCAGTTCCGGCTCAGGCCTGCTATTTTTTCCAGGGCTTTTTTCATTTGCTGTAGCTTTTTTATTGGCTGACTTGCTCTCTTTCTTTCTCCCTTTTGTGTTTGAAACAGGCGGGGGAAGAATTGTGTCATCCATATTATGAACTGCACCATCAGCAGCATTTTCCTGCTCCTTTCCTTGGACTTCACCCCGCGCATCCATGATCTTCTCTGCCTCTTCTTCTTCTTCATTTATTACGTTCACTTCTTGTATGAGTTTGCTCATCCCAGCTAAAGCTCTGTTGTACCCTCTATCCGACTTGACACCTCTGTTCGCCAGGTCCATTGCAGTTTCTGCAAGTAGTCTCCTACGACAGAACATCGAACTCCCATCCGGAGCAGTTTGCTCATAGTCTCTGCGGTCAAAAGTTGGATTTTGGCGTGCGTTCCGTGTGTATCTCTTCAATATGTACTGTTCAGGTATCTTGTCCACCCGCAGCTGATCCAACATGCAAATGATGTGCACGCAGAACAGGCCTGCAGCAAAAGAATTTTTTTTGGGTTACTCGTGCCAGCAAACTTCACATAAATAGGCAACATTTTTTATTTTTTTTGGTTTTGTGAACTGCATTATAAATAGGTCATGTGTCTGCTGCTATAGTGAACCTCACTATATATTTTTTTGTTTTTAATCTCTTTTTTTGCTACGAGCAATAAGTGAACTTCATTTTGTTTTATGCGTGCTTATTTTTTTGTTTTCCTGTATCACTTACCTGTGTGTGTCCACAGCTTGCATTCGCATTCGTAGATACCGTTTGTCACATCAGCAACCACCTGGAACTCGTGTCTTGCCCAATCAAAATCATCAGACCGGTTGTAGTGGCGCACCAAATATTTCGTTGGGTTGTCAGTGGACTGGTCTGATCTGAAGGCTGTGCTGCGGTAGTGCGTTTGCTTGAAGTCAGCAAAGACCGCCCTGGTGTAAATCTTGGAGAGCTGAACCTCGAATCCAAACTGAGTAGTAGTCTTTATCTCCGTCTGTGAAACAAAGAAAACCAGTTAAGTGGTTGTCTTTTTTGCAGCAAAAATCAAGAAAGCGAGTATTTGTTTTTATTAATTGCTGATGCATCTCTGAAAAATTTGTTTCTGTTTTATATACCTCGTTAGCTATGGTCTCCGCGTGCTCGACGCCCTTCCTTGTCTGGATGCACCTGTCCACCTGGGACGCAAAGATGTGCATGTCGTGTCTTTCCTTGACAAAGTTCCTCTTCAAGATCCGGTTCATGCTTTCACTTCTCTGCGTCGACGTCATCCGTGCACAGAACACCTCCTTGTAGTAAGCCGATATCCATTCTTTTCTGTCTGCCCACAGCGCCTTCATAATCTCATCATTTTGCAGGTTATACTTTCCCATGAGCTCACGCCAAGCGCGTTCAAACTCTGATGGCATCAGTGGGTGGTCGAGAATGGAGGTCAGCTCATCCTTGAATTTCTCATAGGCTTTGTACAACAAGGACAGGTGATCCTTGTATTTTTTCAGTATATGCCAACGGCATAACTTGTGCAGCGTGCCTACGAGCGTACTTTTTATCGCGGCATCCATGGAGGGGCATTGATCTGCATGTTTTTGACAAAAAAAACAAGCATCGAGTTATTGAGAGAACTGCATATCCTTTTTCTGCTTTTTTTTTCATTGGATGTAAGAAATGTACTACAAAACTTGGCAGTGAACTGCATTGTTATTTAAGTTCACTCTTTTTTTTCAG
The DNA here is from genome assembly GCA_902687465.1 of Secale cereale. NCBI lineage: Eukaryota > Viridiplantae > Streptophyta > Magnoliopsida > Poales > Poaceae > Secale > Secale cereale. The sequence continues at coordinate 450,686,419 of LR738714.1, forward strand.
CATACCTGTGAGTATGCAGATTGGCCGCTTGTTGTTCATGCAACTCAAGAACGTCCGGAACACCCACTCGAAAGTCGGTATTGTTTCGTCTCTGATGAGAGCCACAGCGAATATTGTACTTTGGAGGTGGTGGTTGACTCCAACGAAGACGCCCAGAGTCATGTGGAACCTGTTGGTCTTGTAGGTCGTGTCAAATGCGACACAATCTCCAAAATCCTCGTACGATCCCCTGCAGCTGGCGTTCGCCCAGAATATGTTGCGCACATGGTTATCGACATCTTTGTCGTAATCATAGAAGAACTCGGGGTTTATTTGCTGCATCTTCTCAAAGAAAGCCAGGAGTTTCTTCACATCGTCCTCTGTTTCCTCCCTCGCGAATTGGTGCTAACTGCAGTTCGAAATAATAATATACTTGCAGCATTAGGGACATACAGAAAATGCACAAAGCGAACTGCATGAAATAGACGAGATATCGTTTTTTTGTTTTTAGTGAACGTACCTGTTCACCCAGTCACGACTGGTGCGCCCCATAAAGTGCAGTCCTCCTGACATCCTCGACAGGGTTGACATCATCTGCGTGTGCGTGAGGTTGTCGCTCTGCATGTCCTTCACTAGTTTATCGAGCAACGGGTCATCCGTCTTATGCGAGTGCGTGTGCAGAAGCATAGCCGGGCTGTCAATCATCCTGTGGTTGTGATTGAGCTCAATCTCTGCTATCACAAACACATCCTTTATTTTTTTCAATCTCATCCCCGCCTTGCAGCCAGTCCTCTTTGATGTTTTTTCCCGCTTTCTGTCATAATCAGTGACAGTTTGTTTGCTTCTGCCTTGCTTTGAGCACATGATGTATCTGTTTGTTCTGTATCCGCCGTTTTTGCGTGTGCCGAAGCCTGCATGCCTCGCATACGTGTTGTAGAATTCTCGCGCCGCATCTTCTGATGTGAACTGCATACCTTTCACGGGCACAAGTTCTCGGAGCATGTTCTCATCCTGCACACATACAACACGGAATGTTTCTTTTTTTTGTTAATGAGAATGCACAAGCTGAAACTATGCGTAATAACTGAATTGCAGTAGTCAGGCAAGGATGCTTACGTGCGTATACTGTTTTTCTTCTAACGGTGTTTGCAGCTCACCGATGTTTATTGGGCATGGAGGGGTGACAACAGACCTGTGTAATTGAGGATCGCGAGGAGGCAGGAGTGTGGAGAACTTTACTTTCTTGGTTGCCTGCGGCCCTCCTTGATTATGCTTCCGATTCTTTTGTTGGGCAGTAGGCGGCCTTGGTGGAATTCCACCGTCCCTTTGTAGACGAATCGTTTGCACATGGATCTGCCGAACTTGCTGGGTTTCAACTTCGGCTTCTGGAGGTGCTATATCATCCGTTCTGATCTGCTGACCAAATGTTTCAAAGACACGCGTGTACCTTGGCTGCATAATTGTTATGATTTGCTCCTCGTCATCATCATCTTCCTCATCATGTTTCTGCGCTTGTTCACCCATGAAGACCAGATCGTCGTCGTCCTCCTCTTCATCCTGCGGTTTTCTTGTTTGACTGCCTTCTCCATCTCGAATGATGTTTGGTTCGCTGTTTTCATATTTATCCTCTACATCTTCCTCCACGGAGTAGGCAGTTCTGTTTGTCGTGTTAAAGAAACCCCTAGGTAATTCAGGTGTTATCCATCGAGGCATCTCCCACTCTTCTCTTCCAATGCAGTTCAGGGGCTCAGGGTCGTAAATGATTCGAGGCATCTTCAGTTTTTGAGGCATAGCGAATTCCTGCAGGTTATTAAGCCAAAGCTTTTTTTTTATGCATGTCAACAATGAAATGAACTGCATCTTTCGTTCTATATATCATTATGTTTTTGCAAACGGTAAGGATTTGCACTTTCAATGTGTCATTCTACAGCAGGGGCACTGCTAGTTAACGTGAAGAAACAATGCACTTCAGGTCTAGGAACATCGCTCTACTTTTTTAGTCAATGTGGACTGCAATTTTCATCCATAAAGCGTCTTTTATTTTTCGAACTATCCTTTTCTGATTTTCTACTTTTGGAGACACATGTTACTGCAGTCGACGCAAGATGGGGGACTGCATGTGTATTAAAACGTCACTGCAAACTGGATGGGGGGGGGTTGGTATGTTGATTTTTCTTACCTTATATGCAGTTCCCTCCTTCTGCAGATGCAGCTCTTGCTGCTGTTGTCGTGCAGTCCACCTTCGCTGCAGGAAATCATGCGCTTTTTCCACCTTGGCCATTGTTGCGGGAGAAGGCTGGACGTGAACCATTGCAGTTCGCATCCAGGACGAATGCGATGTAGTAGTCGACGTTGCAGTTCGCTTCCCCCTGTCGTGCACGGCTGAGGCTGGATGCTTCAGGGGCGGACCCTCCAGGTGTTGTTGGGGCGAAGGTGAGGTGCGGCGTCGCTTCCTAAGCGCCGCCGCGGAAATTTCGTCCCCGACGGACTGCATCGCCGGCCGTTTTGGCGGGCGCTCCGCTGCCGCTACGAGGCGGGTGGAGGTGAGGTGCAGGACGCCGGCCGCCGGCCGCCGTGCGCTCCGGCGCTAGGAGGCGGGGGAGGGGTGGGGAGAGGACGCCTGCCGCCGTCCGCCGTTCGCCCCCGCGCTAGGATGCGGGGAGGGGTGGGGGAGGACGCTGCCCGCCGGCCGCCGTGCGCTCCCGCGCTAGAAGGCGGGGAGGGGAGGGGAAGGATGCGGGGCGCTCCCGCGCTAGGAGGCGGG
>LR738714.1:450690184-450746271 GCA_902687465.1 Secale cereale
TCCGGCGATAGGAGGCGGGGGAGGGGTGGGGAGAGGACGCCTGCCGCCGTCCGCCGTTCGCCCCCGCGCTAGGATGCGGGGAGGGGTGGGGGAGGACGCTGCCCGCCGGCTGCCGTGCGCTCCCGCGCTAGAAGGCGGGGAGGGGAGGGGGAGGATGCGGGGCGCTCCCGCGCTAGGAGGCGGGGAGGAGTGGGGGAGGACGCCGGCGTCGGGGCGCTGGCGCTAGGAGGCGGGGAGTGGAGGGGGAGGGGTGTTATGAGAATAAGCCCTTTTGTTAGGAGAATAAGGTCTTAAGGGGTGTTATGAGAATAGACCCACCCTATATATATATATATATATATATATATATATATATATATATATATATATATATATATATATATATATATATATATATATATATATATATATATATATCGGAGAGTAGGATTTCTTTTTACTCCTCATCCCCTTCGTCGCTCTGGTGAGGACTCCTGACGTTGTTTTAACTTCACTATTCTCAAAATTTCACCAAATTGTTTTTAGGAACACGCGGGTATTGTTTGGATTGTTCCGACATCTTTGTGAAGAGAACATTGTTCTTGGTGCCTCCTGTCATTTAGGGGTTGTGGCAGTGTCCCGGGGAGTTGAGCTCCGAGGTGTTGTCGTCACAAACGTATCGTTGCGGTTCTAGAATACCAGAGGCGGCCGACATCAAAAACTCTTCTATGGGTGTCTGGTGGTGAGATAACCCCGACGTCACCCAGTACTGGGGGGATAGTTCGGGAGTATTGCCACAGCTAGTATAGCGGATGCGTTTCGAAGGTCCGAGGTAAACAGTTTCCGAAGGTGCCTGGTTATGTGTTGACGGATGGATACAGCTGGATGTAGGATTTATTAGTTGAGTGATATGCGGTGCTTCCCCTGTATCCCCAACACAAGCTTCAGGAATTAATAGGTGGGATTCAAGTAGCTCTTAGGTAATCTTCCAACGGGTGCATGATATGAGGTTGGGGTTCAACTTCTAGTGAAGAGGTTATCATGGGCGTTGTTGCACTAGGGGGTTGCATCTTAAATGATCCTTGGCTATGCTGATCCGGGGATTGCAAGGCCCTTTGTAACACGTGCCATGGGGCATTCAGCACGAACATGTGGGACGAAACCTCTATTATGTATTTGTTCCATCTGTTACGTTGTTTTTTTTATTATATTATTTTGTTTCCCAAGTGGCTTCCCGACAAGTTGATGTACCATTAAGCTATGGAATTCATTCGTTCAATTTTGTTCAGATGTTCATTGTGAAGATTATATGTTGCAAATATCTAGCCGTTGATTCAGCTTATCTATTATTTGCTTCAATTGCTAATGGTTGTCATCATCTTTAGGATGGCACCTAAGAAAGTTCCCAGCCAGAACCCAAAGGGTGAAGAAGAGCGCCCTCCTTCGCCTCCTCCTCCGTCTGAGGCATGGAGAGTGATTATGCAGGCAACCAATCAAAACACTCATATGCTCATGCAGATGATCCAGAGTTTCCAAGCCAATCAAGCAAATCAAGGTAATCAAGGGAACCAAGGCCAAGGAAATCTGTTCAATCAACCTCACTTTGTGACTCTGAACCAATTCCTGGCAAATCAGCCCAAGTCTTTCAGTTACTGTGTTGATCCGCTAGATGCTGAAGATTGGATCACAGACATCAAGAAGCATTTCGAGTGTAGTAACGTCAGACCTGAGGATTATGTCAAGTTTGCTGCTTTCCAACTCAAAGATCAAGCTGCAGATTGGTGGCAACAGTACAAAGACTCCAGAGCGGGCCGTGAGATCTCGTGGACTGACTTTTGCCGCGATTTCCATTCTCATCACATTCCTACCAGTGTCATTGAAGGCATGCGTGAGCAGTTCCGTAATCTGAAGCAAGGCACCATGTCTGTCTACCAATACAATGTCAAGTTCCAGAATCTTGCCCGTTATGCGAAGCAAGACATCCCCGATGCCAAGAGCAAAATCTACCAGTTCCGAGGTGGTCTGAAAGATGAAATCCAATTTGCACTCACTCTGTTCGAGCTAGATGAATTTGATCAATTCTACAACATGGCTCTCAAGCAAGAGGCAGCTCAACTCAAATGTGAAGCTTCCAAAAAGAGGATAAGAGATGTTGTTCACTCCTCCTCTTCCTCTCAAGTGGTCGGCAAGCAACAGAAGTTCTGTCTCCCGCCTCCTCCGGTGCTCCGTCCTCTGAGTCACAACAAGCACTCAGGTGGTCATGGATTTTCCCACCCACCCAACCCAAGCAACCAGTCCAAGTCTCAGTTCCAAGATCCAAGACGAAGTGTTCCTCCTCCCCATCCAGCTTCAGAGGTCACTTGCTACAAATGTGGTCTGAAGGGTCACTATTCCAACAAGTGTTCCAACCAGAGGCGCCTTTCGCCTCCTCCACATGTCAGGCCAGCCAGCACCGCTATTGTCAAGCACAATCCCAAGCATGCAAGAGTGAACCTGATGAATGCAGCTCAAGCAGAGGATTCTTCTGATGTGATAATTGGTAATCATATAGTTAACTCTTTTCCTGCAAAGGTCTTATTCGATTCGGGTGCATCACTTTCTTTCATGTCAAGACCATTCTTTCCCAAGCATGAGTTCACCTCTTCACATTTGAGTAAACCTTTGAATGTCATCTCTCCGGGTAAACATTTGAGCTCTAGTTTGGTGGCTCCGAATATCTCTATTCATATGGGCGATTACAGTTTTCTGGTTTTGCCGGCTGTTCTCGGTAACTCGGACATTGATCTTATTCTTGGGATGGATTGGCTCTCTAAGCATGATCCACTTATTGATTGTGCAAACAAGGAAGTCAATCTAACTCATCCTTCCGAAGACGTGATTATCTTCGCAGCTCGAGATAACACAATCAGGCTATTCTCTCTCAATGACAAGGGCGAGATTAATGCCACATCCCAGATTCCGGTGGTTTGTGAATATGAGGATGTATTCCCTGAATAGCTTCCAGGCATGCCTCCCAACCGTCCAGTTGAATTCGTCATTGAACTTGAACCTGGTGCCGAGCCAGCCTGTCGGCATCTGTACAAGCTTTCTCCTAAAGAGTTCAAGGAGCTGAAGAAACAACTCGACGAGCAAGAATGAATGGGTCTGATCAGACCAAGTACTTCTCCTTGGGGCTGCGGTGTTCTTTTTGTCAAGAAGAAGGATGGTACGGAACGATTGTGCGTCGATTACCGTCCATTGAACAAGAAGACAATTAAGAATAAGTACCCGCTCCCCAACATCAATGAACTGTTCGAGCAGCTCAAAGGAGCCAAGGTTTTCTCGAAGCTTTATCTCCGGATGGGCTACCATCAAATTCATATCCGTGAAGAGGATATTCCCAAGACCGCATTCAGAACGAGTTATGGCTCCTACGAGTACACAGTCATCTCTTTCGGGCTTGCAAATGCTCCACCAACTTTCTCTCGGATGATGCACTTCATATTCAACCCCTACACCAATGAATTCGTGCTCGTGTACCTCGATGGCATCTTGGTACTCTCCAAGAATAAAGAAGACCACGCCAAGCACCTCCGTTTGGTTCTCGACAGGCTCCGTGAGCACCGCTTTTATGCGAAGTTCTCCAAATGTGAATTCTGGCTTGATAAAGTCCTCTATCTTGGCCATATTATCTCTGCCGAGGGCATTTCTGTTAATCTCGAGAAGGTTGAAGCTATTGTGAAGTGGGAACCTCCTCAGAATGTCAAACAACTCCGAAGTTTCCTCGGCCTCGCAAGCTATTGTAGAAGGTTCGTTGAGAACTTCTCCAATATTGCCAAGGCTCTTTCCAACCTGTTACAAAAGAATGTCAATTACTCGTGGACTCCTGATTGTGATGTGGCATTCAATACCCTCAAAGAGAAGCTCATTTCTACTCCGGTACTTACTCCTCCGGATGAATCCAAGTCGTATGAAGTCTTTTGTGATGCTTCATTGCAAGGTCTCGGCGGTCTTCTCATGCAAGACAAGAAGATCGTTGCACACACTTCGCGTCAGCTTAAACCAAATGAGAAGAATTACCCCACACATGATCTTGAGCTAGCAGCAGTTGTTCATGCCTTGATCACGTGGAGACACCTTCTGTTGGGCAGAAAATTGGACATCTTCACCGATTACAAGAGCCTAAAGTACATCTTCACCCAGCCAAACCTCAACATCCGTCATACTCGTTGGGTTGAAATGATTCAAGAGTACGATCCAAGCATTGAGTATACTCCTGGCAAGGCCAATGTCATTGCAGATGCCTTGAGCAGAAAGGCTTATTGCAACAGTCTCATCCTCAAACGGTTCCAACCAGAACTTTGTGAATCATTCAGGAAGCTCAACCTCCAAGTCGTTCCACAAGGATTTCTTGCCAACCTTCAAGTCGCTCCTACCTTGGAAGATCAAATCCGTGAGGCCCAAGTCAGTGATGCTATGGTGCAGAAGGTGAAACATGGTATTGCCAAGGGCACTCCCAAGTACAAGTGCTATCGCATTGATGACAGAGACACTTTGTTCTTTGAGGTCAAAATTGTGGCCCCCAAATGTGATCTCAGGAAGTTCATAATGAACGAAGCACATGACTCACTCCTCTCGATACATCTAGGAAGCTCCTAGATGTACCATGACCTCAAGCAATCCTATTGGTGGACTCGCATGAAAAGAGAAATTGCTCAATTCGTGAACGAGTGTGATGTTTGCAGAAGAGTGAAGGCAGAGCATCAACGTCCAGCCGGACTCCTTCAACCTCTACCTATTCCCGAGTGGAATTTCGATCACATTGAGATGGATTTCGTCACCGGTTTTCCCAAGTCCAAGAGAGGAAACGATGCTATCCTTGTGGTGATTGACAATCTCACTAAAGTGGCTCATTTCCTTCCAGTCAAGGAATCCATCAACACAGCACAACTGGCAGAGCTGTACACCTCCAGAATTGTCTCTTTGCATGGTATCCCTCAAGTAATCTCCTCGGATCGTGGAAGCTTGTTCACTTCCAAATTCTGGGATTCCTTCCAGTCAGCTATGGGTACCACGATTCGCTTCAGCACAACTTTTCACCCTCAGACTAGTGGTCAAGTCGAAAGAGTGAACCAAATTCTTGAAGATATGCTCAGATCATGTGTAATCTCCTTCAGCATGAAATGGGAAGATGGCCTTCCATTTGCCAAATTCTCCTACAACAACAGCTTCCAAGCAAGTGCAGGCAAAGCTCCGTTTGAAATTCTCTATGGCAGAAAGTGCCGTACCCCTCTCAACTGGTCCGAGACTGGTGAATGTCAACTCCTTGGAAATGATTTGATCTCAGAGGCCGAAGAGATGTGCAAAGTCATACGTGAGAATCTCAGAGCCGCGCAATCGCACCAGAAGAGCTACTATGATGGAAAACACCGAGATTTGGCTTTCGACATTGGTGATCATGTCTATCTCCGTGTTTCTTCCATGAAGGGCACTCAGAGGTTCGGTATCAAGGGCAAGCTTGCTCCAAGATAGTGGGTACTTTCAAGATAATTGGCAAGAGAGGCGATCTAGCCTACCAACTCGAGCTTCCCTCCAACTTTGCAAATGTGCACGATGTGTTTCACGTGTCACAACTCCGCAAGTGCTTCAAGATGCCTGAACGCACCATTCCTTTTGAAGAGATTGATCTTCAGCAAGACTGGTCTTATCGTGAGCACCCCGTTGCTATCCTTAAAGAAACTGAGCGCAAGACCCGCCACAACTACATAAAATTCTTGAAAGTCAAGTGGTCACACCATACCGACCGAGAAGCTACATGGGAACGAGAAGATCATATCCGTTCCGAGTATCCCGCTTTCTTTCAGTCCTAGATCTCTCGACGAGAATTTTCGTAGTGGAGGAGAGTTTGTAACGCCTCGGATGTAAAACTTCCTTATATGGCAAAATACGCATCGTTGACTTAATCAATTCCATTCTGGGCTCTTCCTTCATTTCGGGTTTCTTCGTTTTTGCCTTGCGTGTGTGTTGCATGTCACCATGTCATTTTCATTATGTGCATTGCATCGGCATAGTCTCACTTGCATCCGTGTGGTAGTTGCATCGTCTCCATTGTCCGTTCGGATTCCGACAGTCACACACGGCACCGTCGCACCTCTCAAGCCCTTGTTTCGTGAGTGGGTTAAAGACATCCTTGGAATGGGCCGAGAGTTGTCAAGTGGTCTTGGTATATCACCGGTAGACCGCCTGTCAAGTTTCGTCTCGTTTGGAGGTCATTTGATACTCCAACGGTTAACCAAGTGGGCCGAAAACCCCTATCTCTTTTGGCCCAGCACCCCTCCGCAATAGCCCACTAGCCCAGCACAACCACCTCCATCCTCTCGGTCGTTGGATCGTGATGGTGTGGGAGAAAACCGCACCTCATTTGGACACTCCTAGCTCCCTCTACCTATGAAACAACCCCATCCCGTCCATTTCACGGATGAAACCCTAGAAATCCGCTCCTAGCGCAGCCGGACGCGTCCGACCCGCGCCGGACACGTCCGCCGCCGCCCACCTCGTCCAATCCGCGTGTGCCACATGTCGCTACCACCGCCGCGGCCCGCGGGGCCTGAGGCCGGCCCGCGCGAGCCCGCGTGCTGTCCCACTCGCTTCGGCCGCTTCCGCCGCTGCTCCGGCGCGAGCGCCACCGGCTGCCCCGGCCGGCCCGACCACCGCTGCCTCGCCTCAACATCGCCGCCGCCTCACCTCAACATCGCCGCCGCCGCGCGCGCCTCCGCCACCGGTCTCCACCGAGTCCACCGTCGGCGCCGTCTTTGCTGGGCCACTCCGCCGGCCATCGTGAGCCGCCGGCCGCCGCCTCCCCGAGCTCCTCCGGCGAGCCACCGTCGCGCCGGGCCCGATCTGGATCTGGATCGCAAGTTGGATCAGATCCACCAGGCCGCCAACCAAACACCGTGTCCCGAGCCGGATCTCCTCGTCCCGCTTCTCCTCGTCCCGTTGACTTTCGCGGAGGGGTAAAATTTCACTAATTCCTTGGATCTCATTATTTTTATGCCCACTTCATCATGTCACAACTTTGTGGTCGGTGCTCCGTTTCGCGCATATAATATTTCGAAATGTTTGTCTCGAAGTGCTCTATGTGTTAGCATCAGTTTTATGCATGTTAGGGTTCATCTAGATGTCTTAATCTTCATTGCAAGACTGCTTCGTGATGTTACTGTTTCAGCACTAGTTGTCTGTTAACAATATGTTGGCATGTTCGTGAGGTCGTAACTTGGTGCATGTTGGTCCAAATTGAGTGTATGATATGTCGAAATGTTCGTATTGTGATGCTATTCATGATGGATGCATTTGAATGCATGTTAGATTGCATTATGCCAGGTTTAACCCTGTTGCAAAAGTGCATGTGGTTGCTAAGTTTCTGAAATTGTTATGAGATGATGATTTGTCTTTTTCGTGTGAATTAATCCATGTGTCATATGAGCTAGGTGTCAACATGGGTTTTGCTCATTGGAATGTGCTCTACATGATAGAATTATTTACATACCATGATATGTCTTGAGATGAGTGCATCAAGATTGTTAACATGCCATCGTGATGTTAAATTTCTGCTAAGGCTGAATCTGTTAATTTTTATGCCATGCTTCCATGAGGCTACCGTCATTGTTGTGCATGGTTAGAGTTGTCCAATGGGTGTTCCTTGATGTATATGTTATGCTCTAGATATCCATGCTCCTGTTTTCCATGATGGCTTGCTGTAGCTTGTTGTTTTCATGCTCTCAAGTTGCTATAAAATGTTTCTGTCAGCCTGTTATTAGCAAGGTCAGTTTTGCCATGTGAATAGCTAATGTTCTATGCATCCTATGACCATGTTATTGCCATGAGTAGCTTCACAAACATGTCTACTTGCTGTTGGTTATATTCACATGCCATGATATGCTTTGAGATGAGTTGCACAAGCTTGCAAACATGCCTACTTGTCGTTGTTACTGCCATGCCTTGTAATTTTCACTAAGTCTGAGAAATCTGTTAACTTATTGAATCTTGTCATGCCTGTTTAATTGTGTTCCAACAAGTTTTTGGGTGTGTTCTGAGTTCATGCTTGTTAAGAGTCATGTCTATTTCACATCCATGCCTTTTTTCTTCATGTTTGGGTGCTGTAGCATAATTACACCTTGCTCCAAAGATGCCATGTTGCTGTTAACTGCAGTTTTGCATTGCATCTTGTTTTGCTTGTCATTTGCAAACCGTGCATCCGTTTCCAATGATCTTTATATCGTTTTCGACCGAAATATTCCCCTCTATCCAGTGGCTTTCTTGGTTGCCCAAGATGAATCCATTTCCATCATCTTCTCCTTTAGGATCGAGAGCATCCTCATGCATACGCACATCATCCTTGCATCCCATGTCATGTCTTGCATCATGTTGATTGTGCAATGCACCGTGATTGATCTTGTATAGTTGTTGTGCTCTTGTGCTGGGTCGATCCGGGAGCCGATACCGAGTTCGAGGATCTTGTCGAGACTGAGTTTGAGGAGCCGTCTTACCATCCCAACGATGATTTACCAGGCAAGATGACCGTTCCCCGTTATCGCCTCTATCTTTGCCTTGCTAGTTGTCTCGCTCTTTAGCTATGCATCGATGCCTATTCTTGTCTTGTCAGCCTCCTATGTTGCCATGAAACACTCTAACCGCCTTCCTAGCAAACCGTTGATTGGCTAAGTACGCTTTTGCTTAGCCCCTCTTATAGCGTTGTTAGCAGGTGAAGTTTGAAGATTGCTCCATGTTCGGACTTGTTTATTGGGATAACACAATATATATCTTAATTAAATTAATGCACATATATATTGGAAATGGGTGGAAGGCTTGGCCTTCTGCTTGGTGTTTTGTTCTACTCATGCCACCTTAGGACTCGATAAACCGGTGTTATGTTCCTTGATTTTGCGTTCCTAACACAGTTGGGGTTTATGGGCCCCCCTTGATAATTCTCACTGCTTAAAGCTTTTCCAGCAAGACTCTGGTACTACATTTGCCTAATAACTAAAAACTTGCATAGGGAGTTATAAACCCGAGTTCTTAATCAACAACCCGGGCAAGTGCTCCTCATGAGTGTTGGTCCAAAGTGGGCAGCCTGCGAGCCGACTTGAGGCAACTCAATGTTCTGGTTCCCGTAGCTTGACCTATCCGGTCGTGGCCTGAGATGAGATACACGCGGCTACTATCAGGGTGTCGGCACGCCGGGAGGTCTTGCCGGATTAGTTTTACCTTTGTCGAAATATCTTGAGCACGGGATTCCGAGAATACTCAGGTCTTCCCAACATGGAGTTGCGACTTCGCGGATCGTGAGGTTGTGATGGGCTAAGTTGGGACACCCCTGCAGGGTTATGAACTTTCGAAAGCCGTGCCCGCGGTTATGTGGCAGATGGGAATTTGTTAATATCCGGTTGTAGATAACTTGACACCATATCCTTAAGAATACACTACCTGTGTGAGTACCGTGATGGTCTCTTTTCGAAGGGGTTTCAGAAAGTGAACACGGTGGGGTTATGCTTGAACATGAGTAGCTAGGATCACTTATTGATCAACTTTGGCGACCGGTGGCACATATTCTCCTCTCGCTCTGAATTCGTAAGCTAGTTGCTTAGTGCTTGCTGCAACACTTTATTACCTCTCCACACCTAAAGGATTTGTTAGTTTTGATACCCGGGAATGGGATTGCTGAGTCCTTGTGGCTCACAGATTACAACACACACCAGATGCAGGTACAGCCGAGAACGATGCATGAGATGAATCAGAACTTCACTGGGATTTCAATGAAGAGCATGGTCGTTTCTATGTTACGTATCCCGATGATCAGTAGTGCTTCCTACTAGGGGCGATCAGGATTTGTGTTTGTGGTATCTTTTCTCGTTTGGATGTTGTCCGTAGTCGGACCCTGTGTTATTTAGATGAATGTATGCTACTGTATTCGTTGTGTGACATGGCGAGTGTAAGCCAACTATTTTCCTCTTTCATCCCTGTTCTTTTACATGAGTTGTGCAAAGATACCACGCTTGCAATCATTCCAGAATGTGCTTATATCTCTAAGTTGTGCCTCGACATGTAGGAGATATAGTCGCATCCTGGGCATTACAGGGAGGGGGCGGTGCCCCCCTTGCCGTTTCCTACTCCCTCTCCCTTTCCCTCTTTCCCACTTCGAAAAAGGAAAGGGGTATCCTACTAGGACTTGGGAGTCCTAGTAGGACTCCCCACACTTGGCGCGCCCCTAGGGGGCCGGCCTCCTCCTCCCCTTCTTTATATACGCGGGCAAGGGGCACCCCAAAGGCACATCAATTGTTCTCATAGCCGTTGACCGATAAAGATCAACGGGAGGGGACGATGCCCCCTTGCCCTTTCCTACTCCCTCTCCCTTTCCCTCTTTCCCACTCTGAAAAACGAAAAGGGAATCCTACTAGGACTTGGGAGTCCTAGTAGGACTCCCCACACTTGGTGCGCCCCTAGGGGGCTGGCCTCGTCCTCCCCTCCTTTATATACGTGGACAAGGGGCACCCCAAAGGCACATCAATTGGAGGGGGGCACCACACACGGGTAATAGAACAATTGATGTGCCTTTGGGGTGGCCCATGCCCACGTATATAGAGGAGGGGACAAGGAGGCTGCCCCCTAGGGGCGCGCCAAGTGTGAGGAGTCCTACTAGGACTCCCAAGTCCTAGTAGGACCCCCCTTTCCTTTTCGGAGTGGGAAAGAGGGAAAGGGAGAGGGAGTAGGAAAGGGCAAGGCCCTCCTCCCCTAGTACAATTCGGATTCCATGGGGGGGGGCTCCCGCCTCCTCCCTTGGCCTGCCTCCTCTTCTCCCCTATGGCCCAATAAGGCCCAATAACTTCCCGGGGGGTTCCGATAACCTCCCGGTACTCCGATAAATCCCCGAACCTCTCCGGAACCATTCCGGCGTCCCTATACAACCTTCCAATATATGAATCTTTACCTCTAGACCATTTTGAGACTCGTCGTCATGTCGGTGATCTCATCCGGGACTCCGAACAAACTTCGGTCACCAAAACACATAACTAATAATACAAATCGTCATCGAACTTTAAGCGTGCGGACCCTACGGGTTCGAGAACTATGTATACATGACCGAGACACATCTCCGGTCAATAAACAATAACGGAACCTGGATGCTCATATTGGCTCCTACATATTCTACAAAGATCTTTATCGGTCAAACCGCAAAACAACATAGGTCATTCCCTTTGTCATTGGTATGTTACTTGCCCGAGATTCGATCGCCGGTATCATCATACCTAGTACAATCTCATTACCAGCAAGTCTCTTTACTCATTCCGTAATGCATCATCCCGTAACTAACTCATTAGTCACATTGCTTGCAAGGGTTATAGTGATGTGCATTACCGAGAGGGCCTAGAGATACCTCTTCGACACACGGAGTGAAAAATCCTAATCTCGATCTATGACAACTCAACAAACACCTTCGGAGACACCTGTAGAGCATCTTTATAATCACCCAGTTACGTTGTGACGTTTAATAGTACACAAGGTGTTCCTCCGGTATTTGGGAGTTGCATAATCTCATATTTAGAGAAACATGTATAAGTCATGAAGAAAGCAATAGAAATAAAACTAAATGATGATTATGCTAAGCTAACGGATGGGTCATGTCCATCACATCATTCTCCTAATGATGTGATCCCGTTCATAAAATGAGAACACATGTCTATGGTTTGGAAACTCAACCATCTTTGATTAACGAGCTAGTCTAGTAGAGGCTTACTAGGGACACTGTGTTTTGTCTATGTATCCACACATGTATCAAGTTTCCGGTTAATACAATTCTAGCATGAATAATAAACATTTTATCATGATATAAGGAAATATATATAACAACTTTATTATTGCCTCTAGGGCATATTCCTTTAGTCTCTCACTTGCACTCGAATCAATAATCTAGATTACATAGTAATGATTCTAACACCCATGGAGTCTTGGTGCTGATCATGTTTTGCTCGTGGAAGAGGCTTAGTCAATGGGTCTGCAACATTCAGATCTGTATATATTTTGAAAATCCCTATGTCTCCCTCCTTGACTTGATCGCGGATAGAGTTGAAGCGTCTCTTGATGTGCTTGGTTCTCTTGTGAAACCTAGATTCCTTCGCCAAGGCTATTGCTCCATTGTTGTCACAAAAGATTTTCATTGGACCTGATGCACTAGGTATTACACCTAGATCGGATATGAACTCCTTCATCCAAACTCCTTCATTTGCTGCTTCCGAAACAGCTATGTACTCCGCTTCACATGTAGATCTCGCCACGATGCTCTGCTTGGAACTGCACCAACTGATAGCTCCACCATTCAACAGAAAATACGTATCCGGTTTGTGACTTAGAGTCATCTGGATCAATGTCAAAGATAGCATCGACGTAACCATTTACGATGAGCTCTTTGTCACCTCCATAAATGAGATACATATCCTTAGTCCTTTTTGGGCACTTCAGGATGTTCTTGACCGCTATCTAGTGATCCACTCCTGGATTACTTTGGTACCTCCCTGCTAGACTTATAGCAAGGCACACATCAGGTCTGGTACACAACATTGCATACATGATAGAACCTATGGCTGAAGCATAGGGAATGACTTTCATTTTCTCTTTATCTTCTGCAGTGGTCGGGCATTGAGTCTGACTCAATTTCACACCTTGTAACACATGCAATAATCCTTTCTTTGACTTATCCATTTTGAACTTCTTCAAAACTTTATCAAGGTATGTGCTTTGTGCAAATCCAATTAAGCGTCTTAACCTATATCTATAGATCTTGATGCCCAATATATAAGCCGCTTCACCGAGGTCTTTCATTGAAAAATTATTATTCAAGTATCCTTTTATGCTATCCAGAAATTCTACATCTTTTCCAATCAACAATATGTCATCCATATATAATATCAGAAATGATACAAAGCCCCCACTCACTTTCTTATAAATACAAGCTTCTCTGAAAGTCTGTATAAATCCATATGCTTTAATCACCTCATCAAAACGTATATTCCAACTCCGAGATGCTTGCACCAGTCCATAGATGGATCGCTAGAGCTTGCACACTTTGTTAGCACCTTTAGGATCGACAAAACCTTCTGGTTGCATCATATACAACTCTTCTTTGAGAAATCCATTAAGGAATGCAGTTTTGACATCCATTTGCCAGATTTCATAGTCATAAAATGCGGCAATTGCTAACATGTTGCAGACAGACTTAAGCATCGCTACGGGTGAGAAGGTCTCATCGTAATCAACTCCTTGAACTTGTTGAAAACCTTTCGCAACAAGTCGAGCTTTCTAGACAGTAACATTACCATTGGCGTCAGTCTTCTTCTTAAAGATCCATTTATTTTCAATGGCCTGCCGATCATCGGGCAAGTCAACCAAAGTCCACACTTTGTTCTCATACATGGATCCCATCTCAGATTTCATGGCCTCAAGTCATTTTGCGGAATCTGGGCTCATCATCGCTTCCTCATAGTTCGTAGGTTCGTCATGGTCGAGTAACATGACTTCCAGAACAGGATTACCGTACCACTTTGGTGCGGCACGTACTCTGGATGACCTACGTGTTTTGGTACTAATCTGATCTGAAGTTTCCTGATCATCATCATTAGCTTCCTCACTAATTGGTGTAGGAATCACTGGAACTGATTTCTTTGATGAACTACTTTCCAATTCGGGAGAAGGTACAATTACCTCATCAAGTTCTACTTTCCTCCCACTCACTACTTTCGAGAGAAACTCCTTCTCTAGAAAGGATCCATTCTTAGCAACAAAAAACTTGCCTTCGGATCTGTGATAGAAGGTGTATCCTGTGAAGACACACTTTTTCGATTTGGGTTCGAGCTTATCAGGCTGAAGCTTTTTCACATAAGCATCGCAAGCCCAAACTTTAAGAAACGATAGCTTAGGTTTCTTGCCAAACCATAGTTCATACGGTGTCGCCTCAACGGATTTAGATGGTGCCCTATTTAACGTGATTGTAGCTGTCTCTAATGCATAACCTCAAAACGGCAGTGGTAAATCGGTAAGAGACATCATAGATCACACCATATCTCATAAAGTATAGTTGTGATGTTCGGACACACCATTACGGTCTGGTGTTCCAGGTGGCGTGAGCTGTGAAACTATTCCACATTGTTTCAAATGAAGACCAAACTCGTAACTCAAATATTCGCCTCCGTGATCAGATTGTAGAAACTTTATTTTCTAGTTATGTTGATTATCTACTTCACTCTGAAATTCTTTGAACTTTGCAAATGTTTCAGACTTATGTTTCATTAAGTAGATATACCCGTATCTGCTGAAATCATCTGTGAAGGTCAGAAAATAACGATACCTGCCGCAAGCCTCAACACTCATCGGACCGCATATATCGGTATGTATTATTTCCAATAAGTCGGTAGCTCGCTCCATTGTTCCGGAGAACGGAGTTTTAGTCATCTTTCCCATGAGGCATGGTTCGCAAGTATGAAATGATTCATAATCAAGTGATTCCAAAAGTCCATGTGCATGGAGTTTCTTCATGCGCTTTACACCAATATGACCTAAACGGCAGTGCACAAATATGTTGCACTATCATTACCAACTTTGCATATTTTGGCATCAATATTATGAATGTGTGTATCACTACGATCGAGATTCAACAAAAATATACCACTCAACAAGGGTGCATGACAATAAAAGATATTACTCACATAAATAGAACAACCACTGGTGCGCGTCGGTCCTAAACAAACAGTTTTTTACCTCTTTCCACGACGACATTTGGAACCGTTGCCAAGTGAGTGTGTGCGATAGGGTGTCCTTCCCACACGACCCAGAAATCGTCGGGCATAGGCCCTCCCAAGACCCAGGCTGGGGCCGTGTGCGATCGGGCGAGCCATGGAAACCCAATCATTTCCGTAGGTATGCACATCCCACACGGTAATCCGAGAAAATCATTTCCGTAGGTATGTATATCCCACACGGTAATCTGAGAAAATCATTTCCGTAGGTATGTACATCCCACACGGTGAATTCCAGAAAAACATTTCTGTTCGTATGTATATCACACACAGTCAGTCCAAGGAATATGTTTCCATTCTTATGTACATCCCACACAGTCTATCCAGGGAAAATGTTTTCGTTCAGACGTAAATCCCACACAGTTTTATGTGTAGGCTCGTGTGTGAAAGGTGTAACTATCACACACGGTCTTCCTTGGTTAACTGTTTGCTTTTGTCAACTATATCACACACAATTTGATGAAGAAAACTGTGTGGCATTGGGCTATCCATTGCAAGCGCTTTTACTGCTAGAACTGTTTGCAAAGGTCCATGACACATTTAGCAGGTTTATTAGTTTACAATTGATAATTCCAGTATTACGCAAATTCACATTTCATATCGAACAGCTGTTTGCCAATTTCATACCAGGCACATAAATATATTATAACATCACAGTACGGTAGCTACATGAAAACAACACAGTACAACATATATCTAGTTCAACTTCATAAGAACAATATATTCATTTCCCTAATCGAGATCATCCAGGCTCGTCTTATCCACCTCTGCTTTCAGTTCAGTAAGAACCCGTTTTGCACGGGGCAACTGGGAAAGTGCCTCCTCCTTTGCCAATACCATCTTAGCAAAGTCTGATTAAAAAAAACTGAGCTCATTCTCCACCTTCAACTTTTTATCCCGCATTTTCACATATGCTTCAACATTGAAAAGATTATCTCTAAGCCTACGTGTGTTCACTTCCTCATACATGCTCCAGAGCTTCGTTAGGCACATCTTCAAAGAATCTGGCCACTCTTGATCAACCCACTCCAAGTAAGAACATTTCCATTCATCCTATAATATTTAAAACTAGATCAGTAACAACTATAGGGGAAATGGGTTTATAGCAACATAGAAAATCACCAATACTTATTTTGAAACACTGAAGAAACATGTTAATTATGACATATCTTCTCAAAAAGATCAATGTGCAAATGAAATAATTGGTACCGAGACAACAACCAAATTCTGGAACATCAGAAGCTATAATTAACTACAACGACGCTACAAGTTTTTACTCATGTACAATAAATAACAAATTAAAATTTTATGAGGAAGGTAAATATAACTGCAACAGCATAGCGACAGTGTTTGGATGACAACAAATTGATACTAACATGTGTGTACATGCACAAATTTAGTAACATAGAACTAATAGCACTAAGGCCGTCCACTATGTATGCCAAAACTGGTGTAAAGACAACTGTTGCTACATCTCGCACCGGTGCCCTGAACTTGCGAGCCGATGCAGTGGAATACAATCAGGGACCCGGACTTCGATGCCCAGTTCCTTCATGCCATAAAGATTTAATATTTTACTGCTTGGCTGCTCGGATGTGTGGACCAAAGTTGGCTGCACAAACTGCTGAAGCGGTGCCAAATAATTTACTAATGGCACCGCTAATGAGATGGCAACAATTTAAGATACAAGGTACAAACTGTGAGACTGTCTTAGGATGCGTTTGGTTGAAGGTGTGGTATGAATGGGTTGGGACCGTGACAGTGTCTGAATCACATCTAACAAATGATTTGTAACAACGGAAGAGGGTCTAACCTTCTCTGCACATGCCAGAAACTTCCTCCCAGTGTCCACAGAATCAAACGCACATAGCTTCACGCATGGAGATTGATGGTGACAACGGGCACATAGATCTTCAGCCACCCCGCTCCATTCGTTGGCACTGATGGTCTTAGGGAGCCACAAGAGGAAGAAACGACTCAAATCAACCTCCGGGTAAAAATCCTTCATCCCAAGTCATAGCCCGAGAGAGAAAAGAGAGGCATACCCGGGTGGTGAAGGAGTAGTCGCCGGAGGAGGAACCGCTGGAGATGTCTTTGAAGAAGACCATGGCGACCCCGGCGGTAGAATGCGAGACGGCGAGATCGAAGAAGCGGCTATAGCTTAGCAAGGAAGGAAGGAGGAAACATGGGAAATGAGACTTGTGGTCAGGGAGAAAACGGGCTGGGGAAGGGGGGAAGGGGGCAGGGGTAGATATTTTGGCGATAGGCCAAAATTTTGGAAATGTGGACGGAAATTTTGTGCGCGGTGCCGCCGGACCATTCACTTTGAACGATTGTGTGCATTGCAAACGATTCTTCTGCTTTATGCGCATGGGATGAGTTTGATAATTCAAATTTTGGTCTCAAGGCATGGGCACATTCTCTTTGAGTGTGCGCGGTGCCGCCAGACCATTCACTTTGAACGATTGTGTGCATCGCAAACGATTCTTCTGCTTTACGTGCATGAGATGAGTTTGATAATTCAAATTTTGGTGGAAATTTCCCCGGGTACGTCATTGCATAATTTAACATCGCTTGCTAATTTGGGCACACAAAAGAGCGTACAGCAGACATACCACACTTACGGAATCGAGAATTTTAGTAATTACACAGAGCCAGTTGACCTAAACATTGCTCTGACAAAAGACTGGCATTAAAAACAAAGCCTAAGTACGCATAATTAAGAATCCGCTGCCGTGCAGGCCTATGCATCGCCGGTGTGAGATGAGACATGATGACTTGTGCTGGTGACATGCCGCTGATAGAGCATTTCTTCATATAATCTTTTTAGCCTTTTTGCATCCTATTGTAATCATATTTTCACATTATTTACTTAAGAAATATTCAAATACCCCCATTATGCTACATTTACAACACTCCTCCATGTTTTGCAGAAAAGGGCGAAAAGGCCCAAAATCTTTCTATAATGGAGAGTGTCAAGAAACTGTGGCTGCTATAATTTACGGAGGGGCCCGACCGTGAAGAAAAGAAGTAACCAGAGGGGCCAAGCTAAAGTTGGAGGGGTCATCTTGTGAAGAAAGAATAGAAGTGGAAGGGCAAAAGAGCAAAATTGACAGATCAGAGGAGGGGGATCAAATCCCTAGCGGCAACCATCGATACCCTTTGGGCCTGGCATCTCATCTCTCTTTTCCTCACCCCTCCTTCTCCACATCCGGCCGCCGCCACGGCCAGGCCGGCGTGGTAGGTGCGCCACCATCACCTAGCACCACCACTACACCATCGCCTCCCAGCCATCCACGCAGCCTGCGCCATCCATCACCTTCACCTTCACCCAGCGCCACCATCTCCTTCTTCTCCCCCGAATCCACAATCTCTAGCGCCACCCACCAGCGCCGCCACTCGCGCAACCCGCCAGACGGGCGTCTGGTCCCTGGTGCCACTTCCCCTCGTCCTTGCTACTGCTACTCTGCTTCCTCTGCTCTCCTTCTTCTTCCCCTCCACCTCCTGCTGCTTCCTCCTCTTCTCCAAGCCCCGCTACTGCTCCCTCCTTCCCCCGCCTCTAGTTGCTGCTCCTAGTTCTTCTCTCAATCCCTCGCTGCTGCTTCCTCTTTCTCTAACCCCATCTCTTGCTGAAGTCTTCTCCGAACGAACCCGCTGCTACTCTGCTTCTCCCAATGAACTTGTTGTTGCTCCTCTTTCTGGCGCTCCCTTTGCTGCCCTCTTCTTCTTTGATCTCCTCTCCTCTTCTGCTGAATCTTTCCTGAAGCTCTCGACTGTATTTCGTGCTATATTAGTATTATAGTTTTGTATAATTGCTCAATATCCAGTTTATAATGTCTGAACTTTGTGATTCAGTGATGTCTCTATTCAATATATAACCTGTGATATATACCATGTTAGATGGTTTAATCTTTTAGTTATTGTTGTATTGATATATGTCAAGGTGATTTGGCTAGTGTGGTGAGAGTCCAGTACTTGTGCTTTCTAATTCTGTTCGTAACTAGTGTTCATTTTGTCGTCCCTATGTTATATTAAGGACCCGTTATGTATAAAAAAATGTGTGTGTGTGTGTGTGTGTTTGTGATGTGAAAAATCTATCTTCTGTCTTATATTCATGTTTCTTTTCTCTGTCACATGTTAGATAAACCTGTGTTCTAGTATTGTTGTTTCCCTTTGGTCATATTTGTATGCTTGTGTCAGTGTCTACTTCCTAATGTAAAACGATAACACCAAAAAGACTGAGAGTACAATCTGAACCTCCCTTTGCTTCTTTTCATTTTCTTTGTTGTCGACTTTGGTTAGTTTAGGTTTATATTTCCTTACAATCATCATCTATATTCTGTCACCTAGCTTTAGCCGAGCATAGTCGCCGTCGCCTAGTCCCTGTGGAGAACACGACATCCGTAGTTTGGGCGTAAAAACCCCGCTAAACTTACAATCGATCAGCCGCCATTGGTGGACTCCGCGTCCCCCCTACTGAAGTCGATCGCGTCCTCATCCCCGTCCTCGGCGCCGCCCTCAAGGTTGTAGTACTCGTAGTAGTGGCTGCGCTAGAGCTCGCATTGGTACTCCACTGTCGATTCCTCGATGGAAAGACCCTTCTCTACCTCAACCTCAGCCACACGCAACTCCTCCTCCGGGCGTTCCTCGATCTCCGCCACCTCCTGCATTTCTAGCTCCCGCTCGACGACTGATAACTCACAAGTGTAGGGGATCGCAATAGTTTTCGAGGGTAAAGTATTCAACCCAAATTTATTGATTCGACACAAGGGGAGCCAAAGAATACTCTTAAGTATTAGCAGCTGAGTTTTCAATTCAACCACACCTGGAAACTTAGTATCTGCAGCAAGATAGTTTAGTAGCAATGTAATATGATAATGGCGGCAGCGGCAATAAAAGTAACGATAGTGTTTTTGTGGTTTTTGTGATAGTAGCAACGGAAAAGTAAATAAGCAACAAACAATATATGAAAAGCTCGTAGGCATTGGATTGGTGATGGGAAATTATGTCGGATGCAATTCATCATGTAGAAGTTATAACCTAGGGTGACATAGAACTAGCTCCAGTTCATCAATGCAATGTAGGCATGTATTCTGAATATAGTCATACGTGCTTATGGAAAAGAACTTGCATGACATCTTTTGTCCTACCCTCCCGTGGCAGCGGGGTCCTATTGGAAACTAAGGGATATTAAGGCCTCCTTTTGATAGAGTACCAGACCAAAGCATTAACACATAGTGAATACATGAACTCCTCAAACTAAGGTCATCATCGGGAGTGGTCACGATTATTGTCACTTCGGGGTTGCCGGATCATAACACATAGTAGGTGACTATAGACTTGCAGGATAGGATCAAGAACACACATATATTCATGAAAACATAATAGGTTCAGATCTGAAATCATGGCACTCGGGCCCTAGTGACAAGCACTAAGCATAGCAAAGTCATAGCAACATCAATCTCAGAACATAGTGGATACTAGGGATCAAACCCTAACAAAACTAACTCGATTACATGGTAGATCCCATCCAACCCATCACCGTCCAGCAAGCCTACGATGGAATTACTCACGCACGGCGGTGAGCATCATGGAATTTGTGATGGAGGAAGGTTGATGATGACGATGTTGACGATCTCTACTCTCCGGAGCCCCGAACGGACTCTAGATCAGCCCCCCGAGAGAGATTAGGGCTTGGCGACGGCTCCGTCTCGTGAAACACGATAATTCCTTCTTCGTGTTTTTTCTCTCCCCGAAACGGAAGATATAGCATCTAGGGGTACATTGGTGGAGCATCTAGGGGCCCACAAGGCAGGGGGCGCGCCCTGGGCAGGGGGGCGCGCCCCCACCCTCGTGGATAGGGTGTGGGCCCCCTGGTGAGGATCTTCTTGTAGGTATTTTTTATATTTTCTGAAATAATTCTCCATTGATTTTTATGCGATTCCGAGAAGTTTTTATTCTGCACAAAAACAACACCGTGGCAGTTCTGCTAAAAATAGCGTCAGTCCGGGTTAGTTCCATTCAAATCATGCAAGTTAGAGTCCAAAACAAGGGCAAAAGGGTTTGGAAAAGTAGATACGTTGGAGACGTGTCAACTCCCCCAAGCTAAAATCTTTGCTTGTCCTCAAGAAATTCAGTTGATATACTGAAAGTGATAAAGAAAAACTTTGACAAACTCTGTTTGCTCTTGTTGTTGTAAATATGTAAGCTAGCATTCATGTTTTCAACAAGATCATGATCTAACCACATTCACAATAACTTTCAGGTCTCAAGACTACTCACATCAATGGCATAATCAACTAGCGAGCAATAATAATAAACCTCGGACGACAACACTTTCTCAAAACAATCATGATATGATATAACAAGATGGTATCTCACTAGCCCTTTCTGAGACTGCAAAACATAAATGCAGAGCACCTTTAAGGATCAAGGACTGACTAGACATTGTAATTTATGGTGAAAGAGATCCAGTCATGATCATACTCAATGCAAATTAATAGTAATACATGCAACGACAGAGGTGTTCTCCTACTGGTGCTCTTTGATAAGAGGACGATGACTCTGCATAAGTGTAAATAGATAGGCCCTTCGCAGAGATAAGCAGGGATTTGTAGAGGTGCCAGAGCTCGACTTTTAAATAGAGATTGAATAACATTTTGAGTGGTATACTTTCATTGTTAACATAACAACCAAGAATCTCGCTATCTTCCATGCTACGCACATTATAGGTGGTTCTCAAACAGAATTGTAAAGTTTATACTCCCCCAACCACCAACAAGCACACTCCACGGCTAGCCCGAAACAACGGGTACAGTCCAAACTAGCAACAGCCCTGGGGAAGTTTTGTTTAATTTTTATGATTTTGAGCATGGGACTGGGCATCCCGGTTACCAGCCATTTTCTCATGAATGATGAGCGGAGTCCACACATCGTGAGAATAACCCACCTAGCATGGAAGATATAGACAACCCTAGTTGATACATAAGCTGTTCGAGCATACAAAACAAAATTTCATTTGAAGGTTTAGAGTTTGGCACATACAAATTTACTTCGAACGGCAGGTAAATACCGCATATAGGAAGGTTGTAATGCCCCGGATGTAATACTTTCCCTTTTTGGCAATATATGACTTTGGCTTCATCAGTTCCATTCCGGGTTCTTCGTCTTTTCGGGTTTTCGTCGTTTTGTTGTGTGTGTGTGTGCATGCATCCATGTCATGTTGTTATGTGCATTGCATTGCATTTGTGTTGTCTTTTGCATCCGGTTCCACTCGTTCCTTCCCGTTGTCCGTTTCGAGTTCCGACGCTCTCACACGTGCCCGTGGCTTCCCCGAGTCCTTCTTTTGTGTTTGGCCGTGTAACGTTTCCGGTTTGGCGTGAGACTTGTTGTGCGATGTTGTTTTGACCTGCGTAACCCGCCTGTCAAGTTGCGTCGCGTTTGGAGTTCGTTTGATACTCCAACAGTTATCCTCGTGGGCTAAAAGTACCTCCTTTTTGAGGCCCAAGAAACCCCTCCAACAGCCCACCAACCCACCTCAAACCCTTCCCTTCATCTAGGCCGTTCAATTGTGATCTCGTGGCCGAAAACCTCTCCTCATTTGGACTTCCCTAGCTCCTTGTGCCTATATAAACGTCCACCCCCTCAAATTTTGCGTCCAAAACCCTAGAGTTTCCACCTCTGCCGCGCTATGCATCCACCGTTGACGAGCTGTGCTTCCAACGCGCCGTGCTGTGCTTCCGTCGCCGCCGCTCGGTGCTTCCGACCCCGCCGCGAGTGCTTCCTCCTCGCCGCGCGGGCCCGCTGGGCCCGAGATCGGCCCGCCGCAGCGCCAGATCTGGGCCGACCCCTCCGCCTTCGTCTTCCTCCCGCAGGTCGCCGGCCAGCCCCGCCGGAGCGCCTCGCCTCCGTCGCTCCTCCATCTCGCCGCCGGCCCTCACCGCAACCTCGCCGCCTCGGCCCTCCCTCGCCGCCGGTCGCCGTTCCGCCGCCACCGCAGGGCCGGGCCGCCGCCGGCCACCTCGCCGAGCAGCTTCAGTGCGCCGCTACCCGACGGGCTCGCAGCCAGCCGCCGCCGCTCGAGGGCTCGAGGGAGCCAGCCGCCGAGCCCCTCGGCCGATCCAGCGCCAGATCCGATCGGCGCCAGGCGCCCGAACCCTAACGGGCTGCGGGTCCGCCCCGACCCGTTGACCGCCCGATCCGCGCCCGTTGACCGCGACCCGCTTCGGACCCGATCCGCCAGATCCGCCCCGACCCGTTTGACCCCGAGGTTGACTTCGTTTTTCTGCTAAGTCTTAGTTTTTCAGTTTCTGATGCAGTTTTGTGATCTGGATAACTTTTATTGTGCATGTCCGTTTTGTGTGTATGATATGTCAAAATGATCGTGGTGACATGTACTATGTTTTGTTCCATTGTGCCATGCATGTTTGAGGTCATCTAGATGTCTTAATCTTCATGAGAAGAGTGCTACTTGTTATAAACTCCAGCTATTAGTTGTTTTCATGCCATGTTTGTAATGTGATAACTTGGTGCATGTTTATCCAAATGAAGCAAATGATATGTCCACATGTTCATCATGAGATGCTCTACATGTTGGTTGCTTTAGCTTGCATGATAGATTTCATCTTGCCATGTTTATCTCATTTGCAAAAGTGCTTGTGGCTGTTATGTGTTAAACTTGTTACGAGATGCCTAGTTGAGGAGCTCGTTGCTATTGATGTGATTGTCCCCTTGTTGCATGCTTAGATGTTTTGGACTCCCCATCATGTGTACTTTGCTGTGGTTCAAACCACTTGCCATGTTATGCTTTGAGGTGACTTAAAGTTGCTCACAAACATGCCATGATATCACTGCTGTTTTAACACTTAGTGAAATTTCACTAAGTCTGGAATCTGTAATTTCCAGATGCCATGTTTGCTTGTTGTTCTAGGCAAATCCATGATAGTTTTGGGGTGACTATTGATGATTCCTTGTTGTATATGTTTTTGGCTATCCATTCATGCTCTCACATGCTTATTTGGGTGGCTGTAGCATATTTAATTCTTGCTCCCAAGTTGCTATAAAATACTGCTGTCACGTTTTTGTTGTCATGTTCAAAATGTTTTAGCTTGTTGCTATTGATCCATGCCTCCTATGGAGATGCTCCAATGGAATTTTTTGCTGTAGGATATGTCTACTTTATGTCCATGCTTCTTGTCATGATGTTTGAGTGCTGTAGACTATATATTTCTTGCTCCGAAGTTGCTATGTGGCTGTTAGTTTCAGCTTTTGCATGTTTATTGTTTCGGGTGTATCTTTTAGCCCGTTGCTCCGTTTTGAGCAAGTCCTTTATGAAACTTGTGTGGTTTTGCATGTAGATTCATAATATCCTCTTGTTAACATGTTTTGAAGTTTCTTGCTAGTTGCACATTGTCATGTTCCTTGTGCTGTATCTCTGTGTTTCCTATGTTGTCTTTCTGTGCATCCTTAGTGCATCTTCAGTGCTTCCTTAGTGCATCAGTCATGCATCCTGTGGTTTGCGCATTGCATCTTGTTGATTTCGTGCCTCGTGTGTTTTGTGTTGAGTAGAGCCGGAAGCCGAGACCGAGTACGAGAACGAGGTTACTACCGAGGTTGAGAACGAGGAGTTCTCTTACGATCCCATCGACGACTCTACAGGCAAGATGACCTGACCCGGATATCATTACTATCTTTGCCTATTGTTAGAAGTCTCGCTCTATAGCTTTTGCCTCGATGCCCATGTTTTCCTGTCAGCCTACTATTGTAACCATGAATCTGTCTAACCACCCTACCTATGCAAACCCATGTTTGGCTAAGTAAGCTTCGCTCAGCCCCTCTTATAGCATTGCTAGTTGCAGGAGAAGATTTGAAGATTCTTGCTTCTTGTTGAAGCTTGTTGGGATATCACACTATATTTAGCTCTTAATGAAATCATCTATATATTGGTGATGGGTGGAAGGCTAAGCCTTTTGCATGGTGTTTTGTTCCACTCATGCCGCCCTAGGAACCGTATAAACCGGTGTTATGTTCCTTGATTATGCGTTCCTCACACGGTTGGGGTTATGGGACCCCCTCGATAAACCGCTAAGTGCTAAGTCTTTTCCAGCAAATCCCAACATTGGTACTATTTGCCTAAACAACTAAAAACTTGCCAAGGGAGTAATTAACCCGAGGATTAATTAATCAACCCCCTGGGCCAGTGCTCGATTTGAGTCTTATTCCAAACTAGAGTCGTGTGCGGTACCCCCCTTGGCAACTTGGGTTTTTGGTCACAGTACGCTGTGCTCATCCGGTCGTGGCCTGAGACTAGATACACGCGGCTACTATCAGGGTGTCGGCACGCCGGGTGGAGTTGCTGGATTAGCCTTACCTTAGTCGGAGTATCTTGAGCACGGGATTCCGAGGATACTCGGGCCTTCCCACCTTGGAGTTGCGACTCCGCGGATCATGGGCTTGTCATGGGCCAAGTTGGAACACCCCTGCAGGGTTTTGAACTTTCGAAAGTCGTGCCCGCGGTTATGTGGCAGATGGGAATTTGTTAATATCCGGTTGTAGAAAACTTGACACCATGTTCAGAACACACTACCAGCGTGAGTACCGTGACGGTCATTTTCCGAAAGGGGTTCGGGAAGTGAACACGGTGGGGTTATGTTTGACTGTTTTAGTTAGGATCACTTCGTGATCAGCTTTCGTCCTAGGCACTTCTCTTCTCGTTTTCTTTTACGTAAGTTAGTGTCACACCCTGATTTTCATGTCACATTGCTTAAGCTAATTTATCATGCTAAAAATGTGGATTTACAAAAACTTTTGAGTGTTTTGACTTTGCTTGATTGATTTTTGTCTGCTGTTCGCTAGTGCTCTAAAAATCAAATAAATCCTCCAACTCTTATACTTCATCTTCTTGACCCAAAACCTTTTCCCAATGATCATGCTATGTGTATAGAACAATATAGAATTTTCTTATAAAAATATTTTGGCCAAATAGTATTTTCAAAAATTAGTTTTCCAAAAAACCCCTGAATTGAGGTTTGCACTACAAGTACCTTATTTAGGGTGTGAAAAATCTTTCAAAAAGTATATTTGAATCCTATTAGGTATAGGACTCCCAGAAACCACAAAATTATAATTTTAAAAGTTATTTTTATATTTTATTTAAAAGCTTTTCTTAAGGCCAGAAATGGTCTTTAAATAGGGAAAAATTATTTAATTATTTCAAAAATATTTTCCAAAATTCAGGGAGACTCATAGGACATATATTGTCCATATATAAGAGTTTCAGCACATGGTCATGTTCAAAATATTGGACAAATCCTTCCAAAACCCTTTCTGGATATTTCAAGCTTTTGAAATATTTACAAAGGAAATATTCTCCAAAAATTCCAGGGAAATTCTATCATGTCAAACATGACATATTAGATGATCTTGCAAAGCCTCATGCCTTGATAATCCAGGAATCATCATCTAATCCCCTCAAAACCATTTCTGTCCATTTTGAAGTTTGAGCAACTTTACATTGCCAAACTTGTCCAAATGCTCTCAAACTTGGTGCAAAAGCTAAAATGGTGTAATTATGCATCTATGCCAAATGGCACAAGTTTTGGAGAAGCATAACTTGGTCTAAGTGCCCCAAAACCATTTCTGTTCAAATTCAAATTTGAACAACTTTACATTACCAACTTTTTATCTAGAGCTTCAAACTTTGTGAGCATGATCAATACCCCAAATGATGACACTACACCAAGTGGTGCATCAAGGGGAGATGATTAGCTTAACTCAAACCTGGTGAAACCATTTCTGTTGATTTCTATGGTTCACCAAAGTTACATTGGCAACTTTGCCCATATGAGCTCAAATTTGGTGAAAGGCCCTAATTATATGTGACATTTGATCCTGTTTAGTATCATGTCAAGTGGAGCTATTTTGCTTGCCCAGAACATGATCAAACACCTTCTGCCAAATTACCAAAACCATTGTTTTGACCCCTTTTACTATTTTCCTTTACCTCAAATTCTTACCACAACTTCTCCTGATCATCTTCTACCCCCAGTAACTTCCCCATGTCCCCAGCTCAATGATTGAGGGGTGAAAACCCCATTTTTACTCTCCTGGACAGCAGCAGTCTCCTTCTTCCTCACCTCCCTCCTCATTCCAGTGGCTCCCCAGGGCATCCAAGACCATCACACATTTCTTTACTCCTCCCCTGACCCCCTAGACAACATTGGGCATGATGGACACGACCAGAGCGACGAGGACACGGCCGTGCCAGCCATACAGGCGCTCTGGAGCGTGCTACAGTGTGCTCCCGCACTTTAGACGCCTCCAATCAGGAGCATCCGACAGCCTCGGGCCATCCCCTCGTGTCCCCCGAGGCCGCCTCGGCGTCCGGGACACGCTGGACGGTCGGCCCCCTCCTCCTTCTCTCTCCGGCGACCTCTATCACGCATGCCCGAGCGCCGCCAGCGTCCCTGGCAAGCCTCGCACTCATTCCTCTCTCCCTCTCCCTTCCTCTAGGCGTAGACCAGCCCCACAAGCACCCCAGACACACTGCGGCAAGCTCACGTGACCCGTGGCGACGACAACATGCTCGCCGGCGCACGGCGCCTCGGTGGACCGTCGCCCACCTACTTATAGGGCACCCCCGAGCCCCCTTGCGGCTCCTTTGGCACTCTCCCTCTCCCGTGCGTCTCCCAAGCCAACCCACTGCTCCTCCCGTGCCCCCATTCTACTCCACGGCCGGGAACCCTGCTGCCGGCCACCACTTAAATTCGCGCCGCGGGAAGCCCCTCCTTCCCTCCGCTTTGCTCCAGAGCAACACCAGGACCACCACCAACGCTCCCTGCACGCCAGACCTTCCTCCCAGTGCCTCCCTCGTCGTGCCCATGTTCACCGACGCCGGCCTCCGCCACGGTCGAAGTTGCGCTCGCAGTGGACCACCCCCAAGGGCGTGGCGCACCTCTCTGGACGCGGCGTGACCCCCTGGACCTGCCGGTGTGCTGGGTGTCGCCGGAGGCAGCTGGGATCGCCGGGGGGAAACGCCGGCGCCGCTCGGCCTCGCCTCCCCTGCCTCTGCTCTGTTCGAGCGGGAGGTAGGCGACGGCCTGAGTGCTGGGGCCCGTGCGTCAGTGGACCAGCGGGAGGGCCCCGCCCGTTTAAGTGGAAGCGGCGACAGGCGATCAGTCTCTCCCGCGCGAAGGCGCACTTGCGGGAAGCCGCCTTCGACGTCGCCCGAGCGCTGCGAGGCTGAGCCTCTGGGCCGGCCCAGTGGCTATCCTGCGCCCTGTGCACGCCCTAGGTAAACCCCTTCCCTTTTTCCTTTTTCTTCATCCAGTCAATTTCAAAAATCCATGATCAAATCATTTGAACTCCAAATTTGACGATTCAAATTTATTCTGGCTCCATAAATCATGCTCTATCACATGGTGCAACATGCACATTTTTCCAGGAACTTTTCCTTCACAAATAATTATCAAATGTCATTATTCCATTTCTGTGATAAACTTTAGAAAATCACAGAGGGCTCAAAAGTGATCCAAATGCAGTGGTTCAAATTCCTAGGTGCTTGTCATATCCAAACTTAGTTTTGGAACATTTTTATTAATGCTTTCTGTGCCCCACCAAATAATGAACCATTTCTTCATATTTATCAGCTTTGCAAAATCCTAGGAAATTCATTTGAATTCCAAATCCAGTGAAACCAACTCCTAGATGCTTCTAAAATCATGACTTGTTGATGGGTGCCTTTGCTCATCATTCAAGAATATATTTTTGTACACTACTTTCAAATCCATAAACCCCTTGGTTCCATCATGTCGAAATGATCCAAACTATCCATTGATCCAATACCTATGTAAACACCTTGGTCATTTCTAATATGACCAGAGGTATCCTAGAAAAGTCTAACTCCTATTTTTAGAGCACTTTTATTTTTGCCTTGTTGTGTTGCTTATTATGATTGTTTCCATCGTTAGTTGACGATATAAACGGAGTACCCAGAGATGGACCAGAAGGTTTGAAGACTCGGAAGAATAAGGCAAGCAGCCCTTTGACCATGTTCGAGAAACCTTTTTATGCATGTCTCATAGCACCTTATTATCAATGCATCGGAATCATGTTGAGGTGGAGACCACTTTGGTTGCTACCTTTGCTACTTTACTATTGAAACTTGCATCAAACATGACCCTACCTTCCTATGAGGGTTATGTGGGTGGGAGTAGATAGATATATGCTATAGTAGTTGGCTACGCAAATGGGTCAGGGTTATGCATTGAGAGAAACAAGTGTGGTAAGACATACTTGCAGATAACCCAGTGGGTGCCACTAATGACCCTGGGAGTTGATGAGGAACAAGGGCACTACTTGGTGAAGAAGTAGTGTACCAAGGCTCGATGAGAGTGTTGTTTATAGAAATGGATTAGATTTATGTGTGACTACCGTCCCAACCAAACATGCGCAACCACTCTACCGTTATATGGGAAAGGGCATTATTGATTACCTAGGTCGGTACTAGCATGGTGCCCGCATTACTAGTGACGGGGGTGTCATGAGGTCACTCTCGGGATAGGGTCGTGCTTGGATAGGCGGCCATGACTGTCTTTACAGGGCACCGGACACACCGTTGGTACCCCGTGCTTGTGGTATGTGATGAATATGGGAGCGAGTCTCCACAGTTATTAAGATGTGAAATGTTTGGCACGGGGCTGTTACCAATCGAGTGGACTCTGTGTTAGTGTCGTCTAGGGAAAGATAGTGATCGGGTGTTTACCCGGGTACTTGAGGTACCGCGGGTTGTGAATGACACGGAAGTTCCCCGGATCTTGTGGGTAAAGTGTGCAACCTCTGCAGAGTGTCAAACTATTCGAATAGCCGTGTCCGCGGTCAAGGACAGTTGGGTGGTGCTACTTAAACTATGTCCATAAGTTTCTGGAAAACAACACGGTTTGGGTGAATCTGTTGATGTGATTGTGATAAAGTCACGATGAGCATGAGCAAGAGTGGTTCATGACTCTTTCTCGATATTGATGTCGGAACCCTCCTGATACTTGTTGCAGACACATACATGTCCATGTTATATGTTGATCATACTTGCATGTGAAAAACTAGCTTTCCGCAAAACTGCCAATTTAGCAGTAGAGCCTTGCATAATTAGTCTATCATCACACTTGGGTTGCTTGCGAGTACATTCAAAGTACTCATTGGCTTGCCACTGGTTATTTTATTTGCCAGGCAGGAGAGAACAGGATATGATGAAGATTTCTTGGTGACGAGCATGCGAGCTAGGACGCTTCCCAGTCAGAATGCCTGTAGGGTTAAGACAGATGGCATGGGTCCAAGTTGTTATTGAAGATTTCCGCTACGATGATATACTCAAGGCTTGACCATTATGGTCCTATTTGTGTAATACGGTAAGTATGGATGTAAGACTCTTGTTATTCAGCTTCTGTGTGTTCAGTGAGCATTGATCTCTGGGATCACTGTACACGTGCATTCGGTGATCTCGACTTATGAGTCGGGGTCCCC
Source organism: Secale cereale (assembly GCA_902687465.1). Taxonomy (NCBI): domain Eukaryota; kingdom Viridiplantae; phylum Streptophyta; class Magnoliopsida; order Poales; family Poaceae; genus Secale; species Secale cereale. The sequence goes on from LR738714.1 coordinate 450,720,502, forward strand.
ACAGAGCTGGTATCAGAGCCATCCTGACTGTAGGAAGCCTTAGTTAGCATGGTCGTTAGTTAGGGTAAACTATTTCCAAAACTACTACTAGATTTCAAAACTATCTATACTTCTCTTCCCTTCTCAGTTTTTCGAAAACTAGGCTATACTTGATCTCTTCCCGTTCAAAACTGCTGATCGCTAGAACCCCTATGCCCCTGACCACTGGATTTTCTGTAATCCCCGTGAAGTGCACCTTGCCAAACACTCACCCACCACTTCTGCACGCAAGAGTGGCGACACCATGACAAGACGATGCCAACGGAAAATCCATCCTCGAGGAATGAGGACATGAAGGCCCAGAAGATGGTGACACCCTTGACAGAGCCCCAAGATGATGCAACATTGGCCTATGATGACCAGGGTATAGGTTATGCAAAATCATGATATGCATCGCTAATAGAGTAGTCCTGTCACTACCGTTGTTGTATCGGCAACCACCGGTGGATGAGAACCTCGCCATTTGGTCCGCCTCACTATAGTGAGCAGGAAAACGGTTCTCTTCGTCCCCCGCTCTTGGTGTCGATGCTGTCATCAACGTAACCGGCATGTTGAACCTATACTATGCCCTGATTAATATAATTGCATAAAGGATTGCCTACCTGATACCCTCGACGCCCAGAAGGAACAAGGGGTCGTCATGATTAAAGAGACAAGAGAAGACCAAGCCAACGCCAGCTACAAGGAGGCACCTTCACCACATCACCTCATCAGGTGAGAAGTTGAAGATTCTTTAGGCTCAACCCGGATCGTACGTCAAACAACTACAAGGGACATATCAACACCGGAGGAAAGCTCAGAAGACTGCACGAGGCACAAGTCACGACACCGAGTCCGAGAACCCCTAGGGTAGGATGAGTCGTGTACCCCCTATGCGCAGTCGAGTCCGTATGATGGTTCGAATAGAACCATGATTGTGTGTTGTTTGCTTTTATTTGTTGTGTTTTGATATAAGTCGCACTTTTGCCATAGGCAACAAGTGCATGGCTATATCATCTTCCTTGCCTTGTTTCTTTTGTTTCGGCCTTTTTGCACCTGTTAGTTTGCACCTGCACTATAGAACCCCCTTTAGGCGTTCCCCTTCCTCTACGCTAGTTTTTCCCTCTCTTCTCTCTCCCCAACTGAAGACCCGCAAGACAAGATGTACCAAGGATTCTACCTCGGCAACCAACTGGCACTGAAGACTCCTGCCACGACCTCCACGACAAAGTGCAACCCCGTAGAATTATGTTTAACCCTCCAGACTAGTAACCCATTCCTAGACCCTTGAGACTTCACGAGACACTCCAGCACGAACCCTTAACCATGTGCCTATCCCATAGTATTGCGAGAGAACCAGTTAAGCCTTTATAACCTTGCACAACACTGGGTTCGTAATGGAACTAGTGGACACAGTGAGTGAACACATTTTCGTCCTAATATAGCACAAGAACTGACGATGCCATAGATAGACCAGTTCGAGGATATTAGAAAGATGACTTGGTGGATTTATATCAGTAACTTTGAGGAATTATCTGAGACCTTGATGGATTGTGAGGTTTTCATCTTGGTGGGATCATGACTTTGGGGAAGCATGTAGGAGTACCCGTTGGACATGAGATTTGGATTTATTTAGGTGATTCTGGTAGGTATAAATGCTAGATGTGTCTGCATGGTTCGGAGTAAATTGGATTTAGACTGATGATCCTGATCATGATACCATGCTTCTCGGTGGACAATAACCTAGGAGATTGGATTATTTGTCGAAATTGATTTAGGGATCTATATAATCGTGATCTTGGAGTTTACTTGACCCGGTTGTTGGAAATTTGGGGGACTTACTATCGTAATGCATAGTTCTTCCAAGTAATTGGGTATTATAGGGACTTGAGATCTTGTGGAACACCGTAGACATCGGATTGTAGAATTATTGGATTATGTGGTGATTGATGGAAATTACCGGGCTATTGGAGTTGACCTATAGGAAGGAAACAAATCTTGGAGTGGCATATGACGTGTTTCCTTAGAATAGAGATGCATTATCGTGAGCCTTGCAAGAATAGGTTGAGCACTTGGATTGTGGTGTTTAATTCAAGCTTAGCAGCTTGTATGACCTACCCATGGATTTTAGGGGTAGACATGCATATGGATTTAGGGATCGTAGACAAGTACAATTTTGTTAGACCGCCTCTTGGGATTCATGAGGATATATATATATATATAGCATGAGTGGTGATTGAAGCTGGTCTATGCGAGAAGATGCTTTTTCGTTCGGAGTACTAGATGGAGCTATTGGCATCTCAGAAACCGTGCTTAAGGATAAGATAATAAACGTTCACTCACTCACTAGAATCCTTGAAACCCTTAAGCCCCACCAAGCCACAACCTGGTCAGATTCTGACCACGGGCCTTCGCTCTAAGTCAGGAAGACCTTGCAAATACTCAACGGAGACCACCACCAATACCCCAGCCTACCTTGTGTACCCCTTAGACCTCATGGAGTAATTGGACAAGTTGGGTAACATCATTAATTGATGGCCTACTTGTCTGCCCGAAGACAAAAGAAGAGGCGGACAGCTGGATAGAAAACATTTGAAGACCGCCCTGTCAAGAAGGAAGAACTACACCAGCCACCGTCGTCAAGAAGTAAAACTCCTGCGTCCAAGACCGGGCGTATCTGCAAACCACTCCTCTCGAAGGGACCAAGCATTTCCGTGTCGAAGGAACGCTCACACCAACATTTATCGACCTTTCTTCAAGGCCACTGCAAGACAAATAGTAGATGGCTCCCAGCTAGACTTACCACCTGAGTTACCCTCCGTGCACCAAATCTTCCACGAGTCACCACTCTGGAAGTACTTCTTACTTCCTAACTAGCTCGATGCCCGCAAGGACATCACCGAACCCTTGACATCCAGCTCAACCTAACCTACACAAGAGACCCCTCAGCAACCTGCATCAAAGGTTACAAGCAAAAAGCCACACCACCAAGTACTTCAAGATTCCATGGAGCACCACTCGGAAGCAGAACCAACCAGAAGAAGTGAAGACTACCCCGTACCCAAGACTTCGTAATCTTTTCCACGCCTAGTCTGGGAATCTCGGGGACGAGATTCTTGTAAGGGGGGTAGGTCTGTCACACCCTGATTTTCATGTCACATTGCTTAAGCTAATTTATCATGCTAAAAATGTGGATTTACAAAAACGTTTGAGTGTTTTGACTTTGCTTGATTGATTTTTGTCTGCTGTTTGCTAGTGCTCTAAAAATCAAATAAATCCTCCAACTCTTATACTTCATCTCCTTGACCCAAAACCTTTTCCCAATGATCATGCCATGTGTATAGAACAATATAGAATTTTCTTATAAAAATATTTTGGCCAAATAGTATTTTCAAAAATTAGTTTTCCAAAAAATCCATGAATTGAGGTTTGCACTACAAGTACCTTATTTAGGGTGTGAAAAATCTTTCAAAAAGTATATTTGAATCCTATTAGGTATAGGACTCCCAGAAACCACAAAATTATAATTTTAAAAGTTATTTTTATATTTTATTTAAAAGCTTTTTCTTAAGGCCAGAAATGGTCTTTAAATAGGGAAAAATTATTTAACTATTTCAAAAATATTTGCCAAAATTCAGGGAGACTCATAGGACATATATTGTCCATATATAAGAGTTTCAGCACATGGTCATGTTCAAAATATTGGACAAATCCTTCCAAAACCCTTTCTGGATATTTCAAGCTTTTGAAATATTTACAAAGGAAATATTCTCCAAAAATTCCAGGGAAATTCTATCATGTCAAACATGACATATTAGATGATCTTGCAAAGCCTCATGCCTTGAAGATCAAGGAATCATCATCTAATCCCCTCAAAACCATTTCTGTCCATTTTGAAGTTTGAGCAACTTTACATTGCCAAACTTGTCCAAATGCTCTCAAACTTGTTGCACAAGCTAAAATGGTGTAATTATGCATCTATGCCAAATGGCACAAGTTTTGGAGAAGCATAACTTGGTCTAAGTGCCCCAAAACCATTTCTGTTCAAATTCAAATTTGAACAACTTTACATTACCAACTTTTTATCTGGAGCTTCAAACTTTGTGAGCATGATCAATACCCCAAATGATGACACTACACCAAGTGGTGCATCAAGGGGAGATGATTAGCTTAACTCAAACCTGGTGAAACCATTTCTGTTGATTTCTAGGGTTCACCAAAGTTACATTGGCAACTTTGCCCAAATGAGCTCAAATTTGGTGAAAGGCCCTAATTATATGTGACATTTGATCCTGTTTAGTCTCATGTCAAGTGGAGCTATTTTGCTTGCCCAAAACATGATCAAATACCTTCTGCCAAATTACCAAAACCATTGTTTGACCCCTTTTACTATTTTCCTTTACCTCAAATTCTTACCACAGCTTCTCCTGATCATCTTCTACCCCCAGTAACTTCCCCATGTCCCTAGCTCAATGATTGAGGGGTGAAAACCCCATTTTTACTCTCCTGGACAGCAGCAGTCTCCTTCTTCCTCACCTCCCTCCTCATTCCAGTGGCTCCCCAGGGCATCCAAGACCATCACACATTTCTTTACTCCTCCCCTGACCCCCTAGACAACATTGGGCATGATGGACACGACCAGAGCGGCGAGGACACGGCCGTGCAAGCCATACGGGCGCTCTGGAGCGCGCTACAGTGCGCTCCCGCACTGTAGCCGCCTCCAATCAGGAGCATCCGACAGCCTCGGGCCTTCCCCTCGTGTCCCCCGAGGCCGCCTCGGCGTCCGGGACACGCTGGACGGTCGGCCCCCTCCTCCTTCTCTCTCCGGCGACCTCTGTCACGCATGCCCGAGCGCCGCCCGCGTCCGCCAGTTGCCGCCCGCGTCCCTGGCAAGCCTCGCACTCATTCCTCTCTCCCTATCCCTTCCTCTAGGCGTAGACCAGCCCCACAAGCACCCCAGACACACTGCGGCAAGCTCACGTGACCCGTGGCGACGGCAACATGCTCGCCGGCGCACGGCGCCTTGATGGACCGTCGCCCACCTACTTATAGGGCACCCCCGAGCCCCCTTGTGGCTCCTTTGGCACTCTCCCTCTCCCGTGCGTCTCCCAAGCCAACCCACTGCTCCTCCCGTGCCCCCATTCTACTCCACGGCCGGGAACCCTGCCGCCGGCCACCACTTAAATTCGCGCCGCGAGAAGCCCCTCCTTCCCTCCTCTTTGCTCCAGAGCAACACCAGGACCACCACCAACGCTCCCTGCACGCCAGACCTTCCTCCCAGTGCCTCCCTCGTCGTGCCCATGTTCACCGACGCCGGCCTCCGCCACGGTCGAAGTTGCGCTCGCAGCGGACCACCCCCCAGGGCGTGGCGCACCTCTCTGGACGCGGCGTGACCCCCTGGACCCGCCGGTGTGCTGGGTGTCGCCGGAGGCAGCTGGGATCGCCGGGGGAAAATGCCGGTGCCGCTCGGCCTCGCCTCCCCTGCCTCTGCTCTGTTCGAGCGGGAGGTAGGCGACGGCCTGAGCGCTGGGGCCCGCACGTCAGTGGACCAGCGGGAGGGCCCCGCCTGTTTAAGTGGAAGCGGCGACATGCGAGCCATCTCTCCCGCGCGAAGGCGCACTGGCGGGAAGCCGCCTTCGACGTCGCCCGAGCGCTGCGAGGCTGAGCCTCTGGGCCGGCCCAGTGGCTATCCTGCGCCCTGTGCACGCCCTAGGTAAACCCCTTCCCTTTTTCCTTTTTCTTCATCCAGTCAATTTCAAAAATCCATGATCAAATCATTTGAACTCCAAATTGGATGATTCAAATTTATTCTGGCTCCATAAATCATGCTCTATCACATGGTGCAACATGCACATTTTTCCAGGAACTTTTCCTTCACAAATAATTATCAAATGTCATTATTCCATTTCTGTGATAAACTTTAGAAAATCACAGAGGGCTCAAAAGTGATCCAAATGCAGTGCTTCAAATTCCTAGGTGCTTGTCATATCCAAACTTAGTTTTGGAACATTTTTATTAATGCTTTCTGTGCCCCACCAAATAATGAGCCATTTCTTCATATTTATCAGCTTTGCAAAATCCTAGGAAATTCATTTGAATTCCAAATCCAGTGAAACCAACTCCTAGATGCTTCTAAAATCATGACTTGTTGATGGGTGCCTTTGCTCATCATTCAAGAATATATTTCTGTACACTACTTTCAAATCCATAAACCCCTTGGTTCCATCATGTCGAAATGATCCAAACTATCCATTGATCCAATACCTATGTAAACACCTTGGTCATTTCTAATATGACCAGAGGTATCCTAGAAAAGTCCAACTCCTATTTTTAGAGCACTTTTATTTTTGCCTTGTTGTGTTGCTTATTATGATTGTTTCCATCGTTAGTTGACGATATAAACGGAGTACCCGGAGATGGACCAGAAGGTTTGAAGACTCGGAAGAATAAGGCAAGCAGCCCTTTGACCATGTTCGAGAAACCTTTTTATGCATGTCTCATAGCACCTTATTATCAATGCATCGGAATCATGTTGAGGTGGAGACCACTTTGGTTGCTACCTTTGCTACTTTACTATTGAAACTTGCATCAAACATGACCCTACCTTCCTATGAGGGTTATGTGGGTGGGAGTAGATAGATATATGCTATAGTAGTTGGCTACGCAAATGGGTCAGGGTTATGCATTGAGAGAAACAAGTGTGGTAAGACATACTTGCAGATAACCCAGTGGGTGCCACTAATGCCCCTGGGAGTTGATGAGGAACAATGGCACTACTTGGTGAAGAAGTAGTCTACCAAGGCTCGATGAGAGTGTTGTTTACAGAAATGGATTAGATTTATGTGTGACTACTGTCCCAACCAAACATGCGCAACCACTCTACCCTTATATGGGAAAGGGCATTATTGATTACCTAGGTCAATACTAGCATGGTGCCCGCATTACTAGTGACGGGGGTGACATGAGGTCACTCTTGGGACGGGGTCGTGCTTGGATAGGCGGCCAGGACTGTCTTTACAGGGCACCAGACACACCGTTGGTACCCCGTGCTTGTGGTATGTGATGAATATGGGAGCGAGTCTCCACAGTTATTAAGATGTGAAATGTTTGGCATGGGGCTGTTACCAATCGAGTGGACTCTGTGTCAGTGTCGTCTAGGGAAAGATAGTGATCGGGTGCTTACCCCGAGTACTTGAGGTACCGCGGGTTGTGAATGACACGGAAGTTCCCCGGATCTTGTGGGTAAAGTGTGCAACCTCTGCAGAGTGTCAAACTATTCGAATAGCCGTGTCCGCGGTCAAGGACAGTTGGGTGGTGCTACTTAGACTATGTCCATAAGTTTCTGGAAAACAACACGGTTTGGGTGAATCTGTTGATGTGATTGTGATAAAGTCACGATGAGCATGAGCAAGAGTGGTTCATGACTCTTTCTCGATATTGATGTCGGAACCCTCCTTATACTTGTTGCAGACACATACATGTCCATGTTATATGTTGATCATACTTGCATGTGAAAAACTAGCTTTCCGCAAAACTGCCAATTTAGCAGTAGAGCCTTGCATAATTATTCTATCATCACACTTGGGTTGCTTGCGAGGTCATTCAAAGTACTCATTGGCTTGCCACTGGTTATTTTATTGGCCAGGCAGAAGAGAACAGGATATGATGAAGATTTCTTGGTGACGAGCATGCGAGCTAGGACGCTTCCCAGTCAGAATGCCTGTAGGGTTAAGGCAGATGGCATGGGTCCAAGTTGTTATTGAAGATTTCCGCTGCGATGATATACTCAAGGCTTGACCATTATGGTCCTATTTGTGTAATACGGTAAGTATGGATGTAAAACTCTTGTTATTCAGCTTCTGTGTGTTCAGTGAGCATTGATCTCTGGGATCACTGTACACGTGCATTCGGTGATCTCGACTTATGAGTCGGGGTCCCCACAGTTAGTGCTAGTGCTGCTGCAACCTCTTGTTCTTTCTTCAGCCTTGTTCCACACCCAAGGCTTGGATAGTTGTGTTACCCGGGAATGGGATTGCTGAGTCCTCTGTGGCTCACAGACTCTACACCACACTAGATGCACGTACTCAGGCGATCTATTCAAGTGACGGCACCGAGCTGTACTGGGAGTACGACGAGGACCGTAGCCGTTACTATGTGCACTATCCCGACGATCAGTAGAGGTTTCTACTAGGGGTGATTCAGACCTGTGGTTTTTATGTATGTTTGGTATCTTTCATTTGGATCTTCACCCGTAGACGGGTTGTGATGTTATTTGAATGATGTTTGGATATGTAATGAATTGTGTGACGTGGCGAGTGTAAGCCAACTATCTTTTTACCTTTCATCCCCATTTTTACATGATATGTGCAAAGATATCGAACTTGCGATCATTCCAGAATGGGCTTATACCTTTAAGTCGTGCCTTGACACGTAGGAGGTATAGTCCCATCCTGGGCATTACAAGTTGGTATTCAGAGCCTTCTCCGACCTAGAAGCCCCCACTGATTGATCGAATCGTTGACGGTTGAGTCTAGGCACACACTTAAAATGTTTTGAGTCCTATATTTATATCGAAGAGTAGGATTTCTTTTGGTCCTCATCTCTTTTCACTCTGGTGAGGACTCCTGACGATTACTCTTGCCTCTTCTACTCTCAAAATTGCACCAAATTTTTTTAGGAATCTCGCGAGTATTGTTTGGATTGTTTTGATGTCTTTGTGACGAGAACATTGTTCTCGATGCCTCCTGTCATTAGGGGTTGTGGCAGTGTCCCGGGGAGTTGAGCTCCGAGGTGTTGTCGTCACAAACATATCGCGGCAGTTCTAGAATACTTAAGACGGCCGACATCGAAAACTCTCCTATACGGTTAGTGGCAAGATAACCCCGACATCACCCATTACTGGGGAGGTAGTTCGGGAGTATTGCCATAGCTTGTATAGTAGATGCGTTTCGAAGGTCCGAGGTAGACGGTTTCCGAAAATAACTGGTTATGTGTTGAAGGATGGATACAGCTGGATGTAGGATTAGAGTTGAGTGCGCGATCCTTCCCCTGTATCCCCAACACCTGATTGCATAACTGGAAACTTTCGGAAATTAATAGGTGGGTTCATCTAGTAGCTCGTAGGCATTCTTCCAACGAATGCACGATATGGAGTTCGGGGTTCTACTTTGAGTGAAGTGGTTTTATGGCCGATGTTCCGATTGGGAGTTGCATCTTAAAGGTTCCTTGGCTATGCTGATACGGGGATTGCAAAACCATTTCGTAACACGTTCCATAAGCTTTCAGCACGAATTTGTCGAACGAAGCTCCTATCTTGTATTTGTTCTATCTGCACCTTGTTTTTTTTTCTTATTTACCTTTTGTCTCCCAAGTGGCTTCTCGTGAAGATTGTTGTTATCATTAAACTGAGAATTTCATTCGTTCCTCTTGTTCGAATGATTCTTGTGAAGACTATGTTGCAATTCTAGCCGTTGTTTCAGCTTATATCTTCTTTCAATCAAATGGCTGATTGGTGGTCATCTCTTTCAGGATGGCTCCTAAAAGGGTTCCCAACCCTAACCCAGAGGGTGAAGAGGTTCCTGATCGTCCTCCTTCAGCTCCTCCTCCATCTGAGGCCTGGAGAACAATTATGCAGACTACGAACCAGAACACCCAGATGCTTATGCAGATGATGCAGCAAATGGAAGCGAATCAAGCAAATCAGGGTGCTCATGGGAACCAAGGCAATTTGTTCAACCAACAAAATTTTGCTACGCTCAACCAGTTCTTGGCAAATCAACCAAAGGCTTTCAGTTACTGCGTGGACCCTCTCGATGCTGAAGACTGGATTACGGATATCAAGAAGCATTTTGAGTGCAGCAACGTAAGGCCCGAGGACTATGTGAAGTTTGCAGCCTTCCAACTCAAGGACCAAGCAGCTGATTGGTGGCAGCAGTACAAAGACTCCAGAGCAGGGCGTGAAATCTCCTGGGATGACTTCTGCAAGGACTTTCGCTCTCACCACATTCCAACAAGTGTCATCGAGGGTATGCGTGAGCAATCCCGCAACCTGAAGCAAGGCTCTATGTCTGTCTACCAATATAATGTCAAGTTTCAGAACCTTGCCCGCTATGCTAAGCAAGACATCCCAGATGCCAAGAGCAAGATCTATCAGTTCCGTGGTGGTCTGAAGGATGAACTCCAACTTGCTCTCACCTTGTTCGAGCCTGATGAGTTTGATCAATTCTATAATATGGCACTTAAGCAAGAGGCAGCCCAGCTCAAGATGGAAGCTTCCAGAAAGAGGATCAGAGACGTTGTTCACTCATCCTCATCTTCTCAAGTGGTCGCGAAGCAACAGAAGTTTTGGCTTCCACCTCCTCCAGTGATTCGAGCTCCCTACAACAACAACAACAACAAGAAGAACTCTAGTGGCCGTGGTTTCTCCCACCCACCCAACCCAAGCAACCAGTCTCAATCTTCCAAGTCAAGTGCTCCTCATTACCTTCCTCTCTCAGAAGTGGTCTGCAACAAGTGCACTCAGAAGGGTCATTATGCTAACAAGTGCCCCAACCCAAGGCGCCTTCCGCCTCCTCCACCTGTCAGCACTGCTATTGTCAAGCACAACCCCAAGTCAGCAAGAGTGAATCTGATGAATGCAGCCCAAGCAGAGAATTCTTCAGATGTGATACTTGGTAACCTTCCAGTTAACTCTTTTCCTGCAAAAGTGTTGTTTGATTCAGGTGCATCACATTCTTTCATGTCAAGACCTTTTGCATTGAAACATGATATGCCATGGCAAGCCTTGCGTAGTCCGATGTCTGTGCTTTCTCCGGGTTTGCTTATGAACTCCAACAACTTTGCTCCAAATATATCTATTCGCATTGGTGATTACCGCTTTCTGGCTAATCCGGTTATTCTCGGCAACTCCGACATTGACCTCATCCTCGGGATGGATTGGCTTTCTCAGCATGATGCTCACATTGATTGTGCAAATAAGGAAGTCAAGATTACTCATTCCGACAATGATGTGATTATCTTCGCCTCCAGGGATAACACAATCAGGCTTTTCTCTCTCAATGACAAGGGCGAGATTAATGCCATCTCTCAAATTTCGGTGGTTAACGAATACGAAGACGTTTTTCCTGAAGAACTTCCAGGAATGCCTCCGCATCGTCAAGTGGAATTCGTCATTGAACTCGAGCCTGGTACTGAGCCAGCATGCCGGCGTCCGTACAAGCTCTGTCCTGAAGAGTTGAAGGAGTTGAAGAAACATCTTGATGCACAAGAGCGTATGGGTCTGATCAGGCCTAGTACGTCTCCTTGGGGCTGTGGTGTCTTATTTGTCAAGAAGAAGGATGGCACGGAGCGCCTTTGCGTTGATTACCGGCCATTGAACAAGAAGACAATAAAGAACAAGTATCCGCTCCCCAACATCAATGAATTGTTCGAGCAGCTCAAAGGAGCTAAAGTTTTCTCAAAGCTCGATCTCCGAATGGGTTATCACCAAATTCGCATTCGTGAAGAAGATATCCGCAAGACTGCCTTCAGAACGAGCTACGGCTCCTATGAGTATACAGTCATGTCTTTTGGCCTCGCTAATGCTCCACCTACCTTCTCGAGAATGATGCACTACATTTTCAACCCCTACACCAACGAGTTTGTGCTTGTGTATCTGGATGACATCTTGGTAATCTCCAAGAACAAAGAGGATCATGAAAAGCACCTCCGTCTGGTTCTCGACAGACTCCGTGAACATAAGTTCTATGCCAAGTTCTCCAAGTGCGAATTTTGGCTTGATAAGGTCTTATATCTGGGCCATATCATCTCCGCTGACGGTATTGCTGTGAACCCTGAGAAAGTTGAAGCGATTGTCAACTGGGAACCTCCTCAGAACGTCAAGCAACTCCGAAGCTTTCTTGGTCTTGCTAGCTATTGTAGAAGGTTCGTTGAGAACTTCTCCAAGATTGCCAAGCCTCTCTCCAACTTGCTGGAGAAGAATGTCAAGTACAACTGGTCTCCGGATTGTGATGTGGCATTCAAAACTATCAAAGAAAAGCTCATCTCTGCTCCAGTTCTTACCCCTCTAGATGAGTCCAAGCCCTACGAAGTATTCTGTGATGCTTCTCTTCAAGGACTTGGTGGCGTGCTAATGCAGGACAAGAAGATTGTGGCTTACACTTCTCGCCAATTGAAGCCAAGTGAGAAGAACTACCCCACACATGATCTCGAACTAGCAGCTGTGGTACACGCTTTGATTACGTGGAGACACCTTCTGTTGGGCAGAAAAGTCGACATCTTCACCGATCACAAGAGCTTGAAGTACATCTTCACACAGCCGAACCTGAACCTCCGCCAGACTCGTTGGGTTGAGATGATCCAAGAGTATGATTTAAGCATCGAATACACACCTGGCAAGGCAAATGTCATTGCAGATGCTTTGAGCAGAAAGGCATATTGCAACAGTCTCCTTATCAAGCCGTTCCAGCCTGAGCTTTGTGAAGCATTCAGGAAGCTCAACCTCCAAGTTGTTCCGCAAGGCTTTCTTGCAAATCTTCAAGTTGCTCCTACCTTGGAAGATCAGATTCGTGACGCCCAACTCAGTGATGCTATGGTGCAGAAAGTGAAACATGGTATTGCAAAGGGTACTCCCAAATACAAGTGCTATCGCGTTGATGAGAGAGATACCTTGTTCTTTGAGGACAGACTTGTGGTTCCCAAAGGTGATCTCAGGAAGCTCATAATGGACGAAGCACACGATTCCCTCCTTTCGATTCATCCTGGTAGTTCCAAGATGTACCAAGACCTCAAGCAATCCTACTGGTGGACTCGCATGAAAAGGGAAATTGCCCAATTCGTGAATGAATGTGATGTCTGTAGAAGAGTGAAGGCAGAGCATCAACGTCCAACCGGTCTTCTCCAACCTCTTCCTATTCCCGAGTGGAAATTCGACCACATTGAAATGGATTTCGTCACTGGCTTTCCTAAGTCCAAGAAAGGGAATGATTCTATCTTCGTGGTGATTGACAAGCTTAGCAAAGTCGCTCACTTCCTTCCAGTCAAAGAATCCATCAATGCAGCTCAACTTGCAGAATTGTACACTTCCAGAATTGTGTCCTTACATGGCATTCCTCAAGTTATCTCCTCAGACCATGGAAGTTTGATCACTTCCAAGTGCTGGGACTCCTTTGAGTCTGCCATGGGCACTAAGATCCGTTTCAGCACTGCATTTCACCCTCGGACTAGTGGTCAAGTCGAAAGAGTGAATCAGATTCTAGAAGACATGCTCAGAGCCTGTGTCATATCTTTTGGCATTAAATGGGAAGATTGCCTTCCGTTTGTCGAGTTCTCTTACAACAACACTTTCCAAGCAAGTGCCGGCAAAGCTCCGTTTGAAATCCTCTATGGCAGAAAGTGCCGTACCCCTCTCAACTGGTCTAAGACTGGTGAACGTCAACTTCTTGGCAATGACTTGATCTCAGAAGCCGAAGAAATGTGCAAAGTCATACGTGAGAATCTCAAGGCCGCTCAGTCGCGTCAGAAGAGTTACTATGATGGCAAGCATCGTGATTTGGCCTTCAACATTGGGGATCATGTCTATCTCTGTGTTTCTCCTATGAAAGGCACCCAAAGATTCGGTATCAAAGGAAAGCTTGCTCCTAGATACGTGGGCCCTTTCAAGATCCTTGGCAAAAGAGGCGATCTAGCCTATCAACTTGAGCTCCCTTCCAACTTCGCTAATGTTCATGATGTGTTTCACGTGTCTCAACTCCGCAAGTGCTTCAAGACACCTGAACGCACCATTCCGTTTGAGGAGATTGATCTTCAACAAGACTTGTCTTACCGAGAGCACCCCGTTGCTATTCTCGAAGAAACCGAGCGCAAGACCCGCAACAAGTCAATCAAGTTCTTGAAAGTCAAGTGGTCACACCATACCGACCGAGAAGCTACGTGGGAACGAGAAGATCACCTTCGTTCCAAGTACCCTTCCTTCTTCCAGTCCTAGATCTCGGGACGAGATCTTTTCGTATTAGAGGAGAGTTTGTAATGCCCCGGATGTAATACTTTCCCTTTTTGGCAATATATGACTTTGGCTTCATCAGTTCCATTCCGGGTTCTTCGTCTTTTCGGGTTTTCGTCGTTTTGTCGTGTGTGTGTGTGCATGCATCCATGTCATGTTGTTATGTGCATTGCATTGCATTTGTGTTGTCTTTTGCATCCGGTTCCACTCGTTACTTCCCGTTGTCCGTTTCGAGTTCTGACGCTCTCACACGTGCCCGTGGCTTCCCCGAGTCCTTCTTTTGTGTTTGGCCGTGTAACGTTTCCGGTTTGGCGTGAGACTTGTCGTGCGATGTTGTTTTGACCCGCGTAACCCGCCTGTCAAGTTGCGTCGCGTTTGGAGTTCGTTTGATACTCCAACAGTTATCCTCGTGGGCTAAAAGTACCTCCTCTTTGAGGCCCAAGAAACCCCTCCAACAGCCCACCAACCCAACTCAAACCCTTCCCTTCATCTAGGCCGTTCAATTGTGATCTCGTGGCCGAAAACCTCTCCTCATTTGGACTTCCCTAGCTCCTTGTGCCTATATAAACGTCCACCCCCTCCAATTTTGCGTCCAAAACCCTAGAGTTTCCACCTCTGCCGCGCCGTGCTTCCACCGTTGCCGGGCTGTGCTTCCAACGCGCCGCGCTGTGCTTCCGTCGCCGCCGCTCGGTGCTTCCGACCCCGCCGCCAGTGCTTCCTCCTCGCCGCGCGGCCCCGCTGGGCCCGAGATCGGCCCGCCGCAGCGCCAGATCTGGGCCGACCCCTCCGCCTTCGTCTTCCTCCCTCAGGTCGTCGGCCAGCCCCGCCGGAGCGCCTCGCCGCCGCCGCTCCTCCATCTCGCCGCCGGCCTTCACCGCAACCTCGCCGCCTCGGCCCTCCCTCGTCGCCGGTCGCCGTTCCGCAGCCACCGCAGGGCCGGGCCGCCGCCGGCCACCTCGCCGGGCGGCTTCAGCGCGCCGCCACCCGACGGGCTCGCAGGCAGCCGCCGCCGCTCGAGGGCTCGAGGGAGCCAGCCGCCGAGCCCCTCGGCCGATCTAGTGCCAGATCCGATCGGTGCCAGGCACCCGAACCCTAACGGGCTGCGGGTCCGCCTCGACCCGTTGACCGCCCGATCCGCGCCCGTTGACCACGACCCGCTTCGGACCCGATCCGCCAGATCCGCCCCGACCCGTTTGACCCTGAGGTTGACTTCATTTTTCTGCTAAGTCTTAGTTTTTCAGTTTCTGATGCTGTTTTGTGATGTGGATAACTTTTACTGTGCATGTCCGTTTTGTGTGTATGATATGTCAAAATGATCGTGGTGACATGTACTATGTTTTGTTCCATTGTGCCATGCATGTTTGAGGTCATCTAGATGTCTTAATCTTCATGAGAAGAGTGCTACTTGTTATAAACTGCTGCTATTAGTTATTTTCATGCCATGTTTGTAATGTGATAACTTGGTGCATGTTTATCCAAATGAAGCAAATGATATGTCCACATGTTCATCATGAGATGCTCTACATGTTGGTTGCTTTAGCTTGCATGGTAGATTTCACCTTGCCATGTTTATATCCTTTGCAAAAGTGCTTGTGACTGTTATGTGTTAAACTTGTTACGAGATGCCTAGTTGAGGAGCTCGTTGCTATTGATGTGATTGTCACCTTGTTGCATGCTTAGATGTTTTGGACTCCCCATCATGTGTACTTTGCTATGGTTCAAACCACTTGCCATGTTATGCTTTGAGGTGACTTAAACTTGCTCACAAACATGCCATGATATCACTGCTGTTTTAACACTTAGTGAAATTTCACTAAGTCTGGAATCTGTAATTTCCAGATGCCATGTTTGTTTGTTGTTCTAGGCAAATCCATGATAGTTTTGGGGTGACTATTGATGATTCCTTGTTGTATATGTTGTTGGCTATACATTCATGCTCTCACATGCTTATTTGGGTGGCTGTAGCATATTTAATTCTTGCTCCCAAGTTTCTATAAAATATTGCTGTCAGGTTTTTGTTGTCATGTTCAAAATGTTTTAGCTTGTTGCTATTGATCCATGCCTCCGATGGAGATGCTCCAATGGAATTGTTTGCTGTAGGATATGTCTACTTTATGTCCATGCTTCTTGTCATGATGTTTGAGTGCTGTAGACTATATATTTCTTGCTCCGAAGTTGCTATGTGGCTGTTAGTTTCAACTTTTGCATGTTTATTGTTTCGGGTGTATCTTTTAGCCCGTTGCTCCGTTTTGAGCAAGTCCTATATGAAACTTGTGTGGTTTTGCATGTAGATTCATAATATACTCTTGTTAACATGTTTTGAAGTTTCTTGCTAGTTGCACATTGTCATGTTCCTTGTGCTGTATCTCTGTGTTTCCTATGTTGTCTTTCTGTGCATCCTTAGTGCATCTTCAGTGCTTCCTTAGTGCATCAGTCATGCATCCTGTGGTTTGCTCACTTCATCTTGTTGATTTCGTGCCTCGCGTGTTTTGTGTAGAGTAGAGCCGGAAGCCGAGACCGAGTACGAGAACGAGGTTACTACCGAGGTTGAGAACGAGGAGCTCTCTTACGATCCCATCGACGACTCTACAGGCAAGATGACCTGACCCAGATATCATTACTATCTTTGCCTATTGCTAGAAGTCTCGCTCTATAGATTTTGCCTCGATGCCCATGTTTTCCTGTCAGCCTCCTATTGTAACCATGAATCTGTCTAACCACCCTACCTATGCAAACCCATGTTTGGCTAAGTAAGCTTCGCTCAGCCCCTCTTATAGCATTGCTAGTTGCAGGAGAAGATTTGAAGATTCTTGCTTCTTGTTGAAGCTTGTTGGGATATCACACTATATTTAACTCTTAATGAAATCATCTATATATAGGTGATGGGTGGAAGGCTAAGCCTTTTGCTTGGTGTTTTGTTCCACTCATGCCGCCCTAGGAACCGTATAAACCGGTGTTATGTTCCTTGATTATGCGTTCCTCACACGGTTGGGGTTATGGGACCCCCTCGATAAACCGCTAAGTGCTAAGTCTTTTCCATCAAGTCCCAACATTGGTACTATTTGCCTAAACAACTAAAAACTTGCCGAGGGAGTAATTAACCCGAGGATTAATTAATCAACCCCCTGGGCCAATGCTCGATTTGAGTGTTGGTACAAACTAGAGTCGTGTGCGGTACCCCCCTTGGCAACTTGGGTTATTGGTCACTGTACGCTGTGCTCATCCGGTCGTGGCCTGAGACTAGATACGCGCGGCTACTATCAGGGTGTCGGCACGCCGGGAGGATTTGCTGGATTAGCCTTACCTTAGTCGGAGTATCTTGAGCACGGGATTCCGAGGATACTCGGGCCTTCCCACCTTGGAGTTGCAACTCCGCGGATCGTGGGCTTGTCATGGGCCAAGTTGGAACACCCCTGCAGGGTTTTGAACTTTCAAAAGCCGTGCCCGTGGTTATGTGGCAGATGGGAATTTGTTAATATCCGGTTGTAGAAAACTTGACACCATGTTCAGAACACACTACCAGCGTGAGTACCGTGACGGTCATTTTCCGAAAGGGGTTCGGGAAGTGAACACGGTGGGGTTATGTTTGACTGTTTTAGTTAGGATCACTTCGTGATCATCTTTCGTCCGAGGCACTTCTCTTCTCGCTCTCTTTTACGTAAGTTAGTGCTAGTGCTGCTGCAACCTCTTGTTCTTTCTTCAGCCCTGTTCCACACCCAAGGCTTGGATAGTTGTGTTACTCGGGACCGGGATTGCTGAGTCCTCTGTGGCTCACAGACTCTACACCACACCAGATGCAGGTACTCAGGCGATCTATTCAAGTGACGGCACCGAGCTGTACTGGGAGTACGACGAGGACCGTAGCCGTTACTATGTGCACTATCCCGACGATCAGTAGAGGTTTCTACTAGGGGCGATTCAGACCTGTGGTTTTTATGTATGTTTGGTATCTTTCATTTGGATCTTCACCCATAGACGGGTTGTGATGTTATTTGAATGATGTTTGGATATGTAATGAATTGTGTGACGTGGCGAGTGTAAGCCAACTATCTTTTTCCCTTTCATCCCTATTTTTACATGAGATGTGCAAAGATACCGAACTTGCGATCATTCCAGAATGGGCTTATACCTTTAAGTCGTGCCTCGACACGTAGGAGGTATAGTCCCATCCTGGGCATTACAAAGGTATAGTGGACTCATGTGGAATAACTTTGGGGTTTATGGAAGTGGATGCACAAGCAGTATTCCCGCTTAGTACAGGTGAAGGCTAGAAAGAGACTGGGAAGCGACCAACTAGAGAGCAACAACGGTCATGAACATGCATTAAAATCAATCAACAATGAATGCAAGCATGAGTAGGATATAAATCACCATGAACATAAATATTGTCAAGGCTATGTTGATTTGTTTCAACTACATGCGTGACATGTGCCAAGTCAGATCACTTAAATCGTTCAAAGGAGGATACCACCCATCATACCACATCACAACCATTTTAATATCATGTTGACACGCAAGATAAACCATTATAAACTCTCAGCTAATTAAGCATGGCATAAGCAGCTATGATCTCTAATTGTCATTGCAAGCATGTTTCATTCATAACAAGATGAATCAGGAATGATGAGCAATCATATTTACAAAAACAAAAGAGGTCGAGTTCATACCAGCTTTTATCATCTCAATTAGTTCATCGTATATCATCCTTATTGCCTTTCACTCGCACGACCGAACGGTGTGGATAATAATAATAGTGCACGTGCATTGGACTAAGCTGGAATCTGCAGACATATAATACAAGAGAGAAGACAAGGTAATATTGCTCAAGGTTAAATCAACATCAAAGCATATGAGAGCCACTAAGCATTTTAATCATGGTCTTCTACTCTTAACCCCTAAAGAAAAGAAAAGAAACTATTTACACGGGAAAGCTCCCAACAAGCAAAAGAAGAACGGGAAATCTTTTTGGGTTTTCATTTAATTGCTACTACAAGCAAAGAAAGTAAACTAGCTAGAAGCTACAACTAATATATTTTTGGTTTTCTGGGTTTTTATAGCACACAAGAAAAAGACTAAGAAAAAGAAATTGAAACTAAGCATGGACGGTACAATGAAAGAGTGTGAGCACCGACAACTAGAATAAGTGTGTGAACATGAATGTAAGTCGGTGAGAAACACGTACTCCCCCAAGCTTAAGCTTTTGGCCTAAGTTGGTCTATGGCCAGTACTGGCCGGACGGATATCCAAAGTTGTAGTTGGGGTCGTACTGAGATGCAGCAGATGCTGCATGCTGTGCTGCAGCTCGAAGGCGGGTTGCCTCCGTCATGTTATAATAGGCATTTGCCTCCTCCATAGTTATAGTGTATCTTCCTTTTTCCTGAGAGCTAAACAAAGTAGGGGCAAGAAGAACAATAGGTATGGCATGCTGCCTGTTAAAGATCAGTCGATATTTGTGGGTTTGATTATCCCACTCTATAAACCAGTGACTAGACATAGCATGGCAATGTAAATAAGCAGGAGGTAAGGGTTCATCATTCACATGCACAGACACACCAAGATAGCGGGCTATGCGGGTAGCATAGATCCCACCAAATAAATCTCCATGAAAACCATTATGGTGTTGCCTACGTGCAACAATTGCTCCCAAGTTATATTGCCTATCACCTAGTACAACACTCCTGAGAACACTAAGATCAGGGACACACATGTGACAAGCCTCATCTTTACCGTTTATGCATCTACCGATAAAGAGAGCAAAGTAATGAATAGCAGGAAAAATGTATTCTCCCCGTACTAGCTTGTGTAACGTCCCTGGATTCCCCCACTATAATACTAGCTAGGAATTCTCTAAATTCAGATTTGTGAGGATCACTCATACTACCCCACTGTGGGAGCTTGCAAGCAACATTAAAATCCTCTAAACCATGGTATAAGATTTATCATAAAGGTCAAACAAGATAGTGTGAGAATTACGTGAAGATGAAAATTTAAACCTTCTCACAAAGCTATCAGTTAAGCCACGATATTGAGTGCACTTATCTTGTATGAAATCATCGAGGTCAGCGTTGCGCAAGTATGCGTAAAATTCATCCTTAATACCAGCTCGACTCATGAACTCATCAGACGGCCATTCATAGGGCCGCACATCAACATCCCTCGGTGGTTCATCGTCTGGCTCATAGAACGCGAGCCTCGGTCCTTGCTTCCTTGAAGGACCACCTTGGAAGTTTCTCCTAGACATTTTTCTGAAATTTTTAGTAACTCACAATAAAAGTTAACCAAGCTCAACAAGATTGATAGCAACAGCTCCTACAAGTGCCTAGAGACTATATCATGGGAACTACTTGGGACCAAGAAAATTTGACATGCAAGCTGAAGAACAAGCTCACCACAGCAGCATAAATTTGCAAAAAATAAAGCACTAGAACAAAAACTAATTGGACCAATGGAGGAGTCACATACCAAGGAATAATCTCCCCAAACAGTTTGGTGAATGGTGCTTTGAGCAAGGAGATCGAAAATGTCAGCAAGATGAGCTAGAACTCGGGTTTGAGCTGGTTGGGGATTTTTTTGGGAGGAAGAAGAGAATGGGTGAAAGGATAAGTGGAGGGGGGCCACGTAGGGCCCACGAGGCAGGGGGCACGCCCTGCGCAGGGGGCGCGCCCTGCACCCTCGTGGCCATGTGCTGGCTCCCCTCGCTGTGTGTTCAGTGCCATATTTTCTTAAATATTCTAGAAAAAAATCATATTTCATTTTCATGGCATTTGGAGAACTTTTATTTTCGAGATATTTTTTTTATTGCACGGATAAGTCTGGAAACAGACATACAATGTTAATTTTGTTTTATTTAACCTAATTAACAGAAAGTAAAAGGAGGGTACAGAAGATTGTGCTATCTAGATTCACATATCTCATGCTCATCAAAAGGAATCCATTAACAAGGTTGATCAGGTCTTGTTAATAAACTCTTTCCGAGTAACATGGAACCGGAGAATTTTCTAATAACACTAGGCTACCTCAATGGGGATATGTATGTCCCCAACAATAAGAATGGCATATGCCTTCTTGATAGTAGGAATAGGAAACTCAAAACCTCCAATAGTAATAGTCGAATTTTTCCAATATAATTGATACTATAGACCTGAGGTTGTTTCCTCGGAAAGTGTACCGTATGCTCATTACCATTGACATGAAAAGTGACATTGTCTTTGTTGCAATCAATAACAGCCCCTGCAGTATTCAAAAAGGGTCTTCCAAGAATAATAGACATACTATCGTCCTCGGGAATATCAAGTATAACAAAGTCCGTTAGAATAGTAACATTTGCAACTACAACAGGCACATCCTCACAAATACCGACAGGTATAGCAGTTGATTTATCAGCCATTTGCAAGGATATTTCAGTAGGCGTCAACTTACTCAAGTCAAGCCTACCATATAAAGAGAGAGGCATAACACCAAGGTTGTCAGAATCGCGATTTTGAATCGGATCGGAGCTCCGATGGTAGGATCGCAAATCATAGAATCTTCACTATCAGGATCATAGAAACGTAAATTCCATGAACTAAAATCGTAGAATCATAGGGGCCAGTTTGGATTGTAAAGTCGTAGAATCATATAACAGAATCGCGATTCTGACAACCCTACATAACACTAACACTAGCTCCAAGATCACACAAAGCAGTTTTAACATAGTTTCTCTTAATGGAGCAGGGTATAGTAGGTACTCCTGGATCTCCTAATTTCTTAGGCATTCCACCCTCAAAAGTGTAATTGGCAAGCATGGTGGAAATTTCTACTTCAGGTATCTTTCTTTTGTTGGTAATAATGTCTTTCATATACTTAGCATAAGGATTTGTTTTAAGCACATCAGTCAAACGCATACGTAAAAAGATAGGTCTAATCATTTCAGCAAAGCGCTCAAAATCCTCATCATCCTTTTTCTGGGATGGTTTCCGAGGAAAAGGCATGGGTTTCTGAACCCATGGTTCCCTTTCCCTACCGTGCTTCCTAGCAACAAAGTCTCTCTTATCATAACGTTGATTCTTTGATTGTGGGTTATCAAGATCAACAGCAGGTTCAATCTCTACATCATTATCATTGCTAGGTTGAGTATCATCATGAACAACATCATTAATATTATCATTAGGTTCATGTTCATTCCCAGATTGTGTCTCAGCATCAGAAACAGATATATCATTAGGATTCTCAGGTGTGGCAGCTACAGGTTCACTAGAAGCATGCAAAGTCCTATCATTTTTCTTTTTCTTCTTCTTAGAAGAACTAGGTGCATCTAATTTAGCTCTCTGAGAATCTTGCTCAATTCTCTTAGGGTGGCCCTCAGGATACAGAGGTTCCTGAGTCATTTTACCACATCTAGTAGCAATTCTAACAACATAGTCATTATTCTTACTATTTAATTCGTTGAGCAAATCATTCTGAGCCTTAAGTACTTGTTCTACTTGAGTGGTGACCATAGAAGCATGTATACTAATAAGTTTCAGTTCACCTTTAGCTCTAGACAGATAATCACTCAAGCGTTCAATCATATAAGCATTGTGTTGTAATTGTCTACCAACATAAGCATTGAAGTTTTCTTGTTTCACAATAAAATTGTCAAACTTGTCTAAGCATTGGCTAGCAGACTTATAGCGACGAATATCACCTTCATCAAATCTATAAAGAGAATTTACCTTTACTACCTATGTCGGGTTATCAAGACCATGTATTTCTTCAATAGGCGGTAAATTCTTAACATCTTTAGCTTTAATACCTTTTTCTTTGATAGATTTCTATGCCTCTTGCATGTCTTCACGACTGAGGAATAGAACACCTCTTTTCTTCGGAGTTGGCTTAGGGGCTGGTTCAGGAAGTGTCCAATCATTTTCATTGGCCAGCATATTATTCAATAGTAGTTCAGCTTGTTCAACTGTTCTTTCCCTGAAAACACAACTAGCACAACTATCCAGGTAGTCTCTGGAAGCATCTCTTAGTCCATTAGAAAAGACATCAAGTATATCATGCATCTCAAGAGGATGATCAGGCAAAGCATTAAGTAACTGGAGAAGCCTCCCCCAAGCTTGTGAGAGACTCTCTTCTTCAATTTGCACAAAGTTATATAATTCCCGTAAGGCAGCTTGTTTCTTATGAGCGGGAAAATATTTAGCAGAGAAGTAATACATCATATCCTAGGGACTACGCACACAACCAGGATCAAGAGAATTAAACCAAGTCTTAGCATCGCCCTTTAACGAGAACGGAAATAGCTTAAGGATATAATAGTAACGGATCTTCTCATCGTTGGTAAACAGGGTGGCTATATCATTCAACTTGGTAAGATGTGCCACAACAGTTTCAGACTCCTAGCCATGGACAGGATCAAATTCAACCAAAGTAAGTAACTCAGGATCAACAGAGAATTCATAATCCTTATCGGTGACACAGATAGGTGAAGTAGCAAAAGCAGGGTCATGTTTCATTCTAGCATTCAAGGACTTTTCTTTCAGCTTAGCTATTAACTTCTTAAGATCGTATCTATCATTGCAAGCAAGAAAGTCTCTAGCAGTTTCTTCATCCATAACATAACCCTCAGGCACGACAGGAAATTCATATCTGTTGGGAGTAGTTTCATCATCACTTTCATAAATATCATCAACATTTGCACTCTCCCTAACCTTAGCAATTTGTTCATCTAGAAATTCACCTAGTGGCACAGTATCAGGCATAGAGGTAGTTTCATCATACATAGCAGAAGTAGCATCATCAAGAACATACGACATATAAGATTAAATAGCAGGAGTAGGTGTCTCAAGTTTACTCATAACAGAAGGAGAATCAAGTGCAGAGCTAGATGGCAGTTCCTTACCTCCCCTCGTAGTTGAGGGTAAGATCTTGGTTTTTGAGTCCTTCAAATTCTTCATAGTGATCAACAGATATAGATCCCAAGTGACTTAAAGAATAGAGCTATGCTCCCTGGCAACGGTGCCAGAAAATAGTCTTGATAACCCACAAGTGTAGGGGATCGCAACAGTTTTCGAGGGTAAAGTATTCAACCCAAATTTATTGATTCGACACAAGGGGAGCCAAAGAATACTCTTAAGTATTAGCAGATGAGTTGTCAATTCAACCACGCCTGGAAACTTAGTATCTGCAGCAAGATAGTTTAGTAGCAAAGTAATATGATAATGGCGGCAGCGGCAATAAAAGTAACGATATTTTTTTGTGGTTTTTGTGATAGTAGCAACGGAAAAGTAAATAAGCAACAAGCAATATATGAAAAGCTCGTGGGCATTGGATCGGTGATGGGAAATTATGTCGGATGCAATTCATCACGTGGAAGTTATAACCTAGGGTGACACAGAACTAGCTCCAGTTCATCAATGCAATTTAGGCATGTATTCCGTATATAGTCATACATGCTTATGGAAAAGAACTTGCATGACATATTTTGTCCTACCCTCCCGTGGCAGCGGGGTCCTATCGGAAACTAAGGGATATTAAGGCCTCCTTTTAATAGAGTACCAGACCAAAGCATTAACACATAGTGAATACATGAACTCCTCAAACTAAGGTCATCACCGGGAGTGGTCCCGATTATTGTCACTTCGGGGTTGCCGGATCATAACACATAGTAGGTGACTATAGACTTGCAAGATAGGATCAAGAACACACATATATTCATGAAAACATAATAGGTCCATATCCGAAATTATGGCACTCTGGCCCTAGTGACAAGCATTAAGCATATCAAAGTCATAGCAACATCAATCTCAGAACATAGTGGATACTAGGGATCAAACCCTAACAAAACTAACTCGATTACATGATAGATCCCATCAGACCCATCACCGTCCAGCAAGCCTACGATGGAATTACTCACGCACGGCGGTGAGCATCATGGAATTGGTGATGGAGGAAGGTTGATGATGACGATGGCGACGATCTCCACTCTTTGGAGCCCCGAACGGACTCCAGATCAGCCCTCCCGAGAGAGATTAGGGCTTGGCGGCGGCTCCGTCTTGTGAAATGTGATAATTCCTTCTCCCTGATTTTTTTCTCCCCGAAACGGAAGATATAGCATCTGGGGGTACGTCGGTGGAGCATCGGCGGGCCCACGAGGCAGGGGGCGCGCCCTTGGCAGGGGGCGCGCCCCCACCCTCGTGGACAGGGTGTGGGCCCCCCGGTGAGGATCTTCTTGCAGGTATTTTTTATATTTTCTGAAATAATTCTCCGTTGATTTTCAGGCGATTCCGAGAACTTTTTATTCTGCACAAAAACAACACCATGGCAGTTCTGCTGAAAACAGCGTCAGTCTGGGTTAGTTCCATTCAAATCATGCAAGTTAGAGTCCAAAACAAGCCTAAAAGGGTTTGGAAAACTAGATACGTTGGAGACGTATCAACGACCTCATGAGGAAGCAGGTGCTCCATGGCCACCGCCGCCTTTTTAGACGTGGGTTGCATGCTGGAGTCCGAGGCGGCCTGGAATATCTTGGCGTGTGCATCCTCGATCTTGGCAGGGATGGCCTCGACCCGGGCCAGGGCGACATCAGTGGCACGGACGACAGATTGAGCGCTCTCGGCGTTTGCAGCCGCCGTCGCAGCAACAGCTTCAGCCGCCTTGGCTGCTGCAGCTGCCCTGTCGGCTGCCGTAGGTGCCCTCTTGGCGGAAGCGGCCACGCTCAATGCGGATGAGGCGGCACTCTCGGCGTGGGCGGCCGAGCTCTCGGCGCAGGCGGTGGCGCTCGGGGGGGG
>LR738714.1:450746310-450829883 GCA_902687465.1 Secale cereale
ATCTTTGCAAGAAGGGGGGTGCGGGAATGGGGATTTGGATTCGTGGATTCGGGGGTTGCCGGCACTAGAGCAGACAAGCCGGCGAAGCGTAAGGAGGGAGACTTAAATAGACCCAGATATTTTCATCGCAAACGGTTCCTAGAAAATAACTGTGTGTGATGTTGTAGATATTTTTTATTAGCTGTGAAAGACGAATTTGGAATAAAGTGCCAATGGATGGTGTTTTAAATGAACGATAAATTTTATAGTACTAATACAACTGTCATGTCAAATTTTGGAAAATTCCAGGGGTCATTTGACCTTCTAAGACATTGAAGTGATTTTCTAGCCATTTAATGATTGTAACTGAAATTTGAACTACATGTACATGCAACAGCTAACCATAACGGTTTGAAAACTCATATTTCGTGTACTTGTGCGCGATTTAATTACATCTGCAGTAAATTGGAAGGAATGTTCAAACATATTGCTCTAATAGCTATGACACAATTAAGCATGGAGTGACATGGCATTTTAATTCCAAAAAAATAAAAAAAACCAGAAACACATGAAACCTTGGTTGATGTAATGTCATGCCACCAAGATGATGTGGTAAAAAAATTGGCTTGTTTGACCAAAGTTTGGACACACACCCCTCACAAACCAGAGCAACTCACTAGAAGGCTCGTGGTTCCGAGAGGGAACAATGCATGTTTGATGACGAACGGGAGATAGCTTCCTCTTACGGCCTTCAATTTTTTTTCTACGTCTAACGTGCACTACTACAACTGTAATGTGAAATTTTGAAAATTCTAGGGGTCATTTGAACTTTTAAAGACATTTGATTGATTTTCTAGCCATTTAATGACCGTAATTCAAATTCGAACTACATCTACATGCAAGACCTAAACAAAACGGTTTGAAAAATCATATCTATGTACTTGTGTGCGAGTTAATTCCATGTGCAGTAAATTAAAAGGAATTTTCAAACATATTGGTCTCACGACATGGACACATGCATACGTATGCATGGAGTGACATGGCATTTTAATTCAAAAAATTAGAAAAATGATCAGAAACACATGAAACCTTGGTTGATGTAATGTCATGCCACCAAAATGATGTGGTAAAGAAATTGGCATGTTTGACGAACGTTTGGACACACATCCCTCACAAACCGGAGCAACTCGATAGAAGGTTCGTGGTTCCAAGAGGGAACAATGCATGTTTGATGACGAACAGGAGATAGCTTGCTCCTTCAAATTTTTCCCTACGTTTAACGTGCACTAATACATCTGTCATGTGAAAATTTGGTAAATTTCAGGGGTCATTTGACCTTCTAAAGACATTTAAGTGATTTTCTAACCATTTAATGAGCGTATTTCAAATTTGAACTACATCTACATGCAACGCCTAACCATAGCGGTTTGAAAAATAATATTTTTGTGTACTTCTGTGTGAGTTAATTCCATGTGCAGTAAATTAGAGGAATTTTCGAACATATTGGTGTCAAGGCATGGGCACATGCATGGAGTGCATGCCGTGGCATTTTAATTCCAAAAAATTAAAAAATGATCAGAAAAACATGAAACCTTGGTTGATGTAATGTCATGCCACCAAGATGATATAGTAAAGAAATTGGCATGTTTGACGAAATTTTGGACACACACACCTCACAAACCGAAGCAACTCGCTAGAAGGTTCGTGGTTCTGAGAGGGAACAATGCATGTTTGATGAGGAACGGGAGATAGCTTCCTCTTACGGCCTTCAATTTTTTTATACGTCTAACGTGCACTACTACAACTGTAATGTGAAATTTTGGAAAATTCTAGGGGTCATTTGACCTTTCAAAGACATTTAAGTGATTTTCTAACCATTTAATGTCCGTAATTCAAAGTTGAACTACATCTACATGCAACACCTAACCAAAACGGTTTGAAAAATCATATCTGTGTACTTGTGTGCGAGTTAATTCCATGTGCAGTAAATTAGAAGGAATTTTAAAACATATTGGTCTCACGACATGGACACATGCATACGTATGCATGGAGTGACATGGCATTTTAATTCAAAAAATAGAAAAATGATCAGAAACACATGAAACCTAAGTTGATGTAATGATATGCCACCAAGATGATGTGGTAAAGAAATTGGCATGTTTGACGAATGTTTGGACACACACCCCTCACAAACCGGAGCAACTCGCTAGAAGGCTCGTGGTTCCGAGAGGGAACAATGCGTGTTTGATGACGAACGGGAGATAGCTCCCTCTTACGACCTTAATTTTTCCTTACGTTTAACGTGTACTACTACAACTGTCATGTGAAAATTTGGTAAATTTCAGGGGTCATTTGACCTCTTAAAGACATTTAAGTGATTTTCTAACCATTTAATGAGCGTAATTCAAATTTGAACTACATCTACATGCAACGCCTAACCATAACGGTTTGTAAAATAATGTTTTTGCGTACTTGTATGTGAGTTAATTCCATGTGTAGTAAATTAGAAAGAATTTTCGAACATATTGGTGTCAAGGCATGGGCACATGCATGGAGTGCATGCCATGGTATTTTAATTCCAAAAAATTAAAAAATGATCAGTAACACATGAAACCTTGGTTGATGTAATGTCATGCCACCAAGATGATGTGGTAAAGAAATTGGCATGTTTGACGAACGTTTGGACACATGCCCCTCACAAACCGGAGCAACTCGCTAGAAGGTTCATGGTTCCGAGAGGGAACAATGCATGTTTGATGACGAACGGAGATAACTTCCTCTTACGGTCTTCAAATTTTTTCCTACATTTAACGTGCAACAGTCATGTGAAAATTTGGTAAATTTCAGGGGTCATTTGACCTTCTAAAGGCATTTAAGTGATT
The DNA here is from genome assembly GCA_902687465.1 of Secale cereale. NCBI lineage: Eukaryota > Viridiplantae > Streptophyta > Magnoliopsida > Poales > Poaceae > Secale > Secale cereale. The sequence continues at coordinate 450,749,172 of LR738714.1, forward strand.
TTCTAACCATTGAATGACCGTAATTCAAATTTGAACTACATCTACATGCAATGCCTAACCAAAATGGTTTGAAAAATCATATTTTTGTGTACTTGTGTGCGAGTTAAAAAATCATCAGACCATATAAATATCTTGTGTTCAAAAAAGAAAACGTAAAGATCTAGCAAGACAACCGCCCCCCACACGATTGGCACTCTATCCCGTGGCTCCAGGTTTGGTAGGTGATTGGTGGGGATCATTAATCAGACACTGTTCTGTATTGGAAACCGTCAGCTATTATGTTCACACACGGATTTGCTGCGGGAATTGTGTGTAATTCAAACTATAGCACTCGTAAATTCCGGCGACCAGCGTGTGTACTGTCCCCGTCGATCTAGATTCCGGCCGCCAATAAATACTACCTTGCTCACGTCGTCCCGCCCGCATTCTCATCTACATCCTCCCCTCACCCGGCCCCTTCTCTCTCCCTCTCTCTCTCTCTCTCTCTCTCAAATCTCTGCCATGGCGCCGCCGGTCTGCCCATGCGCCGACGAGGAGGTTGCTCACTGGATTAGCAGCGACGAGGACCCCTACGCACCGCCTGATGCGGTTGCGCTGGACCCCCCAACTTTGGATTGGTTTTGGGGCCAGTACAATATTTGTCTATGGAAGTCGCTGCCGCCAGCTGAGAAAGCCAGGCAAGTGGCATTCAAGAAGGAGATGGCGGAGGAGGAAGCCTGGTACCAGGCGTCCTGTGAAGCCCGTGATGCCGCCTGGAAAAAGGAGGCGGCGGAGCTTTGGGGGCGGGCGCGTCGTCGTGCCGAGGAGGTGTACGAAGACGGGTACTTCGTGAGGAAGGTCATAGGCGCTGGGCACCTCGTCGCTGCGTGGAGGTGGGCTGATAAGCTCCAGCGTGCCATTGTCGAGGAGCTCTGGTGAGCGCCTAATGAAATGGCAAGATCGGCCACGCGCGTCCGCCAGCAAGAGGCAGATCGGTACGTCAAGCGCTGCGAGGTGGAGGAGTCGAGTACTGCCTCCGCATTGGGAAGACGCCGCGCACCAGGGAGCTGCTGGCGAGGGGCTACCGGAATACTGGCCCCAGGAGGGATTATTAGTTTTAGTATTGTTCGTTTTCAATTTTATGCATTGTACCAAGTAGTTAAGTATCATCACAGAATATATATATATAGGGTGGGTCTATTATGATAACACCCCTTAAGACCTTATTCTGCACATCACTTTCTTATTCTGCTAACACCTCTGCTTCGCTAAAACAACCACACCCACCAACCCGACCCGTGCAGCCCACTACCCCTGACCCCAACCTTCTCCTTCTCCCCACACCTCCCACCCCAGCGCCCCACCTCCACCCTAGCCCCGGCGCCCCACAACCACCCCACCCTACCCGACCGGCCTCCTCTCGACGCCGGCTAGAGCCCCGTCCCACCACCACGCATCGACGCCGCCCATGTACAGCGCCGCCAGACGTCGGATCCGTCAATCCCCGCCTTCAATGCCCAGATCCAGGGCCCGCCCGACGGCCGGATCCGGCGAGCGCCGTCTCCACCACCCTAGGCAGGATCCGGCGCCGGCCCAAGCTCGTTCCCGCCTCCCACCTCCCACTTCACCACCCTGCGACCGATGCGCTCCGCCACCCCACCGCCAGTCCGTGCTCGCACCACCCCGCCGCCTCCCACCTCCCATAGCACCTCCCTTCTGGCCGTGGACCGAACTCGTCGCCAGCATGGGCTCGCGCCGCCCCTGCCAGGCGTCACCCATCCCCCACGGTCGTGTCCGCCCTCGTCGCCCCGATCAGGATCGAGTCACCGCCGGGAAGTTCAGCGTCATGGCTGAACGTCGTGCTGTTTGGGGCCCTCCCTCATCATCGGTCACGGCACCGCAGCCGCCGGCCTCGAGTGTCTGCTCCCCCCCCCTTGATCTCTGCTTGCCGATGTCGCCACGAGATCCATGGACCCCGCCCTGCACCTGTGTTACCCCTGTCCGCCGCACCACGCCGGCCTCCAGCCCTCGTTTGCATCGACGGTGCGGCTCGGCAGCAACTGCACTTCACCCCTCTCACCACGATAGTCAGCGGAGGCGTGCAAGTCGACCAACGGGGAGTGCAGTTCGGTCCACTCATCCGAACACTGATGGGGGGCCACGGGCTCCACCCTCAACGTCGGCGGCCACCCGTTTTGCACCTGCAAACCACCACATCCTCCTGACCATCCGTTTTTAGCAGTTCAGTTCCAGCGCCACATCCTCCTGACCCCATCTCCTTTTCTCTATGCAGTGCGGTGTCGTGTCAGGTGTAGTGCGGTGGCACTGGTTGGCAAAATGAAAAGCCATACACATTCCATCATGGAGTTGAGTGTGCAGTTTTGTGTGAGATTGCAAAGTGGTTCAGTAGAAAAAACTAAGCGGTTCTGTGTAAAAATACAAGAGGTTCACTTCGCAAAACATGCAACTCCTCTATTGTGCACTTGCGTTTCGCCAGCTAACCATGCATGTCCTGCGTTTTGCCGGTGACCATACTGCAGTCCACCATCACTGATGAGCGTTGTTCTGCAGCTCGCATTGTTTTTCTTCTGGAAACCATTTGCAATGCACTCAGTAAGAAAAGAGAAGAGAACATCAATGTTCATTTAAAGTCCATTTTGTTGTTTATGAGAAACGTAGAGAGAAAGAGTGGTAAGAATGGATGGTAATTTTGTATACTCTTTGCCTAGTGTAGTTCAGTTCGGTATTGTGTCGTTGATTCTGTTGTGTATTGGATGGTCATGTGGCTGTGTAAAAATAATGAGTGGCTATGTATGTTTTGAAGCTCACTTTGTTCTCTCACGCAGTTCGCTATAAAACTCCCTTGTGGTTCACTCGGTACTGCGAAACAAAAACACCTTAGAAGAAGCTCGCTTCTCATTGCATGCAGTGTGTTTGGTCCTCAGATGTGGTTCACTTTCGAGAGTGCCACTATTCACTTGCGCCCAACATGGAAGTGCAATTTTTTAGCAAAATAACAAAAAGGTAATGCCGTTCACTTTGATATATGTCATGGTTCATTTGCCCTCGTCTCTACGGTCCACTATCGTTTATTATTATTTTTTTGAAAAAAAGAAGATAAAACTCGCCTTACGCCCGACAAAAGAAATCATGAAGTTCACTTGACTGTATCATGCAGTGCGGTTTTCTGTCTGATGCAGTATACACGACGATTTGGGTGTCACGAAAAATAGAGTGTGCGCGTTTCGATAAATTAAAAATTGCTCTTAAACCGTAAGGAATTAGAGAGCATGTTCTACATGAAAAAGTTGCGTCTCGACGGTATCTTTCCAACGGCGTATAACAAAAATAATTTCGACCAGCGGTTTGCAATTTTTTTTGCGGAAAACGGCTGCTGCCTCTCGTAATCAGCCGCATGATTTTCAAAATTAACAAAAAACCGTAAGGAATCTCAAAAACATTTCAACATATGAAAGTTGCGCCTCGTCCATAGATTTTCAATGGTATATTACACGCCTTTTTTCGACAAACGGTTAAAAAACTAGAGTAAAAACAGTACCAAAAATTTGAAAAAATTCGAAAAACAGAATTCCGCGATTTAGTAATTTTGAATCTGCTTTTAAAACGTAACGAATTAGACAAAAATGTAGATATTAAAATGATGCACCTCGACGATATCTTTCCAACGGTGTATCATATGTTTCATTCGAACGAGCGGTTTAGAAAAAAAACACGAAAAAGGCTCGCTGCCATTATTCGTGGGTCGCACCATTTTTAAAACTGCTTTTAAACCGTGAGGAATCTTGAAAAGTGTTCAACATGGCGAAGTAGCGCATAATCCATAACTTTTCAACGGTATATTACGCGCATTGTTCCAACAAACGGTTAAAAAACTAGAGCAAAAAAGGTAGCAAAAAACAACACGTACAGTTTTTTCAACATGAAGTTCACTGGGCACTATGTTGCAGTACCTTTGCTATTGAGAATGCAGTGCCCTCGTGTTATGCGTGCAGTGCGGAAGTGTTATCAGAATAGTTATTATGGTAATATTAGCAGAATAGACCGTTTGTATATATTTTCTATCTGTTTTTGTATACTAATTTGAATCTAGCTGTTATCATCCACATATACCGAATGGAAAACGTATATACACACATTGAAACATAACATATAAGAATAGAAAACAGAGTACACACATTGAAACAGAGCAATAAACAGATCAATACTATGATTGCTGTGAATACATAGCTATCCACGTCGAAATGACTTCCCAAAATAAAACACGTCCATGAGACCATGACCAGCAGCCCTTGCCTAGGGTAGCTCTTGGCTCTGCCTGAACTCATGCAGGCGTTCCTCCAAGCGATCGACACGCTCGCGGTACATCTGGAGCGCGATCTCGAGCTCCAAGTTGGCTATTTCATCGGAGATCACCAGCTCGAGGATGCGACGGCCATGTTCCTCTACTGCGCCCAGGTGGACACCTGGGCCAAGGAGGCGGTTGAGCCTACGGACCAGCGCGTTGGCATCCAGCGGGCCACGGACAAGGCGAACGGCGACACCCATGCGAATGGCGCGGCATGCATCCGGTGCAAGTACGGCGCGACCGGCCTCTGGTGCAATTACGACGCTGAGGGCCTCTGCCCACTCCTGGCGAGGAATGTGGGTACTGACGGGATGTGTACCTAGCTGCATGCCGTGTCGACAGCAGGCAAGCGCCGATGGATCCGCTGTTGCTGTGCGGCGGACCACGCCTCTCGCTCTGCGGCGCTCCAATGGTCTTGCCGTGCGGCGAGTTGCAACCTATCGGCGCGGACGAGCCTAGCTTGCTCGGCGGCGCGCCATAGATCATGTTGTGCGGCGAGCTACAGCCTGTTGGCGCTGACATGCCTATCTTGATCCACGACGCTAAAGCGCCATGCGCCAAAGGTCTGCTCAACCCTGGTGATGACGTGCATCACGGTGTCGTCCATCACGTTGCCGGGGAGCGCCTCGGCCTCGACGGGCCGTGGCCCCTGCTCATTTTCCTCGTCGACAATATTGATGGCAGAGGCGGCGCTTTGGTGGGTTGGCATGCTTGGAAAAGGTGGATGTGCTACAGGCTGCGCTTGTCGCCTCTGTGCGTCACGCGCCCCCTATGTACAATATAGCAGGGTGGCGGGAAACAAGTGAGGAAATGGCGGGAAACTGTGGTGTGTTCATAAAACGCCATCAATTAATGGAAACTTAGCATCGAGCTAGCACAAGTCTTAGATGATGATCAGATGAACACGGACCACACTAGGGAACCCGCCGGTGATGAATTCATCAATCCCAAATGGTTGAATACTAGCAAGCGTTTGCCCACAAGACACACGGCCAATTCCATCACAAATAGGTCGGGTGGATCAACTGTATGCCACGTATCGCACATTATCAAAAAGTATTAAAAATAAAAAACAAGGACCTCAAGGTTAAATTAGCTAAGGGAATGGGGCATTTCGCTCATTTGACCGAAATGACCCATCCCATAAGCTAATTTAACATCGACACAACTTCCCATTCAGTCACCCATCTGTTGGCTGCTCCAGCCTGAGCACACATAACTTGATAGTTTTCTTACATGAGCTACTGGTGGAACAACTAGTCCTTGCTGATAGATGTTGTGTAGAAAGAGCATATCACATACGTCTTATTAGAAGCAACCTTCTGCGTTATTATCGGTCTTCGCACACATTTCTGATTACAGACCTGTTTGTCGCGTATCACACACATCTTGTTATATTGAACCGTTTCTGTTCTCTTGCCTAATCACAAATAGTTCGTCCGAGTGAACCGTATGATGTGTGTCGCACGCGCCTTCATCTGGCTGCCCGTTTCTTTTGTTCCTCCTCATCACAAATAGTTAATTGAACTGAACCGTATGCCCTTCGTCGCACACGCAACTAAAACCTGAACCGTGTTTGATGCATCCGTCATCGCAAACATTTTATACATTTCTGACGGTTTTCGCACACCATTGTTTGCGATTATGGCATCGCACACAGTTTCTCGAAGGGTCTCTGATTGTAGTGTCGCATTAGCAGCATCCTGCAGTAGTGAACCATTATTCTCCGATTTAAATGAATAACCGTCTCACAACAAACAAGACCCGGATATAATGTTCATGCTCAACGTTGGCACCAAATAACAATTATTTAGGTCTAAAACTAATCCCGAAGGTAGATGTAGAGGTAGCGTGCCAACGGCGATCACATCGACTTTGGAACCATTTCCCACGCGCATCGTCACCTCGTCCTTAGCCAATCTTTGTTTAATCTGTAGCCCCTGTTTTGAGTTACAAATATGAGCAACCGAACCAGTATTAAATACCCAGGCGCTACTACGAGCATTAGTAAGGTACACATCAATAACATGTATATCAAATATACCTTTGTTCACTTTGCCATCCTACTTATCCGCCAAATACTTGGGGCAGTTCCGCTTCCAGTGACCTGTCCCTTTCCAGTAGAAGCACTTAGTTTCAGGCTTGGCTCCAGACTAGGGTTTCTTCCCAGGAGTAGCAATTGGCTTGCTATTCTTCTTGAAGTTCCCCTTCTTTCCCTTGCCCTTTTTGTTCAAACTAGTGGTTTTGTTAACCATCCACTTGATGCTCCATCTTGATTTCTACCTCCTCACCTTTGAGCATTGCGAAGAGCTCGGGAATAGTCTTCTCCATCCCTTGCATATCATAGTTCATCACGAAGCCTTTGTAGCTTGGTGGCAGTGATTGAAAAACTCTGTCAATAACCCTATCATCATCAACTTTAACTCCAATCTGAGTTATGTGGTTGTGGTACTGCTACTTCTCGAGCTTGTGTTGTATTCCCTTGAAGAGGAAAGGGAGATGCAGCACAATAGCGTAAGTATTTCCCTCAGTTTTTGAGAACCAAGGTATCAATCCAGTAGGAGACTACGCGCGAGTCCCTCGCACCTGCACAAACAAATAAGAACTTCGTAGCCAATGCGATAAGGGGTTGTCAATCCCTTTACGGTCACTTACGAAAGTGAGATCTGATAGAGATGATAGTTTGTATTTTTGGTATTTTTGTTTATAAGAACAGAAAGTAAAAGCGGTAAAAGTAAAGTATATTTAGATTGATATATTGAGAATAGACCCGGGGGCCATAGTGTTCTCTAGTGGCTTCTCTGATGATAGCGATATTCTATGGCGGGTAAACAAATTACTGTCGAGCAATTGATAGAAAAGCAAATAATTATGAGACTATCTAGGCATGATCATTGTATATAGGCATCACGTCCGAGACAAGTAGATGAACTCCTGCCTGCATCTACTACTATTACTCCACACATCGACTGCTATCCAGCATGCATCTAGTGTATCGTGTTCATAAGAACAGAGTAACGCCTTAAGCAAGATGACATGATGTAGAGGGATGAACTCAAGCAATATGATATAAACCCCATCCTTTTATCCTCGATGGCAAAAATACAATACGTGCCTTGCTGCCCCTACTGTCAATGGGAAAGGACACCGCAAGATTGAACCCAAAGCCAAGCACTTCTCCCATTGCAAGAACTATAGATCTAGTAGGCCAAACCAAACCAATAATTCGAGGAGACTTGCAAGGATATTATGAGCACAAATAAAGAGTTCAGAGAAGAACCAAATATTTCTCATAGATAATCTTGATCATAAAGTCACAATTCATCGGATCTCGACAAACACACCGCAAAAAGAGATTACATCAAATAGATCTCCTCGAAGACCGAGGAGAACTTTGTATTGAGATCCAGAGAGAGAGAGAAAGCCATCTAGATACTAGCTATGGACCCGAAGGTATGTGGTAAACTAATCAAAACTCATGGTGAGGGCGATGATGATTATGTAGAAGCACTCCGTGATGGATCCCCCCTCCGGCAGAGCTCCGGAACGGGCTCCAAGATGGGATCTCACGGGAACAGAAGGTTACGGCAGTGGAATTAGGGTTTTCTCTCTGTTGCTGATGGTTTCGGGGTACGTAGACTTATATAGGAGGAAGGAGGACACCGGGGGACGCTCGAGGGGCCCACGAGGCAGGGAGCGCGCCCTGGGAAGGGGGGCGCGCCCCCACCCTCGTGGGCAACTCGTGGCTCCCCTTCCGTGGTTCTCAAGTCTCCCGTGTGTGATTTTCTCCAAAAATAACTCTCCCGAAGGTTTCATTCCGCTTGGACTCCGTTTGATATTCCTTTTCTGCAAAACCCTAAAATAGGCAAAAAAACAGCAATCTAGACTGGGCCTTTGGGTTAGTAGGTTAGTCCAAAAAATGATATAAAAGTGTATGACAAAGCCCATTAAGCATCCAAAACATCATAAATAATAGCATGGAACAATCAAAAATTATATATACGTTGGAGACGTATCAAGCATCCCTAAGCTTAATTCCTGCTCATCCTCGAGTAGGTAAATGATAAAAACAGAATTTTTGATGTGGAATGCTAACTGACATAGTTTTTCAATGTAATTCTCTTAATTTTGGCATGAATTTCCAGATATGAAAGATTTAAGATAAAAGTCTATATTGACATAAGAAATAATAATACTTCAAGCATACTAACAAAGCAATCATGTCTTCTCAAAATACTATGGCTAAAGAAAGTTATCCTTACAAAATCATATAGTCTGGCTATGCTCCCTCTTCATCACACAAAATATTCATATCATGCACAACCCCGATTTCAGCCAAGCACTTGTTTTCATACTCTATTTTTCAAACCTTTCAACTTTCACGCAATACATGAGCGTGTGCCATGGACATAGCACTATGGGTGGAATAGAGAGGTGGTTGTGGAGAAGACAAAAGGAGGGAGATAGCCTCACATCAACTAGGCGTATCAACGGGCTATGGAGATGCCCATCAATAGATATCAATGTGAGTGAGTAGGGATTGCCATGCAACGGATGCACTAGAGCTAAATATGTATGAAAGCTCAACAAAAGAAACTAGTGGGTGTGCATCCAACTTGCTTGCTCACGAAGACCTAGGGCATTTGAGGAAGCCCATCGTTGGAATATACAAGCCAAGTTCTATAATGAAAATTCCCACTAGTATATGAAAGTGACTAAACATGAGACTCTCTATCATGAAGAACATGGTGCTACTTCGAAGCACAAGTGTGGAAAAAGATAGTAGCAATTGTCCCTTCTCTCTTTTCTCTCATTTTTTTTGGAGGGGCTTTCTATTTTTTTATTAGCCCCTCTCTATTTTTGGGCCATCTTTTATTATTATTGTTGGCATTTCCTCACATGGGACAATGCTCTAATAATGATGATCATCACACTTTTATAGATTTACAACTCGATATTACAACTCGATACTACAACAAGTTTGACTCTATATGAATGCCTTCGGCGGTGTACCGGGATGCAATGAATCAAGAGTGACATGTATGAAAAATTATGCACGGTGGCTTTGCCACAAATACGACGTCAACTACATGATCATGCATGACAATATGATGCGTGTCATATGAACAGAACGGTGGAAAGTTGCATGGCAATATATCTCGGAATGGCTATGGAAATGCCATGATAGGTAGGTATGGTGGCTGTTTTGAGGAATAATATGGTGTCTGTTTTGAGGAAGGATATATAGTGGGTTTATGGTACCAGCGAAAGTTGCGCGGTACAAGAGAGGCTAGCAATGGTGGAAGGGTGAGAGTGCGTATAATCCATGGACTCAACATTAGTCATAAGAACTCATATACTTATTGCAAAAATCTATGAGTCATCAAAACAAATCAATCAACGCATGCTCCTAGGGGGGAGGTTGGTAGGAGTTAACCATCGCGCGCCCCCGACCTCCACACAAAGGTTGACACTTTACAAATACCTCATGCTCTAACTTCGTCACATAGAGGTTCACCATATGTGCATGCTACGGGAATCACTAACCTTATCACAAGTATTTCTCAATTTCATAATAACTCCACTAGCATGACTCTAATATCACTATCCTCATATCTCAAAACAATTATCATGCATTCAACATCTCATCATATTCAATGCACTTAGTGTGAAAGTTTTTACGACATTGATCTTGGATGTCTATCATGTGAAGACTAGTTTTTTAGCCTAAACACATTACCATGCTGTTTTAATAGACTCTCAAAAGGATATAGGTGAAGGATGTGAGTTCAACAATTTCTTCAAAATATTATCACCACCGTGCTCTAAAAGATATAAGTGAAGCACTAGAGCAAAAACTATTCAACTCAAAAGATATAAGTGAAGCACATAGAGTGTTCTAACAATTCCTAGGCCATATTTAACTCTCTCAAATAGGTGTGTCCATCAAGGATGATTGTGGCAAACTAGCATGCAAAGACTCAAATTATACAAGACGCTCCAAGCAAAACACATATCATGTGGTGAATAAAAATATAGCTCCAAGTATAGTTACTGATGGATGAAGACGAAAGAGGGGATGCCTTCCCGGGGCATCCCCAAGCTTAGGCTTTTGATTGTCTTTGAATTTCACTTGGGGTGACATGGGCATCCCCAAGCTTAGGCCTTTGCTACTCTTTGTTCCATAGTCCATCAAAGCAATACTCAAAACTTGAAAAGTTCACAACACAAAACTTAGACAAAAATTCTCGTGAGCTCTGTTAGTATAAGAAAGCAAACCACTAATCAAAAGTACTGCAATCAATTCATTCTTTGTTTATATTGGTGTTAAACCTACTGTATTCCAACTTCTCTATGGTTCATACTTCATAATATTACTCATAGATGCATTGAAATAAGCAAACAACACACAAAAACAGAATCTGTCAAAATAGAACAGTCTGTAGTAATCTGCAGGTTTCGCATACTTCTGTAACTCCAAAAAATTCAAAAAAATTGGTAAACGCGAGGAATTTGTCTATTAATAATCTGAAAAAAGAATCAACTAAACAGCACGCTCCAGTAAAATCTGATGACCATTCTAGTGAGCGCTAACGATTCTGTTTTTCACAGCAAGATCATATAAACTTCACACAAGTCTTCCCAAAGGTTCTACTTGTCACAAACACTAAACAAAACACAAAACCACATCTAAACAGAAGCTAGATGCAATATTTATTCCCTAACAACAACAAAATTAAAAAATATAAAATTTGGTTGCCTCCCAACAAGCTCTTTCTTTATAGCCATTAAGATAGTCTTGAGAATTCAATGATGCTCACATGAAAGACAAGGATTGAAGCACAAAGAGAGGATCACAAAACTTGTGACAAACACATCTAAGTCTAACATACTTCCTATGCATAGGCATTTTATAGGAAAACAAATTACCCAGACAAGCAAGATCTAGAAAATGCAAGGAAGGAGAAAGAAACAATAGCAATCTCAACATAACGAGAGGTAAATTAGTAACATGGAAATTTCTACAACCATATTTCCCTCTCTCATAATAATTGCATGTAGGATCATGATCAAATTCAACAAAATAGCTTTCACATAACATATTCGCAACACGATCCACATGCATGCAAAGTTGACACTCTTCCAAAATAGTGGGATCAACATTAACTAAAGTCATGACCTTTCCAAACCCACTTTTAATATTATTGCAAACATTATTATCAATCTCATATTCATCATGGGGTTGAAATAAATTTTCAAGATCGTAAGAAGCATCACCCCAATCATGATCATTGCAACAAGTAGTGGACCTAGCAATACTAGCATCCCCAAGCTTACGGTTTTGCATATCATTAACACAATTGACATTAATAAAATTTATGATAACATCATTGCAATCATGCTTTTCATTGATGGAACTATCAAGTATGGGTGCAATAGCAACGATCTCATGTTTAACATAGGGAACTATAGCAAATTCTTCTTCATAAATATTGGCATCATGTCCACAAGAATAGCAAGCATCATGTTCATTAAATCATCTGAATCATAATTATCTATAGATTCATGGAAATCATTATTTTCCTTCAAAGTAGCGGTCATTCCTTCAATAAATTCTTTGACATTGGCATTATGAGCATAGTTTTCATAGCAATATTTTAGTGTGTCAAAATTTTCACATTCATAGAGAGTAATATCATACTTTTCAATCAAAGAAGCAACTTCATAAGCACCCTTAAAAGCAACGAATTCTTCAATTTGTTCGATATCATAGTTACTATAAACACCCTTTGCATAAGAAGATAAGATTTCATTATCATTAAACTCACATAGGTAGGGGAGGTGTTTTTCAGGGTTCTTAGAGCAACAAGTAAAATCACAAATTTCACAAAGATTCCCAGCATAGCACAGCAATCTGTTTATCTGATCCCATAAGAGTACCCCCTTTTAAGACAAACTGTGACGCACAAAATGAGCATGATCATCTAAAGATTTCCCATCAACTAGGCTAGTTGGGAATTCAACACAAGCGCATAAGAATCAAAGATGATCCAAGTAGAACACTTTAAGGTGATCCATAGCAATAGATTTTTAGCAAGCAAGGATGCAAGCACATAAAAGGCACATAGCACACAAGCAAATGAGAGGCAAGCGAATGGTAAACACATGACAGAAGAAGGGCAAATAAAAAGGCAAGGATGAAGTGGGGGAGACGAAAAGAGAGGCAAAAAATGTAATGCGAAGGATAAGGGTTTGTGATAGGTACTTGGTATATAACTTTTGCGTAAGCCTCCCCAGCAACGGCGCCAGAAATTCTTCTTGCTACTTCTCGAGCTTGCGTTGTATTCCCTCGAAGAGGAAAGGGAGATGCAACACAGTAGCGTAAGTATTTCCCTCAGTTTTTGAGAACCAAGGTATCAATCCAGTAGGAGACCACGCGCGAGTCCCTCACACCTGCACAAACAAATAAGAACTTCGCAGCCAACGCGATAAAGGGTTGTCAATCCCTTTACGGTCACTTACGAAAGTGAGATCTGATGGAGATGATAGTTTATATTTTTGGTATTCTTGTTTATAAGAACAGAAAGTAAAAGCGGTAAAAGTAAAGTAGATGTAGATTGATATGTTGAGAATAGACGCGGGGGCCATAGTGTTCTCTAGTGGCTTCTCTCATGATAGCGATATTCTACGGCGGGTAAACAAATTACTGTCGAGCAATTGATAGAAAAGCTAATAATTATGAGACTATCTAGGCATGATCATTGTATATAGGCATCACGTCCGAGACAAGTAGACCGACTCCTGCCTGCATCTACTACTATTACTCCACACATCGACCGCTATCCAGCATGCATCTAGTGTATTGAGTTCATAAGAACAGAGTAACGCCTTAAGCAAGATGACATGATGTAGAGGGATAAACTCAAGCAATATGATATAAACCCCATCTTTTTATCCTCGATGGCAACAATACAATATGTGCCTTGCTGCCCCTACTGTCACTGGGAAAGGATACCGCAAGATTGAACCCAAAGCCAAGCACTTCTCCCATTGCAAGAACTATAGATCTAGTAGGCCAAACCAAACCAATAATTCGAAGAGACTTGCAAGGATATTATGAGCACACAGAAAGAGTTCAGAGAAGAACCAAATATTTCTCATAGATAATCTTGATCATAAACTCACAATTCATCGGATATCGACAAACACACCGAAAAAAGAGATTACATCAAATAGATCTCCTCGAAGACCGAGGAGAACTTTGTATTGAGATCCAGAGAGAGAGAGAGAGAAAGCCATCTAGATACTAGCTATGGACCCGAAGGTCTGTGGTAAACTACTCACAACTCATGGTGAGGGCGATGATGATGATGTAGAAGCACTCCGTGATGGACCCCCCCTCCGGCGGAGCTCCGGAACAGGCTCCAAGATGGGATCTCACGGGAACAGAAGGTTATGGCGGTGGAATTAGGGTTTTCTCTCTATTGCTGGTGGTTTCGAGGTACGTAGACTTATATAGGAGGAAGGAGGACACGGGGGATGCTCGAGAGGCCCACGAGGCAGGGGGCACGCCATGGGAAGGGGGGCGCGGCCCCCACCCTCGTGGGCACCTCGTGGCTCCCCTTCTGTGGTTCTCAAGTCTCCAGTGCGCGATTTTCTCCAAAACTAACTCTCCCGAAGGTTTCATTCCGTTTGGACTCCATTCGATACTCCTTTTCTGCAAATCACTGAAATAGGCAAAAAACAGCAATCTGGACTGGGCCTTTGGGCTAGTAGGTTAGTCCCAAAAATGATATAAAAGTGTATGACAAAGCCCATTAAGCATCCAAAACATCAAAAATAATAGCATGGAACAATAAAAAATTATAGATACGTTGGAGACGTATTAGGTACCCAGACATTCTGAGTAAGTGTTCACTCACAGAACTGTTCTCCTCCATCTTGCAGCTATAGAACTTGTTGGAGACTTCATATCTCTCAACTCTGGCACTTGCTTGAAATATTAACTTCAACTCTTGGAACATCTCATATGCTCCATGACATTCAAAACATCTTTAAAGTCCCGATTCAAAGCCATAAAGCATGGCACACCGAACTATCGAGTAGTTATCAGATCAAGCTTGCCAGACGTTCATAATATCAGGAGTTGCTCCTGCAGCAGGCCTTTCACCTAGTGGTGCTTCAAGGACATAATTCTTCTATGCAGCAAAGAGGATAATCCTCAAGTTACGGACACAGTCCGTGTAGTTTCTACCATCATCTTTCAACTTAGCTTTCTCTAGGAACGCATTAAAATTCAAGGGAACGATAGCACGAGCCATTGATCTACAATATAGATGTACAAAAACTATCACGACTAAGTTCATGATAAATTAACTTCAGTTAATCTTATTACTAAAGAACTCCTACTTAGATAGACATCCCTCAAGTCATCTAAATGATCACGTGATCCAAATCAACTAAACTATGTCCGATCATCACGCGAGATGGAGTAGTTTTCAATGGTGAACATCTTTTGTTGATCATATCTACTATATGATTCACGCTCGACCTTTCGGTCTCCAGTGTTCTGAGTCCATGTCTTTACATGCTATGCTCGTCAAGTTTATCCCGACAATTCTGCACGTCCAAAACTGTCTTACACCCGTTGTATGTGAACGTAGAGCTTATCACACCCGATCATCATGTGGTGTCTCGGCACGATGAACTGTCGCAATGGTGCATACTCAGGGAGAACACTTGTACCTTGAAATCTAGTAAGGGATCATGTTATAATGCTACCATCGTTCCAAGCAAAATAAGATGCATAAAAAGATGAACATCACATGCAATCAAAATATATGTGACATGATATGGCCATGATCATCTTGTGCTTTTGATCTCCATCTCCAAAGCATCGTCATGATCTCCATTGTCACCGGCTTGACACCATGATCTTCATCGTACTGTCATGGTCGCCTCGCCAACTATTGTTTCTACTACTATTGCAAACTCATAGGGATAAAGTAGAGCAAATACATGGCGTTCACAAGTCATACAATAATGAGACAACCATAAGGCTCCTGCCGGTTGCCGATAAATTACAAAACATGATCATCTCATACAATAACGTATAACTCATCACGTCTTGACCATATCACATCACACCATGCCCTGCAAAAACAAGTTAGACATCCTCTACGTTGTTGTTGCAAGTTTTACGTGGCTGGTACGGCCTTCTAGCAAGAACCGTTCTTACCTATGCATCAAAACCACAATGATTTTTCGTCAAGTGTGCTGTTTTAACCTTCAACAAGGATCGGCCATAGTCAAACTCGATTCAAGTAAAGTTGGAGAAACAGACACCCGCTAGCCACATGTGTGCAAAGGGGGTCGGTAGAACTAGTGTCATGAATGCATTCATGTAATGTCGGTCCGAGCCGCTTCATCCAACAATACCGCCGAATCAAAGTAAGACGTTGGTGGTAAGCAGTATGACTATTATCGCCCACAACTCTTTGTGTTCTACTCGTGCATATCATCTACGCATAGACCTCGCTCATGATGCCATTGTTGGGAACGTAGCATTCAATTTCGAAATTATACTACGCTCACACAAGATATATCTAGGAGATGCATAGCAACGAGACGCGAAGAGTGTGTCTACGTACCCTTGTAGACCGAAAGCGGAAGCATTGTATTAACGCGGTTGATGTAGTCGGACACCTTCACGATCCAAGTAACAAACTTACGGCACCTCCGTGTTCAGCACACGTTTAGCTTGATGACGTCCCTCGAGCTCTTGATCTTGTACAGGGTCAAGGGAGAGTTTTGTCAGCACAACGGCGTGGCAACGGTGTTGGTGATTTCATCCATGTAGGGCTTTGCCTAAGCACTACGACGCTATGACCGGAGGAGTAAAATGTGGAAGGGGGGCACCACACACGGCTAAGAGAACAATTGATGTGCCTTTGGGGTGCCCCTTGCCCATGTATATAAAGGAGGGGAGGAGGAGGCCGCCCCCCTAGGGGCGCGCCAAGTGTGGGGAGTCCTACTAGGACTCCCCAGTCCTAGTAGGATCCCCCTTTCCTTTTTTGGAGTGGGAAAGAGGGAAAGGGAGAGGGAGTAGGAAAGGGAAGGGGGGGGGGGGCGCCGCCCCTCCCCAAGTCCAATTCGGACTCCATGGGGGGGGCGCCTCCTCCCTTGGCCCGCCTCCTCTTCTCCCCTAAGGCCCAACAAGGCCCAATAACTTCCCGGGGGGTTCCGATAGCCTCCCGGTACTCCGATAAATCCTCGAACCTCTCCGGAACCATTCCGGTGTCCAACCTTCCAATATATGAATCTTTACCTCTCGGCCATTTCGAGACTCCTCGTCATGTTTGTGATCTCATCTGGGACTCCGAACAAACTTCAGTCACCAAAACACATAACTCATAATACAAATTATCATCGAATGTTAAGCGTGCGGACCCTACGGGTTCGAGAACTATGTAGACATGACCGAGACACATCTCCGGTCAATAACCAATAGTGGAACCTGGATGCTCATATTGGCTCCTACATATTCTACAAAGATATTTATTGGTCAAACCATATAACAACATACGTCATTCCCTTTGTCATCGGTATGTTACTTGCTCGAGATTCGATCATTGGTATCATCATACCTTGTTCAATCTCGTTACCGACAAGTATCTTTACTCATTCCGTAATGCATCATCCCGTAACTAACTCATTAGTCACTTTGCTTGCAAGTCTTATAGTGATGTGCATTACCGAGAGGGCCCAGAGATACCTCTCCGATACACTGAGTGACAAATCCTAATCTTGATCTATGCCAACTCAACAAACACCTTCGGAGACACCCGTAGATCATCTTTATAATCACTTAGTTACGTTGTGACGTTTGATAGCACACAAGATGTTCCTCCGGTATTCCGGAGTAGCATAATCTCATAGTTAGAGGAACATGTCTAAGTCATGAAGAAAGCAATAGCAATAAAACTAAACAATCATTATGCTAAGCTAACGGGTGGGTCATGTCCATCACATCATTCTCCTAATTATGTGATCCCGTTCATCAAATGACAACACATGTATATGGTTAGGAAACTCAACCATCTTTGATTAACGAGCTAGTTTAGTAGAGGCTTACTAGGGACACTGTGTTTTGTCTATGTATCCACACATGTATCAAGTTTCCGGTTAATACAATTCTAGCATGAATAATAAACATTTATCATGATATATAAATAAATATAAATAACAACTTTATTATTGCCTCTAGGGCATATTTCCTTCAGTAAGAGAGGAAGTGAGCTGAAGGAATAAGTGAGGAGGTCCATGTGGGGTCCACAAGCCACTAGGGCATGCCATGGTGCTTCGTGGGAACCTGAGGCATTCCCCTGGAATGTCTTCAGTGCCAGAAATTCTCAAATATTCCAGAAAAATTCATGTTAAAATTTCACATCATTTCGAGCACTTTTGTTTTGGGCTATTTTTTTGAACGACTAATTTAGAAAAAATGATAATCATGGCATTTTATTGCATTTAGCTAAAAAATAACCGAGAGCAAAAAGTAGGAATAGAAGGTTGTGCTTACTAAATTCATCGACCACATGCCCCTCACGAAGAATCCATTAATAAGGTTGATCAAGTCTCATTAACAAACTATTTCTGAGTAACATGAAATCAAAGAATCTTCATATAACACTAAGTTACCTCAACGGGGATATGCATCCCCCAATTATAAGTGTTTATATTTCTTTTTTACTATAGGAAGATGGAGTTGAAAACTTCCAATAGTAATTGTCGGAGTCTTTTCAATAACATACTATTCACTTGAAATTGTTTCTTCAGAAAGTGCACCGTATGCTCATTACCATTGATGTGAAAAGTGACCTTGCTTTTTTTGCAATCAATAACAGCCCCTGCAATATTCAAAAAGGTTCTACCAAGGATAATCAACATGTTGTCATCCTCGGGCATATCAAGTATAACAAAGTCGGTTAAGATAGTAACATTTGCAACTACAACGAGCACATCCTCACATATACCAATATGTATGGCAGTTGATTTGTCATCCATTTGTAATGATATTTCAGTGGTGTGAGTTTATTCAAATGAAGTCTTCTATATAAAGATAAAGGCATAATACTAACATCGGCTCCTAAATCACGTAAAGCAATTTTGACATAATTTGTTTTAATGGGGCATGGAAGAGTTGGTTTTCCTGGATCTCCTAGTTTCTTAGGTACTCCATCCTTAAAATAATAATTTGCAAGCATGGTGGAGATTTCAGCTTCAGGTATCTTTCTGTTATTAGTGACAATATCTTCCATATATTTAGCATATGGGACCATCTTCAAAATATAAGTGAAACGAGTATGCAAAAAGATTGGCCAAAGCATTTCAGCAAAGCGTTTAAATTCTTCCTCATCCTTATTGTTAGATGGTTTAGGAGGAAATGGCATGGGTTTCCGAACCCATGGTTCTCTTTCTTTACCATATTTTCTACCAATTAAATCTCTTTTATCATAACATCTATTTATAGGAGGTGGGTTATCAAGATCAACATCAGGTTCTATTTCAACATCATTATCTGGTTCTTTATCATTGTCTGGTTGAGCATTAATATGAACATCATCATTGTCATTGTCATTATCATTATCACTAGGTGAATGTTCATTACCAGATTGTGTCTAAACATCAGAATTGGAAACATCATTACTATTCTCACAAGGTTTTTCTATCTCGGGTTCACTGGAAGTATGCAAAGTCCTATCATTTTCATTTTCTTTTTCTTTTTAGATGGACTAGGTGCATCTATATTTGTTCTTTGGGAATCTTGTTCAACTATTTTAGGGCGACATTCAAGATAAAGTGGCTCCTGAGTCATTCTACCTCCTCTAGTCATTACTCTAACAACACGATGATTCATATTATTATTCATCTCATTGAGCAAATCATTTTGAGATTTAGCAACTTGTTCTAACTGAGTTTGTACAATGGAAGCATGTTTACATACACATTTGACATCATTAATGATTCTAAAAAACAAGTCACTCAAGCGATCAATCGTGTAGGCATTACGTTTCAATTGTTTCATAACATACGCATTAAAATGATCATGCTTTATAATGTAATTGTCAAATTCATACAACCATTGACTACCCATGTCAAATTCATAAAAGCATTAAAATGATCTTGCTTATAAGGAATGTCACTTTCATCATGAATTTACCTCT
This sequence comes from Secale cereale, assembly GCA_902687465.1. Classification (NCBI taxonomy): domain Eukaryota; kingdom Viridiplantae; phylum Streptophyta; class Magnoliopsida; order Poales; family Poaceae; genus Secale; species Secale cereale. The sequence continues at coordinate 450,768,744 of LR738714.1, forward strand.
ACTACCCGTGTCGGGGTGTCAAGACCATGTATTTCTTCAATAGGTGGTAAATCCTTAACATCTTCAGCTTTAATACCTTTTTCTTTCATGTATTTCTTTGCCTCTTGCATATCTTCAGGACTGAGAAATAGAATACAGCTCTTCTTCGGAGTTGGTTTAGGTGGTGGTTCAGGAAGTGTACAATCATTATCATTTTTCAATATATTATTCAATAGTTCTTCGGCTTGTTCAACAGTTTGTTCGTTGAAAGCACAAGCAGCACAACTATCCAGGTAGTCCCAAGAAGCATCGGTTAGTCCATTATAAAAGATATCAAGTATTTCAGTTTTCTTGAGAGGATGATCAGGCACATCATTAAATAATTGGAGAAGCCTCCCCCAAGCTTGAGGGAGATTCTGTTCTTCAATTTGCACAAAGTTCAATATTTCCAGTAAGCCACCTTGTTTCTTATGAGCAGGAAAATATTTTTCAGAGCAGTAATATATCATATCATGGGGACTACGCACACAACCAGGGGCAAGAGTATTATACCATATCTTAGCACCACCATTTAACGAGAAAGGAAACAACTTAAGAAAACAGTAATAGCGATTTTTTCCTCATGAGCAAATTGGGTGGTTATATCATTCAATTTAGTTATGTGTGCCACACCAGTTTCAGATTCATAACCATGGAAAGGAATAGATTCAACCAAAGTAATTAACTCAGAATCGACAGAGAATTTATAATCCTTATGAGTAACAAAGATAGGTGAAGTAGCAAACTTAGGATCATATTTCATTCTAGCATTTAGAGATTTTTTCAGCTTAGATAGTAATTTCTTAAGATCATCTCTATAATTGCAAGAAAGAAATTCTCTAGATATCTCTCCATACATAACATCCCCCTCGGGTATCTTAGGCATTTCATATCAAGGATAGGTAGGCCAATAGGTGAATCATAATTTCCAGTTTCAATAATTTCATCAGTTTCAACATTCTCAAATTCTTTAGCTTTAGCAAGTTGTTCATAAAGAAATTCACCTAGTGGCGTATTTTCATCAAGCAAAGTACTAGCATCATCAATAGCATCATACATAGCAGAAGTAGCATCATCAATTACTTGCTACTTATCAGGATTAATGGCAGGTGGTGGTAGAATTAAGTGCCCTAGCGGCAATAATAAATTTGTTATTTTTATATTTCCTTATTCATGATACATGTTTATTATTCATGCTAGAATTGTATTGATCGGAAACCTTGATACATGTGTGAATATATAGACAAACACTATGTCCCTAGTGAGCCTCTACTTGACTAGATCGTTGATCAAAGATGGTTAAGGTTTCCTAACCATGGATATGAGTTGTCATTTGATAACGGGATCACAACATTAGGAGAATGATGTGATGGACAAGACCCATTCGTTAGCTTAGCATTATGATCGTTTCAGTTTTACTGCTATTGCTTTCTTCATGACAAATACATATTCCTGTGACTATGAGATTATGCAACTCCCGGATACCAGAGGAATGCCTTGTGTGCTATCAAACATCACAACTTAACTAGGTGATTATAAAGATGCTCTACAGGTATCTCCGATGGTGTTTGTTGAGTTGGCATAGGTCGAGATTAGGATTTGTCACTCCGAGTATCAGAGAGGTATCTCTGGGCCCTCTCGGAATACATATCATAAGAAGCCTTGCAAGCAAAGTGACTAATGAATTAGTTGCGGGATGATGTATTACAGAAAGAGTGAAGAGACTTGCCGGTAACGAGATTGAACTAGGTATGAACATACCGACGATCGAATCTCGGGCAAGTAACATACCGATGACAAATGGAATAACATATGTTATCATAACGGTTCAACCTATAAAGATCTTAGTAGAATATGTGCGAACCAATATGAGCATCCAGGTTCCGCTATTGGTTATTGATGAGAGAGGTGTCTCGGTCATGTCTACATAGTTCTCGAACCCGTAAGGTCCGCACGCTTAACGTTCGATGACTATTTGTTATTATATGAGTTATGTGATTTGGTGACCGAATGTTGTTAGGAGTCCCAAATGATATAACAAAAATGATGAGGAGTCTCAGAATGGCCGAGAGGTAAAGATTGATATATAGGACGATGATATTCGGACACCGGAAGAGTTTTGAGGGTTATCGGGTATTTATCGGAGTACCGGGAAGGTTATCGGAACCTCCGGGAGGAGTAGATAGGCCATATGGGCCATGAGAAGGGAGCCCAAGAGCCCACAATGGTTGGCGTGCCCCCCATAAGGTAGGAGGACGAGTGGGAGTAAGGGAATAGGGGCGGCGCCCCTTCCTTCCTTCTCTCCTCCCTTCTTCCCTTCTTTCTCTCCGTTAAACATGGTAGGGGGGGGGGGAATTGGACTAGGGCCCCAAGTAGGATTCCTCCTACTTGGGGCACACCCTAGCTGCTACCCTCCCCCTACCACCTATATATCCATGGGGAGGGGGTGCCTAGAACAGACACGAACATCATTGTTAGCCGTGTGCGGCGCCCCCTCTACCGTTTACTCCCACAGTCATATTCTCGCACTTCATAGGCGAAGCCCTGCGCGGATCACTTCACCATCACCGTCACCACACCGTCGTGCTGACGGAACTCATCTACTTCCTCGACACCTTTGCTGGATCAAGAGTTCGATGGAAGTCATTGAGCTTGTTGGCGTACTAGGAACCAGGGTACCCAGACTTGCTTGTCTGCGGGCGGCAACGCGCTCCTACAAGCGGCCTGGTACGGCCCAACCGATCGACCAGCTGCTCAAGACCCTCACGAGGGGCCAGGCCTCGTGAGGAGAACAATGCCAAGACCCCCTCGGGAGCGGCCTCGGTGAGGCGTTCCGGAGGGGCGGAGAATCCAAGGGCAAGCCTGCCTCAGGAGGAGGCAGTGATGTCAGCAGTGACGCACCGCGCCAGCGGGTGCCAGCGTCCGCCAGAGGCGCAATTACTATTTCGGTGCAAGGGGGACAGCGCAGCCGCAAGTTCCTGAGGAGCAGGGCTAAGGTTTCCTCATTGGTGCAATAAGACCGAAGACTGCAAGGACGACAAGAAGGATGTCATCGTCGAGCCCACCACCGCGTCATCGCCTGATCCTTTTGCCGGCGAAGACTGCTTTTGTCAGGGTAGGAACGTCCTTGTGTTCCCGCTCAAAATGGCCGTTGTGGAATCCCTTCCCGCCTAAACATTTCGGGGGAAGAGGACCGTGGCCGCCTATACAAGTAGCTAGGATTCCAACTGAGAAGGGGATCAACACGCACACTTTGCCACCGCAAGGAGCAAGAACACTAGCCTCCTGACCCTCCTGAGCTCGCCTCCTGAGCACAGGAACCCTTGTACCAGTTCATATTCTAGCTCGCCCGGAGCCGATCCACCAAAGCAGGAAATAGGGTCTTACACCACACGGTGGTCCGAACCTAGATAACCTCTTGTGTGCTTGTTTGTTGTTTGTTTGAATCCTTCCACCGAGACAAGAGTGAGGCGCTAGGTAGACGTGAGTGGGAGAGATCTTCATTCACGACCCCGTGTTCGAACTTAATGGGTTTGGCGGAGCCCTGAATCCGACATTTGGTGCGCCAGGTAGGGGGGTGTGGAAATCTCGCCTCTCCGACAACCTCGCTTCCACTCTCCGATGCGGCGCCTCTACGATGGCTGCGGCCAGCCACAGCCGTGAGGGGCTGGCTCCTCCCCCGTCGACCCAGCAGCATCAGCGGACCGCGCCACCAATGTGCGCCCTCCTCCTTCTTCTACGATGCTTCTGCTGGCCAGGCCACTGGAGGACGGCCTGCACCACCACTCCCGATCCCTGTGGCCTCGCCGGCCGCGCTCCTGGTGGGGCGACGGCAAGCCCAGTACCGGCCACCCACCGAGGCTTGTACCACGCGGATGGCCCACAGCTGCGAACCGTGGGGCGTCAGCTGCTGGGGGCGGCCTTGCCGCGGGGTCGCCTGCATTCTCGGTGGGTCCCAAGCACCGACGTCTGCTCGGCACGCCAAGTCGCACTTTCGGAAGGTTGGGGCTACTGCCCAGCCGCGAGAGGCCTTGCGGGCGCAGGATGGACCGGGGCCCGCCATCACCTTCGGCCCCGACGACCTCGCCCAGGAAGCAGCCGGCGCTGGCGCTCTCCCCACGGTGTGCACGCCTACCATCTGCGGGGTGGCCATGACAAGAACCCTCATCGATGGCGGCGCGGGCCTCAACATCCTCTCTCCCGAAGCCTTCGGTCACCTGCCTCTATCCTATAGGTAGCTCCTTCCCATCAAGCCCTTCTCGGGGGTCGTGGGCTCGGCCGTCTCGCTCGGCCAGATCCGCGTCCCAGTCACCTTCGGTACACCAGATAACTACCAGATTGAGCTCATCGATTTTGACGTTGCGCCCATCCGCCTGCCATACAATGCCGTCCTCGGTTTCCCTGCCCTAGCAAAGTTCATGGCGGCAACTCACCAGGGCTACAACGCCGTCAAGATGCCCGGGAGCAGCGGCGTCATCACCGTCAAAGGGGACCCTAAGGCCGCCCTTCAGGTCCTCGGGCGCGCGTACAAGGCCGCCGCTGCCGCAGCTCACCCAACGGCGGAGGGGGCTCCGGAGCCTCCGGAGGCCGCGCCTGCCAAGAATAAGCAGCTCTTTTCTTAGGACCCTACTGAGACGAAGCAAATGCCCGTCGACGAAGAAGGCTCAGGAGCCACCTTCACCATCGTCACGGGCATGGATCCAGAACAGGAGGCGGCGCTGGTTGGCTTCCTCAGAGCCAAGAAGGACGTGTTCGCCTAGAAGGCCGCAGATTTGGTCGGGGTGCCAAGGCATGTCATCGAGCATCACCTCACGGTGTGCCCCAATGCGTGCCCCATCAAGTAGAAGGCACGAAGACAAGCCCCGGAGAAGCAGACCTTCATCGTCCAGGAGGTTAGGAAGCTGGAGGAGGCTGGTGTCGTACGGGAGGTACGGCATCTGGAGTGGTTGGCCAACCTCGTCATCGTCCCGAAGAAAGGAGGCAAAGAGCGCATGTGCGTCGACTTCACGATCCTCAACAAGTTCTGCCCTCAGGACCCCTTCCCTCTTCCGCGCATCGACCAAATCATGGATTCGACGGTCTAGTGCGACCTGCTCTCCTTCCTTGACGCGTTCTCGGGCTATGTAATGCCCCAGATGTAACACTTTCCAATATTGGCAATATATGATACTTTGACTTCATCAATTCCATTCTGGGCTCCTCTTTCATTTCGGGTTTCTTCATTTTGTCGTGTGCGTGTGTGCATTTCATCCATGTCATGTTGTCATGTGCATTGCATTGCATTCGTGTTGTCACTTGCACCCGGTCCCACTCGTCTCTTCCCGTTGTCCGTTTCGAGTTCCGACACTCACATACATGCCCGTGGCACCCCCGAGTACTTCTTTCGTCTGGGGCCACGTAACATTCCCGGAATGACGTGAGACTTGTCGTGCGATGTTGTTTTGGTACGTGTAGGCCGCCTGTCAAGTTTTATTGCGTTTGGAGTTCGTTTGGTACTCCAACGGTAAACCTAGTGGGCTAAAAGTACCTCTTCTTTAAGGCCCAAGACCCCCTCCACAACAGCCCATTAACCCAGCACAACCACTTCCATCATCTCGGTCGTCGGATCGTGATCGCGTGGCCGAAAACAGCTCCTCATTTGGACATTCCTAGCTCCCTATGCCTATAAAAACGCCTCCCCCGTCCAAAATTTCGAAGGAAACCTTAGTTTCCTTCCTCCTCCAGCCCCGCCTCGAAAACCGCACCGGGTGGACGTGTCCGACCCGCGCCGGACAAATCTCCGCCGCCGCCCTCAGCCACTGCCCGCGCGCCACGTCACCCCACCGCCGCACCCGGGGCCCAGATCCGGCCCGCCCCGGGGCCGAACCGGGCCGCGCCGGGCCCGCGCCTCTACCGCCCGTCTCCCTCATCGCCGCCTCGAGCAGCGGCCAGGCCGCCGGCCGCCGTGTGCCGGTCGTCGCGCCCGCCGGCGCCCCGAGCATCTCGCCGACACCCCGCCCCGGCTCCCCGCGTTCCCCGCCGCCGCTGCCTCCTGCAACCGCCGCCGGCGGCAAGGTGCCGCCGCCCTCGAGCTCGCCGCGGCCGGGATCCGCCAGCCTCGCCGCCGGGCGGATCCGGGTCCCGTCGACCTGACCCACTCCGCTCCCTCCGCCCGATCCGCCGATTCGGACAAAATCCACGTCATCGGACGTGTCCGCCCGAACCCCCTCCTTGAGGTTATTTTTTTCACTAAGTCCCAGTTTTTGCATATTCTATTGGCATCTTTGAATGGCTGTAACTTTTAGTGTGCTTGTCCAAATTGTGCATATGATATATCAAAATGATCGTGGTGATGTGCTCTACATTTTGTTACATTGTGGCATGCTTGTTTGAGATCATCTAGATGTCCTAATCTTCGTGACAAGAGTGCTACTTGTTATAAACTGCAGATAGTTGTTATTTTGTTGCTATGTTTGCTTGAGGCCCCACTCAAATCCATGCTAGTTTCGGAGTGGCCAATGATCATTCCTTGTTGTCCATGTTTTTGTCTATCAATTCATGCCCTCACTTGCACATATGGCTTGCTGTAGCTTATTTATTTCTTGCTCTCAAGTTGCTATAAATTATGCCTATCTGGTTTTTATCAGCATGATCAATTTGGCGTAGCTTGTTGATATTGATACATGCCTCCTATGGAGTTGCTCCAATGGAGTTGTTTGCTGTAGGATATGTCTACTACATGTCCATGATCTTTATATACTTAGTGGAGTTGATATGCATGTTGTTTGGTGCCTCCGAAGGCAGCATCGTGATGATGTTTTTGCCTTCCCAGATTTTGGCTAAGTCTGGATAATTTTATTGCAACTTGCCATGCTTGGTTAATTGTGTTCAAGTAGGTTTTTGGGTGTTTTCTAAGTGCATGCTTGTTAATTAGCATGTCTACTTCATGCCCATGCTTCTGGCCATCATGTTTGGGTGCGGTAGCGTATATATCTCTTGCTCCAAAGTTGCTATGTGGCTGTTAAATTCAGCTTTGCATTGTATCTTGTTTCGTGTGTATGTGTTGAACCGTTGCTCCGTTTTAAGCGTGCCCTATATGAAACTTGTGTGATTTTGCATGTAGAATCATAATATCATGTTGTTTACATGTTTGGAGTGTGTTTGCTTGATGTTTGGGTGCATCTTGCATCGTTGCCTTGCTTGTCTTGGTTTGCTCATATCTTCTAGACCGTAGCTCCGAATTAACAAACTTTATATGAAACTTGACTAGAATTTCGTGTAGATCATCATGGTGCATGTTAACTTTCTGTTTAACAACTTTAACTTAAGGTTTGTTCAGATCTGGACCAATTTCAAAATATGCATATGAGGACTTACCGGATTTGTTATATGTTGATTCCGGCCTCATTTAAACTTGTTGTTTTGTGTTGTTCTTGTGTGCTTCATCCCTTGCCATGAAATGCATCATACTTGCATCGTATTGATTGTGCATTGGACCTTGTTTGATGTGGTGCCATGTTGTGTTCTTGTGTTGAGTAGAGCCGGGAGCCGAGACCGAGAACGAGGGTCCTACCAAGGTTGAGTACGAGGAGCCATCTTACGATCCCGTCGACGACTCGACATGCAAGATGACCTGACCCAGATATCATTACTATCTTTGCCTATTGCTAGATGTCTCGCTCTTTAGCTTATTGCCTCGATGCCCATGTTTGTTTGTCAGCCTCCTATTGTAGCCATGAATCTCTCTAACCACCCAACCTAGCAAAACTTTGTTTGGCTACGTAAGCTTCGCTCAGCCCCTCTTATAGCATTGCTAGTTGCAGGAGAAGATTTGAAGATTCTTGCTTCATGATGAAGTTATTGTTGGGATATCACACTATATAATCTATTAAACTAAATCATCTATATACTTGCCAATGGGTGGAAGGCTAAGCCTCTTGCTTGGTGTTTTGTTCCACTCATGCCACCCCAGGAACCGTATAAACCGGTGTTATGTTCCTCGATATTGCGTTCCTCACACGGTTGGGGTTATGGGACCCCCTCGATAACCCGCTTAGCGCTAAAGCTTTTCCAGCAAGGCCCGACATTGGTTTTACATTTGCCTAACAACTAAAACTTGCATAGGGAGTTATAAACCCTCTTCTTAATCAACAACCCGGGCCAGTGCTCCACATGAGTGTTGGTCCAAACTTGGGGTTATGCGGGGCCACCTTGGGGGAACCTGAGGGCTGGTAAAAACTTATAGGATCACCCATCCGGTCGTGGCCTGAGACTAGATACGCGCGGCAACTGTCAGGGTGTCGGCACGCCGGGAGGTCTTGCTGGATTAGTTTTACCTTAGTCGGAATATCTTGAGCACGGGATTCCGAGAATACTCGAGTCTTCCCACCTTGGAGTTGCGACTCCGCAGATCGTGAGCTTGTGATGGGCTAAGTTGGGACACCCCTGCAGGGTTTGAACTTTCGAAAGCCGTGCCTATGGTTATGTGGCAGATGGGAATTTGTTAATATCCGGTTGTAGATAACTTGACACCATGTTCAGAATAAACTACCAGCATGAGTAACTGTGACGGTCATTTTCTGAAAGGGGTTCGGGAAGTTAACACGGTGGGGTTATGTTTGACGTGCTTAGATAGGATCACTTCGTGATCACTTTGTCGTGCGTGGCACTTCTCTTCTCGCTCTAAACACGTAAGCTAGTGCTAGTGTAGTTGCAACCTTTGTTCTTCAGCCATACTCCACACCCAAGGCTTAGATAGTTTTGCTACCCGGGAACGGGATTGCTGAGTCCTCCGTGGCTCACAGATTCTACACAACACCAGATACAGGTACTATGGTGAACTACACAGGAGATGGGACAGAGCTGTACTGGGAGTTCGATGAAGAACGTGGACGATACTATGTGTACTATCCCGATGATCAGTAGTGGCTTCTACTAGGGGCGATTCGAACCTTGTGGCTTTATTTATTTGGTATCTTTCATTTGGATCTTCGTCCGTAGTCGGACTGTGATGTTATTTAGATGATGATTGCTTATGTAATGTATTGTGTGACGTGGCGAGTGTAAGCCAACTACTCTTTTACAATTCCATCCCTCTTTTACATGAGTCGTGTAAAGATACCATACTTGTGATCATTCTAGTATGAGCTTATACCTTTAAGTCGTGCCTCGACACGTAGGAGGTATAATCTCATACTGGGCATTACAAGTTGGTATTCAGAGCCTTCTCCGACCTTGAAGCCCCACTAATTGATCGAATCGTTGACGGTTGAGTCTAGGCACACACTTGAAAATGTTTTGAGTCGTATATATATATATATATATATATATATATATATATATATATATATATATATATATATATATATATATATATATATATATATATATATATATATATATATATATATCGGAGAGTAGGATTTCTTTTTACTCCTCAACCCTTTATCACTCTGGCGAGGACTCCTGACGATTACTTACCTCTTATACTCTCAAAACTCCACTAAATGTTTTTTTAGGATCACGCGAGTATTGTTTGGATTGTTCCGATGTCTTTTGTGACGAGAACATTGTTCTCGATGCCTCCTGTCATTTAGGGGTTGTGGCAGTGTCCCGGAGAGTTGAGCTCCAAGGTGTTGTCGTCACAAATCCATCGCATCAGTTCTGGAATACTTAAGACGGACGACATCGAAAACTCTCCTATGCGGTTAGTGGCAAGATAACCCCGACATCACCCAGTATTGGGGAGGTAGTTCGGGAGTACTGCCATAGCCTGTATAGTAGATGCGTCTTGAAGGTCCGAGGTAAACGGTTTCCGGAAATAACTGGTTATGTGTTGAAGGATGGATACAGCTGGATGTAGGATTAGAGTTGAGTGCGCGATGCTTCCCCTGTATCCCCAACACCTGATTGCATAACTGGAAACTTTCGGAAATTAATAGGTGGGTTCATCTAGTAGTTCGTAGGCATTCTTCCAACGAATGCATGATATGGAGTTCGGGGTTGCACATTGAGTGAAGTGGTTTTATGGGCGTTTGTTCCGATCAGGAGTTGCATCTTAAAGGGTCCTTGGCTATGCTAATCCGGGGATTGCAAAACCCTTTTTAACACGTTCCATAAGCTTTCAGCACGAATATGTCGAACGAAACTTCTATCTTGTATTTGTCCTATCTGCTCCTTGTTGTTTTTTATTTTTTGTTCTCCCAAGTGGCTTCTCGAGAAGATTGTTGTATCATTAAACTGTGGATTACATTCGTTCATTTTGTTCGAATGTTCTTTTGAAGACTTATGTTGCAATTTCTAGCCGTTGATTCAGCTTATATATTTTCTCAATCAATGGCTAATAGTTGTCATCTCATTCAGAATGGCTCCTAAAAGGGTTCCCAACGCTAACCCAGAGGGTGAAGAAGTTCCTGATCGTCCTCCTTCCCCTCCTCCTCTGTCTGAGGCCTGGAGAGCAATTATGCAAGCGAAGAACCAGAACACCCAGATGATTATGCAAATGATGCAGAACTTTCAAGCAAATTAAGGTGGTCATGGGAACCAAGGCCAAGGCAATTTGTTCAACCAACCTCACTTTGCTACTCTCAACCAATTCCAGGCAAACCAACCAAAGGCATTCAGTTACTGTGTGGATCCGCTAGATGCTGAAGACTGGATAACAGATATCAAGAAGCATTTTGAGTGCAATAACGTGATACCTGAGGATTATGTCAAGTTTGCCGCCTTCCAACTCAAGGACCAAGCCGCTGATTGGTGGCAGCAGTACAAAGATTCCAGAGAAGGACGTGAAATCTCGTGGACTGACTTCTGCAAGGATTTCCGCTCTCACCACATTCCAACTAGTGTCATCGAAGGTATGCATGAGCAATTCCACAACCTGAAGCAAGGCACCATGTCCGTTTATCAATACAATGTCAAGTTCCAGAACCTTGCCCGCTATGCCAAGCAAGACATCCCAGATTCCAAGAGCAAGATTTATCAGTTCCGTGGTGGTCTGAAGGATGAACTCCAACTAGCTCTCACCTTGTTCGAGCCGGAAGAATTTGATCAATTCTATAACATGGCACTTAAGCAAGAGGCATCCTAGCTCAAGGTTGAAGCTTCCAAAAAGAGAATCAGAGATGCTGTCAACTCCTCCTCTTCTTCCCAAGTGGTTGCAAAGCAGCAGAAGTTTTGGCTTCCACCTCCTCCAGTGATCCGACCTTCCAACAACAACAACAACAAGCATTCTGGTGGCCGTGGTTTCTCCCACCCACCCAACCCAAGCAATCAGTCAAAGAATCACTTTCAAGCTTCGAAGTCAAGTGCTCCTTATTATCGTCCTCTCTCAGAAGTGGTTTGCAACAAATGCACTCAGAAGGGTCATTATGCTAACAAGTGTCCCAACCCAAGGCGCCTTCTGCCTCCTCCACGTGTCAGCACTGCTATTGTCAAGCGCAATCCCAAGTCAGCAAGAGTGAATTTGATGAATGCAGCTCAAGCAGAGAACTCTTTAGACGTGATACTTGGTAACCTTCCATTCAATCTTAAACATGCTAAAGTTTTGTTTGATTCGGGTGCATCATGCTCTTTCATGTCTCAAGCTTTTGCTTCGAAACACAATGTTGACATCAAAAGTTTGCCAAGGGAATTATCAATTGTTTCTTCGAGAAAACTAATGCATTCTAGTGTGTATGCTCCGGACATATCTATTTATATGGGTGATTACCACTTTCTGGTTTCTCTGGTTATTCTCGGCAATTCCGACATTGATCTTATTCTTGGGCTGGATTGGCTCTCCAAGCATGATGCAAACATTGATTGTGTAAATAAGGAAGTCAAGCTTACTCATCCTGACGAAGACGTGATTATCTTCGCCTCTCGAGATAACACACTCAGGCTATTCTCTCTCAATGACAAGGGCGAGATTAATGCCATCTCTCAAATTCCGGTGGTCAATGAATATGAGGATGTTTTCCCTGAAGAGCTTCCAGGCATGCCTCTGCATTGTCAAGTTGAATTTGTTATTGAACTCAAGCCCGGTACCGAGCCAGCATGTCGGCATCCGTACAAGCTTTCTCCTGAAGAGTTGAAGGAGCTGAAGAGACAACTCGATGAGCAAGAGCGTATGGGTCTAATCAGGCCTAACACTTCTCCTTGGGGCTGTGGTGTTCTATTTGTCAAGAAGAAGGATGGCACGGAGCGCCTTTGCGTTGATTACCGGCCATTGAACAAGAAGACAGTAAAGAACAAGTATCCGCTCCCCAACATCAATGAATTGTTCGAGCAGCTCAAAGGAGCAAAAGTGTTCTCAAAGCTCGATCTCCGGATGGATTACCACCAGATCCGTATCCGTGAAGAAGATATTCACAAGACCGCATTCAGACAAGCTACGGCTCCTATGAATACACGGTCATGTCTTTTGGCCTCGCAAATGCTCCACCCACTTTCTCGAGGATGATGCAGTACATATTCAACCCCTACACCAATGAATTTGTTCTCGTCTATCTGGATGACATCTTGGTATTCTCCAGGAATGAAGAAGACCATGCCAAGCACCTCCATTTGGTCCTGGACAGACTGCGTGAACACAAGTTCTATGCGAAGTTCTCTAAATGCGAATTCTGGCTAGATAAGGTCTTATATCTTGGCCATATCATCTCTGCTGAGGGTATTTCTGTCAACCGCGAGAAAGTTGAAGCGATTGTCAACTGGGAACCCCCGCAGAACGTCAAGCAACTCCGAAGCTTCCTTGGTCTCGCTAGCTATTGCAGAAGGTTCGTAGAGAACTTCTCCTAGATTGCCAAGCCTCTCTCAAACTTGCTGCAGAAGAATGTCAAGTACAACTGGACTCCGGATTGTGATGTGGCTTTCAAAACACTCAAAGAAAAGCTCATCCCTACTCCGGTTCTTACTCCTCCGGATGAGTCCAAGCCCTATGAAGTATTCTGCGATGCTTCTCTACAAGGACTGGGTGGTGTTCTCATGCAAGACAAGAAGATTGTGGCATACACTTTTCGTCAATTGAAGCCAAATGAGAAGAACTACCCCACACATGATCTCGAGCTAGCAGTAGTGGTACATGCCTTGATCACGTGGAGACACCTTATGTTGGGCAGAAAAGTGGACATCTTCACCGATCACAAGAGCTTGAAGTACATCTTCACACAGCCGAACCTGAACCTTCGCAAGACTCGTTGGGTTGAGATGATCCAAGAGTATGATCCAAGCATTGAGTACACACCTGGCAAGGCCAATGTCATTGCAGATGCCTTGAGCAGAAAGGCATATTGCAACAGTCTCCTTCTCAAGCCGTTTCAACCTGAGCTTTGTGAATCATTCAGGAAGCTCAACCTCCAAGTTGTTCCTACCTTGGAAGATCAGATCCGTGAGGCCCAGCTCAGTGATGCTATGGTGCAGAAAGTGAAACATGGTATTTCTAAGGGTACTCCCAAATACAAGTGATATCGCGTTGATGAGAAAGACACCTTGTTCTTTGAGGACAGACTTGTGGTTCCCAAGGGTGATCTCAGAAAGCTCATAATGAACGAAGCACATGACTCCCTCCTCTCGATTCATCCCAGAAGTTCCAAGATGTACCAAGACCTCAAGCAATCTTACTGGTGGACTCGCATGAAAAGGGAGATTGCCCAATTCATGAATGAATGTGATGTCTGCAGAAGAGTGAAGGCAGAGCATCAACATCCAGGCGGTCTCCTCCAACCTCTTCCTATTCACGAGTGGAAATTTGACCACATTGAAATGGATTTCGTCACTGGGTTTCCCAAGTCCAAGAAGGGGAATGATGCTATCTTTGTAGTCATTGACAAGCTAACCAAAGTAGCTGACTTCCTTCCAGTCAAAGAATCCATCAATGCAGCTCAGTTGGCAGAGTTGTACACTTCCAGAATTGTGTCGTTACATGGCATTCCTCAAGTTATCTCCTCAGACCGTGGAAGTTTGTTCACATCCAAGTTCTGGGACTCCTTTCAGTCGGCCATGGGCACTAAGATTCGTTTCAGCACTGCGTTTGACCCTCAGACTAGTAGTCAAGTCGAAAGAGTGAACCAGATCCTCGAAGACATGCTCAGAGCTTGTGTCATCTCTTTTGGCATGAAGTGGGAAGATTGTCTCCCGTTTGCCGACTTCTCTTACAACAACAGTTTCCAAGCAAGTGCCGGCAAAGCTCCTTTTGAAATCCTCTATGGCAGAAAGTGTCGTACCCCGCTCAACTGGTCCGAGACTGGTGAACGTCAACTTCTTGGCAATGACTTGATCTCAGAAGCCGAAGAAATGTGCAAAGTCATACGTGAGAATCTCAAGGCCGCTCAGTCGCGTCAAAAGAGCTACTATGACGGAAAGCATCGTGATTTGGCTTTCGACATTGGAGACCATGTCTATCTCCGTGTTTCTCCTATGAAAGGAACTCAAAGATTCGGTATCAAAGGAAAGCTTGGTATTAGATATGTGGGCCCTTTCAAGATTCTTGGCAAAAGAGGCGATCTAGCCTATCAACTCGAGCTTCCATCCAACTTTGCAAATGTTCATAATATGTTTCACGTGTCTCAACTCCGCAAGTGCTTCAAGACACCTGAACGCACCATTCCGTTTGAGGAGATTGATCTTCAACAAGACTTGTCTTACCGTGAGCACCCTGTTGCTATTTTTGAAGAAACTGAGCGCAAGACCCGCAACAAGTCAATCAAGTTCTTGAAAGTTAAGTGGTCACACCATACCGATCGAGAAGCTACGTGGGAACGAGAAGATCACCTTCGTTCCGAGTACCCTTCCTTCTTCCAGTCCTAGATCTCGGGACGAGATCTTTTCGTAGTAGAGGAGAGTTTGTAATGCCCCAGATGTAACACTTTCCAATATTGGCAATATATGATACTTTGACTTCATCAATTCCATTCCGGGCTCTTCTTTCATTTTGGGTTTCTTTGTTTTGTCGTGTGCGTGTGTGCATTTCATCCATGTCATGCTGTCATTTGCATTGCATTGCATTCGTGTTGTCACTTGCACCCGGTCCCACTCGTCTCTTCCCGTTGTATGTTTCGAGTTCCGACACTTACACACGTGCCCATGGCACCCCGAGTACTTCTTTCATGTGGGGCTGCGTAACGTTCCCGGAATGACGTGAGACTTGTCGTGCGATGTTGTTTTGGTACGTGTAGGCCGCCTGTCAAGTTTCATCGCGTTTGGAGTTCGTTTGGTACTCCAACGGTTAACCTAGTGGGCTAAAAGTACCTCTTCTTTAAGGCCCAAGACCCCCTCCACAACAGCCCACTAACCCAGCACAACCACTTCCATCATCTCGGTCGTCGGATCGTGATCGCGTGGCCGAAAAACGCTCCTCATTTGGACATTCCTAGCTCCCTATGCCTATAAAAACGTCTCCCCCGTCCAAAATTTCGAAGGAACCCCTTGTCTCCATCCTCCTCCAGCCCCACCTCGAAAACCGCGCCGGGCGGACGTGTCCGACCCGCGCCGGACAAATCGCCGCCGCCGCCCTCAGCCACTGCCCGCGCGTCACATCACCCCGCCGCCATGCCCGGGGCCCAGATCCGGCCGCCCCGGGGCCGAACCGGGCCACGCCGGGCCCGCGCCTCCGCCGCCCGTTTCCCTTGTCGCCGCCTCCAGCCGCGGCCAGGCCGCCGGCCGCCGGTCGTCGCGCCCGCCGGCGCCCCGGCTCCCTGCGTTCCCCATCGCCGCTGCCTCCTGGAACCGCCGCTGCCGGCAAGGCGCCGCCGCCCTCGAGCTCGTCGCGGCCGGGATCCACCGCCTCCCGCCGGCCGGGCCCTCAGCTCGCCGCCCCGGCCATCTCCTCCGCGAGCCTCGTCGCCGGGCGGATCCGGGTCACGTCGACCCGAGCCGCTCCGCTCCCTACACCCGATCCGCCGATTCAGACAAAATCCACGTCATCGGACGTGTCCGCCCGACCCCCCCCCCTTGAGGTTGTTTTTTTCACTAAGTCCCAGTTTTTGCATATTCTGTTGGCATCTTTGAATTGCTGTAACTTTTAGTGTGCTTGTCCAAATTGTGCATATGATATATCAAAATGATCGTGGTGATGTGCTCTACATTTTGTTCCATTGTGGCATGCTTGTTTGAGATCATCTAGATGTCCTAATCTTCGTGACAAGAGTGCTACTTGTTATAAACTGTGATACTTGTTATTTTGTTGCTATGTTTGCTTGATGCCCCACTCAAATCCATGCTAGTTTTGGAGTGGCCAATGATCATTCCTTGTTGTCCATGTTTTTGTCTATCCATTCATGCCCTCACTTGCACATATGGCTTGTTGTAGCTTATTTATTTCTCGCTCTCAAGTTGCTATAAATTATGCCTGTCAGGTTTTTATCAGCATGATCAATTTGGCGTAGCTTGTTGCTATTGATCCATGCCTCCTATGGAGTTGCTCCAATGGAGTTGTTTGCTGTAGGATATGTCTACTACATGTCCATGATCTTTATATACTTAGTGGAGTTGATATGCATGTTGTTTTGTGCCTCCGAAGGCAGCATCATGATGATGTTTTTGCCTTTCCAGATTTTGGCCAAGTCTGGATAATTTTATTGCAACTTGCCATGCTTGGTTAATTGTGTTCCAGTAGGTTTTTGGGTGTGTTATAAGTTCATGCTTGTTAAGTAGCATGTATACTTCATGCCCATGATTCTCGCCGTCATGTTTGGGTACGGTAGCGTATATATCTCGTGCTCCAAAGTTGCTATGTGGCTGTTAACTTCAGCTTTACATTGTATCTTGTTTCGTGTGTATGTGTTGAACCGTTGCTCCGTTTTGAGCGTGCCCTATATGAAAGTTGTGTGATTTTGCATGTAGAATCATAATATCATGTTTTCTTACATGTTTGGAGTGTGTTTGCTTGATGTTTGGGTGCATCTTGCACCGTTGCCTTGCTTGTCTTGTTTTGCTCATATCTTCTAGACCGTAGCTCCGAATTAAACAAAATTTATATGAAACTTGACTAGAATTTCGTGTAGATCATCATGGTGCATGTTACCTTGCTGTTTAACAACTTTAACTTAAGGTTTGTTCAGATCTGGAACAATTTTAAAATATGCATATGAGGACTTACCGGATTTGCTATATGTTGATTCCGGCCTCATTTAAACTTGTTGTTTTGTGTTGTTCTTGTGTGCTTCATCGCTTGCCATGAAATGCATCATACTTGCATCATGTTGATTGTGCATTGCACCTTGTTTGATGTGGTGCCATGTTGTGTTCTTGTGTTGAGTAGAGCCGGGAGCCGAGACCGAGAACGAGGGTCCTACCGAGGTTGAGTACGAGGAGCCGTCTTACGATCCCATCGACGACTCGACAGGAAAGATGACCTGACACAGATATCATTACTATCTTTGCCTATTGCTAGATGTCTCGCTCTTTAGCTTATTGCCTCGATGCCCATGTTTGTTTGTCAGCCTCCTATTGTAGCCATGAATCTCTCTAACCACCCAACCTAGCAAACCTTTGTTTGGCTACGTAAGCTTCGCTCAGCCCCTCTTATAGCATTGCTAGTTGCAGGAGAAGATTTGAAGATTCTTGCTTCATGATGAAGTTATTGTTGGGATATCACACTATATAATCTGTTAAACTAAATCATCTATATACTTGGCAATGGGTGGAAGGCTAAGCCTCTTGCTTGGTGTTTTGTTCCACTCATGCCACCCCAGGAACCGTATAAACCGGTGTTATGTTCCTCGATATTGCGTTCCTCACACGTTTGGGGTTATGGGACCCCCTCGATAACCCGCTTAGTGCTAAAGCTTTTCCAGCAAGGCCCGACATTGGTTTTACATTTGCCTAACAACTAAAACTTGCATAGGGAGTTATAAACCCGCTTCTTAATCAACAACCCGGGCCAGTGCTCCACATGAGTGTTGGTCCAAACTGGGGGTTATGCGGGGCCACCTTGGGGGAACCCGAGGGCTGGTAAAAACCTGTAGGATCACCCATCCGGTCGTGGCCTGAGACTAGATACACGCGGCTACTATCAGGGTGTCGGCACGCCGGGAGGTCTTGCTGGATTAGTTTTACCTTAGTCGGAATATCTTGAGCATGGGATTCCGAGAATACTCGGGTCTTCCCACCTTGGAGTTGCGACTCCGCAGATCGTGAGCTTGTGATGGGCTAAGTTGGGACACCCCTGCAGGGTTTGAACTTTCGAAAGCCGTGCCCGTGGTTATGTGGCAGATGGGAATTTGTTAATATCCGGTTGTAGATAACTTGACACCATGTTCAGAATACACTACCAGTGTGAGTAACCGTGACGGTCATTTTCCGAAAGGGGTTCGGGAAGTGAACACAGTGGGGTTATGTTTGATGTGCTTAGATAGGATCACTTCGTGATCACTTTGTCGCGAGTGGCACTTCTTTTCTCGCTCTAAAAACGTAAGCTAGTGCTAGTGCAACTGCAACCTTTGTTCTTAAGCCTTACTCCACACCCAAGGCTTAGATAGTTTTGCTACCCGGGAACAGGATTGCTGAGTCCTCCGTGGCTCATAGATTGTACACAACACCAGATGCAGGTACTATGGTGAACTACACAGGAGATGGGACAGAGTTGTACTGGGAGTTCGATGAAGAACATGGACGATACTACGTGTACTGTCCCGATGATCAGTAGTGGCTTCTACTAGGGCTGATTCGGACCTTGTGGCTTCATTTATTTGGTATCTTTCATTTGGATCTTCGTCCATAGTCGGACTGTGATGTTATTTGGATGATGATTGCTTATCTAATGTATTGTGTGATGTGGCGAGTATAAGCCAACTACTCTTTTGCAATTTCATCCCTCTTTTACATGAGTCGTGCAAAGATACCATATTTGAGATCATTCTAGTATGAGCTTATACCTTTAAGTTTTACCTCGACATGTAGAAGGTATAATCTCATACTGGGCATTACAGGCTACCACCAAATCAAGATGGCGGTGGAAGACATGGAGAAGAAGGCGTTCCTGACCGCATGCGGGGTCTACTGCTATACCTGCATGCCTTTCGGGCTGAGGAACGCGGGCGCTACCTTCCAGCGCCTGATGCACATCACCCTCGGCCCTCAACTCAGGAGGAATGCGGAGGCCTACGTCGACGACATAGTGGTGAAGACCAAAGAGGCCACTACCCTCATATAGGACTTAGAGGAAACATTCGCCAACCTGCGCAAGGTGAAGCTGTGCCTCAACCCGGAGAAGTGCATGTTCGGCGTACCCTCCGACAAGTTGCTAGGGTTCCTGGTTTCGCATCGAGGCATTGAGGCCAACCCGGAGAAGATCAAGGACATCGAGAAGATGAAGCCGCCCACAAACCTGAAGGAAATACAGAAGCTCGCCGGGTGTGTCACATCCCTGGGGCGCTTCATCTCTAAGCTCGGGGAACGCGCCCTCCCGTTCTTCAAGCTCATAAAGAAGAAGGGTCCCTTTGAGTGGACTACGGAAGCCGACACCGCTTTTCAGGACCTCAAGAAGTACCTCACCAGCTCGCCGGTCATGGTAGCACCACGACCCCTAGAGCCCATGACGCTCTACCTCGCCGCAACGCCTCATTCCGCCAGTGCAGCGCTGGTCGTGGAGCGCGAGGAAAAGATCCGGATCCCAAGGCCACCAGGCGGCTCGGCACCCTCAGGGCCCGCGCCGCCCCCTGACACGGCCTCAGGGACGGACTCGACCACGGGCACCGACGGCCCCGCCGCTCAGCAAGAAGTCCTGAGGCTCCAGAGGCACCAGCGGACCGTGCTGCGCCGACCCTCATGGAGCACCCGGTATACTTCATCAGCACAATACTGCACGATGCGCGTTCGCGCTACCCACTGCCCCAGAAGCTGCTTCTGGCGCTCCTCGTCGCCTCGAGGAAGCTGCGCCACTACTTCCAAGGTCACCCCATCAAGGTCGTCTCATCGTACCCTCTCGAGAAGGTGCTGCGGGGCCCGAATGTCGTCGGGAGGGTCGCCGAGTGGAACATCGAGCTTCAAGCGTTCCAGCTGGAATTCAGCACCACGCGGGTGATCAAAGGAGCAGCTCTGGCAGACTTCATGTCGGAATGGACTGAGGCGCCCGAGCGGGGGGCCAACGAAGACCGTTCGCTGGCCCCCGGAGATGAAGCCCCAGACGGATGGGTGGTGTACTTTGACAGCGCCTTCTCACGCCTCGGCGCGGGGGTGGCACCGTGCTGGTATCCCCCACTCAGGATAAGTTGTACTACGCTGTGCAGCTCTACTTCCAGCAGGGCGAGAAGGTCTCCAACAACATTGCCGAGTACGAGGGCCTGATTGCCGGGCTCAAGGCCGCCGCTGCGCTAGGGGTCAAGAGTCTCACCATCAGGGGTGATTCGCAGCTCCTCGTTGATTTCTCCAACAAGAAATAAAAGCTCAAGGATGAGCACATGGGGGCATACCTAGAGGAAGTGCGCAGGATGGAGAAGCGATTCCAAGGGCTCGAAGTGCAGCACATGCCGCGAGGCACCAACAAAGAAGCGGACGACATCGCCAAGCGAGCCTCCAGACGGGAGCCCCAAAGGCCGGGCATCTTCGAGGAGCGACTACTCAAGCCATCAGCAACACCATCAGTACCCGAGTCGGCCTCCCCAAGGCAGGGGCTACCAACAACGCCTCCGGACGATGCCTCGCCCTGCGGGCCACCGTCCAGAGCCCGCCTGTTGCTCGCTGCGGAGCCCGAGGAGGGGTGCTGGACCCAAGAACTCAAGATGTACCTACAACACAATGCCTTACCAGACAAGGAGGAAGACACAGAACGCGTGGTCCGACAGGCCACTGCCTACTGTATCCAAGACGGCGAACTCTACAGGAGGCGCCCCAACGACGTTTCGCTAAGGTGCATCTCGAGAAAGCAAGGGAGCGAGCTGCTAGCTGATATCCACGGTGGGGACTGTGGTCATCACTCATCGTCACGGACCCTCATGGTCAAAGCCTTCCGCAGCGGCTTCTATTGGCCCACGGCGCTCAACGACGCCACGGAGCTCGTGCGAGCCTGCGAGGCATGCCAATTTCACGCCAAGCAGATCCACCAGCCGGCGCAAGGCCTCCAGACGATTCCGCTCTCCTGGCACTTCGCAGTCTAGGGATTGGACATCCTAGGTCCTTTCCCTCGGGCCGCAGGGGGCTACCGCTTCCTGTACGTCGCCATCGACAAATTCACCAAGTGGGCGGAAGTGGAACCTGTTCGTGCAATTCCAGCCGGGTCAGCTGTCAAGTTCATCCAAGGCCTCGTGAGGCGATTCAGGGTCCCCAACCGCATCATCACAGATAACGGTTCGTAGTTCACAAGCAATCTCTTTAGGTCATATTGTGCTAACCTTGGAACACAGATCTGCTACGCTTCGGTGGCCCACCCCAGGAGCAACAGCCAGGTCGAGCGTGCCAACGCGGAAGTCTTGCGTGGCCTCAAGACGCGCAACTTCAAGAAGAACCTCGAGGCTTGCGACAGGGGCTGGATCAACGAACTCCAGTCCGTGCTGTGGTCATTCGGGATCACTGCCACCAAACCTATGGGCGAGACTCCCTTCTTTCTCGTCTATGGGGCGGAGGCGGTTCTCCCTCACGAGGTCAAGCATCGCTCCCCACGGGTATTAGCCTTCGATGAGGAATGCCAGGACGCCGCCTGGCGGATGGACCTCGTGCTCGGTGAGGAGGGCCGCCGTCGGGCTGCCCTCAGGGCGGCGCGTTACCAGCAGGCGCTGCAGCGGTACCGCTGCTGCAGCGTCCGCACGAGAACACTTGAAGTTGGTGACTTGGTCCTGAGGCGGGCCCTCTCCCGTGGAGGGCTGCACAAGCTCTCGCCTATGTGGGAGGGCCCGTTCAGAATCGCCCGTGTCTCTAGGCCTGGTGCTGTGCGCCTGGAGACGCAGGATGGGATACCTATCCAGAATTCCTAGAACATCGAGCACCTCATGTGGTTCTATCCATAATCAAGGCTCCGTGCCCGTGAAGGTCTCCGCTCGTGACACTCTCACGTAATAATGAGTTGGGGTTGTACACGCCTCGGAGTCTCCTGTGCGTTGCCTACGGGCCCTCAGATGGGGCACCCACCCACGCCCCAGTGGCAGTCCTTAGCTCCGCGCTGGGAAGAAGACGTAGTGCAGCGGTCGGACGCGACCTTTTTTCCTTTTTGTTTGTTGTTTGGCTGTCAGCCTTTTCTACTTCCTTGGCTATCAGCCCTTCCTCTACCCCATGCTATGAAGTTCTCGTGTTTCTCGCGCTTCTTGTGTTTCGTTGAGAGATTTGTGTTTGGATCTTTCTCACCAGGTTTAAGTTCAGTTATGCCACTCGCTCTCCTTCACGCGCCTCGCGCGTGGGGGCTAGGGCACGGTCGGTCACCGGACCTCATCCGTCGTGGCCTCATGACCTCTCATGCCCAAGCCTGCTCAGGCTCTGGCGCCGGGCTGCTCAATCCGCAAAACCTATCTACTGAGCCGCTCAGGCTTTGGTGCTCTAACCCGCGCTCGGCACTCTCAGCAGATCTCAGTGATTGACCCCCGCTAGGGGGCTGTACGAGCCCATCGGACCCGGCCATCTCCTCACGACCCGAAGGGCTCGTGACACCGGGGCCGGGAGGACTCTGCCTTAGGACGGCAGGATGCATAAAACCTAAGTGACTCCATTCAAGCAACAAAAGCATGACGACGAGTTCTCGCTTCTTACATACATCACAACCCATTACACACCTCCTCAAGGCAACTTGAAACTTTGATGCAAAAAGATGTGAAGGAAGAGAAGGGAGAAGAAGCAGAAGCCGCTCCCGCTCAGTCGGAGTCCTCCAGCTCCTCCGGCTTCACCGAGCTGCGACGGCGCGGCGATCCCCTCCCCACGCTGTACCGAGCTCGGCGGCGCGGTGGTTCGTCATAGCCGCCACTGCTGGAGGAGCTGCTGCTGCCACAGATGAGGGCCTCATGATGCCCCCTAGGACTGAGACCATCTCCGGAGGAGGAATTGCTCCTCTGGACGTCTTCGCCCTCCTTGTCGTCAGCCTCGGGACATCACCCAAGGCGCCTCCCTTCCTCTGAGAAGACCCTGACGAACAGCATGGAGACACCATCGTACCTGAAGTGGAGGACACATCTCCCCTGCAGCCAGCGCGCGCGGGCCAATGACTGCCAGCCACACTCCAAGAACACATCGCCCGAGGGAGCCACCTCGACCTCCACCCAGGATGCCCGCTACAACAACCGTCAGCCTGCAGCCATATGCCCCCAAGGCCTCCAGCCGGGAGCACGTCGCCAAATGAGTGGGGAAGCCTGAGCCATGGGCTACTGGGCTTCTCCGCCCACACCATGAACTCCAACGAGACATCGAAGGAATGGAACTGTGGGCACGGAGGGCGCGCAACCAGCAGGCACCTTTGCGCGCCCCCTCTTCCTCCACGGCCGCGACCACCTTCGCCACGGGAAGACGCCCGGTGCTGCACACCAGCGGCCACAACAGAGCTCAAAGGGCCGCGCCCGCCTCCCCGAGAAGATGTTGTGGGCGCGGCAGCGTGCTTGCGGGGACAACCGCGACCCCTCTTCGGCGGCAGCGGGACTGGATTCTTCGGGGTCTTCCCCTTCTCCGCGGCGGATGGCTTCCTCGGCGGCGCCATGAAGATCTTGCGACGGGGAGGGAAAGCGAAGGACAAGCAAGGAGAAGACGGTGTTGGCTTGAAAATGGCCTGGGGGCTTCCCCCCTAGCCCCATTTATAGGGCGGAGGAGCCCAACCGCTGGCCAATGGTGTCGCAACCATTACTCCCTCGTCGCCCGCGCCAGGGAGTTGTGAGGTCGCACGATCACCAAGGTTGCATGGGGAGTGGAGCCGCCACGTCCCATCTAGCAGACCGCGCGCCGGCCTGGCCCGCAGCCTTTTAGGGCCCGTGGCGCTTCGTCCTCGCCTAAGGCTTCGCCCCGAAGCCAACTCCACGCGCGCCTTGGGCCCGGGGGCTACTGTCGGCGTACTGGGAACCAAGGTACCCAGACTTGCCTGTCTGCGGGCCACGGCGTGCTCCTACAAGCGGCCTGGTATGGCCCAGCCGATCGACCAGCTGCTCAAGACCCTCGCGAGGGGCCAGGCCTCATGAGGAGAACAACGCAAGACCCCCTCGGGAGCGGCCTCGGTGAGGCGTTCCGGAGGGCGAAGAATCCAAGGCCAAGCCTGCTTCAAGAGGAGGCAGTGATGTCAGCAGTGATGCACCGCGCCAACGGGTGCCAGCGTCCACCAGCGGCGCAGTTACCATTTCAGTGCAAGGGGGACAGCGCAGCCGCAAGTTCCCGAGGAGCGGGGCAAATGTTTCCTCATCGGTGCAACGGGACCGAAGACCGCAAGGACGACAAGAAGGATGTCATCGTCGAGCCCACCACCGCGTCATCGCCTGATCTTTTTGCACGCGAAGACTGCTTTTGTCAGGGTAGGAACGTCCTTGTGTTCCCGCTCAAAATGGCCGTTGTGGAATCCCTTCCTGCCTAAACATTTCGGGGGAAGAGGACCGTGGCCGCCTATATAAGTAGCTAGGATTCCCACTGAGAAGGGGATCAAGACGCACACTTTTCTACCGCACAAGGAGCAAGAACACTAGCCTCCTGACCCTCCCGAGCTCGCCTCCTGAGCTCGGGAACCCTTGTACCAGTTCATATTCTAGCTCGCCCGGAGCCAATCCACCAAAGCAGGAAGTAGGGTCTTACACCACACGGTGGCCCAAACCTGGATAAACTCTCGTGTGCTTGTTTGTTGTTTGTTTGAATCCTTCCACCGAGATGAGAGTGAGGCGCTAGGTAGACGTGAGTGGGAGAGATCTTCGTTCACGCCCCCGTGTTCGAACTTAACGGGTTTTGCGGAGCCCTGAATCCGACAGAGCTGAACGTGTGCAGAACTCGGAGGTGCCATAAATTCGGTGCTTGATCGGTCGGAATGAGAAGAAGTTCGACTACATCAACCGTGTTGTCAAACACTTCCGCTTTCGCTCTATGAGGGTGCGTAGACACACTCTCCCCCTTTCGTTGCTATGCATCTCCTAGATAGATCTTGCATGAGCGTAGGAAGTTTTTTGAAATTGCATGTTACGTTTCCCGATAGTGGCATCATGAGCCAGGTGAATGCGTACATGATATGCACGAGTAGAACACAAAGAGTTGTGGGCGGTGATAGTCATACTGCTTATTGCCAATGTCTTATTTTTATTCGGCGGTATTGTGGGATAAAGCAGCCCGGACCAACCTTACATGACCATGTTCATGAGATCGGTTCCACCGTCCGACATGCAACTAGTTTTGCATAAAGCTGGCTGACGGGTGTCTATTTCTCCTACTTTAGTTGAATCGAATTTGACTGCGGCCGGTCCTTGAAGAAGGTTAAAGAACAAACTTGACGAAACACCGTTGTGGTTTTGTGCCGTAGGTAAGAACGGTTTTTGCTAGAACCCCGTAGCAGCCACGTAAACTTGCAGCAACAAAGTAGAGGACGTCTAACTTGTTTTTGGAGGGCATGTTGTGATGTGATATGGTCAAGACGTGATGAGTTATACGTTAATGTATGAGATGATCATGTTTTGTAAATTATCAGCAACCGGAAGGAGCCTTATGGTCGTCTCTTTATTGTATGAATTGCAAATGCCATGTAATTGCTTTACTTTATCGCTATGAGTTAGTAATAGTCGTAGAAGCAATAGTTGGCGAGACGACCACGACGCTACGATAGAGATCAAGGTGTCAAGCCGGTGACGATGGAGATCATGACGGTACTTTGGTGATGGAGATCAAAAGCACGAGATGATCATGGCCATATCATGTCACATATTTATGATTGCATGTGATGTTTATCTTTTATGCATCTTACTTTTCTTAGTACGACGGTAGCATTATAAGATGATCCCTCAACTAAATTTCAAGGTAAAAGTGTTCTCCCTGAGTATGCATCGTTGCTATAGTTTGTTGTGTTGAGACACCATGTGGTGATCGGGTGTGATAGACTCTACGTTCACATACAATGGGTGCAAGACAGTTTTGCACATGCGGAATACTTGGGTTAAACTTGATGAGCCTAGCATGTACAGACATGGCCTCGAAACACTGGAGACCGAAAGGTCGAACATGAATCATATAGTAGATATGATCAACATAGAGATGTTCACCATTGATGACTACTCCATCTCACGTGATGATCGGACATGGTTTAATTGATTTGGATCACGTATCATTTAGATGACTTGAGGGATGTCTATATAAGAGGGAGTTCTTTAGTAATTTGATAAATTGAACTTAATTTATCATGAACTTAGTCGTGATAGTTTTTGCATATCTATGTTGTAGATCAATGGCCCATTGTCGGTGTTCTAGGAACTAGGGTACCCAGACTTGCCTTCCTGCAGCCCATGGCGTGGCTCCTTCACCGGCCAGGTACGGCCCGTCTTCAACATCGACACTCAAGACCTTCGCGAGGAGGACGGCACCAAGACCTCCGGAAGGAGCAGTTTCACTAGGCTGGCTCCCAAGGAGCAGAGACCTCTATGCAAACCGCCACGTCACGAGGTTCAGATGACGCAAGCCATGACGACCAAGGCGAGGCGGGCGCCAGCGGGCGCAGGACAACATGTTTCTTCTTTGGTGCTAAAGAGGTAAGCGCAGGTGCAGAGTCCCGAGGAATCGGCAAAAGGTTTCCATTTCCATGCAACAAGACCAGGATCGCCAGGACGGAGGTCATCACCGAGCCCACCGTAGCGTCAGGATCAGAAGCTTTGCAGGCAAAGACCACCTTTCGTGAGGATAAGATGTACTAGTTGTCTCGCTTCAAATTTGGCCGTTGTGGGATCCCTTCCCGCCTACATTTTGGGGGAAGAGGACCAAGGCCACTATAAATATAGCTTAGCCACCACCATAGAAGGGGACGGAGGAATTAAATGGACCAGCACCCTCACACCCAAGAACACACCTCTTGAGGTTGTTCAACCACTGTACTAGTTCTTCCTCGGCCCACCTCGAGGCAATCCACCACATTGCAGGAGTAGGGCACTCACTGATAGATGGCATGAACCTGGGTAAACTGCCTTGTGTCATTTTCCTTCTTGTTCATTGAGCTAGTTTGTAGAGACGGTGAGTAGGCAGATAGTGGAAGTTGAGTTCTTGACACGCACCCCATTGTTCGAACCTAATAAGGGTTTTGAGGAGCCCTGAATCCGACGTTTTGCACGCCAGGTAGGGGGCTTCGGAGTCTCTCTTCTGCCGGTCAGCTCGCCAATGCTCCATCGCCCACATGGATGACACTCCCGAGGCTCATGCCGAGCCATGGGCCACTTGGCCCGCTCGAGCGGCGCCTTCCGCCCAGGAGGAACTCAACTCCGCACTCCACGCGGCTCGCGCACCACCCAATGCCGCCAGCCGCGGGCGGCGCGGGCCGCCGCCACCCACTTCCACCCTACGTTGCAACCGCTCCACCACGCGATCTTCGAGCTACGCCGCAGCGACGGCGCTGCACACTCACCGGGAGCAGGCAAATATGCAGGCCATGCTCATCGTGGTGCGAGAGCTCCTACAATGCAGGCTGTCAGAAGGCGTCCACGACACCCTGCTGGAGCGAGTTGCGGAGTTGCTCGATGCAGCATGGAAAGGCGCTGCACCTTTCTGCACCCTACCCACGTCATGAGCACTACTAGGGGTGCGCGCCGGCCTCCATAGCCCCCGCGCACCTCTCCTAGAGGAGCCCGGAGGACCTCGCGGTGCCAACGTGAGCCGCGACACTGCTCTCCTGGCCAGGGATGCGATGCCCACGGGCGTGGCAATCTCGGGCGGCCCCTCTTGGAGCCACGCCGGGGCATTGCCATGTGGCCACCACAACCTGGCGTCGGGCCGAGTAGACGGTGTTGTCGGGTGGCCAGGCAACGACTCAATGACGGGATCCACAGATGCCACCGCGTCCCCAACAGCAGACCCGCCGTATTCACCAAGAAGCCCTCATTTGTTTCCCCCGCTAGCCTGTGTGGGGAGGTCGAGCGAGCCCGAGGCCCTCCGCGAGCCACCTTGGGGCTTCATCGACGCCTTCATCCATGGCGGCCACCTGGTACAGCCAATATCTCAGGACTGCAGGTGAACCAAGCTGCGACAACGACCATGGACCTCAGGACGATGGCCCCAATGTAGGCGGAGGCAATGCACTGGGGGCTGCGTGGGGAGGCCCGGCGCCAGGCCCTCCCCCACATAGCACAGAGCAAGGCACTGTTGTGGCAGCGGCGCACACCACTCGGAAGTAGGCCCCTGCTGGGGAAGGCATCGACGAGCCCTTCCCCCCGACGGAGGGCCTGCGGTCGCCAGGGCACCACCAGTGTCCCCCTTGCACCTTGGTCTCATCCTGGTTTCCGGACGCCCCAACAGTGGTTGGGGCAGGCGCAGGGCGGGGCCTTGTCCATGCGCCAAAGATGTTCATGAAGATCTCCGCTCGTGACACTCTCACATAATAATGAGTGGGGGCTGTATACGCCCCGGAGTCTCCTAAGTGCCACCCTCTGGCCTCGCGGGGGCTCCAACTCACGTCCAAGTGGAAGGACCATGCTCTGCGCTGGCCGTCGATACTGTCCTCCAATGACTATGCCCACACCGGTGGAAGCATTTATCTCCGTGCTGGTGGGAAGACGAAGACTAGTCTAGGTTCCGGACACAGCTGTTGGTTTTCGCCATCTTTCTATAGCCCAATTTGCCTTCTTTTGGAATAAGACTTGGAGTTTCGTGTGCTTGTTAAAAGAAAAAAGATTTTTTCCCCGATTTTTTTTGGTTTTTTGAAGCCTGAGACAGTGGGAGAGGCTCCCACTATTTTTGTATTACTTCAACCAGTACAAGTGTACATAGTAGTCATTTACATGTTGTGCAACCCCCTAACACTCACTCCCCACCGTGTGGGTGGGTGGGGTGGGGTGAAAGAAAAGAAAGGGGCTAACAAAGAAAACATTCTAGCTTAAATTAAAAGTAGAGGGGGGGTTAGAATTTTACAAAGGGTGTAAAGACTTAACAAAGGAGAGGATAAAATCCTTGTTCTTCTCTGTGACTCTGTATTGCAGCAGCGCAAGACCCGTTTTGAAGCTGTTCGTCCAGGAGCATGTCGACGGTGGGATCCCTCGGAACTGTTTGTTATTCCTTTCTTTCCAAATGCTCCAAGATGCTTGTAAGAATATTGTTATGAAAGGAGGTCTTGCCCAAGTGATTTTTGCTACTTCAATCATGGATAAGTGTGAGTCTTGATCATTCCAGGTGATTCCAATCTTGGTCCAGTAGTTTTTGCTAAATTGGCATTGAATGATCATGTGTTTGATGTCTTCCTCAAAGGGTTGGTCATAAAGGATGCAGTTGAAGTTGTTGCCTATGTTATAATGCCTCCGCTTGAGCATGTTTCTCGTGTTGAGCCTATCAGCTAGCAACAGCCATCCAAAGAATTTGATTTTAAGCGTTGTCTTCGCTTTCCAAAGCCAGTGGTAGGTTCTATGAGCTGACATGTCCCTGTAGTAGAATTTGTAATATTGCCTGGACGTGAAATCCCCCCTCCCAGGTGTAAATCCATTCATCATTGGGGTCCGAGGGGTTGCTTTGCCCAATATAGCTCATCGGATGCTGCATGCCTTGTACTTCTGTATGGGCTTGTGAGGACAGTGGTAGATGGAATGCCTTAGCGAGTGATGTGATCCCCAAGAAATCTTTAACTGAAATGTCTTTATTCAGTACAAAAGAGAATGCCCGAGGGTGTGACTCCATGAGTGTTTCATTAAGCTAGATATCCTTCCACATGAGCACCATATCCCCTTTATTCATCAATGCTTTCGTGATGCCTCGGAAGATAGGAGCTAGTTTCAGAATGTCGCGCCACCAAAAGGAGCCACATGGGTCTGTGGCATGAGGGATTTTGTCATTGTAGTAAGTCGACCAGATGAGGTCAACCCATGGCAAATCAAGTTTTTTGTGGAATTTGTGGAGATATTTCAAAAGTAGAGCGTCACTCTGCACACAGACATTAATTATTCCCATGCCTCCACTTGTTTTAGGTTTACAAATTAGGTCCCACACCACAAGGGAATTATTTTTACCCCCCTGTTCAGTTCTTTTGGCCCAGAGGCATTTCCTTCTAAGTTTGTCGAGCAGGTCCAGGATTTTTGGTGGAATTCTGATGGTGCAGACTGAGAAAATGATAAGAGATGTGATGATTGGGTTCACCAAGAATAGTTTTGCACCATAGGACTTTAAGGATAGGGTGCCACTTATTTTCCTTTCCACTCTACAAACACGGGGCATGAGGTTTTGCACTATCGGTTTGGTTGTCCCAAGAGGAAGTCCAAGGTAGGTAAAAGGCATCGATCCAATGGTACAGCCAAAGATATCCACCAGCTGTGTCTTAAGCTCATTATCACAATTAATAGGGATCATTGTTGATTTGTGGAAGTTTATTTTAAGCCCAATGGATGCAGCATAATCTAGTAAGATCCCTTTGATGGTGTTTGCTTGCAAGGGGCATGCTGGCCTAATTAAGATCATGTCATCTGCGTATTATATCACTGGATAATCCTCTTGGCCAGGTCTGGGGAATGGTAATTGAATCAAACCTTGTATGAAAGCATCATTAATGGCAGCTTGAAGGAGGTATGCGGCCAAGACAAAGATTAATGGGGACAGGGGGCCCCCTTGGCGCACTCCACATTTACACAAGAATTGTCTGCAAGGTGTACCATTTAGGAGGACTGAAGATTTCCCAGAGGTGAATATGCATTTAATCCAGTCAATCCACTTTTCATTAAAGCCCATGTTCGTCATTATTACCAGCATGCCGTCGTGCTCAATGGTGTCGGATGCCTTTGCAAAATCCAATTTTAGTGGAACTATTGGTTTCTTGGAATTTTGGCATTGGAAGATGTATTCAAATGCCCAAGCGAGGCAATCTTCGATCGATCTACCTTTGATGAACCCATACTGGTTGCGGTGAATGATTTTGAGGATGACACGTTATAGGCGGTTTGCGAGGATCTTAGTGATCACTTTTAAGCAGCAGTTAAGAAGAGTGATAGGGTGAAAGTCATTAACTGTGGATGGGGATGTAATTTTGGTTATGAAGGTGATGTATCCCTCATTTATGCTCTCCACATTTAGTCCTCCTTGGTGGAACTGTTCACAAAGCTTATAGAAGTCTTCCTTTATGATATGCCAGCATGTCGTAAGGAATAAACCAGTGAATCCGTCTGGTCCAGGTGCTCTGTCAGGGGGCATCTCATGTATAACTTGGTCAATCTCTTCTTTTGTGAACGGAGTAGTAAGCTGGTCAAGATCCACAATGTTCTTGATGATGCGAGGGAGATCAAATTTCATTTCAAAGTTTCCAGAGGTACCAAGTCTTTCTTTAAAAGTATTGTATATGATAGCTTCCTTTCCTGCATGATCCTCAACTTCAGTACCCTCAGGTAGCATGAGTGTTACAATTGTGTTATTACAATATCTTTCTGTGGCCAGGGCCTGGAAGAGCCTAGGGCGTTCGTCTCCAAATTTTATCCACCTGATAGTGCACCTTTTTTGCCAATATTCTCTTTGGTATGTAAGTAGTCTGAGCAAATGTTTCTTAAGAATGTTTCTGTAGTTTGCTTCCAGGAGAGTAAGAGTTATTTTATTTTCAAATTCACCAATTTCAGCTAGGGTATTATTAGATTTGGCTATTGCTATAGAAAGCTTTGAAATACCTTTGCTCCATTGTTTCAGTTCATATCGAAGAGACTTCAATTTTCTGCAGATGGCCTTGGCAGCATTATTGGTCCTAATTGGTTTATTCCAAACTCTAGAGACCACATCCATGAATCATGGGTGCTCAACCCAAAAGGACTCAAATCTGAATAATTTACTGCGGGGAATAGATGTTTCAATTGTAACAATACATGGAATATGGTCCGAGACATGGTTGCCCATTTGTTTCACCATGTTATTAGGATAAGAGGAAGTACAATTGTTAGAGGTGAAGAACCAGCCAGTTGCTCGAGGAGAGGATCAGATTGCATATTACTCCACATGTAGGATCTACCCTTAATAGGTAATTCAACTAGGCTCTGAGAGCAGATGAAATCATTGAATGCTATCATATCATTAATGTTGCCACCTGGTTTATTCCTGTTATCAGGACTACGAATGTAGTTAAAGTCTCCAAGTAGGAGCCAATCTTCATCATGAGGTATGTGTAAGCTGTGAAGCCAATTTGTGTAATCAATTCTAGTCTCTCCCTGACAAGGACCACATATGTTCAATAGGATCCAGAATTTAGCTGAGTGTGTAGATTTGAACCTGATCACCTGGGCGAATTCCTCTTCAATAAGGACAGATCCTTGAAGTAAAGCACTATTCCAAACTGTGGCAATGCCACCAGAAGCACCATGAGAAGGGATGTAAGCAAACTTATCAAATCTACATGGACAGAAAGATTTAACGAACAAGTTGTCCAAAGACACGCCCTTTGTTTCCTGCAAACAAACTACCGCACAACCACTTGCAGATATAGCATTGGAAAGAGCCAATAGTTTCGCCTCCGAGTTTAGCCCATGGATGTTCCAACATAAAATGTTCTAACTATGCGAAACGACATTATTAAAAGTATTAAAGAAAATTAAGCCGTCGAGGGACCATCCTCAGCATTGGCAAGCAAAGCATCTCCAGAGACTTCTTCTGGTGGGATGGCGCATTTCTGAATACTGATCTATTGCAGCACTGTAATTGGGGTAGGTGGTGGAACTGAATCTTCAGAATTGTCAAGGGTGTTCTCATTGAAGACCACAACCTTTGAAGCACTAGGAACAATCCTTGGCTTGACCTTGGAGTGCTTAGCCTTTTTATCATCCAGAGAGGGGATCTTAAACCCGTCATATTTATTGGATCTGTTGCGACGACAAACACTTGTCACACAGATAGGAGCCCTAGCTTCCCCTTTCTAGCTGGCAATCAGGGTGCTCACCGTAGGTGGGTCCTCGGAGATTGCTGCATTATCTGTGTCCATGTCCCTCTGCTTAGGGCTCTGTGTACTCTGATCCAGTGGTGTTTCATGAGGGGCTTCATCAGTGCCTGCAGCGGCATTCAGTCCAATTTCAGAATCTTCAGTTAATTCAGAAATCACTACTATGGAACGGCCAATGTTGTCTCCCTCCAGTGATGATATCACACTTGTGTGAGGCAAGGAGAGTTGGACAGAGCTTGATGCACCATGAGTTGTGAAGTGAGTGACCGAAGAGCTAACAGCCAATCCACCATTCTGCTCCTGTGAGACTGTAAGCTGAATTTGCGAATGGTCATTGAAAAGGCCATATCCGTGTGCCCAGGGACCATAAGTTGCAAGGATCAGCATTATAGTGGATGAAAGGAATTTATTCACCTGAATGTATGAGATATTAGCATTGAAGAGCATAGAGGGCACCAACTCATTGTCAGCTGACATATTAAACTGCATGCCATTGTTAGAAACAGAGATATCAATATTCAGAGTTGGGGCATGCAGGTTGGCGACTGAAGATGGTTGCTCTCCGGCGATAAGAGATTGGAACAGATGTAATGGCATCAGAACCATGCTCCCAGAGTCCTCACTCAAGACAGAACTACCATAAACTGTCATTAAGTCATTCCATACAGAGGAAGGACTGTCATGTAGGTTATTAACAGGGTGACACCATCTTGAACCTGAAGGCCTTCTGCATTGAGCCACTGCTGGTAGTTGTACAGGGTCGGGGCAGCCTGAGGTGGAGGAGCAGGCCAGGCTCCCCATCCTGCTTGTGCACCTAGAAACTAAAACTCCACATTGTGTTCTGCAGCATTGTTTCCAACAACATTTGCAGCATTGTTACCAGCCCATTGCTGAGCCATCCAATTGTTCAACTGCATCTGATAGATCTTCTTCGCAGTTAGGCCCTCCCCATACAGCGGGTGTGGGATTCCATCTACAGGCGGCGGGTCCTCACCAGCGGGTGGAACCTCGGGAAGATGAGCGTTCCAGTCACTGCTTCTTAGCATAGTCACACAAACAGTCCAACTAAAATGATCACCACCCAGATGCCGCATCACAAAGCTCCTGGGCACCAAACTCAGACTAATAAGTTTGGCCTTGATAAGCACAACTTTGCGATCACCTCTAAGGTTATGCCAGTGAATCACTGAACCAAAACATTCGACAGATCTATGGATGTAATGATAAGTTTGGTAGTCATAGGGAAAACCAATGTATAGCAACCAAATTTCAGGACCAGAGTTTGTGATGCGCAAGTTCATGGTAACATTGTGCGATACAAAAGAAATCACAGTGTTCATATCTTCCTCTGTCTCACCATCAATCTCAAAAGTAGTACCCACTACATTATCTCTAGTCAGGGGGTCCCCAAATCCATAAATAGAAATCCCTAGGAGGTACTCCCTCCATTCCCTTATACAAGGCCACTATGGAAAATACATTTTGCATCTATACAAGGCCACTAACAGTAATCGAGGTAAAAATTAATGATGTTTTCTCGTACTAGCAACTTTTTAATACTTGCATGCATGTAGTCAGAATGGCACTGTACTACTTTCATCTTATTTCTTCCTTACATGCATGCAAACATATTAATGATTTCGATTAACGAAAAGAAAAGTTGGCTTACAAAGTAGTCATTAAATTTTATCTAAGTACCTGTAATATGAGTTTGTGGCCTTGTATAAGGGAATGGAGGGAGTAGTCATCAATCTCAGTGGGCAAGAAGTGTGATTCTTGGAGAAGACATGTAATGGTTTCTCAGAGAGCAGCCTTCTGATGGAAAGGAACATGGCGATTCACCTCAGCAAAGGCAAGAAAGTCGTGGTTCAGCGGCGGCACCGGGTGCACCTCCATGTCGCCACAGACCACGTGATTCTCAGGACTAGCTCGATGGTCATGCCGTGTGGGATGTAGGGGACAACATTCATGGGGTAGTTCGCCATGAGAGAGGGCAGGGGAGCAACAGATCAAGGCGTCTCTGCAGGCGGTAGAGGAGGAGGGGTAATGGGGGTGGAATGTGTAGTGGCAGCCGATCTCTACTTGGGAACCCACTTTTGTCTCTGCCCACTGATGGCTTCTCGCTCCTCGTTGGTTACCCCAAGTGGAAGGTTTGAGATGTAGCGTAGCAGCAAGTTTCCCTTGGCAAAGGTACCAAGGATCAAATCCCGTGAGACTCCGAGGGTCGACAAGAAGGTGTCAACGGCGCCAGAAACTTAGCGGTTGATAGGACCTGCACACAGATACAAATTAACTTTGCTCCCAACGAGTACATAGAGGTTGTCAATCCCTCCGGCCTTGTCGTTTACAAAGGATCAAACACAAGAGATAATAGTGATAGGTATGACTGCAACTAGGAAATAAAGACAGGAAGTAAATAGCGGGTGTGATCAGTGGTGGTAATATGGACCGGGGTCCCATGATGTTCAGTAGTGATGTCTCTCTCCCAAAAGACGATAAAACAGCAAAGCGAGGTAAACAAATTACAGCTGGGCAATTGACAGGATTATGTGCGCAAACCGCTAACTATGCTGTAAAGAAAGGTAGAGGCTCAAAAGCATGGGCGGTACGCCAAGGCAAATAGACCGAAATCCATCTGCATCTACTACTAATCATCCACCTTGAGATATCTATCCAGAACATCTCGCTGGTATTAAGTTGCGAATCCCACCCACAGTGTAGACTCAAAGCAACAGACAACTGCATTAAAAGAACTTTGCGTAAAGTAAACAATCCTTACACTCGCAAGTACAAGCACCGTTGTTTTCCCCCTTGTGGCAATAGCACATCCCCTAGACTCATGTTTCTGTCACTCAAGCTAGTCATCAAGGGGCATGAACCCACAATGAAGCATAACGTTCCCTCTTGGAGTTACTACCTACTACTCGGCCAAAGCAATAAACAGCAACGGAGAACATGCAAGAATTACTCAAGAACATAAATATAAAAGAGGTGAATCAAATATATTACTCACACACAATCTGAACATAATCTCATAATCCATCGGATCCCAGCAAACTCAGCAGAGCAACAGCATAAAGATTACATATGTGCCTCGATCATGTAGGGCAGCTCACGAGGTCTAAACCATGAAGAACAAAGAGGGGAGGAGAACATTACATAGCTACTGGTCATGGACCCATGGTCCAAGGTGGACTACTCATGACTCATCCGGGAAGCGTCCATGGTGGTGGAGAAGCTCCCGGTGGTGGTTCTCCCCTCTGGCAGGATGCCGGGAAGAGTTCTCCTGATGCTCCCGATCTTGGAAGCGCGGCGACGGCGGAACAGAGGCGAGATCGTGAAAAAAGGTTCCGTCCTCGAGGGTTTCGGGACGCGAGGAATATATATGCGAAGGGGGGTCACCAGAGGAGGAGCCGGGGCCCCAGGCGCCCCCCTGACGCGGCCAGCGGTGGGGCCGCGCCGGGTGGCCGCCTGGGCCACCCCTGGCACCCCTCTGGCCCTGCTTTGGTTTTTCTCGAAGCTTCCTGCACGCTGATTTTTCCTGTATTTTCTCGGGATTTTTGGAGCACTTTTAATATGGGGGAAACCTGAAATAGAAAAACAGCAGAAAACAGAACTGGCACTGTGGTGCACTGAGTTAATAGGTTAGTCCAAATATGATCAAAAGTGTATGGAAGTGCATAAATATCATAGCAATATCACACAAAAGAAGCATGGAGCAAGCAGAAATTATAGATACGTTTTGGACGTATCAACATCCCCAAGCTTAATTCCTGCTCGTCCTCGAGTAGGTAAATGATAACAAGCATAATTTCTGTGGTGACATGCTATCAACCATATAAGAACTTTTAAGTAAAGCAATCAAGGCATGTAGTTCAATTCAAGTCATAACAAGCAAGAATCTATATTAGCATTGTAACAAGCAACATAAGAACATAAAGGTGCAAGAGCTCTCGCTGTCCATGACTCGAATGTCTCCAAATGGTGTTTGCGTGCAAGAAAGGGGATAGGGATATATGAGAGAGTAAAACATAGTTTTTGCATTGTTGAGAACTTAATCTACTAAAGTTTCACACTTGGCCTTCTTTGGAATCTTATCTTGACTCATCCCCAGACCGTCAGCCAGGTACAAGACAAAATGATCCACTCCCTTTCGATATTTTGAGCACTCATGCAATGGATGAGCGTAAGCAAGAAAGTTGACACTTAGGATGGCAAAGAGAGAAAAATGATGAAGGGGGAAGACAAAAAAGGTGTGAAAGGCTCACATCAATGAGGACAATCATCGGCGAGAGAAAGCCAAATGATAGATATGATGTGAGGAGTAGGGATTGCCATGCAACGGATGCACATATGAGCTAAGGTAAGCTCTCCAATGGAACTAGTGGGGGTGCATCCAACTTGCTTGCTCAAGAAGACCTAGAGCTCTTTTGAGGAGGCTCATCATTGGAATATACAAGCCAAGTTCTATAGTGTGAAGGTCCCCACATAGCTATATGCATGAATGATAATCTCTATGGAGTAAAAGGTATAAGATGGAGTACGAGTGTGGATCTCTCAGAAGGAAATAGTAGTGTGCCCCCTTCTCTCTTTTTATTTCTTTTTCTCTTTTTTCTTTTTTTTCTTTTTTGTGGCCTCAATGGCTCTTTCTATTTAACTCTCATTTGTCCTCTTTGGGATCTTTTGATTTTGTCCTCTTTGGGATCTTTTCCTCACTTTAGGGGCAACACTCTACAAATTACAAGAAGTATAGAAGATCTTTCACACTTTACAAAAGTACTCAACATAAAGAAAATGAAACTATCATGATGTATGCAAATGTATGCCTCTGCCGGTGTAGCAGGATATGCAATGATACTAGCGCGTCATGTAGCAATGATTAGGGCAAGGCCCAACTAGCATGCGGCTCATCGATCAAGCAAAAAGCATGTATGACATGAAGATCAAGTCATGAGAAGATGGATGTTGCATGGCAATGTATCTTGGAAAGGCTATGGAAATGCCTTGATAGGTAGGTATGGTGGCTGTTTTGAGGAAGGATATAATGAGGCTTATGATGACAGAGCGTATCGTGCCAAGGATTTGGATGCACCGGCGAAGTATACGCCAACTCTCGAGGTGAGAATGGGCAATGCACGGTACCGAAGAGGCTAGAAAAATATGGCTAGTTGGAAGTGTCAAATTTCGAATACTCACATTAGTCCGAAGAACTCATGCACTTATTATCGGTAACTCTCAATCTAATTAGGAGGTTCACAAAGAGACAAGTACCCCGAGGAGGAGTGTATGGGGGTTTGGTTATCCTTGCGCATCCTCGGCTCATGGTACGTGAGTGTACTCTAATATTCGATCCCTCCAAAGATTAGTGATCCATTTAGTAGCTAAAGTTCTCAACTATTTGTAGGTTTTCGAAAATAAACACGGATTGCCCAAAATACGACATCTATCACTAATAGGCTAAAGCTCTTGACACCAAAAGTTCAGACATTACTCATGGCAATACCTCAAAACTATTGCAAGTTACTACTAAAATTAAATAGCAACCTCAATTACCTACTTTAAGTTAAGACACACAACTCAGTGCAATAGGCAAAACTCTCTTAACAAGATAAACAAGAAAACTCAAGAGAGTTTAGCAACCAACTAAACAAAATCTCTTTAAAAAGAAAAGCATGAAAACTAAGAGCTAAACATGACAGCAGCTATGGAAAGACAAAGAACACACACAACAAAGATAAGTATGAAAATCCTATGTTGTGTTCTAGGTTGAAGTGGAGCGTGTTTCTCTCCCACACAAAGAAAGCTGGGTTCTAACTTGTTATGAACAGCAAGCAAAGCTAAAGAAAACTAAAAAGGAAACTAAGCGCAAGACGCTCCAAGCATAGCACATAACACATGAAGTGATAATTATAGTGGAAAGAAAGACGAACTGATAATTGTTGATGGAGAAGGGGATGCATGGGGGCATCCCCAAGCTTAGACTCTTGAGTCTTCTTGAATATTTCTTGGGGGTGCATGGGGGCATCCCCAAGCTTGAGCGTTTCACCCTCCTGAATCTTCTTTTATCATCTTCCCTCGCACACTTGAAAAATCCCTTCATACATAACTCATCATAATCTGATTAGCGAGGTTAGTACCCACAATAAAATAATTTTTCCCTACTGGAAATAAGGATAATCTTGAAGAGCTACTGTTTCTCAAGATTGCCAAAAGGTTTTTGCAAAGAAAAAGCAAGCTCAAGGTTTGCAAAACGAAGAAAAGGCAAAACAGGACAGAATCTGTGAAAAACAGACCAGCAGGTAGTAAATAATTTTTTCGGGGCACTTAAGCAACTCAAATTAAAAAACTCAGAACAGACGCCCGAAAGCCAATTGTATAGAGCATGCTTTCAAAAAAATTCAGATCAAAAAAATGATCTGGTGATTTTATACGAATTTTTCTGTCCAAGGACAGAATCTGTTTTCTGGACAGCACGTCACAAACTTTTGAACTTTCTTGCAATCGGAGGCTAAACTTGGCACAAAGCTGAAAAGAAAAGATACAATGATGATGTTACTGTAGTAACAAACATCAAGACACAACAAAAGAAAAATAAAACCTAATTCCTTGTGGGCTGCCTCCCAAAAGCGCTTTCTTTTATGCCTTTAAGCTAGGCATGATGCAAAAACAGAGGATCAAGTCTTATCAAGAGTAAAAGAATAGCTAGCCCGTATAACGGACTCAAAAGGCAACTTAATCTTCTTTCTAGGGAAGTGTTCCATTCCTTTCTTGAGAGGGAATTGCAATTTTATATTCCCCTCTTTCATGTCAATGATAGCACCAATGGTGCGAAGAAAAGGACGTCCCAAAATAATTGGACATGAAGGTTCACATTCAATATCCATAATAGTAAAATCAACGGGAACATAATTTTCATTGACAATGATAAGAACATCGTCGATCTTCCCCAAAGGTTTCTTTACGAAAGAATCAACAAGACGAACACCAAAAGAACAAGGATCAAAAGGTTTCAATTTAAGCATATCATACATTCTTTTGGGCATAACGGAGGTACTAGCTCCAACATCACATAAAGCACAGCGAGAGAAGTTATTCAACTTAATTTTAATCATAGGATCCCAACCTTCTTCTAGCTTTCTAGGTATGGAGGCTTCTACCCTAAGCTTCTCCTCCCTAGCTTTGATGAGAGCATTAGTGATCTGTGAAGGCAAGATTAAGTGTGCTAGTGTGGGGATCTCTAGACATCTTGTGAAGAAAACCAATAACTTCAGAAAGGGTGCAATTATCAAAATCAAGGTCACTACTATCAAGTAAAGTAATATTGGTGTCCTTTAGGCTCACTTGTTTGGTAGCTTCTATGGTCATAGGAGTTTCTTCTTCTACGGTTGAGGTCATAGCATCACCATTAATAGGTCCAATGGGATTAGGAGTGCATTGGGTGCTAAGAGTTTGGATATCCTCAACAACTTGGATAGTAGCAACAGTGTGGTGGGTAGGAAGGCTCTTAATTCTATCTTCTTCCTCCTTTTCTCTAGCCCATCTCTCTTTAAGTTTAGCCATCATCCTAATGTTTTCATTAATTTGCACTTGAATAGCATTCATAGGAGTGGTCTTCCTCTCCTCAAGAGGAGAAGTTCTAATTTTAAGCAACTCTACCTCATGGGCTAAATTGTCTACCTTCGAAGAGAGATTATCTAGTTTGTCTAGTTTTTCTTCTACACTCTTATTGAAGGCTTTTTGGGTAGTGATGAAGTCTTTAAGCATAATCTCTAGTTCAGAAGTGGAGTTCTTGGTGCTAGGATAAGTATTGTTGTTCCCATAGGAATTAGAGGGGAGCGGTCTAGGGTTGCTACCAAAATTACTCCTATAAGCATTGTTATTGAAATTGTTTCTAGAGATAAAGTTCACATCTACTTGATCTTGAGCAATCAAAGAATTTAAAGGAACATCATGAGGATCAATAGAAGATTGCTTGGAAAGTAGAGACATGATCAAGTCAACCTTTTCATTTAGGGAGGAAATCTGCTCGACAAAGTTTACCTTCCTACCTGTTGGAGCGCGTTCGGTGTGCCATTGGGAATTGTTGGTCATCATCTCATCGAGAAGCCTCGTGGCAGCACCAAGTGTAGTTGACATAAAGGTTCCTCCCGTGGCCGAATCTAACAAGTTCCGTGAGGTAAAGTTCAAGCCTGCATAAAAAGTTTGGATAACCATCCAAGTAGTCAAACCATGAGTAGGGCAGTTCTTGACAAGAGATTTCATGCGTTCCCAAGCTTGGGCAACGTGTTCATTATCCAATTGTTTAAAATTCATTATGTTACTCCTTAA
Organism: Secale cereale; assembly: GCA_902687465.1. Lineage (NCBI taxonomy): Eukaryota > Viridiplantae > Streptophyta > Magnoliopsida > Poales > Poaceae > Secale > Secale cereale. Next base: position 450,809,995 of record LR738714.1, read on the forward strand.
TTGGATAATTTTAGCAGGGGGATAGTACTTCCCAATAAAGGCATCCTTGCACTTGTCCCAAGAATCTATACTATTCCTAGGCAAGGATTGAAACCAGATTTTAGCTCCTCCTCTCAAGGAGAAAGGAAAAAGCTTAAGCTTAACAATATCACCATCGACTTCTTTGTACTTTTGCATATCACAGAGCTCAACAAAATTATTTAAGTGCAAAGCAGCATCATCTCCAGCACCGGAGAATTGATCTTTCATAACTAGGTTCAGTAAAGCAAATTTAATCTCATAAGAAGGTGCTGAAGTGGCAGGTGTAGTAATAGGCGTGCAGATAAAGTCATTGTTGTTATGACTAGTGAAGTCACACAACTTGGTGTTCTCGATGGAACCCATAGCAGCAGCAAGCAAGATAACTATTTTTGTGATTTTTGGTGAGGGACACTAAAGCAAAAACTGAAAGGTAAACTAACAAGACTAAAAAGCAAAGATAAAAGATAGCGTGCAGGGGAGCAACAGATCAAGGCGTCTCTGCAGGCGGTAGAGGAGGAGGGGTAATGGGGGTGGAATGTGTAGTGGCAGCTGATCTCTACTTGGGAACCCACTTTTGTCTCCGCCCACTGATGGCTTCTCGCCCCTCGTTGGTTACCCCAAGTGGAAGGTTTGAGATGTAGCGTAGCAGCAAGTTTCCCTTGGCAAAGGTACCAAGGATCGAATCCCGTGAGACTCCGAGGGTCGACAAGAAGGTGTCAACGGCGCCAGAAACTTAGCGGTTGACAGGACCTGCACACAAATACAAATAATTTTGCTCCCAACGAGTACAGAGAGGTTGTCAATCCCTCCGGCCTTGTCGTTTACAAAGGATTAAAAACAAGAGATAATAGTGATAGGTATGACTGCAACTAGGAAATAAAGACATGAAGTAAATAGCGGGTGTGATCAGTGGTGGAAATATGGACCGGGGTCCCATGATGTTCACTAGTGATGTCTCTCTCCCAAAAGACGATAAAACAGCAAAGCGAGGTAAACAAATTACAGCTGGGCAATTGACAGGATTATGTGCGCAAACCAATGCTAACTATGCTGTAAAGAAAGGTAGAGGCTCAAAAGCATGGGCGGTACGCCAAGGCAAGTAGACCGAAATCCATCTGCATCTACTACTAATCATCCACCTTGAGATATCTATCCAGAACATCTCGCTGGTATTAAGTTGCGAATCCCACCCAAAGTGTAGACTCAAAGCAACAGACAACTGCATTAAAAGAACTTTGCGTAAAGTAAACAATCCTTGCACTTGCAAGTACAAGCACCGTTGTTTTCCCCCTTGTGGCAATAGCACATCCCCTAGACTCATGTTTCTGTCACTCAAGCTAGTCATCAAGGGGCATGAACCCACAATCAAGCATAACGTTCCCTCTTGGAGTTACTACCTACTACTCGGCCAAAGCAATAAACAGCAACGGAGAACATGCAAGAATCACTCAGGAACATAAATATAAAAGAGGTGAATCAAATATATTACTCACACACAATCTGAACATAATCTCATAATCCATCGGATCCCATCAAACTCAGCAGAGCAATAGCATAAAGATTACATATGTGCCTCGATCATGTAGGGCAGCTCACGAGGTCTAAACCATGAAGAACAAAGAGGGGAGGAGAACATTACATAGCTACTGGTCATGGACCCATGGTCCAAGGTGGACTACTCACGACTCATCCGGGAAGTGCCCATGGTGGTGGAGAAGCTCCCGGTGGTGGTTCTCCCCTCCGGCAGGGTGCCAGCAAGAATTCTCCTGATGCTCCCGATCTTGGAAGCGCGGCGGCGGTGGAACAGAGGCGAGATCGCGAAAAAGGGTTCCGTCCTCGAGGGTTTCGGGACGCGAGGAATATATATGCGAAGGGGGGTCACCAGAGGAGGAGCCGGGGCCCCAGGCGCCACCCTGGCGCGGCCAGGGGTGGGGCCGCGCCGGGTGGCCGCCTGGGCCACCCCTGGCACCCCTCTCGCCCTGCTTTGGTTTTTCTCGAAGCTTCCTGTACGCTGATTTTTCCTGTATTTTTCCCGGGATTTTTGGAGCACTTTTAATATGGGGGAAACCTGAAATAGAAAAACAGCAGAAACAGGAACTGGCACTGTGGTGCACTGAGTTAATAGGATAGTCCAAATATGATCAAAAGTGTATGGAAGTGCATAAATATCATAGCAATATCACACAAAAGAAGCATGGAGCAAGCAGAAATTATAGATACGTTTTGGACGTATCACCCACCACCACCCTGCCAATCTGATTGAGCCATTTGTATTTTGCGTCCACCATGCAGCTCCTGGCGGTTCATGGTATTGGTATAATTTGGAACTGAATCCGCGTTAATCTGAGGAGAGATATGATGCCCTGCAGAAGCTGATTTGACCAAACAAGGGTGCTGCTAGCGTGAAGGGTAAGACGAATCAATTAGGTGGATATCTGTAAATGCTGATTTCATGGAATTGCTTCCCCCATTTGTTGTGCAATGCTCAGAATGCAATATGAGAGAATACTCAATTTCCTTTGTAAATAGCTATCTTGGGCAACCAAAAGAGATATTTCGCATTAGTTTTACCACACTTCATTTCGTTATTGCCAAGAAATCCGTAGCTGGTGCAAAGGAGCTCAGATGGGCATTGGGCCGTGTTATGCACCACGGCATTGGAAATGACGCAGCCCAAATTGATGTCCGAGGAGTCCTCAGTGGACTGGGCATTAGGCCCAATAAATTCTGAGTCTAAGGCCTGATCAACAACACATATACAAGAAAACCCACCCCGGCCCGGAAGCTGGCACTGGTCACATAAATTTAGTTTCGAACAATATATGAAGTAGGTGGGACCGAGGTGAGCGACCAAGTGTCGGGAATTTTGGTGTCATCATAACCCACCTTCCGAAAATCCAGAATATGCCAGATAATAAACTGAGGAATGAACTCCCAATAATCATGCTGAAAATTAAAACCCATAAATGTTGCTAGTTTGCCATTATGATTTGCAATATTGATGACTGAGAAGTTTCCAAACCGTAATGCACCGGCCATGCAACGTGGAGCCGAATTCCGAATCGGAAAGCTTCCGAAACATAGCGTCTCATCCGAAGAACGAGGATTATCAGATGACTCAGATTATTCAAATGAGAAAACCCAAATTTGGCCAACTCTGTAGTAGATGAAGAATTATTTGTATCATTATCACGAAGAAAATTCAAATTAGACTTGATAGCCAATGGAGATCTGGCCACAATCTCATTCAATTCTTGATTCATGTGGCAACCTTGATCAAAACCTGAATAGCACCAAGTAGAATGCCGATAAATACTGAAATGACAAATAAAATCCGGCCAAATGTGATCTTTGAGGCCATAGATGAAGTGCCCCACTTTTATTTGAAGCCATCGAGAACCGAAAATGGCGACCAGAGAGATGCTTAACACGGAAACCAATAGGTGATCCTCCGATGCAACATTGTAGAGCAATGCCCACAGATTCGACCGAGAGAGAGAAGGAAGAAGAGGAGAATGCAACCACCAGAAAGAATTCCTTAGATGCCTCATGGGGGGAGAAGTGTACCAAGGATACAAACCTTGCACGAACCTAAGCCTCCACCGCCTGACCAGGGCTGAAGTCCGAATGGAGAAGGCCTTCCATCTTTGAAAGCTAGAGATCACCATTGTTGGATGTGGGAGGTGGGAGGTGGGAGCGGATAGGAGCCATCCGTTAGTATTCCTTCCACGTTCACGGTGTTTTCTTGCCTTTGGTTTTTTCTAAAAGCATGGCTCATGCTTGTTACCCTCCCCCGTAAGCGCCCTGCGAGCGGGGGCTGGGTGTGCTATGCGCACTGTGCGTGATTGAGCTACCTCAAGCGGCACTCGAACGGCTGTCACAGGGCCACTATGCACACGCATCGCTGAGGCTCCGCAATTAACTCCTCACAATGCGCTCTAAGGAAGGTTCATAGGCTCCCCAGGAGCCTTCGACCCTCGTCAGCCTCGAGGCGCCATCCCGAAAGGAATGTGCCCTCGCGCCATGAGAACTCATCCAAGACCATCAACACCCAATATAAGTTGCGATATTCACTTTCGTCAAGGGCCTCTTGGCTCGAGACGGCACTTCTCACCACCTACCTCAAAAGCATGTCCTCATTTCATACATTATAGAGGAACTCTCCTCTCCAAATGCTCTCACACCCCCCGGGGTAGTCTCCAAAGATTTTTGTTGCATACAGGACAAGATAGGAAATAAGAGCCTAGTGGGATGCGTCGCTGTCAGCATCATCATCATCATCACCACCCACGTCACCCTCTCCGGCCGCAGCCACATTTACATCTCCCTCGAGTGCGAGCTCCGTAATCAGGTCATCCACATGGTCATCCACCCACTTCGCTAAGACGCTTAGAATAGCACTGGCCACGGGGGGTATCGCGAAATCGAAGTCAAAGTCAGCATCGAGGCTGAGAAGGTGGCTGAAGACGTGTGAGAACGCGTGCCCAAGGAGACCTCGACTTCTTTCCTTGACAAGCTGGCGAGCTATTGTGGCCTGTTCCTCTAGACGGGTCGCGACTTAGGTGAGGAAGTGGAGGTAGCCATCATCATCACCCTCACGAGGCCGTGGGATGCTCTCTTCGCAGATCGTGTCTAAGGTTTGGTTGGCCTTGACCCTGAGACCTTCGAGCATTGAGGAGCGCTCGCTCTGCATCGTCCGACGGCGGCTCGCCTCGTCCACAGCCTGGCCCACGAGGGACTCGATGTCCACGACTTCCCTCTGAAGTGAAGACAACTCGGCATGGGTGGAGGCCCGAGCCTCCCTGGCGGCTACCTCGTGCTGTGCCGTAGTAGCCAGCTTCTACCTGAGGGCGGCGGTCCTGCCCTCCACCTCGACCTGCTGATGCTGGAAAATGGTCTCCTAAAGCCTCAACTTCTAGCGGTATTCTTCTACAAGGGCCTCGCATATCTTCACCACCTTCTGATTGACTTCCTGTTGGATCCTAGTTTCCCGGGCAACGATGGCATCCTCGGCTGCGGCAACCTGGCGCTCACTTGTTTCCAGTCGCTCAAGCTCCAGGCTGTGCTCCAAGGCCTCAAGCATCAACGATTCCTTGCGCTCCTGGATCTCCTTCTCATTAGAGGGGGCTTCCCTCTGTGGTGTCGCCAGCGTGGCCCACCGCGCCTGGACTCGCTGCTCAAGGGCGGCATTCGACGCTTGAAGCTCCTTTTCCCGCTCCTTCGCCGCTTCGTGGCGGCGGACGGCGGCCCTGGCCTTCTCCAAGGCGCGAGCACAAGCCTTGCGAGAAGCCGCAAGGGACTTCGCTGCGTCCGCACAGGCTCGCTCGTGTTGCTGATGCCCAAGTTTATAGCGACCTTCAGTTTGTGCCACTCCCGTGCCAGGCGGAGATTCTCTGACTCGAGGCAGGCGTCAACATCAACATGCTCTACCCCAAGCCGGCACAGTGCACTAAAGGCTTCCTGGAAAAGGTCATGGCGAACGACACCGCGCCCACGCGCAAGCTCTAGTGCGTGACCGAGCCCCTCCTCGGCCCCGAGGGCTGCCGGGGGATGTGAGGTGCTTCGCCTATCCCTCGCAAGGGGCTGGTAGCTAGCGCTCCCCCAGCCGCTTCATCGTCCACAGAAGAGGGGTCAAGTGACGCGGCTCCGATGCTCGAAGACGAAGCCAGCACTGAGGGAGCCCAACCACTGGTAAGGACTAGCGGAGGAGCCCTCGGCACACCTTCGACACCCCCGAAGCGACCACAAAGCAAGGATGCAGAAGGCCCGGGCCATCGGTCTCCCGGTGGTGCACCCGGTTCGCGAACCGTTCCCGTACCTCACGAGGGTGCCAGGCGCAGGGGACTCGGAGCCGGCAGCGAGCCAAGGGTCCCCAGGGGGAAAACCTCAGGAGCTTTCGCTGTCACGATTGGAGAGACCCTATGGAAACAGGGTCAGGAAAGAGTGCCGCTCATGAAGAACCGCAAATATAAGGCACTTACCCATTCACTGCTATGTACTTCCTCTGTTTCAGGGGCCGGAAACCCTCGCTACTGCAGCCCCACAACCCTTTCCTCTTGCGAAGTGCCTCGAGGTTCGGGCGAAGAGGGCCGAATGCTGGAGCATGACCCTTAGAGGCTGTGTGGCGCGTTGCCACCTCGGGAGCGCGCGTCTAGCCCTCGGGCGTGGCCTCCTTAGGAGCACCGGGCCTTGCCTGCTCGTTGACGGCCACTTCAGGAGCGACCATGGGGGCTCCTGGAGTGACAACCTCGGGAGCATCAGGCGACATCTGCTCCCCATCAATCGCCTTGGGAGCATCCGGTGGCTTTCGCCCCCCTGGGCCCATGTCTGGGGCGTGCATCACAGGATCAAAAAGCACTGGAGTCACCAAGATAGGTTTCTCGCGGGGCCCTCCAAGGCCCTCCGGGTGCAGGCCCCATTCGTCAAAAAGGGGCATTTGCCTCACGATGCTCTCCTTGTTCGAACAGTTTTACATGAGGCAGCCATCCTGCGGGAGCGCTGTAGGCGATGGGTTGCCCATCAGGAGCTCAAGCACCGCGCACAGCGTCTTGGAAGGAAGCGAAGGCACCTGGAGTCTTATGGGGTCCGTAGGGCCGGTAAAGGTCCACATCGGGCGGGAATGGTGCTGAAGCGGGGTGATGCGCCGCCTGACGAACTCCCTCACCACCATTGGAGCCGTCACCCCGGTCTTCTTTAATCTGGCCAATCTAGTCCAAACAAAGCAAGCCGACGATCTACAAGCTTCTCGTGGCCCCAGCCGGGGTTGGGTTCCACTGGTCCTCACGGGACCTGGAACGAAGGGCTGAGCATGGCGGTGTCCACGGACACCCATTGCTTCTAGAACCCCTTCATGTTCGGGCAGAGCACGAAGTCGATGCTTGAGCTAGCCGTTGCCGCCTCGGCCTGGAAGGCCACGCACCCCGAGCGTTGTCGGTTGTCGACCAGATGGAGCGGGATAATGCCCACCGTGGCCTCGCACAGGAAGGCGAAGGTGGCTAGGAGGATGATGGACGCAGCGTCTAGATGCATCGCATGGATCTGGTAATGCGAGAGTATGGCATTGAAGAAATCGGAGAAAGGGGGGCCAAGCCGGCCAGAAGAGTGTGAAGATGGATGGGGATCTCAGTGGCTTCCATATCCAGCATGGACCAGGAGGTGGGTCAGATTGTCGTTGCCTTCCACTCGTTGGAGCCGGCGGCGAGGGCCGGCCGGACCTTGGCCAACTCCTTCGAGTTGACCACCATCGATCGATCGAGCGCAGGCTCCACGCCCGACCAGGATTCCGCAGGAGCGCTGGCTTTCCCCTTCTTCTTCTTAGACCTAGGGGCCATGGAGACAAGGGGAGATTGGCGTGGCACTAAGTCTGGAAGGAAAGCTGCAAGTTCCGAAGGTGAAGGGGAAACCAAGTCCGAGCACGGCGGTCTAGTCTGGCAAGGCTGTGCTAGCAATAGGAGGCCTCCAAGTCAAGTGGTTGCTAGGGCTGCATGGAGAAGTGGAGGCGGCACCACTCATCCAGTGCCACACGTCGATTGGGCCATAGGCGGTTGGGGCCTTCGCTCTTCGCCCTTGCCCTTTGGCTTCGCCTCGAGGCCCAGCCCGAGCACGCCTTGGGCTCGGGGGCTACTGTCTGCATTCTGGGAACCAGGGTACCCAAACTTGCCTGCCTGCAGCCCATGACGTGGCTCCTTCATCGACTAGGTACGACCCGTCTTCAGCATTGACACTCAAGACCTTCGCGAGGGGGCCAAGCCTCGCGAGGAGGACAACACCAAGACCTCCAGAAGGAGCAGTCTCACTAGGCTGGCTCCCAAGGAGCGGAGATCTCTATGAAAGCCCCCACGTCGCGAGGTTCCGATGACGCAAGTCTTGACGACCAAGGCCAGGCGGGCGCCATCGGGCGCATGATAGCATGTTTACTCTTTGGTCCTAAAGAGGCAAGTACATGCGCGGAGTCCCGATGAATCGGCAAAAGGTTTCCGTTTCCATGCAGCAAGACCAGGATCACCAGGATGGCAGCACGGAGGTCATCACCGAGCCCACCGTGGCGTCAAGATCAGATGCTTTGTAGGCAAAGCCAACCTTTCGTCAAGATAGGATGTACTAGTTGGCTCCCCGCAAATTTGGCCGTTGTGGGATCCCTTCCCGCCTACATTTTGGGGGAAGAGGACAAAGGCCACTATAAATATAGCTTAGCGAGCACCATAGAAGGGGACTGAGTAATCAGATCAACTAGCACCCTCACGTTCAAGAACACACCTCCTAAGGTTGTTCAACCACTGTACTAGTTCTTCCTCAGTCCACCTCGAGGCAATCCACCACATTGCAGGAGTAGGGCCACACATTGCTAGATGGCCTGAACCTGGGTAAACTGCCTTGTGTCATTTTCCTTCTTGTTCAATGAGCTAGTTCATAGAGACGACAAGTAGGCAGATAGGGTAAGTTGAGTTCTTGGCACGCACCCAAGTGTTCGAACCTAACAAGGGTTTTGCGGAGCCCTGAATCCGATACCTATGCTACCGTTCCCTTGAATTTTAATGTGTTCCTAGAGAAAGCTAAGTTTAAAGATGATGGTAGCAACTACACGGACTGGGTACATAACTTGAGGATTATACTCATTGCTGCACAGAAGAATTGTCTCCTTGATGCATCGCTAGGTGAAAGGCCTGCTGCAAGAGCAGATGCTGATGTTTTGAACATCTAGCAAGCTCGACCTGATGACTACTCGATAGTTCAGTGTGCCTTGCTTTACGGCTTAGAATCGGGACCTCAAAGATGTTTTGAACGCCGTGGAGCATATGAGATGTTCCGGGAGTTGAAGTTAATTTTTCAAGCAAATGCCCCAGTTGAGAGATATGAAGTCTCCAACAAGTTCTATAGCTCCAAGATGGAGGAGAACAGTTCTGTCAGTGAACACATATTCAGAATGTCTGGATATCATAATCACTTGACTTAGCTGGGAGTTAATCTTCCAGATGATAGTGTTATTGACAAAGTTATCCAATCACTGACACCAAGCTATAAAGTCTTCGTGATGAACTATAATATCCAAGGGATGGAGAAGACAATTCCCGAGCTCTTCGCAATGTTCAAATCTGCGGAGGTAGAAATCAAGAAGGAGCATCAAGTGTTGATGGTTAACAAGACCACTAGTTTCAAGAAAATGGACAAGGGAAAGGAAGGGAACTTCAATAAGAATGGCAAGCAAATTGCAACTCCCAGGAAGAAACCCAAAGTTGGACCCAAGCCTGAATCTGAGTGCTTCTACTACAAAGGGACTGGTCACTGGAAGCGGAACTGCCCCCAGTATTTGGCGGATAAGAAGGATGGCAAGGTGAACAAAGGTATATTTGATATACATGTTATTGATGTGTACCTTACTAATGCTCGTAGTAGCGCCTGGGTATTTGATACTGGTTCGGTTGCTCATATTTGTAACTTGAAACAGGAGCTACGGATTAAATAAAGATTGGCTAAGGATGAGGTGACGATGCGCGTGGGAAATGGTTCCAAGGTCAATGTGATTGTCGTCGGCACGCTACCTCTACATCTACCTTCGGGATTAGTTTTAGAACTAAATAATTGTATTTGGTGCCAGCGTTGAGCATGAACATTATATCTGGATATTGTTTAGTGCGAGACGGTTATTCATTTAAATCAGGGAATAATGGTTGTTCTATTAATATGAGTAATATCTTTTATGGTCATGCACCCATGAAGAGTGGTCTATTTTTGTTGAATCTCGATAGTGATGATACACATATTCATAATATTGATGCCAAAATATGCAAAGTTGATAATGACAGTGCTACATATTTGTGGCACTGCCGTTTCGGTCATATTGGTGTAAAGTGCATGAAGGAACTCCATGCAAATGGACTTTTGGAATCACTTGATACTTGCGAACCATGCCTCATGGGCAATATGACTAAAACTCCGTTCTCTGGAAAAATGGAGCGAGCAAATGACTTATTGGAAATAATATATACCGATGTATGCGTTCTGATGAGTGTTGAGGCTCGCGGCGGGTATCATTAGTTTTTGACCTTCACAGATGATTTGAGCAGATATGGGTATATCTACTTGATGAAACACAAGTCTGAAGCATGTGAAAAGTTCAAAGAATTTCAGAGTGAAGTAGAGAATCATTGTAACAAGAAAATAAAGTTTCTACGATCTGGTCGCGGATGCGAATATTTGAGTTTTGAGTTTGGTCTTCATTTGAAACAATGTTGAATAGTTTCACAACTCACGCCACCTGGAACACCACAGCGTAATGGTGTGTCCGAATGTCGTAACCGTACTTTATTAGATATGGTGCGATCTATGATGTCTCTTACCGATTTACCACTATTGTTTTGGGGTAATGCATTAGAGACAGCCACATTCACGTTAAACAGGGCACCATCTAAATTCGTTGAGACGACACCATATGAATTGTGGTTTGGCAAGAAACCTAAGTTGTCGTTTATTAAAGTTTGGGGATGCGACACTTATGTGAAAAGGCTTCAGCCTGATAAGCTAGAACCCAAATCGGAGAAGTGCGTCTTCGTAGGATTCCCGAAAGAAACAATTGGGTACACCTTCTACCACAGATCCGAAGGCAAGATATTTGTTTCCAAGAATGGAACATTTCTAGAGAAGAAGTTTCTCTCGAAAGAAGTGAGTGGGAGGAAAGTATAACTTGATGAGGTAATTGTACCTTCTCTCGAATTGGAATGTAGCTCATCACAAAAAACTATTCGAGTGATGCGTACACCAACTAGAGAGGAAGCTAATGATGATGATCATGAAACTTCAGATCAAGTTACTACTGAACCACGTAGGTCAACTAGAGCACGATCCGCACCAGAGTGGTACGGTAATCCTGTTCTGGAAGTCATGTTACTAGACCATGATGATCCTATGAACTACGAAGAAGCTATGCTGAGCCCAGATTCCGATAAATGGCTTGAAGCCATGAAATCTGAGATAGGATCCATGTATGAGAACAAAGTATGGACTTTGGTGGACTTGCCCGATCGGTGAGCCATAGAGAATAAATGGATCTTCAAGAAGAAGACTGACATTGATAGTAATGTTACTGTCTACAAAGCTCGACTTGTCGCAAAAGGTTTTCGACAATTTCAAGGTGTTGACTAAGATGAGATTTTCACACTCGTAGCGATGCTTAAGTCGCTTAAGTCTGTCCGAATCATGTTAGCAAATTACCGCATTTTATGAAATCTGGCAAATGGATGTCAAAACTGCATTCTTAACGGATTTCTTAAAAAAAGAGTTGTATATGATGCAACCAGAAGGTTTTGTCAATCCTAAAGGTGCTACCAAAGTGTGCAAGCTCCAGCGATCCATCTATGGACTGGTGCAAAGATCTCGGAGTTGGAATATATGCTTTGATGAAGTGACAAAAGCATAAGGTTTTATACAGACTTTCGGAGAAGCCTGTATTTACAAGAAAGTGAGTGGGAGCTCTGTAGTATTTCAGATATTATATGTGGATGGCATATTGTTGATCAGAAATGATGTAGAATTTCTGGATAGCATAAAAGGATACTTTAATATGAATTTTTGAATGAAAGACCTCAGTGAAGCTGCTTATAGTGGGCATCAAGATCTATAGAGATAAATCAAGACGCTTGACAGTACTTTCACAAAGCACATACCTTGATAATGTTTTGTAGAAGTTCAAAATGGATCAGTCAAAGAAAGGGTTCTTGCCTGTGTTACAAGGTGTGATGATGAGTAAGACTCAATGCTCGACCACTTTAGAAGATAGAGAGAAAATGAAATTCATTCCCTATGCCTCAGCCATAGGATCTATCATGTATGCTATGTTGTGTACCAGACCCGATGTGTGCCTTGCCATAAGTCTGGTAGGGAGGTACCAAAGTAATCGAGGAGTGGATCACTGGACAGTAGTCAAGAATATCTTAAAGTACCTGAAAAGGACCAAGGATATGTTTCACGTTTATGGAGGTGGCAAAGAGCTCGCCGTAAATGGTTATGTCGATGCTAGCTTTGACACTGGTCCGGATGACTCTAAGTCACAAACCGAATATGTATTTTTATTGAATGGTGGAGCTGTCAGTTGGTCCAGTTCCAAGCAGAGTATCGTGGCGGGATCTACGTGTGAATTGGAGTACATAGCTGCTTCAGAAGCAGCAAATGAAGGAGTTTGGATGAAGGAGTTCATATCCGATCTAGGTGTAATACCTAGTTCATCAGTCCAATGAAAATCTTTTGTGTCAATACTGGAGCAATTGCCTTAGAAAAGGAATCCAAATTTCACAAGAGAACCACACACATCAAGAGACGTTTCAACTCCATCCGGGATCAAGTCAAGGAGGGAGACATAGAGATTTACAAAATACATACGGATCTGAATATAGCAGACCCGTTGACTAAGCCACTTCCATGAACAAAACATGATCAACACCAAGACTCCATGGGTGTTAGAATCATAACATTGTAATCTAGATTATTGACTCTAGTTCAAGTGGGAGATTGAAGGAAATATGCCCTAGAGGCAATAACAAAGTTGTTACCTTATATTTCCTAATTCATGATAAATGTTTATTATTCATGCTAGAATTGTATTGATCGGAAACCTTGATACATGTGTGAATATATAGACAAACATTGTGTCCCTAGTGAGCCTCTACTTCACTAGCTCATTGATCAAACATGGTTAAGGTTTCCTAACCATGAACATGAGTTGTCATTTGATAAGGGATCACATCATTAGGAGAATGATGTGATGGTCAAGACCCATTCGTTAGCTTAGCATTATGATCATTTCAGTTTTACTGTTATTGCTTTCTTCATGTCAAATGCATATTCCTCCGACTATGAGATTATGCAATTCCTGGATACCAGAGGAATGCCATGTGTGCTATCAAATGTCACAACATAACTGGGTGATTATAAAGATGCTCTACAGGTATCTCCGAAGGTGTTTGTGGGTTGGCATAGATCAAGATTAGGATTTGTCACTCCGAGTATCGGAGAGGTATCTATGGGCCCTCTCGGTAATACACACCATAAGAAGCCTTGCAAGAAAAGTGACTAATGAGTTAGTTTCGGTATGATGTATTACGGGATGAGTAAAGAGACTTGCCAGTAATGAGATTGAACTAGGTATGAAGATACCGACGATCGAATCTCGGGCAAGTAACACACCGATGAGAAAGGGAATAACGTATGTTGTCATAATGGTTCAACCAACAAAGATCTTCATAGAATATGTGGGAACCAATATGAGCATCCAGGTTCCACTATTGGTTATTCATCGAAGAGGTGTCTCGGTCATGTCTACATAGTTCTCGAACCCGTAGGATCCGCACGCTTAACGTTCGATGACTATTTGTTATTATATGAGTTATGTGATTTGGTGACCGAATGTTGTTCGGAGTCCCGGATGAGATCACGGACATGACGAGGAGTCTCGGAATGGTCGAGAGGTAAAGATTGATATATAGGACGATGATATTTGGAAACCGGAAGAGTTCCAAGGGGTATGAGGTATTTATCGGAGTACCGGGAAGGTTGTCGGAACCTCCGGGAGGATTAGATGGGCCATATGGGCCATGCGAAGGGAAGAGGGGTGGCGCGCCCCCCGTAAGGTACGAGGCCGAGTGGGAGTAGGGGAAGAGGGGTGGCGCCCCCTCCTTCCTTCTCTCCTCTCCTCCTTCCTTCTCTCCTCCCTTCTTCCTTTCTTTCTCTCCGTTAAACATGGTAGGGGGGGCGAATTGGACTAGGGCCCCAAGTAGGATTCCTCCTACTTGGGGCGCACCGTAGCTGCTTCCCTCCCCCTCCTACCTATATATACATGGGGAGGGGGTGCCTAGAACAGACACGAACATCATTATTAGCCGTGTGCGGTGCCCCCCTCCACCGTTTACTCCCATAGTCATATTCTCGTAGTGCTTAGGCGAAGCCTTGCGCGGATCAATTCACAAACACCGTCACCACACCTCGTGTTGATGGAACTCAGCTACTTCCTCGACACCTTTGCTAGATCAAGAGTTTGAGGGACGTCATCGAGCTGAACGTGTGCAGAATTCGGAGGTGTCGTACGTTCGGTGCTTGATCGGTTAGAACAAGAAGAAGTTCGACTACATCAACCGCGTTGTCAAACGCTTCCTCTTTCTGTCTACGAGGGTATGTAGACATACTCTCCCCCTTTCGTTGATATGCATCTCCTAGATAGATCTTGCATGAGTGTAGGATTTTTTTTGAAATTGCATGCTACGTTTGCCAACACGTACCTTCCCTCATCTTAGAGGGAGCGATCTTTGTTCTATCATCCTTAAGATTCCTCATAGTGATCAAGATATAAATCCCAAGCAAATCTGCAAATAGTACTACGCCCCCTGACAATGGCATCAAAAAAAGGTATTGAAAACCCACAAGTATAGGGGGTCGCAACAATTTTCGTGGGTGGAGTATTCAATCCAAATTTACTGATTCGACACAAGGGTAGCCAAATTATACTTGCAAGTATTAGCAGTTTGTCAATTCAATCACACCTAGAGAATAGAATATTTGCATCAAAGTGATTATTAGAACAGTAGTATAGTTGTTTGATAGCAGTGGTAAGAGTAGCAACAGTAACGGTAACAGTAGAAGTAGTAGTTTTGTAGCAATTGTAACAGCACCAGCAACAGTAGTAACTTAGCAAAGATCAACATGTGAAAAGCTCGTATGCATTGTATCGGTGATGGATGATTATGTTGGATGACATTAATCATGTAACAATTATAATTAACCTAGGGTTACACAGAACTAGCTCCAATTCATCAATGTAATGTGGGCATGTATTTCGTAAGTAGTCATACATGCTTACGACAATAACTTGCATGGCATCTTTTGTCCTACCCTCCCATGGCAGCGGGGTCCTATTGGAAACTAAGGTATATTAAGGCCTCCTTTTAATAGAGAACCGGAACAAAGCATTAACACATAGTGAATACATGAACTCCTCAAACTACGGTAATCACCAAAAAGAATCCCAATTATTGTCACCTTGGGGTATGTAGATCATAACACATAATAGCTTCGTATAACTTGCAAGATAGGAACAAGAACACAAATATATTCATGAAAACATAAAGGGTTCAGATTTGAAATCATGGCACTCATGCCCTAGTGAGAAGCATTAAGCATAGCAAAGTCATAACAACATCAATCTCAGAACATAGTGGATATTAGGGATCAAGCCCAAACAAAACTAACTCGAATACATGATAAATGTCATCCAATCCATCACCGTTCAACACGCCTACGAAGGAATTACTCACTCCCGCTGGTGAGCATCATAAAATTGGAGATGTGGGATGGTTGATGATGACGATCACGAAGAATCACTGGTACAATGAGGTGCTATACAAATATTTTTAACCCCTTTTCGCGGTGGCGTTTTGAACCGTCACCAAGTGGGTGACTGTGATAGGGGGGTGGTCCTTCCCACACGACCCAAAAACCGTCGGGGATAGGGAGCCATGATGCATACAGTTGTCCCTATAAAATAGTTTCTGATATCTAGAATATCCCAAACGCTCCATGCTTGCAACTCGTTTGTGCTCGCATTGCCATCGCAGTAGGTATTCTGTGGTGCTACATTTACGATGCACGACCCATCACAAACGCTCCACGATTATAAAACTTGTATGATAAGCAGACAATCACACACATTCACTTTTCCCAAACCGTATGCGATAACTAATGGAGAAGATTAGCTAATCATCGTACGAGTGTCGGATAGTATTATGAAACACCGGACCGTCGTAACATCGTCGTGCATGATAACTATCGCACACGCTATTCTGTGGTGCAACGTTTACGATGTGTACCACATTAGAAACAGTTCATGGTTGCGAATCGTGTACGATAAGGGAACTATCACAAACGTATAGTTTGCCCGCACCGTTTGTGATATTGTCTGACATCACACACGGTCTACAAACGAGAACTGTGTGCATGCTCGCACACATTTCCTCTCTGTGAACCGTGTTGGATTATGGTGTATATCACAAACCTTTGTGTTTTACCGACCGTGTGCACCGTAACGACCTGCAGAGCATAATTTTACCGTAATTTAATTGATAAATTGTACTAGATTTGAATTTGAAAGCATGCTATATTTTTATTCATATCCATCAGGTTCAAACAACCAATGCATTATTCGATTCACATGTACATATGTTCGAGAATTACATATGCACCAAATAAAGAAAGATGAACCACAGTTGTATACTTGTACTATTAAAGCAGGTAAAGAAAGAGGCAAAATACATTCTGGTTGCTGAGCATGGTGAAGCAGAATGCCCATATTGTGCCCTCCTCCACGCAGAAGGCACACACGACTCTAGTCCAACCCCTTGTGATGGCTGACCGCCCATCCTTCACTGTCTTCATGAAAACATCTACATAATCATCGTGTTCTGGTAGAAATACGTTAACCTTCGCATGCCCACCAATCATGTAGTTTGAGAGGTAATCTTGAGTAAACTGCTTTGGGAACCACTGCAAAGAAAAAAATATTAATACATTGTCATCTAACACAACACATTATGGGCAGTAAAAAGAAGGCTGCAAAGTTCTTACTTACGATCCCGTAGTTCGCTGTTGTCTTGGATAAAGTGTAAACAAATAGTTTAATTGCCATCTTTTGAGCTATTTCACAAACAATCTTTATCACCTTCCTCACTTGATGTTGGTTCATCAATATCTCATTGCCCGGTACACAGAAAGGGTCGAAGCGTGGATCTTTACCAATGACATATGTACCTAAAAGCACCAAGTTAATATTAGAAGCTAAACATCAATTGCACAATGATGTAGTACAACACTCCCTCCCTCCCATTATATAATATCCTATAACATGCAATATACTCACATATTGGATGAATTAACATCTTATATTATGGGCCAGAGGGAGTTTATCATTTTTTACAAATTATCGGCTGATTAACTCCTGCTTTGTTGTTGTTGTTGTTGTTGTTGTTGTTGTTGTTGTTGTTGTTGTTGTTGTTGTTGTTGTTGTTGTTGTTGTTGTTGTTGTTGTCGTTGTTGTTGCTGCTCTTCTATGTATATCTACACATCATCAGAACTTTAAGGTAACACTCTTCCTTATCGCTATGTAGCCTAGGATTGCATATTTAGACATTCAGTATAATGCATGTTGCTATGTAGCCTCAGATATACTCCCTTCGTCCCAAAATTCTTGTCTTAAATTTGTCTAGATATGAATGTGTCTAACACTAAAACGTGACTAGATACATGTGTATCTAGACAAATCTAAGACAAGAATTTTGGGACGTAGGGAGTAATACATATGGCCCTAGTTGACCTAACGATAAATGGGTTACAAATATATTCAGTTAAAAGTCCGATTCACCGATTAGTCCCTTATCAGCCCCCAGCCTATATGGTACCAGCTGCTGATATCCTGAACTGTGAGCATATATAATCCATGGGATGAAACTAACCTCGATGGAAAACACGAGTCGTTCCCGAAATTGTCCTATGTAAGTACATCGAGAGGCATGTTAAGCACAACAGGCTAAACATCAACCAAATATATCCATGGCAGACAAAATAATCTCCAAAAGATAGCTTCAGTGTGCTGGTTTAAGCACGCTAGTTAAGCAAAACGAGTGGAAAGGTGTGTTAACTGCAACATGCCTAACATTTAACAACAAGCAAACATAGTCATTCGAACTGGTATTGTGCCGGTCTAAGTACATTGGTTATTGTTAAATAAAAATGGAAATGTGTCTTAACTACAACATGCAGCAACCAAATGTAGTCATTCATAGTTATATTGTTGAAACTAGTATTGATGAAATTGAACTGCAGAATTCATACTTGCACATATAGAACACCACGTTGTGAAAAACTGGAATAAAAAAGGCATACTACGAAAATTGGACATATGCTAACTACAAACAATAAGAAAACCAAAAAACTTTAAAAGAGGCATATGCTAGCTATAACAGGCTTAACAGCAAGCAAATATATGCATTCGTATCGGTATGTTTAAAACTAGTATTGATGAAAATGTACTGCACAGTATATAGTTGCACATATAGAGCATCACATTGTGAACAACTAAAATAAACAAGGCATACTGCAAACAACCAAATATAGCAATTAAAACTGGACATATTCTCACTACAGTACAAAAGGGACTCAACAAAACAAATCATGGGTTCCCCTCTGTGAAGAGGCATGACAAAACAAATCATGGGTTTCCTCACTTGTCACAGATGGTCTCGTTCCCATGGGAAGAGCACGGACCTTGGGTGCGCTCCATGTTGTCGCAGATGGGCTCCTTATCCTTGGAAGAGCATGGTTGTAGGGTGCCCTCCCTGATGTCTCAGACATGCTCTTTCTCCTTGGAAGATCAGATGGATTCTTTCCCCTTGGAAGAGCAGGAGAGGGTTCCCTCCTCGTGGTCGCCGTGGATGATGTCTGATTTGGAAGCTGGGGATCCCAAGCCAGCATCGCAGAACGTATCCTTCAGAAATGACAAAAGGGGCTCGATGGCGATGTAGGATGGCACATTCTTGACTATGAGCCAGAGGAGATCAGCGGCAGGGCCATGGATGATATCGACGGTGATTGAACCCGAGTGGTTGGGGGTGGGCCACTTAACTTCTGACATAGCCTGCGTTAGGCTATCGCTATCGACGACCTCGATGTCGTCGCCGGCGTCCATGACATACCCGCATAATCTAGCCCGCTGATTGAGTGCCTACATCCAGTAATGGTCGTCAGCTTCCTCGGCGGCCACCTCGGCAACATCGGGCAAAGAGGCCTCGATACACCTCTTTTGGGCCAGTCGCTCCTCGAGCTCCATGGGAAGCGTAGCCGGGCTTAGGCTACGACGCTCTCGAGTGGGAGATGGGTATGGGGATCTGTGCAAAAGGGGGTGTTTGGCAGGTGTCATATAAGAAACTTAGGACGGCCTGGGTACGGAGATTAGTGGGTAAGCTGCACGGGCAAACTGGCACATGTTGACAATGGAGGCCTCGCAGCGGCGGCGCACTTGCCAGGTTTTTGAGTGAGGGAGGAGTTGTGGTGGTAGTGGTGGTGGTGGGTGTATGTGTGTGTGTGCACGCGCGCGCCCGAAGAGATTTTGGGGTGTGTGTGGAGGGGGTGTGTTTGAGGAAATGACACGGCGATTGAAAATTTTACTACGCGTGAGTCAAACGCGGGAGTGAAATGCCAGGGCTATTGAAAATTTGGATGATGGTGCATCGCACACGGTATGGAGATAACAACCGTGTGTTACGAAATAGAAAAACCCTCGAGCCGGGCAGATATTTTCGAGGGATGCAGGCGGGAGCGGGAACAACAAACATCACACACAGTCGAAACATAATAACCGTGTGTTATCAAACAGAAAAAAACATGGAGGCAAGTAGATATTTTTGAGAGGGGAACCCTCATGGAGCCCAATGTACTCTGCTGATGTGCGTGATAGGGGCACCGACATGGCACACGGTTAGCGTGAGTGAACCGTGTGTGTTGCATCATCCAACTTGTCTAATGTTCATAAATTTGGTGAAAATGATGCGGGAAAGGGTCAGAACATGAACACACTTGCATGTGGACCAAATATATGTATGAAAAGGGTGGTTTGATGTTCAAATACCAAATGCAACTTCGATGTGGCACCTATCTCGTAAAGCGCAAGGTATTGCTTGCCCCCCTCGTGTCTGCAGGAGGGGAATTCGAAGCTACGAACGCATGCCCGCCCCCATGGAGGTTCACCTAGCAAAGTGCGAAGTAGCAGCCCCCCCATAACACACACACGCACGCACGCACACACACACACACACACACACACGCACACACCCCCACAC
>LR738714.1:450830035-450841597 GCA_902687465.1 Secale cereale
CCCACACGCACGCATGCCCACGCACGCACACACACCCACGCATGCACGCGCACGCACACACACACACACACACACACACACTTTCAGTCGGCGGGAGAGGTCATCTCACCAAGATGTAGCGTAAAAACGGACCAACGATAATCCACCTTGGTCGTACAACCTCTTTCCCGTTGTTGGTCAAAGTGATGGTCGTCCATGCGACCCTATAGATGGGCTAGCTCGCCAATAATCGTGGATGTAGCTAGTCCCTGAAGACAACCACTGCCTGCGTGTGGCCCAAACATATGTATGGAGGTGTTGATGTTTGAATACACAATGGAACAACTTTGATGTGGCATCGTGCTTTGGAACCAAAAATCCCCACACGGAGTGAGGGTTAGATGACGATGCATATGTATGTCACACCACACTTAGAGCCAATGACGGGGGTTCATGCATTCTAAGCATGTGCTCAAACTTAATTAGGTCTGAATCTCACCATGACCTACTATGGTAACACGAACCAAAGGAAGAATCCACCATGGTAAGCTATCTTGTTGTTGGTCAAAGTGATCATGGATGTTCACACCGGCCCACGAATATATAGGCATGTCGCCGATAACCACACGAGGGAGTGTACCATTCGAAGACAAACACTACATGCATATGTATGTATGGAGGTGATTCGCGCATGCATGTTTGAATACCATTCACAACATTGATGTGGCACGTGTGTCCAAAATCGTACAGTCCCCACATAGAGCAAGATCGGTTCACGACGTGTCGTGGTGCTACCACTTTGACTCAATGGGAGGGATTCATGCGTACACATGCATGTGTGCTCAAACTATATCATGTCATCCCAGAGCATGACCTATATACCGTAATAAAAACAAAAATAATAATCCCCTCCTAAGTCAAATTAACCTCTCTTATTGTCAGGCAAAGTAGTGATGGACCAAGCGGGCCCACAGATGGAAAGCCTCGACATCCCTGATAACCGCGTGAGTGGGTGCAAGAAGACAACTCCCATTGCTTTGCATGTGGGCCAAACATATGTTGAATACCAAAAATGCACAACTTTGATGTGGCACATGCCTCAAAAACCGTAAAGTCCCCACACACAGCGAGGTTCATGAAGCGTACTACATATGCTGGTCCCCTTCCTCCTCTTCGACGCATACAATATTCTCCTACCGTAATACAACTAAAAACGAATCCTCCTTGACAGTGAAACTAATTAACCTCTCCCGATGTAGGTCAAAGTGATGCATGCACCGATGATGACCCCGCGGGCCCACCGATGGAAGCATCACACATGAGTGTCCTAGGATAACCACCGCCTGCATGCATTGATGGGGAACGTAGTATTTCAAAAAAATTCCTACGATCATGCAAGATCTATCTAGGAGAAGCATAACAACGAGCGGGGAGAGTGTGTCCACGTACCCTCGTAGACCGAAAGCGGAAGCGTTTAGTAACACGGTTGATGTAGTCGAACGTATTCACGATCCAACCGATCCAAGCACCGAACGTACGACACCTCCGTTTTCAGCACACGATCAGCACGATGACGTCCCACGAGCTCTTGATCTAGCAGAGGCTCGAGGGAGAGTTCCGAACGCACGATGGCGTGTAGATGGTATTGATGATGTGATCCGCGCAGGGCTTCGCCTAAGCACTACGACAATATGACTGAGGTGTTAAACTGTGGAGGGGGGCACCACACACGGCTAAAAGATCAACTTGTGTGTCCTAGGGTGCCCCCCTCCCCACGTATATAAAGGAGGGGTAGGAGGAGGCGGGCCGGCCGGTTCTCTATGGGCGCACCAATAAGGGAGTCCTACTAGGACTTCCTAGTCCTAGTAGGATTCCTTTCCAAGGAATAGAGGGGGAAGGAAGGAGAGGGAGAGAAGGAGAAGGAAAGGGGGGCCGCGCCCCCAACCCTAGTCCAATTCGGTTTGGGCTTGGGGGGGCGCCCACCTCTTGTGGCCCTTCCTCTCTCTCTCTCTCTCCACTAAGGCCCATGAATGCCCATTAGTTCCCCGGTGGTTCTGATAACCCCCCAGTACTCCGATAATTATCTGGTACCCCTCGGAACTCATCCGGTGTCCCAATAACATCGTCCAATGTATCATTCTTTATCTCTCGACCATTTCGAGACTCCTCGTCATGTCCGTGATCTCATCCGGGACTCCGAACAAACTTCGGTCATCAAAAACACATAACTCATAATACAAATCATCATCGAACGTTAAACGTGCGGACCCTACGGGTTTGAGAACTATGTATACATGACCGAGACACATCTCCGGTCAATAACCAATAGCGGAACCTAGATGCTCATATTG
Source organism: Secale cereale (assembly GCA_902687465.1). Taxonomy (NCBI): domain Eukaryota; kingdom Viridiplantae; phylum Streptophyta; class Magnoliopsida; order Poales; family Poaceae; genus Secale; species Secale cereale. The sequence continues at coordinate 450,832,366 of LR738714.1, forward strand.
GCTCCTACATATTCTACAATGATCTTTATGGGTCAAACCGCATAACAACATACGTTGTTCCCTTTGTCATCGGTATGTTACTTGCCCGAGATTTGATCGTCGGTATCATCATACCTAGTTAAATCTCTTTACCGGCAAGTCTCTTTACTCGTTTTGTAATACATCATCTCGTGACTAACTCATTAGCATTTGCTTGCAGGCTTATTATTATGTGTATTACCGAGAGGGCCCAAAGATATCTCTCCGACACTCGAAGTGACAAATCCTATTCTTGTTCTATGCAAACGCAACAAACACCTTCAGAGACACCTGTAGAGCATCTTTATAATCACCCAGTTACGTTGTGACGTTTGATAGCACACAAGGTGTTCCTCTGGTATTCGGGAGTTGCATAATCTCATAGTCAGAGGAACATGTATAAGTCATGAAAAAAATTCCTACGCTCACGCAAGATCTATCTAGGAGATGCATAGCAACGAGACGGGAAGAGTGTGTCTATGTATCCTCGTAGACCGAAAGTGGAAGCGTTGTATTAACGCAGTTGATGTAGTAGAACGTCTTCACGATCCAAGTACCAAACGTACGACACCTCCGTGTTCAGCACACGTTCAGCTCGATGACGTCCCTCGAGCTCTTGATCCAGTACAGGGTCAAGGGAGAGTTCCGTCAGCACAACGGCGTGGCGACGGTGTTGGTGATTTGATCCGTGTAGGGCTTCGCCTAAGCACTACGACGCTATGACCAGAGGAGTAAACTATGGAGGGGGGCACCACACACGGCTAAGAGAACAATTGATGTGCCTTTGGGGTGCCCCTTACCCACGTATATAAAGGAGGGGAGGAGGAGGCCGCCCCCCTAGGGGCGTGCCAAGTGTGGGGAGTCCTACTAGGACTCCCAAGTCCTAGTAGGATTCCCCTTTCCTTTTTTGGAGTGGGAAAGAGGGAAAGGGTGAGGGAGTAGGAAAGAGAAAGGGAGGCGGTGCCCCTCCCCTAGTCCAATTCAGACTCCATGGGGGCGCCTCCTCCCTTGGTCTGCCTCATCTTCTCCCCTATGGCCCAATAAGGCCCAATAACTTCCCAGGGGTTCCGATAGCCTCCCGGTACTCCGATAAATCCTCAAACCTCTCCGGAACCATTCCGATGTCCAACCTTCCAATATATGAATCTTTACCTCTCGACCATTTCAAGACTCCTCGTCATGTTTGTGATCTCATCTGGGACTCCGAACAAACTTCAGTCACCAAAACACATAACTCATAATACAAATTGTCATCGAACGTTAAGCATGCGGACCCTACGGGTTCGAGAACTATGTAGACATGACCGAGACACATCTCTGGTCAATAACCAATAGCGTAACCTAGATGCTCATATTTGCTCCTACATACTCTATGAAGATCTTTATCGGTCAAACCGCATAACAACATACGTCATTTCCTTTGTCATTGGTATGTTACTTGCCCGACATTCGATCGTCGGTATCATCATACCTAGTTCAATCTCGTTACCGGCAAGTCTCTTTACTCGTTCCGTAATGCATCATCCCGTAACTAACTCATTAGTCACATTGCTTGCAAGGCTTATAGTGATGTGTATTACCGAGAGGGCCCAAAGATACCTCTCCGATACACAGAGTGACAAATCCTAATCTTGATCTATGCCAACTCAAAAAACACCTTCGGAGACACCTGTAGAGCATCTTTATAATCACCCATTTACGATGTGACGTTTGATAGCACACAAGGTGTTCCTCTGGTATTCGGGAGTTGCATAATCCCATAGTAAGAGGAACATGTATAAGTCGTGGAGAAAGCAATAGCAATAAAACTAAACGATCATTATGCTAAGCTAACAGATGGGTCATGTCCATCACATCATTCTCCTAATGATGTGATCCCGTTCATCAAACGACAACACATGTCTATGGTTAGGAAACTCAACCATCTGTTATTAACGAGCTAGTCTACTAGAGGCTTACTAGGGACACTGTGTTTTGTCTATGTATCCACACATGTATCAAGTTTCCGGTTAATACAATTCTAGCATGAATAATAAACATTTATCATGATATAAATAAATATAAATAACAACTTTATTATTGCCTCTAGGGCATATTTCCTTTAGTCTCCTACTTGCACTAGAGTCAATAATCTAGCTTACATAGTAATGATTCGAACACCCATAGAGTCTTGGTGTTGATCATGTTTTGCTCATGGAAGAGGCTTAGTCAACGGGTCTGCAACATTTAGATCCGTATGTATTTTGCAAATCTCTGTGTCTCCCTACTTGACTTGGTTGCAGATGGAGTTGAAGTGTTTCTTGATGTGCTTGGTTCTCTTGTGAAACCTGGATTCCTTCGCCAATGCTATTGCTCCAGTGTTGCCACAAAAGATTTCCATTGGACCCAATGCACTAGGTATTACACCTAGATCGGATATGAACTCCTTCATCCAGACTCGTTCATTTGCTGCTTCCGAAGCAACTATGTACTCCGCTTCACACGTAGATCCCGCCATGATGCTCCGCTTGGAACTGCACCAACTGACAGCTCCACTGTTCAACAAAAGACACGTATCTGGTTTGTGACTTCGATTCGTCCAGATCAGTGTCAAAGCTTGCATCGACATAACCGTTTATGACGAGCCCTTTGTCACCTCCATAAAGGAGAAACATGTCCTTCGTCCTTTTCAGGTATTTCAGGATGTTCTTGACAACTATCTAGTGATCCACACCTAGATTACTTTGGTACCTCCCTGCTAGACTTATAGCAAGGCACACATCAGGTCTGGTACACAGCATTGCATACATGATAGAACCTATGGCTGAAGCATAGGGAATGACTTTCAATTTCTCTCTATCTTCTGCAGTGGTCGGGCATTGAGTCCGACTCAACTTCACACCTTGTAACACAAGCAAGAACCCTTTCTTTGACTGTTCCACTTTGAACTTCTTCAAAACTTTATCAAGGTATGTGCTTTGTGAAAGTCCAATCAAGCCTCTTGATCTATCTCTATAGATCTTGATGCCTAATATATAAGTAGCTTCACCGAGGTCTTTCATTAAAAAATTCTTATTCAAGTATCCTTTTATGCTATACAGAAATTCTACATCATTTCCATTCAACAATATGTCGTCCACATATAATATCAGAAATGCTACGAAGCTCCCACTCACTTTCTTCACTACTGCAGGATGCTGCTAACGCGACACTACGATCAGAGACCCTTCGACAAAACTGTGTGCTATGCCATAATCGCAAACGGGGTGTAAAAAACCGTCAAAAAGGTGCAAAACATTAGCGATGGCAGAGCCATCGAAAACGGTTCAGATTTTAGTTGCGTGTGCGATGCATGGCATACGGTTCAGTTCAATCAACTGTTTGCGATGGGGAGGAACAAAAGAAACGAGCAGCCAGATGAAGGCATGTGCGATATACATCATACGGTTCACTCGGATGAATTGTTTACGATGAGGAGGAACAATAGAAACGTGCAGTTAGATAAAGGTGTGTGCGATTGAGGGCATACGCTTCAGAAGGATTAACTGTTTGTGATTAGGCAGCAGAACAGAAACCGGTCAGCTAGATCAAAGTGTCTGCGATTATTAGCAAAACAATAGTTTGTGCGATTTATGGCATACACTTCACATGGATGAACTGTTTGCGATTAGCCACAACAAACTGAAACAGTTAGATAGATCAAAGTGTGTGTGCTAGACGGGCACACACATTCTAATTAAAAGAAGCGTGCACGATGGTAATAACGAGCGTGCACGGTTGTTGGAACAAGACGTGTGCGGACGTTGCCTATTGTGGTGCACCCTATGGTGCAAACGCCACGTACGTGACCAAGAAGGCGTAGGTGCCCACGTTACGCCTTCCGAGAATAGTGCCACACCTATAACCGCCAGTAAATTTTGAGCCTGCATCCCGTCACATTCCAAATTGCAAACCTGTTCACACTGATCTAAACCTAAATGGTTTCCCACTTAGGAGCGTATTAGTACTCGGTTATAAATACAACTACTCTAAGATGACCACACATTCCTCCTCAACTCCTCATCGACAAAAACAAACAAGTCATGCATCATCGTTGCCTTACATCTGCCATGGCCAGCGTGAGTTCTGGGTCGAGAGATTGCCACCGGGGAGATGCGAGCATGGAAGCGGAAGCACGTGAGATGTCCCGCCTCGCCGGGAACGCAGTCGGCATGTCCCGCCGTGCGGCCGTAGCAGCACAAAGGTCCCACCGCGCCGCCGAAGCAGCACGGAGGTCTCGCCGCGCTGTCGATGCAGTAGACTGGTCCGTGCGCGCCACGGAAGTAGAAGAGATGTCCCGCCGCACCGCGAATGCAACAAAGATGTCCTCCTGCACCGCAGCGGCCTGGGAAAATGTCTCGCGGGCAGGCGAGGACTCTTACAGGCGCATGCATGCAATCATCCATAGCCAGATGGATCAGATCTCCGGCTAGGCAAGGTTGCAGGACGACATGAAAGCCTCGTTTGAACAGGCTACCGACGTCATCCGGCAACTAAATGAGAGCAATGTGAAGCTCCGGGCCGAGCACGACCTGCTGAGGGTGAAGATCGTGGAAAATTCAGAGCAGCGGGAGGAGACCACTGCCTTGTTGAAGGGGACCGGCGTCATCATCGAGAAAATTATGGACGAGAATGCCGTGCTGTGCATTGAGCACAGAAGGCTGGTGGAGGAATCCGTGGATGCTCTCAAGCAGCATCTCCAGGACAAGAAAGAGCTCATTGCCCCTCGCTGCGGAGACTAGTTCTCGTGGCCCGCAGCAACGCATCAAGAAAGTAGAGATCAGCGAGCCAGATCGCTGTCTTCCTTCTTCTTTTGCCCTTGTGTATTTCGGGCGTTGCTGCATGTTGCTTTTTTTTAATTATGTTCCTAAATATGTTAGAAAATTATTATCCACTGTCATCCTCCTTATATTCATTATGCTTGCTATAAGTCGCAGTCGATGCTATATAGGTACGTTGGATCTTACATCAAGATCCGTGTAAAACTTTCTTTTTAGATTTTCATTTTTCTCTCAGTCCAGTGAGACATATAGCCACGCCGTAGAACAGGGACCCGAGCGCCATTAATGAAGACGTTGGGAGGGAGGTGCACGGCTGGTAGCGGTCAAAGGGCTCTCCTCCCAATGAGCATGTGCAGGGGTCTGGTCGCACGCCTCCCATACTCAAATAGCTACCCCACACGGCACCTCCTAGCCATTAAGAAAAGGGGACGCGTGGCGGCACGTAATTGTTAAGTAGAGCGCCCACGGTTTCAATAATACTTGTGTTTCTGATTTGTAACGTGATAGCACTTGTTCCAAAATGACTTTGTTGATTGTTAATGTGTGCGCCTTCGCAAATCGGATAGAAAAATTACCACAACATGTTGTTGCCATGTCATGACACCATGCCAAGCTTTATGATTTTCAGGCTTGTTTTGGATTTACAGGAATTAAAAAACCAAGTTTCTCAATCTTTCCGCCCTATCCACGTCGCCCAGATGTTTGAATTTCATTCCTATTTCTTGCATGGGACCTAAGCATGCACATAATGACACATATTTGTTTTTTCAACCAATTTATATGCACTGGAGCATGTGCATGTAGTTCAAATTTGAATTATGCACATAAATGCATTGAAAACTCAGTTAATGCATAAAAATGTCCAAACGAACCCCAAAAAATCACAAAAATTGACACAACACTCCTGTTGTTCTATGTTTACACGAGAAAAAATTTGAAAGCAATAAGAGGCAATGGATATCGCTTCGTCCCCAAAGGTGGCACGTTCCCTACCGAAACCATCATGCTTGTTGTGAGAAGCTCTGGTTTGTGAGAAGCATATACCCAAACCTACCCCAAATGGGACAAAAAAATTACCACGGCATGTTGATGCCGCTCCATGATAGCATGCCAAGTTTCATGAATTTAAGACGAGTTTTGGATTTACTAGAATTTAAAAACTAGGCATATCAATGTTTTGCCGGCAATCAACGGTGCCCTGGTGTTTGAATTTCGTTCCCATTTCTTGCATGGGACTTAAAGCATGCACATAAGGACACATTTGATTTTTCAACCAATTTAAATGCACTGGAGCATGTGCATGTAGTTCAAATTTGAATTATGCACATAAATGCATTGAAAACTCAGTTAATGCATACAAATGTCCAAATGAACCCCGAAAAATCACAAAAATTGACACAACACTCCTGTTGTTCTATGTTGACACGAGAAAAAATTTGAAAGCAATAAGAGGCAATGGATATCGCTTCGTCCCCAAAGGTGGGTCGTTCCCTACCGAAACCATCATGCTTGTTGTGAGAAGCTCTGGTTTGTGAGAAGCATATACCCAAACCTGCCCCAAACGGGACAAATTTCTTACCACGGCATGTTGATGCCGCTCCATGATAGCATGCCAAGTTTCATGAATTTCAGACAAGTTTTGGATTTACTAGAAATTAAAAGCCATGTATCTCAATGTTTTGCCAGCAATCAAAGGTGCCCCGATTATGTGCATTTTGTAGGCATTAATGGACGTAATTCAAATTCAAACAATCGGTGCATGAAAGGGTGCACAATAATGGTCTGGAAAAACCATACTTGTGGTATTTAGTAATTTCTCAAGCCTTTTACAAGGAATGGGCAGAGATTTCAATGGAATGTGTGGCAATAGTCAACCACAAACGCCTCATTTATTGGGTTATCAACTATAGAACAATGAAATATGTGCTTGAAAAATATGACGGCTGGCATGGTGCCATGGTATGGCATCACCGTGCCCTGGTTAAAAGCTGAGAAGGTTTGATTTATATCGTCATGCACGCCCATCATAAATCGAACCATCACCGAGGCAGTTCAATGCATTCTAGAGGGAAATCGCCAAGATTGAAGGGGAATCCAAATTTCCGTCCTAGTTTGTCATTCAGTTTTTTTCCTATGATCAACATACCGCCTCAAATGCAACGTGTTCAAATTTGAATTTTTTTCGAACTCATCATTTACCATATTTAGGGGATTATGTGCATTTTCTAGGCATTAATTATGCACATAATTCAAATTCGAACAACCGGTGCATGAAAAGGTGCAGCAAAACGGTCAGGAAAGCCATGTCCGTGCTATTTAGTACATTCTCATGCCTTTTACAAGGAATGGGCAGATATTTCAAGGAAATATGTGGCAATAGTCAACCATAAACGCGTCGTTTACTGGGTTAACAGCTATACGAAAATGAAATACATGCTTGGAAAAACATGACGCCTAGTGTGGTGCCATGGTATGACCTCACCGTGCCCTGGTAAAAATGTCATCATGCACGCCTTTTATAGAACGAACCTTCACCGAGGAAGTTTCATGGTTTCGAGGGGGAAATCACCAAGATTGAAGGGGAATCCAAATTTCCGTACTAGTTTGTCATTCAGTTTTTTTCCAACGATCAACATACCGCCTCAAATGCAACGTGTTCAAATTTGACATTTTCCCGGGTTCATTTACCATATTTAGGGGATTATGTGCATTTTCTAGGCATTAATGGACATAATTCAAATTCGAACAATCGGTGCATGAAAAGGTGCACAAGAACGGTCTGCAAAACCATGCTCGTGTTATTTAGTACATTCTCATGCCTTTTACAAGGAATGTGCAGATATTTCAAGGAAATGTGTGCCAATAGCCAACCATAAATGCGTCGTTTACTCGGTTAACAACTATACAAACAATGAAACACATGGTTAGAAAACATGACGCCTGGCGTAGTGCCATGGTATGGCCTCACCATGCCCTGGTAAAAAAATGGAGAATGTTTTCCTTATGTCATGATGCACTCCTTTCATAAATCAAACCATCACCGAGGAAGTTTCATGGTTTCGAGGGGGATCACCAAGATTGAAGGGGGGTCCAAATTTCCTTGGTCCTTTGTCCACGAGTTTTTTTCTACAATGAACATACAACCTGCAAATGACTGTGTTCAAATTTGGCACTTTTCCGGGTTCATTTGCCATATTTAGGGGATTATGTGCATTTCCTAGGCATTAATGCGCATAATTCAAGTTCAAACAATCGATTCATGAAAGGGTCCACAAGAACGGCCTAGAAAACCATGCTCGTGCCATTTAGTAAAATTCTCATGCCTTTTACAAGGAATGGACAGATATTTCGATGGAATGTGTGGCAATAGTCAACCACAAATGTTTGTTTGTTGGGGTTTCAACTATAGAAAAATGAAATAAATGCTTAAAAACATGACTCCTGGCATGGTGCCATGGTATGACCTCACCATGCCCTGGTAAATTTTTGAGAAGGTTTGGCTTATGTCGTCATGCACACCCTTCATAAATCGAACCATCACCAAGGAAGTTCCATGCTTTCAAGAGGGAAATCCCCAAGATTGAAGGGGAATCCAAATTTTCTTTGTTCCTTGCCATGGAGTTTTCTTCTACGACGAACATACACCCTGCAAATCACCATGTTCAAATTTGGCATTTTTCCGGGCTCATTTACCATATTTAAGGGATTATGTGCATTTTCTAGGCATTTAGCGCATATAAATCCAATCCAGCTACAGGTGCATGGGCGTGATGTGAGGGACATGGATTGCCGTTCGATCGCGGCGCATCCAATGGTGCACACACGCGATCCGCGTAGCTGGGGTTCCAGCAAATCATAATGCAACACACAATAGGCTCAACGCACACTGTGTCTGGAAGCGACGGAGATGAACAGTGTGTGATAATGAACGAGCAAAATTGTAAGGGAAGCCAAATTTATGTTGCCGTTTGTCGTTGAGCTCTTGAATACCACTGCACTGTACGACTGCCCGGCCCCTTTGTCCCAGAGCTCTCTCTAGGCATCATCCATGGCACCGCGACACTGTAAGGGAAGGCAAATCAAGTACACGTGTACATTTTTTTGGAGATGGGATCTACCAACTTTCTTTTTTCTCGCACACGAGTATTTTACGCACTTCGTCTGCATTGTGTGTTTCCCCCGCCCAAGTTTCAAGTTTCGCACCGAAATTTTCATTAGGCGCGCGATTTCATAATTTATTCCTCCAACCACATCCCCTTCTCCTAAGTATCCCCCTCCCTCGCGCCTCCCCCTACCGGCATCTCAAATCACGGCCGCCGCAACCACAACTTCAACCACATCTACATTCTTCTTGGATCCAGTCAGGTAGCCCACCGATCTCTATCACATCCTCGGCCTGATTGCTTAAATGGCAC
>LR738714.1:450841686-450930516 GCA_902687465.1 Secale cereale
CCCGCCAGGAGCTGATGGCGGTCCATGGCGCGATGGCCGCTGTGCATGTTGACCCAGCGGAACACCTCACCTCCGCCGCTGCCAACATGGTGCAGGCTCTGGCCCAGATGAAGGCCCCCAGCGACTACCCCCCAAGGACTTAATAGGTAAGATCTGACCAGCTAAATCTTACCAATACAACTTGCAACGGCTATGATTTGTACGGTTGATGTATTAAGCATGTTCGTGCCTTGTTTATTTTAGTACTGCACGCTGTGTGATGTTCAAGTATTACCGTGTCTAGCTCAATTTCACCAATACCAGCAACAAACTTACAATACATGACTCAGGATATCACTAGAGATGCTGCCCATTTGCTATTTTTAGTGGATGCTAACCATGTTGTACTTAACATGCCTGTCCATGTACTTACGCATGGTCATAACGGCCGATGCTTTTGTTTGTCATCGAGGTGAGCTGCATCCCATGTCTTACAGTATTTCACATAATTTGTGCAATTGCAGTTTAACTTCTACCATTTACTGGTTTCCTGTAGGTATACATGTCAGTGGCACTGATCCACGCTTCGACCCAGAGGAATAGCTCGCCTCCGCCGCCGCTGACTTTGGGCGAGCTCTGGCCAAGATGAAGTGACCCAGCAACTACCTCTCAGGACTTACCAAGTATGTACTCACCAGTTCAATCTTACCAATACCAGTTGCAATTAATGGCTATGTTCTGTATGGTTGATGTATTAAGCATGTTCTGGTAAACATGTGTAATACGTTTTTGCTACTTTCCCTATGTTTTTACAGATATATGGGCCATTCTCTGCTCTGGCAGCACCTGCCTTGTGATGTTTAACTCTGCCAATTTCATTTTTATTAGTACCGGTTTCATTGGCCATTAAGCCTGTTGCAATTAACAGTTGTATCCAGTTTTAAAGAGTTGTATTTCAATGGCTACAAACTTACAAAACATGAATTAGGATGTTGTTAAGCTTGTCGCAATTAACAGTTGTATCGATCTTTTAATCCGTCCCTTTGCTGCCGTGCTACTCTTTCGAAATGAAGATATCACTACAGAAGCTGCCGTTTTATTACCATTTGCTATTTTTGGTGGATGTTAACCCTGTTGTAGTTAACATTGGCTTTCCATGTACTTACATAGGGATACAATGGGCGATGCTCTTGTTTGCCGTCGAGGTTAGCTGCATCCCATGTCTTATACACCATCTATTCCTAAATACAAGTATTTTTAGAAATTCCAATATAGACTACATAAGGAGCAAAATGAGTGAATCTAGAATTCTAGATTCTAATCTAAACTATATCTATAATTCTATATACATCCATATGTAGTTCATATAGAAATCTCAAAAATATAAACTTATACTTAGGAACATAGGTAGTTGTATTTTACATCATTTGTGCAATCTGAGTTTAGCTTCTAACATTTACTGGTTGCTTGTAGGTACATAAATGAGCGGTACTGATGCATGCTTCGATTCCTTTTGCGTATGGGGCAATGCGATATTCATGAACAAGCATCAAGTGAGGAAACTAAGAAAGATTGTTAGGCGAAAGAAACGGGTGATTGGAATTAAGCTCTTTATTTACACTTTGTCGAAGACAACAGTGAACTTTAGGATGGTAAGTAATGTGTTGCCTTTCCCCCTGCCCACAACAAGTTACTCTTTTAGACCTCAATATCTGATATTTTTCTCTTTTCACTGGTTTCCGAAGCTATTTACTGATGATTACCATGCAAACTACATGACCGGAGTGAGGCAACTAAGGTTAAAGTATATAACTCATGCTACCATGACAATGCTCTAGAAGTCTTCCTGAAGGCGGTGAAGGATGGGCGGGCGATCGTCACAAGGGGTTGGACAAAAGTGGTTCGTGCCTATGGCATGCAGGAAGGCACATTATGGGAATTCCGCTTCTTCAACATCGTCAGTAGTCAAAATGATTTACACTTGTCTCTTCACCTTTACCGCCTTTAAATATTGTGGTTCATCATTGTTAATTGCTGCCTAATCCTGTAATTACTGAACATATTGTACTGGCAATTTTATTTATGGGTTCGTTGTTGAACCATTGTGCTGAGAATTTGAATTTCACGTTTCATATTCCAAATTTCCAATTGGAACAATAAATTACAGGCAAAAATAAAAAGAGAACAAACGGTCATGGAACTTTGCAAATGGTTCTGGCAGTAAAAGCGCTTGTGATGGATAGCCCAATGCCACACAATTTTCTACATCAAATCGTGTGTGATGTAGTTAATGAAAGCAAACAATTAACCAAGGCAGAGCGTGTGTGATAGTTACACCTTTCACACACGAGCGTATACAAAAAACCGTGTGGGATGTACATTCGAACGGAAACGTTTTCCCTGGATTGACTGTGTGGGATGTACATAAGAACGGAAATGTATTCTTGGATTGACTGTGTGTGATATACATACGAACCGAAATGTTTTTCTGGGATTCATCGTGTGGGATGTACATACCTACGAAACTGATTTACTCGGATTACCGTGTGGGATGTACATACCTACGGAAATGATTGGGTTTCGATGCCTCACCCGATCGCAGACGGCCCCATCCTAGGTCCCAGGAGGGCCTATCCTCGGCGATTTCTGGGTCGTGTGGGAAGGACACCCTATCGCACACACTCACTTGGCAACGGTTCCAAATGTCGTCGTGGAAAGGGGTTAAAAACTATTTGTATAGCAGTGACGCGTACCAGTGGTTGTAAATACAGGCTTCTCCAAAAGTCTGTATAAAACCATATGCTTTGATCACCTCATCAAAGCGTATATTCCAACTTCGAGATGCTTGCACCAGTCCATAGATGGATCGCTGGAGCTTGCACACTTTGTTAGCACCTTTAGGATTGACAAAACCTTCTGGTTACATCATATACAACTCTTCTTTGAGATATCCATTAAGGAATGCAGTTTTGACATCCATTTGCCAGATTTCATAATCATAAAATGTGGCAATTGCTAACATGATTCGTACAGACTTAAGCATCGCTACGGGTGAGAAGGTATCATTGTAGTCAACTCCTTGAACTTGTCCAGAACCTTTCGCAACAAGTCGAGCTTTGTAGACAGTAACATTACCATCGACGTCAGTCTTCTTCTTAAAGATCCATTTATTTTCAATGGCTTGCCGATCATCAGGCAAGTAAACCAAAGTCCACACTTTGTTCTCATACATGGATCCCATCTCATATTTCACGGCCTCAAGACATTTTGTGGAATCTGGGCTCATCAACGCTTCCTCATAGTTCGTAGGTTCATCATGGTCTAGTAACATGACTTCCAGAACACGGTTACCGTACCACTCTGGTGCGAAACACACTCTGGTTGACCTACGAGGCTCAACAATAACTTTATTTGAAGTTTCAGGATCATTAGCTTCCTCACTAATTGGTGTAGGAATCACTGGAACTGATTTCTGTGATGAACTACTTTCCAATTTAGGAGAAGGTGCAATGTCCTCATCAAGTTTTACTTTTCTCCCACTCACTTCTTTCGAGAGAAACTCCTACTCTAGAAAGGATCCATTCTTACCAACGAATATCTTGCCTTCGGATCTGTGATAGAAGGTGTACCCAACAGTTTCCTTTGGGATTCCTATGAAGATACATTTCTCTGATTTGGTTTCGAGCTTATCAGGTTGAAGCTTTTTCACATAAGCATCGCAGCCCCAAACTTCAAGAAACAACAACTTGGGTTTCTTGCCAAACCACAGTTCATAAGGCACCATCTTAATGGATTTAGATGGTGCCCTATTTAACGTGAATGCAGCTGTCTCTAAAGCATAACCCCAAAATGATAGTGGTAAATCGGTATGAGACATCATAGGTCGCACCATATCTAATAAAGTACAGTTACGACATTTGGACACACCATTACGCTATGGTGTTCCAGGTGGTGTGAGTTGCAGAACTATTCCACATTGTTTGAAATGAAGACCAAACTCGTAACTCAAATATTCGCCTCCGCAATCAGATCGTAGGAACTTTATTTTCTTGTTACGATGATTCTCTACTTCACTTTGTATTCTTTGAAATTTTCAAATGTTTCAGACTTATGTTTCATTAAGTAGATATACCCATATCTGCTCAAATCATTTGTGAAGGTCAGAAAATAACGATACCCACCGCGAGCCTCAACACTCATTGGACCACATACATTAGTATGTATGATTTCCAATAAGTTAGTTGCTTGCTCCATTGTTCCGGAGAACAGAGTTTTAGTCATCTTGCCCATGAGGCATGGTTCGCAAGCATGACGTGATTCATAATCAAGTGATTCCAAAAGCCCATCAGTATGGAGTTTCTTCATGCGCTTTACACCAATATGACCTAAACGGCAGTGCCATAAATAAGTTGCACTATCATTATCAACTTTGCATCTTTTGGCTTCAATAATATGAATATGTGTATTACTACAATCGAGATTCCACAAAAATAGACCACTCATCAAGGGTACATGACCATGAATGATATTACTCATATAAACAGAACAACCAGTATTCTCTAATTTAAATGAATAACCGTCTCGCAATAAACAAGATCCAGATATAATGTTCATGCTTAACGCTGGCAACAAATAATTATAATTTAGGTTTAAAACTAATCCCAAAGGTAGATGTAGAGGTAGCATGCCGACGGCGATCACATCGACTTTGGAACCATTTCCCACACGCATCGTCACCTCATCCTTAGCCAATATTCGTTTAATCCGTAGCCCCTGTTTTAAGTTACAAATATGAGCAACCAAACCAGTATCAAATACCCAGGCGCTACTACGAGCATTAGTGAGGTACACATCAATAACATGTATATCAAATATACCTTTGTTCACTTTGCCATCATTCTTATCCGTCAAATACTTGGGGCAGTTCTGCTTCCATTGACCAGTCCCTTTGTAGTAGAAGCACTCAGTTTCAGGCTTGGGTTTCTTCCCGGGAGTAGCAACTGGCTTGCTATTCTTCTTGAAGTTCCCCTTTTTTCTTTTCCTTTTTCTTCAAACTAGTGGTATTGTTAACCATCAACACTTGATGCTCCTTCTTGATTTCTACCTCCACAGCTTTGAGCATAGCGAAGAGCTCCGGAATTGTCTTTTGCATAACTTGCATATTATAGTTCATCACGAAGCCTTTATAGCTTGGTGGTAGTGATTGAAGAACTCTATCAATAAAACTATCATCATCAACTTTGACTCCAAGTTGAGTCATGTGGTTGTAGTACCCAGACATTCTGAGTATGTGTTCACTGACGGAACTATTCTCCTCCATCTTGCAGCTATATAACTTGTTGGAGACTTCATATCTTTCAACTCGGGCATTTGCCTGAAATATTAACTTCAACTCTAGGAACATCTCATATGCTCAATGATGTTCAAAACGTCTTTGAAGTCCCGATTCTAAGCCGTAAAGCATGGCACACTGAACTATCGAGTAGTCATCTGATCAAGCTTGCCAGACGTTCATATGTCAGGAGTTGCCCCTGCAGCGGGCCTGTCACCTAGCGGTGCTTCAAGGACATAATTCTTCTATGCAACAATGAGGATAATTCTCAAGTTACGGACCCAGTCCATGTAGTTGCTACCATCATCTTTCAAATTAGCTTTCTCTAGGAACACATTAAAATTGAAGGGAACGGCTGTACGGACCATTGATCTACAACAACATAGATATGCAAAAACTGTCAGGACTAAGTTCATGATAAATTAATGTTCAGTAAATCATAATACTAAAGAACTCCCACTTAGATAGACATCCCTCAAGTCATCTAAATGATCATGTGATCCAAATCAACTAAACCATGTCCGATCATCACGTGAAATGGAGTAGTTTTCAATGGTGAACATCTTATGTTGATCATATCGACTATATGATTGATGCTCGACCTTTCGATCTCCAGTGTTCCGAGGCCATGTCTGTACTTGCTAGGCTCGTCAAGTTTAACTCGAGTATTCTGCATGTGCAAAACTGTCTTACACCCTTGTATGTGAACGTAGAGCTTATCACACCCGATCATCACGTGGTGTATCGTCACGATGAACTGTCGCAATGGTGCATACTCGGGGAGAACACTTGTACCTTGAATTTTTGTAAGGGATCATCTTATAATGCTACTGTCGTACTAAGAAAAATAAGATGCATAATAAGATAAACATCACATGCAATCAAAATATGTGACATGATATGGCCATCATCATCTTGTGCTTTTGATCTCCGTCTCCAAAGCATCCTCATGATCTCCATCTTCACTGGCTTGACACCATGATATTCATCGTATCGTCGTGGTCGTCTCGCCAACTATGGCTTCTACTACTACCGCTAACTCATAGTGATAAAGTAAAGCAATTACATGGCGTTCGAATTCATACAATAAAGAGACAATCATAAGGCTCCTGCCGGTTGCCGATAATTTACAAAACATGATTATCTCATACAATAACGTATAACTCATCACGTCTTGACCACATCACATCACAACATGCCCTGCAAAAACAAGTTAGATGTCCTCTACTTTGCTGTTGCAAGTTTTACGTGGCTACTACGAGCTTCTAGTAAGAACTGTTCTTACCTATGCATCAAAGCCACAACGATTTTTCGTGTCAGGCGCGGTTTTCCAATAAAATATTTACTGAGAAACCGACCTTTTTATCGAACCAGTGTAGAAGAATCCTTCTTCTGGTAGACAAAAATTTGATGCAGAATTCCAGAGTACTAAATATTATACAAGGTTGAGCTGAGGCTGCTCAACAATTTATTACAAGCTCGCCGATATTACGCATAAGGCGGATAAGACACAAGGGTGTGTTGGCATAACTACGGACTCATAATAAAAGTGGTGGTGGGTATGTCACAGTGCAGTGGGTGACACGACTCCAATATCTTACAGCTCATCGAGCGTCGGAGTGAGACTCGATGAATTTATTTGGGTAGCGGAAGCGTATATAATACAGTGATCAACTCCAGGATCGCAAGAGACTGACTGGGCCTCCTCTAGGTGTCAGACTCGCTATCGAACTCCTCATCCATGAGATCACCTTCGTCAACATCTGGCCAAATCAACAAGCCAGGTGAGTACTTTGAATATACTCGCAAGACAGTTTGAACATAAGATATAACAAATGCAAACATGATGCATATGAGCAGACTAGTAATGCGCATTCAGATAATAAATTTGCATATGCTGAATAAAAAAAGAAAGTCAGGCGGTAGTCCTCCCGAAATTCCAAAGAAATAACTGAAGACCGATCGGGTGTCTGAAGCGACGCCTCGAAAGGTAAAAAGAATAAACCTCCCACAGTCGGGCGTCTGGGCGACACCACATAAAGAGCTTATATCAAAAGTAAAAAGAAATAATGCCACAGTCGGACGTCTTAGCGACATCAAATAAAGGGCTTATATCAAAAGTAAATAACAATAATGCCACAGTCGGACGTCTGAGCGACATCACATAAAGGGCTTATATCAGAAGTAGATAACAAGAATGCCACAGTCGGACGTCTGAGCGACATCACATAAAGGGCTTATATCAAAAGTAAATAGAAATAATGCCACAGGGGGACGTCTAAGCGACATCACATCAAGGGCTTATACAATCGTTCGGAACCAAGTAGCTCGTGAAAGTAAATCATCTCAAGGAAATACTTAGTACAGAATAAACTGGTTAGTTCGTCCACCGGGATAACATCGGCCGGTTTACCACTCTTAGCGCTATATTAATCATCAGATACTGTCACTGAGACTGGCACAGAGACTGACGCTAGGCCATAGACATGGCTACGCGAATGGGTTTTGACTCTGCAGAGTTTGTACTCTTTAACCACGGTCAACGGATTTCGGTAGTCACAAAGGACTATTTCCGTTTACGGTATTTTAGCAGAAACATAACTAACCAGTACACACCCATTCCACAGCCCGCTGCCAGGCATCACCCTAGGCAACGTTCACGAAAAACTTTAAGATGGGGAGGCTATGATACGTCCAAAACGTATCTATAATTTCTGCTTGCTCCATGCTTCTTTTTTGTGATATTGCTATGATATTGATGCACTTCCATACACTTTTGATCATATTTGGACTAACCTATTAACTCAGTGCACCAAAGTGCCAGTTCCTGTTTTCTGCTGTTTTTCTATTTCAGGTTTCCCCCATATTAAAAGTGCCCCAAAAATTCCGGGAAAAATACAGGAAAATCAGCGTATAGGAAGCTTCGCGAATAACCAAAGCGGGGCCAGAGGGGAGCCAGGGGAGGCCCAGGCGGCCACCTGGTGCGGCCCCACCCCTGGCCGCGCCAGGGGGGCGCCTGGGGCCCCTGCTCCGCCTCTGGTTGCCCCCCTTCGCATATATATTCCTCTCGTCCCGAAACCCTCGAGGAAGGAACCCTTTTTCGCGATCTCGCCTCTGTTCTGCCGCCGCAGCGCTTCCAAGATCGGGAGCATCAGGAGAACTCTTCCCGGCACCCTGCCGGAGGGGAGAATCACCACCGGGAGCTTCTCCACCACCATGGACGCTTCCCGGATGAGTCGTGAGTAGTCCACCTTGGACCATGGGTCCATGATCAGTAGCTATGTGATGTTCTCCTCCCCTCTTTGCTCTTCATGGTTTAGACCTCGTGAGCTGCCCTACATGATCGAGGCACATATGTAATCTTTCTGCTGTTGCTTTGCTGAGTTTGCTGGGATCTGATGGATTATGAGACTATGTTCAGATTGTGTTTGAGTAATATATTTGATTCACCTCTTTTATATCTTTGTTCTTGAGTAATTCTTGCATGTTCTCCGTTGCTGTTTATTGCTTTGGCCAAGTAGTAGGTAGTAACTCCAAGAGGGAGCGTTATGCTTGATTGTGGGTTCATGCCCCCTGATGACTAGCTTGAGTGACAGAAACATGAGTCTAGGGGATGTGTTGTTGCCACAAGGGGGAAAACAACGGTGCTTGTACTTGCGGGTGCAAGGATTGTTTACTTTACGCAAAGTTCTTTTAATGCAGTTGTCTGTTGCTTTGAGTTTACACTTTGGGTGGGATTCGCAACTTAATACCAGCGGGATGTTCTGGATAGATATCTCAAGGTGGATGATTAGTAGTAGATGCAAATGGATTTCGGTCTACTTGCCTTGGCGTACCGCCATGCTTTTGAGCCTCTACCTTTCCTTGCAGCATAGTTAGCATTGGTTTGCGCACATAATCCTGTCAATTGCCCAGCTGTAATTTGTTTACCTCGCTTTGTTGTTTTATCGTCTTTTGGGAGAGAGACATCACTAGTGAACATCATGGGACCCCGGTCCATATTACCACCGCTGATCACACCTTCTATTTACTTCCTGTTTTTATTTCCTAGTTGCAGTCATAGCCATCATTATTATCTCTTGTGTTTGATCCTTTGTAAACAACAAGGCCGGAGGGATTGACAACCTCTCTGTACTCATTGGGAGCAAAGTTATCTGTATCTGTGTGCAGGTCCTGTCAACCGCTATGTTTCTGGCGCCGTTGACACCTACTTGTCGACCCTCAGAGTCTCACGGGATTCGATCCTTGGTATCTTTGCCAAGGGAAATTTGCCGCTACGCTACATCTCAACCTTCCACTTGGGGTAACCAACGAGGGGCGAGAAGCCATCAAGCAAGTTTCTGGCGCCGTTGCCGGGGACTCCACTCTTCAAGATAGGGGAGTTGCAAGCTATCTTTTATCTTTGCTTTTTAGTCTTGTTAGTTTACCTTTTAGTTTTTGCTGTAGTGTCCCTTACCAAAAATCACAAAAATAGTTATCTTGCTTGCTGCTGCTATGGGTTCCACCGAGAACACCAAGTTGTGTGACTTCACTAGTCATAACAACAATGACTTTATCTGCACGCCTATTGCTACACCTGCCACTTCAGCACCTTCTTATGAGATTAAACCTACTTTGCTGAACCTAGTTATGAAAGATCAATTCTCCGGTGCTGGAGATGATGCTGCTTTGCACTTAAATAATTTTGTTGAGCTCTGTGATATGCAAAAGTACACAGAAATAGGTGGTGATATTGTTAAGCTTAAGCTTTTTCCTTTCTCCTTGAGAGGAGGAGCTAAAATCTGGTTTCAATCCTTGCCTAGGAATAGTATAGATTCTTGGGACAAGTGCAAGGATGCCTTTATTGGGAAGTACTATCCCCCTGCTAAAATTATCCAATTAAGGAGTAACATAATGAATTTTAAACAATTGGATAATGAACACGTTGCCCAAGCTTGGGAACGCATGAAATCTCTTGTCAAGAACTGCCCTACTCATGGTTTGACTACTTGGATGGTTATCCAAACTTTTTATGCAGGCTTGAACTTTACCTCACGGAACTTGTTAGATTCGGCCGCGGGAGGAACCTTTATGTCAACTACACTTGGTGCTGCCACGAAGCTTCTCGACGAGATGATGACCAATTATTCCCAATGGCACACCGAACGCGCTCCAACAAGTAGGAAGGTAAACTCTGTCGAGGAGATTTCCTCCCTAAATGAAAAAGTTGACTTGATCATGTCTCTACTTTCCAAGCAATCTTCTATTGATCCTCATGATGTTCCTTTAAATTCTTTGATTGCTCAAGATCAAGTAGATGTGAACTTTATCTCTAGAAACAATTTCAATAACAATGCTTATAGGAGTAATTTTTGTAGCAACCCTAGACCGTTCCCCTCTAATTCCTATGGGAACAACAATACTTATCCTAGCACCAAGAACTCCACTTCTGTCGGGGGAAACTGTCCGCCACGAACACCTATGGGACCGGAGCCCCTTGTCTGTGCGGTACGAGGGCGGAGGGAGCACAAAGAGCAGATCGTAGCGAGCACGCGGGCAGTTTTACCCAGGTTCGGGCCGCGGTAGACGCGTAAAACCCTACTCATGCTTGGTTGTGTATTGAATTTTAGTGCTCGGGAGCTTGAAGAAGCAGCTACACCGAACGTGAGAGTGATCTAGGTTCCGAACCCCCTCCACGTTATGCATGGGCCTCCTTTTATAGTGTAAGGGGTCACCGACAGGTGTCAACGTAGGAGAAAGGGGTAAAAACGTAAAAGAGGTGGTAGTTGTAACAGTGCGGGAACAGTGGAGCTACAGTGCAAAACAGTGGTCTATACCTACTTTAACAGTGGGGGACAAGGGCATTTAATGCCCGTCGCCGTCGACCCCAAAAGCTCCCGCCTTAGCGTCTCCGTCCGCCACGGCGATGGATCCTCCACCGTGGAGTGCCACCGTGTCCCCCAGGCTGCACAGCCATCCGCCACGCGTCCCTGGATAGGCTCCAGGGCGACGCGTGGGCCGATGAGCTGGAGCGCGGGCACACAGCGCAGCCTTCCCGGCAAGCACCTTGCCGGGGCCTTGATCTTGCCGGGCCCGGGAGCTTGCCGCTCCCCGGGCCCTTGCCGGGACGCACATGGCGCCGAGGCGTTGTCTTCTAGTCTTCCTGGCAAGCTCCTCTTGCCAGGGCCATGTGCTAGTGGGGTAGTCTTGAGCCTGGTACGGCCTTCCCGGCAAGCTCCTCTTGCCGGGGTCTCGATCTTCTGTCTTGTATACTTTGTTTTTGAATGGTTTGATAGGGAGCAGGAAGGTCTCCGGCGAGCACGCGGTAAACCCCGCCGCGGGAAGCTGCAACTGCCCGTGCACAAGTTGGGGTACTGAGGTACCCCTACCTTAGTACACCGACAGGAGCCCCCGGGCCTAGGCCACACACGGTGCCGAGCGCTGTTGGGCCAGGCCCAAAACAGTGCACGGGCACCCGCGGCCCGCGGCGCGCCGAATCCACTTCCGTATCCGCCGCATCCCCCCGTAACGGCACGCGTCGATCGCGGCGTCGTGGGATGGGACGTGCCCACGATCTCTTAATGGAAAGGGCGAAACGCCCCCCACTCCCCCATAAAAGCAGAGGAAGCAGGCGCGGTTCCCCTCCCTGCGCTTTCATTGCATCGTCTCCTTCCTCCAGAGATCTCTCTTGCGCTCTGCCTCCACACCTCCGCCGCCGCCGAACTCTTCGTCCCCCTCCTTCCGCCGCGTCCGCCATGGCCCCAAAGACCGACAAGGCGAAGGCGGAGAAGTCCAAGAGGGAGAAGTCGGAGCAAGCGGCGAAGCTCGCCGCGTACCGGAAGCAGCATCTCGTCTTCGCGCCGAGGCTCGGCGCGCGGGAGCTCTGGAACAAGTACTACTTGTTCTGGGCCAAGGAAACCAAGGCGCATCCCCGCACGCGAGCATATCCGGCCGCCGCCAAGGACAGCTACCCCGGCGGGTACTACTTCTTCGCAGCCTTCTTTCACTGCGGTCTGTGTCCTCCTTTCTCGAATTTCTTCTGCGATGTCATGCACACCTACGGCCTCCACCTCCTTGACTTCACCCCCAACGCCATTCTCACCATGGCGGTTTTCGCACACATGTGCGAAAACTTCATAGGGGTACAGCCCAATGTAGCGCTCTTTAGGCACTTTTTCACTCCTAGAGCAGAGGCCGATGCCCCTCTCTCCGGAGGAATTTCCTGGGTCTTCCGTCTGAAGAAGAAGGGGTCCTACTTGCCGGGAGAGCTCCGCGGCAAGTGGGAGGAGTGGCGCGCGGAGTGGTGCTGGGTCGTCGAAGACCAGCCGCAAGCTTTCACCGCGCCGCGCACAACGCCCATCGTGCGCGGCAGGGACTGGAGCGAATTAGACTCGGACGATATCAAGCTCGACATCGCCCTCGTCCGCATTCTTCGTCTTCGGGTGGCACAGCTGTCCGTGGCTGAGGTGGGCGCAGACTTCCTTCGCCGCCGCATCGCCCCTCTCCAGGACAGGAAGAGGCCGTCCTGGGAGTACGGCGGCCCGGCGGACATAATGAGGCTGCGCCCCGGGCTCAACTTCAACTTCACAACGCTCGAGCTGAGGGGGATGGTCCGGGAACTCTTCAAGTATGACCCGGCACACCCTGAGTGGTTCCGAGCTCCCCGGGGAGTGGTGCCGCTCTGCAACAACATCGTCCGGGACCGTATCCTCGCCATGATGCCCGCGTGCGATTCGCACGGCGTCGATCGCACGTGGATCGCGCCCAAGCCCATCGACGTCCTCAACTTCTACGACAACCTCGTGGAGGTGGTGAAGAACAAGAGCGACATCAAGGAGCACACGCGGGACACCACCGACCAGGAGATCGCCTATATGGCTTCTCGGGCTGAAGAGGCCGCTGCAGCCGCAGCGGCAGGAGACTTCGGGTACACGCCTGCTGAGGCGGAGGCTGCGGATGCTACCAGCCAGGCGGAGGAGGCGGAGATCCGCAGACTGCTGCAGCTCCCTCCCGACGCGCTCGCCGGGGTCCCCTCGCTGAGGCACTCCGGGATCCACGGAATCGTGGCCGAGGCCGCGGCAATGGAGGGTGCCGCCGGAGGGAACAGAGGCGCCGCAAGGAGCGGAGGCGCCGGAGGAAGCGGAGGCGGCAAGGGAAAAGAGGCCGCAGCGCAGGGCGCTGGGCCCAGCGAGCCGGCCGGGAAAGAGGAGGAGGAGGAGGCCGAGGACTCCGGCGGATCCACGGAGCTCTACGCCGACGACCTCTCCTCGTCGGAGAGCTCCCCGCCCCCGGCAAGCCCAAGGCAGTCTCCGCCGAAGCGTCTCCGCAAGACGGCGACGGGGGAGAGGGCGCAGGCGCCCCGGCAGCAACCAGCTCGCCGGGCAGCTCCCCGGGGGAGCCAAGCCGCGCCAAGGACGACCGGCGTACCAGCCGCAACAGAGGCGGCCCGCGCGCGGGCCACGACGGAGGCGCCTCGTAGGCCGGTGCCGAGCCGACAGGGGTCTTCTCGGAGCGGAGCAGCGGCTCCGCCCGCTCCTCGGGCGCCGGCTACCACAGGGGCTGGGTCTTCGCAGCCCCCAGCCCCGGGGACCACCAAGCGCGCGAGGGAATCTTCGTCTTCCGCTCCTCACGCCGACGCGCCCACGGTGGAGTACGACTTCTCCGCCCTGAGCGAGGACGACGAGGAGGACCAGGAGTAAGGATCCAGGATCTTACACCTTCTGGAGTTTTGTCTTGATTATTGTTGATGCTGACTTTGTTTGCTGCTTTGATTTCAGGACCTTGGCTCATCGCGCGGCTAAGAAGGCCAAGGCGCCTGTGGTCGAGGCCACGGGAGACTCAGCCGCCGCGGCAACAGGAGGTGTGCCGGAGCCGAGCCTGCCGGACCCGAGCGCTGCTCCGAGGAGCAGCCCCCGGCGCAGCCCCCAGCGCAGCCCCCAGCGTAAGTCTGGGGTTTACTCTTTCGTTTATCGGGGTACGCCTGAGGATTGGTCTTGTCTTCATATCTTGATGTTTCTTGTCTTGTTTTGTGCAGAGGTGGAGCCACAGCGGGAAGAGCGCCCGGAGACCGTCGTCCAGGAGCCGCAGGCCCCGCCGTTCCCGCCAAGGCCGAACTCTCCGGCAAGGGAGAGTGCTCCGCCAAGGGCGGGTACTCCGCCAAGGCAGAGTACCCTGCCAAGGGCGAGTAGCCCGGCGAGGGTGGCTACTCCGACAAGGCCGAGCTCCCCGGCGAGGGAGCTCGCCGCTGAGGACGTCCGCCAAGGTATGTTCTGTAGCTTGTCTTCTTGGCTTTGTCTCTTTTTGGATCTTTGCTTGAACTTCTTTTTCTTCTTCTTCTTTTTAGATCTTCCTCCTCCTGAGCCTATGGAGACGGAGGTTATCAACCTCGAGGAGGAGGGCGCGCAGGGCGGCGGCGGTGACGTCCCTGCCACCGAGGAGATGGCTGAGGCCGCCGAGCCGGCCGCGCAGGAGACTGCTCCGGCTGCGGACGCAGCGGCCGGGGAGGGGGACGGCGACCGCACCGCCGACCCGGAGGCGGCGGGAGCATCGGATGCTGCACCGGCCGCCGACCCCTCCGCCAGCAAGGAGCAGGGGTACTACCTTGAGACCCCCAAGGCATCTTGCCAAAGATGTCGGGGGAAACTGTCCGCCACGAACACCTATGGGACCGGAGCCCCTTGTCTGTGCGGTACAAGGGCGGAGGGAGCACAAAGAGCAGATCGTAGCGAGCACGCGGGCAGTTTTACCCAGGTTCGGGCCGCGGTAGACGCGTAAAACCCTACTCCTGCTTGGTTGTGTATTGAATTTTAGTGCTCGGGAACTTGAAGAAGCAGCTACACCGAACGTGAGAGTGATCTAGGTTCCGAACCCCCTCCACGTTATGCATGGGCCTCCTTTTATAGTGTAAGGGGTCACCGACAGGTGTCAACGTAGGAGAAAGGGGTAAAAACGTAAAAGAGGTGGTAGTTGTAACAG
This sequence comes from Secale cereale, assembly GCA_902687465.1. Classification (NCBI taxonomy): domain Eukaryota; kingdom Viridiplantae; phylum Streptophyta; class Magnoliopsida; order Poales; family Poaceae; genus Secale; species Secale cereale. Next base: position 450,856,952 of record LR738714.1, read on the forward strand.
TGCGGGAACAGTGGAGCTACAGTGCAAAACAGTGGTCTATACCTACTTTAACAGTGGGGGACAAGGGCATTTAATGCCCGTCGCCGTCGACCCCAAAAGCTCCCGCCTTAGCGTCTCCGTCCGCCACGGCGATGGATCCACCACCGTGGAGTGCCACCGTGTCCCCCAGGCTGCACAGCCATCCGCCACGCGTCCCTGGATAGGCTCCAGGGCGACGCGTGGGCCGATGAGCTGGAGCGCGGGCACACAGCACAGCCTTCCCGGCAAGCACCTTGCCGGGGCCTTGATCTTGCCGGGCCCGGGAGCTTGCCGCTCCCCGGGCCCTTGCCGGGACGCACATGGCGCTGAGGCGTTGTCTTCTAGTCTTCCTGGCAAGCTCCTCTTGCCAGGGCCTTGTGCTAGTGGGGTAGTCTTGAGCCTGGTACGGCCTTCCCGGCAAGCTCCTCTTGCCGGGGTCTCGATCTTCTGTCTTGTATACTTTGTTTTTGAATGGTTTGATAGGGAGCAGGAAGGTCTCCGGCGAGCACGCGGTAAACCCCGCTGCGGGAAGCTGCAACTGCCCGTGCACAAGTTGGGGTACTGAGGTACCCCTACCTTAGTACACCGACAACTTCTGAACTAGAGATTATACTTAAAGACTTCATCACTACCCAAAAGGCCTTCAATAAGAGTGTAGAAGAAAAACTAGACAAACTAGATAATCTCTCTCTGAAGGTAGACAATTTAGCCCATGAGGTAGAGTTGCTTAAAATTAGAACTTCTCCTCTTGAGGAGAGGAAGAGCACTCCTATGAATGCTATTCAAGTGCAAATTAATGAAAACATTAGGATGATGGCTAAACTTAAAGAGAGATGGGCTAGAGAAAAGGAGGAAGAAGATAGAATTAAGTGCCTTCCTACCCACCACACTGTTGCTACTATCCAAGTTGTTGAGGATATCCAAACCCTTAGCACCCAATGCACTCCTAGTCCCATTGGACCTATTAATGGTGATGCTATGACCTCAACCGTAGAAGAAGAAACTCCTATGACCATAGAAGCTACCAAACAAGTTAGCCTAAAGGACACCACTACCACTTTACTTGATAGTAGTGACCTTGATTTTGATAATTGTAGTCTCTCAGAAGTTGTCACCTTTTTACAAAGAATGGCTAAAGACCCCCACACTAGCACACTTAATCTTGCCTTCACGGAGCATATCACTAATGCTCTTATCAAAGCTAGGGAGGAGAAGCTTAGGGTAGAAGCCTCCATACCTAGATAGCTAGAAGATAGTTGGGATCCTATGATTAAAATTAAGTTGAATAACTTCTCTTGCTATGCTTTATGTGATGTTGGAGCTAGTACCTCTATTATTCCCAAAAGAATGTATGATATGCTTGAATTGAAACCTTTTGATCCTTGTTCTTTTGGTGTTCGTCTTGTTGATTCTTCCGTAAAGAAACCTTTGGGGAAGATCGACGATGTTCTTATCATTGTCAATGTCAATTATGTTCCCGTTGATTTTACTATTATGGATATTGAATGTGAACCTTCATGTCCAATTATTTTGGGACGTCCTTTTCTTTGCACCGTTGGTGCTATCATTGACATGAAAGAGGGGAATATAAAATTCCAATTCCCTCTCAAGAAAGGGATGGAACACTTCCCTAGAAAGAAGATTAAGTTGCCTTTTGAGTCCGTTACACAGGCTAGCTATTCTCTTACTCTTGATAAAACTTGATTTTCTCGTTTTGCATCATGCCTAGCTTAAAGGCATAAAAGAAAGCGCTTTTGGGAGGCAGCCCACAACGAATTAGGTTTTATTTTTGCTTTTGTTGTGTCTTGATATTTGTTACTACAGTAGCATCATCATTGTATCTTTTCTTTTCAGCTTTGTGCCAAGTTTAACCTCCGATTGCAAGAAGGTTCAAAAGTTGTGACGTGCTGTCCAGAAAACAGATTCTGTCCTTGGACAGAAAAATTCGAATAAAATCACCAGATCATCTTTTTGATCTGAATTGTTTTGACAGCGTGCTCTATACAATTGGCTTTCGAGTGTCTGTTCTGAGTTTTTTGATTTGAGTTGCAGAAGTGCCCCGAAACAATTATTTACTACCTGCTGGTCTGTTTTTCACAGATTCTGTCCTATTTTGCCTTTTCTTCATTTTGCAAACCTTGAGCTTGCTTTTTCTTTGCAAAAACCTTTTGGCATTCTTGAGAAACAGTAGCTCTTCAAGATTATCTTTATTTCCAGTAGGGAAAAATTATTTTATTGTGGGTACTAACCTCGCTAATCAGATTATGATGAGTTATGTATGAAGGGAGTTTTCAAGTGTGCGAGGGAAGATGATAAAAGAAGATTCAGGAGGGTCAAACGCTCAAGCTTGGGGATGCCCCCGTGCACCCCCAAGAAATATTCAAGAAGACTCAAGCGTCTAAGCTTGGGGATGCCCCCATGCATCCCCTTCTCCATCAACAATTATCAGTTCGTCTTTTGTTCCACTATATTCTTATCACTTCATGCGTTATGTGCTATGCTTGGAGCGTCTTGCTCTTAGTTTCCTTTTTAGTTTTCTTTAGCTTTGCTTGCTGTTCATAACAAGTTAGAACCCAGATTTCTTTGTGTGGGAGAGAAACACGCTCCACTTCAACCTAGAACACAACATAGGATTTTCATGCTTATCTTTGCTGTGTGTGTTCTTTGTCTTTCCATAGCTGCTGTCATGTTTAGCTCTTAGTTTTCATGCTTTTCTTTTTAAAGAGCTTTTGTTTAGTTGGTTGCTGAACTCTCTTGAGTTTTCATGTTTATCTTGTTAAGAGAGTTTGCCTGTTGCACTGAGTTGTGTGTCTTAAGTTAAAGTAGGTAATTGAGGTTGCTATTTAATTTTAGTAGTAACTTGCAATAGTTTTGAGGTATTGCCATGAGTAATGTCTGAACTTTTGGTGTCAAGAGCTTTAGCCTATTAGTGATAGATGTCGTATTTTGGGCAATCCGTGTTTATTTTCGAAAATCTACAAAATAGTTGAGAACTTTAGCTACTAGATGGATCACTAATCTTTGGAGGGATCGAATATTAGAGTACACTCACGTACCATGAGTCGAGGATGCGCAAGGATAACCAAACCCCCATACACTCCTCCTCGGGGTACTTGTCTCTTTGTGAACCTCCTAATTAGATTGAGAGTTACCGATAATAAGTGCATGAATTCTTCGGACTAATGTGAGTATTCGAAAGTTGACACTTCCACCTAGCCATATTTTTCTAGCCTCTTCGGTACCGTGCATTGCCCTTTCTCACCTCGAGAGTTGGCGCATACTTCGCCGGTGCATCCAAATCCTTGGCACGATATGCTCTGTCATCATAAGCCTCATTATATCCTTCCTCAAAACAGCCACCATACCTACCTATCAAGGCATTTCCATAGCCTTTCCGAGATACATTGCCATGCAACATCCATCTTCTCATGACTTGATCTTCATGTCATACATGATTTTTGCTTGATCGATGAGCCGCATGCTAGTTGGGCCTTGCCCTAGTCATTGCTACATGACGCGCTAGTATCATTGCATATCCTGCTACACTAGCAGAGGCATACATTTGCATACATCATGATAGTTTCATTTTCTTTATGTTGAGTACTTTTGTAAAGTGTGAAAGATCTTCTATACTTCTTGTAATACATAGAGTGTTGCCCCTAAAGTGAGGAAAAGATCCCAAAGAGGACAAAATCAAAAGATCCCAAAGAGGACAAAATCAAAAGATCCCAAAGAGGACAAATGAGAGTTAAATAGAAAGAGCCATTGAGGCCACAAAAAATAAAAAAATAAAAAAGAGAAAAAGAAATAAAAAGAGAGAAGGGGTCACACTACTATCCCTTTTGAGAGATCCACACTCGTACTCCATCTTATACCTTGTACTCCATAGAGATTATCATTCATGCATATAGCTATGTGGGGACCTTCACACTATAGAACTTGGCTTGTATATTCCAATGATGAGCCTCCTCAAAAGAGCTCTAGGTCTTCTTGAGCAAGAAAGTTGGATGCACCCCCACTAGTTCCATTGGAGAGCTTACCTTAGCTCATATTTGCATCCGTTGCATGGCAATCCCTACTCCTCACATCATATCTATCATTTGGCTTTCTCTCGCTTATGATTGTCCTCATTGATGTGAGCCTTTCGCACCTTTTTTGTCTTCCCCCTTCATCATTTTTCTCTCTTTGCCATCCTAAGTGTCAACTTTCTTGCTTACGCTCATCCATTGCATGAGTGCTCAAAATATCGAAAGGGAGTGGATCATTTTGACTTGTACCTGGCTGGTGGTCTGGGGATGAGTCAAGATAAGATTCCAAAGAAGACCAAGTGTGAAACTTTAGTAGATTAAGTTCTCAACAATAAAAAACTATGTTTTACTCTCTCATATATCCCTATCCCTTTTCTTGCACACAAACACCATTTGGAGACATTCGAGTCACGGACAGCGAGAGCTCTTGCACCTTTATGTTCTTATGTTGCTTGTTACAATGCTAATATAGACTCTTGCTTGTTATGACTTGAATTGAATTGCATGCCTTGATTGCTTTACTTAAAAGTTCTTATATGGTTGATAGCATGTCACCACAGAAAATATGCTTGTTATCATTTACCTACTCGAGGACGAGCAGGAATTAAGCTTGGGGATGTTGATACGTCCAAAACGTATCTATAATTTCTGCTTGCTCCGTGCTTCTTTTGTGTGATATTGCTATGATATTGATGCACTTCAATACACTTTTGATCATATTTGGACTAACCTATTAACTCAGTGCACCACAGTGACAGTTCCTGTTTTCTGCTGTTTTTCTATTTCAGGTTTTCCCCATATTAAAAGTGCCCCAAAAATTCCGGGAAAAATACAGGAAAAATCAGCGTACAGGAAGCTTCGCGAAGAACCAAAGCGGGGCCAGAGGGGAGCCAGGAGAGGCCCAGGGGGCCACCTGGCGCGGCCCCACCCCTGGCCGCGCCAGGGGGGCGCCTGGGGCCCCTGCTCCGCCTCTGGTTGCCCCCCATCGCATATATATTCCTCTCGTCCCGAAACCCTCGAGGACGGAACCCTTTTTCGCGATCTCGCCTCTGTTCCGCCGCCGCAGCGCTTCCAAGATCGGGAGCATCAGGAGAACTCTTCCCGGCACCCTGCCGGAGGGGAGAATCACCACCGGGAGCTTCTCCAACACCATGGACGCTTCCCGGATGAGCCGTGAGTAGTCCACCTTGGACCATGGGTCCATGATCAGTAGCTATGTGATGTTCTCCTCCCCTCTTTGCTCTTCATGGTTTAGACCTCGTGAGCTGCCCTACATGATCGAGGCACATATGTAATCTTTCTGTTGTTGCTTTGCTGAGTTTGCTGGGATCTGATGGATTATGAGACTATGTTCAGATTGTGTTTGAGTAATATATTTGATTCACCTCTTTTATATCTTTGTTCTTGAGTAATTTTTGCATGTTCTCCGTTGCTGTTTATTGCTTTGGCCAAGTAGTAGGTAGTAACTCCAAGAGGGAGCGTTATGCTTGATTGTGGGTTCATGCCCCCTGATGACTAGCTTGAGTGACAGAAACCTGAGTCTAGGGGATGTGCTGTTGCCACAAGGGGGAAAACAAATGGTGCTTGTACTTGCGGGTGCAAGGATTGTTTACTTTACGCAAAGTTCTTTTAATGCAGTTGTCTGTTGCTTTGAGTTTACACTTTGGGTGGGATTCGCAACTTAATACCAGTGAGATGTTCTGGATAGATATCTCAAGGTGGATGATTAGTAGTAGATGCAGATGGATTTCGGTCTACTTGCCTTGGCGTACCGCCCATGATTTTGAGCCTCTGCCTTTCCTTGCAGCATAGTTAGCATTGGTTTGCGCACATAATCCTGTCAATTGCCCAGCTGTAATTTGTTTACCTCGCTTTGTTGTTTTATCGTCTTTTGGGAGAGAGACATCACTAGTGAACATCATGGGACCCCGGTCCATATTACCACCGCTGATCACACCTTCTATTTACTTCCTGTTTTTATTTCCTAGTTGCAGTCATAGCCATCATTATTATCTCTTGTGTTTGATCCTTTGTAAACAACAAGGCCGGAGGGATTGACAACCTCTCTGTACTCGTTGGGAGCAAAGTTATCTGTATCTGTATGCAGCTCCTGTCAACCGCAAAGTTTCTAGCGCCGTTGACACCTACTTGTCGACCCTCGGAGTCTCACGCGATTCGATCCTTGGTATCTTTGCCAAGGGAAATTTGCCGCTACGCTACATCTCAACCTTCCACTTGGGGTAACCAACGAGGGGCGAGAAGCCATCAGGCTACAACCTCGAATAGCATGGGATCAAATTTATATCGCGCGTTCTAAGGGGTGCCCCCCTCTCGGTCCCAACCGGAAACACCCATGCCCCTGACCGGATGACGGGCTTTAATCCAGGGCCATGGAACCCTCATCCCGGCTCCTCTATTTGGTGTGTACAAGGAAAGAGGTTTGCAACTGACTAAACCGTATTCTTTGCAGAAGACATGTGACAGTACCAAAAAGGAGACGAACGGGAACATGACTTGATCCACGTTAACACTGGATTTAAACGGTTGACTGGCATGCTTCAACAATACCAGCTTACAACCTATCATGTCACCACATGATCAGGTTGGCTCACCATCAACTTTCGAAGCTCACACGAAGCTTGTCTTGCATGTAATAACACAACAAAATGCTTATATGAACATGCCAGGAGAAAACTACGCAAGCAAACATGCAAAGCACTCATCATATCAAAGGTTCAAACATGCTTGCCTGGTTCGGAGTAGTCGGAGTCTAGCTCGGCGAAGTTTGCGGCTCCTTCACCTCCTCCGGTATCTACGGATAAAATAAATCGGACACTAACATAAATACCGTGCGCGCATAAAAGTTGCCCCAAATATTTTTCAAATAAATATGATAAAAAACTAGACAGAAAAATAAAGGTTACAGAAAAAGAATCAACTCAAAATCACCTTTTGTTTAAAAGTTATTAAGGTTTTTGCCCAGGGACTTGTCTGTAATGAAACAGAAAGTTTCCAGGGGTTTGTTTATAAAAACAGAAAATGTTTCAGTAAGAAGTACGCCAGCTCAAAAGGGAAAGCGTACTTTGCCCGAAGGCGTTCTCCCAGGAAAACGGTTCGAATAGAAAAGAGAGGCTGACGAGGGGGTCCCACCCGTCAGGTTCAAATATTCGAACAGTAAAAACAGAGTGCGCCGGCGCCCGAGAACCGCGGTGGTCGCCGGTGCCGATCCACGGCGAGGTAGGAGGAGGGGATGGTACCTACAGACTCACGGTGCTCTTCCACGTCTGTGGGTGGTGGAGTTGGATGTCGGCGAGCACCATGTCGACGGCGACCTTCACTCTGGCGGACGGTGGTTCGGGAGGTGGTGGATCTCGCCGGGGAGGGCTGTAGAGGCCAAATTGAAGTGTGGGTTAGGTATCTAGGTGAACTAGGATGCTACTGGCACGACTAGGGAGGCGGAGATGCTCTCACCAGAGAGAGACTTGCCGGAGCCCGAAGCGGATCGGGGCGGCCGGAGCTGGGGAAGAAGGACTCCTCGAGGTCCTTCTAGTGGCTGGGCGTGGTCTGGTGAGGTGGAGGGGAGGTGCAGGGTCGAAGGCGAGCTCGGGGCCGCTATTTATAGCCGGCCCGAGGCGGTTGCCGCAAACGGGATAATTCCGGCGGGTGATTACGGCGAGGCTGTGGCCGAACAGGCGGTTTAAGTGACTAGGAATCAACGTGAGGGTCCACTGGTTCCATCTAGAGGCTAAGCTTGGCCAGACTTGGGCAATACTTCACGTTCTCTACGGAACGGCTGCGCGGGCACGTCGGCAGCAGAGAGCGTGCTCTGCGCCTCTCAGGCCACGACGACGGTGCTGCAGCGTGCACAGGGGAGGGGACGGCCACACGGAGGCCTCGGGTGGTTTGGGCGGTGCCGAACGGCGCCGTTCTGCAGGGTTGGCCCCTGTTGGCCGCCACGGGTGGCTCTGCCACCGCGGAAGACGCCGGCGCAGGCGGGCCACGCCGCCACCGACGCTCGCAACCGGCCAAGAAACCATGCGGCGCTCTGGATAAGGAGGGGAAGCAGTGAGCAAGGCGCCAACGCGGCCACTGGTGAGATTGACGCAGCGGCCTGACGGAAACGAAATTGTCGACTGAATCCCAACACTGAACTTTTCTGAATTTGAATAGTAATAGTGCATGCCAACTGTTCGATGAAATGATTCAGGCACTTGGAAAAATTTTCTTGAGCTAATCTTTGGTGAGTTGGTCTCTTGATGCATCTAGAGGCTGCCTGAATTTCCACAGATTTTTAGGAAGAGAAAAATATGAATTTCACCAAAAATGGCAAATCTGGTCCAAATTTGCAGCATGCAAATTTTGAAAATTTTGAACTATGGACCAGCAGATCTTGATGGATCTAGGTTGAGGGTACTAAGGACTAGTCAGGGGATTTTGTTGGGAATCAAAACTAAAAGGGAAACCAGTAGTTCCTTTGTAAATCACTAAGGTCCAAAATAAAAGACATAAAATGTTTTGAGGGAAAAATAATTAGAATAAAAAATCTAAATGAGGTTGAAACCTACTGGAATTTGATGTTAGACTTGACCCAAGGTGGGAATGAGGGCTTTGGAAGAAAGTTTTTTTTTCAATAGGTGTCATGGCAAAAGAAAAATTTTGAATGGGAGAGAAAAAGCCCATGGTTTTATAGGAATGCTTTTTAGTAAAAGAAATTGTCAAAAGCTTTCAAAATTATTTGTGTTGAGCCAACACAAGGTGAAAACTCTCAAGACCAAAGATCAAGGTTGAGAAGGACATAAAAATCTTTTGTCATAAAAGATTTGAGAAGGAGGGGTTTTAAGAAAAATTAATAACCTCCTTCCAAGAGAATAAAGAATTTGATGAAAACCAAATCCAAAATTTTTGGAGTGTTACAACACCTACCCCATTAGGAAAAATCTCGTCCCCGAGACTTCAGCTGATCCTCAAATAGGTGTGGGTACTCTGTCCGAAGAAAATCCTCTCTTTCCCATGTTGCTTCATCCTCGGTGTGATTGCTCCACTGAACCTTGAGAAACTTAATTGTCTTCTGACGGGTACTTCTTTCAGATTCCTCCAATATTTTTATTGGGCATTCCCTGTAGGTGAGGTCTGGTTGCACATCAATGCTTTCATGAGATACATGCTTCTCTGGGTTGCTTACACATTTCCTCAACTGTGAGACATGGAACACGTCATGGACGTGTGACAGCTTCTTGGGTAGGTCTAGCTGGTAGGCTACTGTGCCTCTTCGTGCAACTACACGAAAGGGTCCAATAATCGTGGTGCTAGCTTTCCTTTGACTTTGAATCGTTGTAGGCCCCTCATAGGAGATACTCGCAGATACACATTTTCACCGGGTTCAAAGTTGACTTCATGATGTTTTTGATCGTAATAACTCTTTTGTCGGCTCTGGGTTGTCTTGAATCGTTCCTTGATCAGTCTAACCTTCTCCTCAGTTTCCTTGAACATGTCTGGGCCGAAGATACGACTGTCTCCTGTTTCTGACCAATTTAATGGGGTATGGCATCTTCGCCCGTAAAAGGCTTCAAAAGGTGCCATTTTGTAGACTGGCTTGGTAACTGTTGTTGTATGCGAACTCGGCATATGGCAAGCTTTCTTCCCAACTGGTTCCATAGGTGAGAACACATGCTCTCAGCATGTCTTCTAGGATTTGGTTCACACGTTCAGTTTGTCCTCCAGTCTGGGGATGGTATGCTGTGCTGAATACTAGTTGAGTTCCTAGAGCCTGCTGTAAATGATCCCAAAATTTAGAAACGACTTGAGTGCCTCTATCGGATATTATAGTCTTCGGAACTCCATGCAGGCAAACTATACGGGAGAGGTAAAGTTTGGCAAGCTTCTGGGTGGTGTGGGTTGTCTTGACTGGGATGAAATGTGCCACCTTAGTTAATCTATCGGTGATGACCCATATGGCATCATTTCCGTGCTGTGACCGAGGTAGTCCGACAATAAAGTCCATCCCAATTTCGTCCCATTTCCACTCAGGTATCTTGTTTGGCTGTAATAGTCCTGATGGTTTTTGGTGCTCGGCTTTAATGCGTTGACATGAATCACAACATGCAATGAATGTGGCTATATCCCTCTTCATACCGTGCCACCAAATTTTTTCCTGAATGTCCTTGTACATTTAATTTGGTCCCTCTATGGTGAATTGAATATGGAGCGGTGTGGCCTTCTGCTAGAATTCGCCTTTTGAGGTCCTCTATATTGGGTACGCAAAGCCTATCCCCGAACCATAATATTCCCTCACCGTCTATGACGAATTCTGAAGTCTTGCCCAGAATCACTTTCCTTTTTATGCCTTCGATGCTGGGATGTCCATGCTGAGCCTTCTTAATATGTCCCATTAGGGTGGGCTGTATTTCCAAATTTGACACATTGCCTTCGGTAACCATCACCAAGTTGAGTTTGGCGAACTCCTGCTGAAACTCGGGTCTCGTGTTTGGTAGACTGTCATTGTCCGAGTTGGGGTTTCGACTAAGAGCATCTGCCACTACATTCGCCTTTCCTGGATGATAGTGAATGCCAACATCATAATCTTTCACTAATTCCAACCAGCGCCGTTGTCGTAAATTGAGTTCTAGTTGCGTAAAAATATATTTGAGGCTTTTATGGTCCGTATATATTTCACAACGATTTCCAAGCAAAACGTGCCTCCACTCCTTGAGTGCATGAATGACTGCTGCCAATTCCAAGTCGTGAGTAGGATAATTTTCTTCATGCTTTTGTAGTTGCATGGAGGCGTATGCAACTACCTTGCCTTCCTGCATCAGTACGCATCCGAGGCCCTTTAGGGATGCGTCACAATATACTTCAAAACTTTTGTGTATGTCTGGTACAACCAATATTGGTGTTGTTGTCAATTTCCTTTTGAGTTCTTGGAAGCTTTTCTCACAAGCTTTAGTCCACACAAATTTCTTATCATTCTTGAGTAACTGTGTCATTGGTTTTGCTATGGTGGAGAACCCCTTAATAAACCTTCGGTAATATCCAACCATTCCTAGGAAACTTCGTACATCTGTTACGTTGGCTGGTGGTTTCCAGCTAAGTACGGCCTTGACTTTTTCTGGGTCCACAGCAACTCCTTCTTGTGTCAATACGTGGCCTAGAAAACCAACCTATCTTAACCAAAATTCACATTTGCTGAATTTGGCGTATAGTTGATCTTTCCTTAATTCTCCCAGTACAATTCGGAGATGTTCAACATGTTCTTCTGGCGTCTTAGAATATACCAGGATATCTTCAATAAAGACCACAACAAATTTGTCCATAAATTTCATAAATACTTTGTTCATGAGGTGGACAAAATATGCGGGGGCATTTGTCAGTCCAAATGGCATTATGGTAGATTCATATAATCCGTATCTGGAGGTGAATGTTGTCTTAGGGATATCCTCTGTCCGTACCTTTAGCTGATGGTATCCCGACCTTAAATTAATTTTTGAGAAAACCTTGGCTTGTGCGAGCTGGTCAAATAAATCATTTATCCGTGGCATCGGGTATTTGTTTTTGATGGTGACCATGTTGAGGGCTCGATAGTCTATACATAATCTCAGTGTCCCATCCTTTTTCTTGGCAAATAATACTGGTGAACCCCATGGTGAGGAGTTGGCCCGTATAAATCCTTTGTCCAGCAATTCTTTTATTTGCTTCTTTAGTTCTACCAATCCGGAAGGTGCCATTCTGTATGGTTTCTTGTAAATGCGGGTGGTTCCAGGTGCTAGCGCAATAATGAAATCTATTTCCCGGTCTGGTGGCATGCCTGGCAGTTCTTCGGGAAACACGTCCGGGAACTCACACACTACTGGAACTTTGCTTAACTCTGAAGTGTCTACCTTGTTCAATCTTGGTTGCCGTGATACTGGTATTTCTTGTGCTGCAACTCTTATCGTCTTCCCGTGATGATGAGTAAGAATTACAGTTCGATTGAAGCAGTCGATAAATCCCTTGTTGGTGGTTAACCAGTCCATTCCTAGGATAACATCCAGTCCTTTATTTTCCAATACGATGAGGTTTGCCTGAAACTTTAGTCCTTCAATCTCAATAATCACACCTTGGCAGTAACTTTGAGCGATTTGCTTAATTCCGGGGGACTTGATGGTCATTGATTTTCCCAAGGGAAGCATCGAAAAATCATGTTGCAAAGCAAAGTCCTTTGAAATGAACGAATGAGAAGCTCCAGAATCAAACAAAACTGTGGCAGGTATTGTGTTGACAGGGAACATACCGAGTACGATATCCGGGGTATCCTGTGCTTCCTCCTTGGTCACATGGTTCAAGTGACCTTTCTTGTGGTTGTTATTGGGGTTGAAGTTGTTACGCTTGGGTATTGAATTGTTTCCACTGTTGTTCGGCCTTGGGGCCGAGTTTCTTGGTTTTGGGCACTGTTTGGCATAGTGTCCCTCTTCTCCACAAGCGTAGCAAGTAACACCTGGGCGATATGTAAAATCCTTGTCCCTTGAATAAAATTTGTTGTTCGGCCTGGGTCATTGGTCATGGATTTATTCGCCCCATTTTTCTGAAAATCAGTCTTGTTCCGGTTGTTGCGAGTATCAGCAGTCTTATCCCTTTTGTGCTTGTGAATATCCTCCAAGCTGTGGCGCTCATTTTCCAATGTAATAGCCTTGTCCACCAGTGTTTTGAAATCAGGAAAAGTGTGTACGACCAGCTGACATTTAAGTGTTGGTGCCAGACCGTCCATGAATTTTTCCATCTTTTTATTTTCAGTCATACGCTCTTCGTTAGCATAATGAGATAATTGAGTAAACTGACTATTGTACTCAGTCACTATCATGCCTCTCTCCTTGAGGTCATCAAACTCCCTTTTCTTAATCTTCATAATGCTTCTAGGAATGTGCGCCCCACGGAAACCTTCGTTGAATTCTTCCCAGGTAATATTATTCTCATTGGGGTGCTTGTGTAGGAAATTTTCCCACCATGATGCAGCTACTCCAGTGAGGTAGTGCGGTGCATAAAGTACTTTCTCACGGTCCGAACATTGTGCGATAATTAATTTCCTTTCAATGTCTCGAAGCCAATCATCGGCCTCAAGAGGTCTGTTAGTGTGAGAGAATGTTGGCGGACGTGTCTTCTGTAGTTCAGACAATTTGGAATGCTGCTGATATGGTTCACGGTGATTTCCCATATTGATAACATGGTTCATCATTTCTTGGTGCTGCTGCTGGCTTTGCTCATAAAGGCGGCATACTTGAGAAAATGTTGTTTCATTGCCCTGCTGACTTGACTGCCCCTGCGTGAAATTGTTACTTATCTGGGTACCATAATTTTCCTCCGACGGACTTGGCATGGAACAAGTCCAGGGACGAGTCATTTTCCACTCTGGGGTATTTTTGCAGAACTCATGAGAAAGGCTGAGTGGCAAAAATAAATAACAAATTTTGCAAATACGGAAAATTTAAGACTCCAAAGATTTTTCAAGGAAATACTTGATTGCGCATGGAGAAGGACCGTTCAGTACATATCTTACACGCAAGTCGTAATTATACAATACATCACTCAGGATGCGCGTACACATTGCTGACATGTTATTTAGGCTAGTGCACTTCTCCAAGTCCCTACATGATGCGCACACAAACTACTTCTCACCAACCTATTTTACATATAAACATATCATATAGGCGGACACATCGCGCGGTGACTAGGCATACTTAGTCGGAGATGGTGAAGACTTCCCTTGGCCTGCTAAGGGTAAGACCCAGTGGTGATGGAGACTCAACCTCCTCCTCACTAATAGGCTCCAGGAGCGAAATACTGGTCGAGGAGTTGGTGCGGGCGCGGCAGGTGGTGCAGCTCCGATTGGAGTAGGAGCAATGACTTGGTCAAACTCCTAAGTGGTAGGTAGGCGGCGAGCGGTGGCTAAGATGGCAGGTGCATAGGATGCTGAGGACGAGACGTAAGTCAGTGGTGGTGATGTATGGAGGAGCTCCCTCCTCTTGGCGGAACCGCTCTGTACTAAGTCCATACAAGCAGCCACCAAGTCGTCCACAAGGTTATCAAAAGCTGCCTCAAGAGCCTTGAGGTACTCAACCAACATTTCGATAGCCTCATCTCGCTCTCCCCTTGCGCAAGCAAACGCATAGTGACATGTGTAAGGCACGTGGCATGGAAGGTAGCGGTAGCGACGAGTCTTCATCGAAGGAAGAGCATCCTGAAGACGAGCTATCGCCTCACGGGCAGCCATTTGCATGGCATGCCTCTCCGTAGGCATGGCCCTGCCCACAAATCGGAAGCGGCGTGACTCAGAACACCCTCCCTTGAATTGCACCACGGCCTGGTGCATCGACACGCTGTCGCTGATCTTGTGCTGGTAGAGTGTGAACTCTGGATAAGTCGATGGCCCGATCGCGACCTTGGTGATGGGGATGAGAAGCTTGATAAACCCCTCGGGTATATTGGCAAACACCTGTGACTCACAGTCGCTGCCGGCCATATACAAAAGTAGACAAAAATTCCGAATAGTCAAATCATAAATTTATGTTGATCAACAGAAAATTGCTACAAACGTAAAATGCTGAAATAGCACTCAATTTGCTAATAACCAATTAGCGATCGGACCTAGTGGCTTCCTACAGTCAGCCTGGCTCTGATACCAAGGTTGTCAGGAACAGTTTTCCAATAAAATATTTACTGAGAAACTGACCTTTTTATCGGACCAGTGTAGAAGAATCCTTCTTCTGGTAGACAAACCCTTGATGCAGAATTCCAGAGTACTAAATATTATACAAGGATGAGCTGAGGCTGCTCAACAATTTATTACAAGCTCGCCGATATTACACATAAAGGCGGATATGACACAAGGGTATGGTGGCATAACTACTGACTTGTAATAAAAGTGGTGGTGGGTATGTCACAGTGTAGTGGGTGACACGACTCCAATATCTTACAGCTCATCGAGCGTCGGAGTGAGAACCGATGAATTTATTTGGGTAGCGGAAGCGTATATAATACAGTGATCACTCCAGGATCGCAAGAGACTGACTGGGACTCCTCTAGGTGTCGGACTCGCTATCGAACTCCTCATCCATGAGATCGCCTTCTTCAACATCTGGCCAAATCAACAAGCCAGGTGAGTACTTTGAATGTACTCGCAAGATAGTTCGGACATAAGATATAACAAATGCAAACATGATGCATATGAGCAGACTTGTAATGCGCATTCAGATAATAAATTTGCATATACTGAATAAAAAAAGAAAGTCAGGCGGTAGTCCTCCCGAAATTCCAAAGAAATAACTGAAGACCGATCGGGTGTCTGAAGCGACACCTCGAAAGGTAAAAAGAATAAACCTACCACAGTCGGGCGTCTGGGCGACACCACATAAAGGGCTTATATCAAAAGTAAATAAAAATAATGCCACAGTCGGACGTATGAGCGACATCACATAAAAGGCTTAAATCAAAAGTAAATAACCATAATGCCACAGTCAGACGTTTGAGCGACATCACATAAAGGACTTATATCAGAAGTAGATAACAAGAATGCCACAGTCGGATGTCTGAGCGACATCACATAAAGGGCTTATATCAAAAGTAAATAGAAATAATGCCATAGTCGGACGTCTGAGCGACATCACATAAAGGGCTTATATCAAAAGTAAATAGAAATAATGCCACAGTCGGACGTTTGAGCGACATCACATAAAGAGCTTATATAATCGTTCGAAACCAAGTAGCTCGTGAAAGTAAATCATCTCAAGGAAATACTTAGTACAGAATAAACTGGTTAGTTCGTCCACCGGGATAACATTGGCCGGTTTACCACTCTTAGCGCTATATTAATCATCAGAGACTGTCACTGAGACTGACACAGAGACTGACGCTAGGCCATAGACATGGCTATGCGAATGGGTTTTGACTCTGCCGAGTTTGTACTCTTTAACCACAGTCAACGGATTTCGGTAGTCACAAAGGACTAGTTCCGTTTACGGTATTTTAGCAGAAACACAACTAACCAGTACACACCCATTCCACATCCCGCTGCCAGGAATCACCCTAGGCAACATTCACGAAAACTTTAAGACTTGGAGGCTACAACCTCGAATAGCATGGGATCAATTTATATCGCGCGCTCTAAGGGGTGCCCCCCTCTCGGTCCCAACCGGAAACACCCATGCCCCCTGATCGGATGACGGGCTTTAATCCAAGGCCATGGAACCCTCATCCCGGCCCCTCTATTTGGTGTGTACAAGGAAAGAGGTTTGCAACTGACTAAACCGTATTCTTTGCAGAAGACATGTGACAGTACCAAAAAGGAGACGAACGGGAACATGATTTGATCCACGTTAACACTGGAGTTAAATAGTTGACTGTCATGCTTCAACAATACCAGCTTACAACCTATCATGTCACCACATGATCAGGTTGGCTCACCATCAACTTTCGAAGCTCACACGAAGCATGTCTTGCATGTAATATAACACCACAAAATGCTTATATGAACATGCCATGAGAAAACTACTCAAGCAAACATGCAAAGCACTCATCATATCAGAGGTTCAAACATGCTTGCCTGGTTCGGAGTAGTCGGAGTCTTGCTCGGCGAAGTTTGCGGCTCCGTCACCTCCTCCGGTATCTACGGATAAAATAAATCAGACACTAACATAAATACCGTGCGCGCATAAAAGTTGCCCCAAATATTTTTAAATAAATATGATAAACAACTAGATAGAAAAATAAAGATGACAGAAAAAGAATCAACTCAAAATCCCCTTTTGTTTAAAAGTTATTAAGGTTTTTGCCCAGGGACTTGTCTGTAATGAAACAGAAAGTTTCCAGGGGTTTGTTTATAAAAACAGAAAACATTTCAATAAGAAGTAAGCCAGCTCAAAAGGGAAAGCGTACTTTGCCCGAAGGCGTTTTCCCAAGAAAACGGTTCGAATAGAAAAGAGAGGCTGACGAGGGGGTCCCACCCATCAGTTTTAAATATTCGAACAGTAAAAACAGAGTGCGCCGGCGCCCGAGAACCGTGGTGGTCGCCAACGCCGATCCATGGAGAGGTAGGGGGAGGGGATGGTACCTACGGACTCACGGTGCTCTTCCGCGTCTGTGGGTGGTGGAGTTGGACATCGGCGAGCACCACGTCGATGGCGGCCTTCACTCCGGTGGACGGTGGTTCGGGCGGTGGTGGATCTCGCTGGGGAGGGCTGCAGAGGCCAAATTGAAGTGTGGGTTCGGTATCTAGGTGCACTAGGAGGCTACTGGCACGACTAGGGAGGCGAAGGTGCTCTCACAAGAGAGAGACTTGCCGGAGCCCGAAGCGGATCGGGGCGGCCGGAGCTGGGGAAGAAGGACTCCTCGAGGTCCTTCTAGTGGTTGGGCGTGGTCTGGTGAGGTGGAGGGGAGGTGCAGGGTCGAAGGCGAGCTCGGGGCCGCTATTTATAGCCGGCCCGAGGCGGTTGCCGCAAACGAGATAATTCCGGCGGGTGATTACGGCGAAGCTGTGGCCGAACAGGTGGTTTAAGTGACTACGCATCGACGTGAGGGTCCACTGGTTCCATCCAGAGGCTAAGCTTGGCCAGACTTGGGCGATACTTCACGTTCTCTATGGAACGGCTGCGCGGGCACGTCAGCGGCAGAGAGCGTGCTCTGTGCCTCTCAGGCCACGGCGACGGTGCTGCAGCATGCACAGGGGAGGGGACGGCCACACGAAGGCCTCGGGTGGTTTGGGCGGTGCCGAACGGCGTCGTTCTGCAGGGTTGGCCCCTGTTGGCCGCCACGGGTGGCTCTGCCACCGCGGAAGAAGCCGGCGCAGGCGGGCCACGCCGCCACCGACGCTCGCAACCAGCCAAGCAACCGTGCGGCGCTCTGGATAAGGAGGGGAAGCAGTGAGCAAGGCGCCAATGCGGCCACTGGTGAGATTGACGCGGCGGTCTGACGGAAACGACACTGTCGACTGAATCCCAACACTGAACTTTTCTGAATTTGAACAGTAACAGTGCATGCCAATTGTTCGATGAAATGATTCAGGCACTCGGAATTTTTTTCTTGAGCTGATCTTTTGTGAGGTGGTCTCTTGATGCATCTAGAGGCTGCCTGAATTTCCACATATTTTTAGGAAGAGAAAAAGTATGAATTTCACCAAAAATGGCAAATCTGGTCCAAAATTGCAGCAAGCAAATTTTGAAAAAATTGAACTATGGACCAGCAGATCTTGATGGATCTAGGTTGAGGGTACTAAGGACTAGTCAGGGGATTTTGTTGGGAATCAAAACTCAAAGGGAAACCAGTAGTTCCTTTGTAAATCATTAAGGTCCAAAATAAAAGACAGAAAATGTTTTGAGCGAAAAATAATTAGAATAAAAATCTAAATGAGGTTGAAACCTACTGGAATTTGATGTGAGACTTGACCCAAGGTGGGAATTAGGGTTTTGGAAGAAAGTTTTTTTTTCAATAGGTGTCATGGCAAAAGAAAAATTTTGAATGGGAGAGAAAAAGCCCATGGTTTTATAGGAATGCTTTTTAGTAAAAGAAATTGTCAAAACCTTTCAAAATTATTTGTGTTGAGCCAACACAAGGTGAAAACTCTCAAGACCAAAGATCAAGGTTGAGAAGGACATAAAAATCTTTTGTCATAAAAGATTTGAGAAGGAGGGGTTTTAAGAAAGAAAAAAATAACCTCCTTCCAAGAGAATAAATAATTTGATGAAAACCAAATCCAAAAATTTTGGAGTGTTACATTTCGTCAAGTGTGTTGTTTTAACCTTCATCAAGGACCATCCGTAGTCACACACGATTCAACCAAAGTTGGAGAAACTGACACCTGCCAGCCACCTGTGTGCAAAGCACGTCGGTAGAACCAGTCTCATGAACGCGGTCATGTAATGTTGGTCCGGGCCGCTTCATCCAACAATACCGCCGAATCAAAGTATGACATTGGTGGTAAGCAGTATGACTATTATCGCCCACAACTCTTTATGTACTACTCGTTCATATGATATACGCATAGGCCTGGCTCATGATACCACTGATGGGGAACGTAGTATTTCAAAATATTCCTACGATCACGCAAGATCTATCTAGGAGAAGCATAACAACGAGCGGAGAGAGTGTGTCCATGTACCATCGTAGACCAAAAGCGGAAGCATTTAGTAACGCGGTTGATGTTGTCGAACGTCTTCATGATCCAACCGATCCAAGCACCAAACGTACGGCACCTCCGTGTTCAGCACACGTTCAGTATGATGACGTCCCACGAGCACTTGATCCAGCAGAGGCTCCTGGGAGAGTTCCGATAGCACGACGGCGTGTTGATGGTGTTGATGATGTGATCCGCGCAGGGCTTCGCCTAAGCACTACGGCAATACGACCAAGGTGTTAAATTGTGGAGGGGGCACCGCACACGGCTAAAAGATCAACTTGTGTGTCTTAGGGTGCCCCCTCCCCACGTATATAAAGGAGGAGGAGGAGGCTGGCCGGCCCCTATGGGCGCGCTAATAAGGGAGTCCTACTAGGAATTCCTAGTCCTAGTAGGATTCCTTTCCAAGGAAGAGAGGGTAAGGAAGGAGAGGGAGAGAAGGAGAAGGAAAGGGGGCCGCGCCCCCCAACCCTAGTACTTGTGGACTTTCCTATCTCTCTCCACTAAGGCCCACTAAGGCCCATTAGTTCCCTCGGGGGTTCTGATAACGCTCGGGCACTCTGATAATTATCTGGTACCCCTCGGAACTCATCTGGTACCCCGTATAACATCGTACAATATATCATTCTTTATGTCTCGACCATTTCAAGAATCCTCGTCATGTCCGTGATCTCATTCGGGACTCTGAACAAACTTCGGTCATCAAAAACACATAACTCACAATACAAATCGTCACCGAACATTAAGCGTGCGGACCCTACGGGTTCGAGAACTATGTAGACATGACCGAGACACATCTCCAGTCAATAACCAATAGCGGAACTTGGATGCTCATATTGGCTCCTACATATTCTACGAAGATCTTTATCGGTCTAACCGTATAACAACATACGTTGTTCCCTTTGTCATCGGTATGTTACTTGCCCGAGATTCGATCGTCGGTATCATCATACCTAGTTCAATCTCGTTACCGGCAAGTCTCTTTTCTCGTTTTGTAATACATCATCTCGTAACTAACTCATTTGTCATTTGCTTGCAAGGCTTATTTTGATGTGTATTATCGAGAGGGGCCAGAGATACCTCTCCGACACTCAGAGTGACAAATCCTATTCTCGATATATGCCAACTCAACGAAAACCTTCGGAGACACCTTTAGAGCATCTTTATAATCACCCAGTTACGTTGTGACGTTTGATAGCACACAAGGTTGTGGCACCCCGGCTCAGAGCAACCGGTTTACCTTGCATTGCTAGCCCAGAGATCATGTCTTCTAGCAACACACAACATCTTGGTACAGAAACAGCCGCTTTATTGAGACTAGGAACATAGTTCAGATTACATCAGGTTGCGAGGCCAAGCGGCAGACACAGTGTGGCTGAACAATATGGACCTTATTTAGTGAACATAAGGGGCCTTGATCATGACAACTACACGGCAGCGGAACAACGCCGAAGCGGAACTCCATAGCACAGGGACACCGATGTGGACACGATCTAGACTCGGACAACACTCTGTTCTACTGAGACTTTCCTGAAATCTGGCATGGCACGCCAGGTCAATACATTGAATGTACTTGCAAGATCACAACAACCATAAACATAATGACAAACAATATCACGATATTAACCAAATTATCATCAATGCACAATTATACTAGGGATGCAGTGAACGAGATCTCGTGCCTCAAGTCCCTCGGACTTGCTTAACAAATGGGTTACCTCGTAACCAAATGGTGATCTTTCTCGGATCACAAACGGACCAACACTTTGGTCTCCAAATGGGTTACCTCGTAACCAAACGGTGATCTTTCTCGGATCACAAACGGACCAACACTTTGGTCTCCATCATCAACATGGTTTATCAACCATCATCTTTCCCACAGTGCCATGTTATTAACATTAGTGTGCATGATTATTTAAAGGTTGCCCCATGGTGTGACCTACAGTTATGTCCATAAACGTGGACGCGGCTATCAATAGATTAAATACACTCTATAGAGGTAGCGCATTGTACCCACACCAAGGAACCCATAGCCTCGCACTCCCATTCTGGTGGACCAACGGCATTCCGACGAACCTCCCCCCCCCCATTGCCATGACCCTCTCCCGGCCACTCCGACTTACTCCCCACTGGGCTAAGTCCTGGGTGGCCCCGTGCCTACCAAAGACATCACGGCCACCATCATGGCAAAACATAAATGATCCCAAACGGGGACAAGGCACCATAACAACTACGGGCACACAAGATTATGTCTGCTTACCGGGCCAGGGTAACGCACGCCCATAACCTTCCCTCATTGGAGGCACAGACCACAGGCATGACAACGGGCCGAATAAAGGCCTTCCCATAAAGGCAAATGTGGTTGCACTAGGAAAAACTCAATTTAGTGGCACCATGACCCGATCAACGATATGTTCAAGTTGAGTTATTATCAGGTTTAACTCAAAGTAAAACTAACCGGTGTCATGATATGCCATGAAAATGCAACCTTACAATATGCATCACATATCATCAGAAATAAATGGGTCAACCACATCAAGTACTAAACATAATCATCATCAACTCATACCACTCCTCTGGTTATTATTATTCAACAAACTTAACCATGATGCTATCTTAATATAATTCATTTTCTCACTTAAAAATATATTAACCAAACTAATTTCTTTCCAAAGTCATTTTATGTCTTCATAACCAAATATTTCTTCTACTGACTTAAACTAACTTAGTTAATTTCAAACTACTAAACATACCAAACTAAACAAGCATTCAACATAACTACATATTTAATTGAGTGATTTAAATACATGAACTAAATCATTTATTCAAGTGGAAAATCACAAATATTGCAATGGCACCATGATAATGTTGTTGTGGCTTGCCTTAGTACAGATGAGGTTCACACTCCTCCTAGTGATCCTCAAGACAAGCTTCACCTTCTGAAAAATAATTGAAAACAGAGAAAGGAAGTATCAAGAAACACTCTGAAAATCACCAGAAAATCAAGGCAGCAGAGAAAAATCTCATTTTTGCTGAGCTACTAGATCTTTTCATTAAGAACACAATGCAAAAAGAATCACTTCATTTGGACTTATGGTTAAAGAGTTGTGGCCGTTTGAAGTTCCCTGTATAATTTGAATTAAATTTAAATAAAATAGAAACTAGTGGAGGGGTGACGTCGAAGGCGTAAACCCGCAAGGCGCCACCACTCATACCGCTTCTGGCGCGGCCTGAGTAGCTGACAGCGGGCCCTGCTGGTAAGGTCAGAGGGGAGAGAGAAGCAGAGACGGGGCGGCGACGCGCCGGCGTTTCTCCGGCGAGGAGAGGTCGGCGGCCAGATCCAGAAGGATAGGATGCAAGACGAGATCGAGGCGCACTTGCCCGTACCAGTAGCGTGGCCAGGGGTGGTCGGACGTGTTCGCACACGAACACGTCACCGTGTACCTCCGACGCCGAGGGTGATGCACCGCGTCTCGTGTCGAAGGAGACCCGTCCGGAAATGCGGTACGCAAGAAATCCGGCGGGCGCTTTTGAAGACCCGAAACCCCACGCGTCTGGGAGGGACCCCTTCTGGACGCGGCTATGGGCTGCCCTAGGTCGACCTGGTCGCCCCTAGGGCCTCGAGGTTTGCCGCCCTGCAACAAGAAGAACAAACGAAGAACAAGGAAGAAGAAGAACTAGGGTTAAGGAGAAAAGATAAAAGATAAAAAGTGGTAGATGAATTGATCGATTGTGTGTTGTTCAATCGGACGTCACCCCTTAGGTATATAAGAGGCAGATGGACTTCCCATTCAAGAAAAGGCCTGCAAACCACGTCCAAACCTTTCCAAAATTAACCGTACTCGGATTTAGGTAAGTCTGGAACATTAGTTCGGTTTTTAGCTGCCACAGACCACAAACGACCTCGGATCAAGATGAGCCCAAAATCAAATTTGACCGTTTCAACAAGACGAACAACTTTCGTGTTGAACGTTTTTTGATTTGATACCATTCGCGCAAAACAGGCTGTTACTCGCGCTACCCATCAGAAGCGTGTTTGATGGGGCGCACCACTTTTGCCCCGTGACAGGGCTGCACTCAGGTGGTTGTAACTTTTACATAAAATCTCGTATCGATACAATTTTTATATCAAAATCGATCGTTTCGACGAGACGAAGACAATTCATGTATAATATTTTCTCATTTGAGGCCATCTTGGGAGATTAATCAGCTGAATAGTGTTCTGGATACAAAATGTCAGTACTTCAAACACAACTACGGCCTTAGAGATAAGACCGGATGGCTATGGACCAAATATCGAAGTTTATCCTTTTGATGATACACAACTTTCTCAATTTGATAACTTTTCCATTTGAGGCCATTTTAATTAAGTTCTTGACCGTGCCAAAATCTAGTGTCAACAGGACGGCGTCAGAACGAGCTTCCCCAACGGCGACAGGAGTAGAGGTCGCCGAAGATGAAGACGATGGCGAGGTGGGCCTGCGCCAGGGGCTCCAACCAGGTTGGACGGCACCAGAGATGCACCACGGAGGCTCTGGAAGAGTGGCTCGAGCTTGGGAGGGGCTGGAATGGTGGGGGCGAACCGCGGGGATAGCCGGCGAGCTCAAGCTCGGGGACGGCGCCCCGAGGCCTACCCGACCGGGCTATGGCTTTCTACTGTGTTGTGGAGTGTGTGTGTGTGTGGTGAGTTGGTGATGCTCGAGAGGGCTGGGGGTGGTCGTATTTATAGGCGAACAAGATGAGGGGATCGGGCTCCGTCGGAGAGCTTCTGGACACGGCGCCCGGCGACGAATGGCGTCAGTGAGAGGGGGAGAAGGCGACGCAGCTCAAGCGGGTACTATGGGAGGGCAGAGACAAGCACAAGAACGGGGGTGGTGACGAGCACTGTGGCGCGGCGCATTTTTCGGTTGGCCGGGTCGCGCCTGTTGTCAGTGTGAAAACCGGTGGATCTCGGGTAGGGGGCCCGAACTATGCGTCTGAGGATCGATGGCAACAGGAGACTGGGGACACGATGTTTACCTAGGTTTAGGCCCACTTGATCGAGGTAATACCCTACTTCCTGCTAGATTGATCTTTATGAATATGATTACAAGAGTTGATCTACCTTGAGATCGTAATAGCTAAACCCTAAGAGTCTAGCCTATGATTATGTTGTTGTCTAGCCCCTACGGACTAAACCCTCCAGTTTATATATGCACCGGAGGGCCCTAGGGTTTGTACATAACCATCATGCAGAGGAAGGAAAGATCACACCTGAACCTAAAACCTGCAATTATACGCACACACGAGTCATATCCGGATACGAGAGACGATATTCAACGATGATCTTCACGGCCCACTAGTCCGGCCCACCACGAGTTATCCGGCCACCTGAGGACCCCTGAATCCAGGACACCCTCAATAGCCCCTGAACCTATCTTCGGTGATGATGAGTTCGGCTTTCGTATTGTCTTCCGCATTGCAAGGTGAGTTTCTTCTTCCGAATATATCTTCTGCAAAAAGTGTATTGTGTTCGGCTCTGCATGGTTAGTACAACCCTTAGCCTTGAAGGCAAGGCATCAAGTAGTGTGTCTTTACTGACAACTTTTTGGTAAAGCGTCGCTTCCATCCCATTAACATATCGAACCATTTTATTTGGTCATAGTTTTGCGTTTCGAGGTATAACCCCACTGACACGTCTTATCAGAACAGAGATCGTGCCCGCTTATTATGGGATCCTTATCAACGTGACGTGAGCATCCAAACCGCGCATTACGCACGACCGCTTTGGGAACCGGTGAGTTTTATGGCTAAAGTGGGGGGACGTTATGTATTCACAATGTTATAAAAGGATATCAATCCCTTCTATCAGCCCCACGCCTTCCTCAAGCCCGAGCTCTCCAATCTTCCTAGCCTCAGCATCCCCATCTCTTGCGCCCGCAGCTCTCCGTTCCTCAACCACCACTTTCTTCCTAGCAATGGCTGGATCCGGCGCCAAGGTCAAGTGGGAGGCCACCACGGTTACTGAAAAAGCCGTGGAGGATCTCCGCAGCGCGGGCTACCTCGCCGCTAACATCGCGCACCGAGTCCCCACCCAGGACCAGGTGAGTCCTGTCCCGGAGGCGGGTGAGAGAGTCCCGTTCCTCTCACACTTTGTTAGGGGGCTAGGATTTCCTCTTCACCCCTTTGTATGGGGTTTACTGTTTTTCTACGGGCTAGATTTCCATGATCTTGCCCCGAATTTAATCCTTCACATCTCCGCTTTCATAGTGGTGTGTGAAGCTTTCCTCCGCGTTCCCCCAAACTTCAGCCTATGGCTCAAGACCTTCAATGTGAAGCCAAAGGTGGTGGACGGGCAACACGCGGAGTGCGGGGGCGTTATGATAAGCAAGCTCCCGAATGCAACCTGACCAAAGGGGTCGTTGGTGGAGACGAACAAAGTTTGGCAGTAGGAGTGGTTCTATATCACTGAGCCCCGCGACGCCAAGTGGGCGGCGGCGCCTGCCTTCAGATCTGGACCCACAAAGAGACAAACCTCCTGTACCAATAAGAGTCCAAACTGGGGGTCTCAGGCTGAGGTGACGGCACTACAAGGGCGTGTGTCCAACATGATCACCAAGGGCTACCAACTCCCAACCGTGGTCCAGGTAATGCTGGCTGGACTTGTCCTTCCTTGCCAACACCAGGGCTCCTCCCTATGGGAGTTCGATCCAGCAGGAGACCGACCCCTGAAGCATCGCTTCGGCTCCACGCACAAAGAGATCTGGAAGCATCTCTTCAAGAGCCAGAACGAGTGGCCAAAGGAAACTGAGGACGTATGCTACATCACTGCGTTTACCGCACAAGAGGTAATCGAAAACTCTGCCGAATATATATCCCGTTTTTATTTTAACGATAATAGGAATTGGAGTTTTTGCATGATATATAGAGCTGGATGAAGAAGGCAATCCAGATTAAGTGTCCAACGCCTTTGCCAGAAGACCCAGACATGCCTCAACTGACGGCGATGCTGGTTCCGGCGTCGTACAAGGCGCCGAACAAGAAGTCCGAGGAGATCAACATCCTCTCCTCCGAAGAGGAGGAGGATAATGAAGAAGAAGAGTCCCTGCCCTAGGCAACAGCTGCTGATGCAAGCAAGGCCGCACCCCAGAGGAGGCTAAACCTCCCCACCCGTTCGGACTCATCGTCTGAACACAGTTTTGTGGTGAAGCCTAGGGAGAAGCCCCCAACTGAAACGTAAGTTGTTCGGATATGTCAATTACTGCACCCTGTTTATTCAGCATATCAATGCCTTTTAAGTATTTCTCACTTGCTAACCTACAGCGCTCCCCGAGCACACCTCAACGCCTCCTTATCGGAGGGGAACTCTCTGGCGTCTGGAGAGACGAAGAGTGATCCGTTGGTCCGAGCTCCATCGCCCGTGGCCCGCGGGGACACCAAAGTATCCTCCCAGCGTGCGTCTCCTGCTCAAGGAGATGGGGGCGGGGAAAGTGATAGCGAAACCGAGGGTAACACCTCGGCTGCCGCTGACCATGGGGAAACAACACCAAGGAGACCGAAGACGGGGGGCCTAAACAATCCGGGGTCCCGCCGAATACTGATCCGGAGCCTAGCTCGGCTCCGGGGTCCTAAGATCGGACCCCCAAGGCGGCGGGGGAGGATACCACTGTTCCTACGGTGGCCGGTATCAATCCGGAGGCACTGGACCCTCTGGAGGGAGCACTACAAAGTGCTTCCGTCATGGAGGAGCAGCGCACTGTAATGGGTGTGGTGATGAAGATGATTCAGTCCATCAAAGGCGGACTGAATGAAGCCTTCAACGGCCTACTAACAGGCTTTGAGGTATGCAATGTAATGTTCTTTATGGAACTTTATTTATTTTATGTGCACATATATAGACAGTAGCCCCTGATGCTTTGTGTGATTTTGAATAGAATCGGACGAAGTATCCACAATATAGCTTCACTAGTTGCGGCAACTGCACGAGATATAGAAGTTGCCGAACTAAATCGGAAGCTCTCAAAGGCCAATGCGGACCTCGACCACGTCATCCAGCATTTAGATGAGATGCAAGGTATGCAGATTTGAAAAAATCTAGATGTCAATAAGACTAATAATATTAATTGTGTATCAGTATAAACTCTTTATGATATTCTGTATTAAACAGTTAGCGCCACTGAGCTCGAGGCCCTCAAGGGCGAACTCGCGAAGGCCAAGAAGGAGGTCGAAGCGAGCAAGGCAATCCGTGACAAAGTGGTTGCTGATCTAGAGGCTGAAAAGGCTGCGTGCCAAAAGCACGAGGCTCGAGTGTCCGAAGTCGAAGATGAACTCAAAGATTCTATTCGCCAATGCGAGGCATTGGAAGAGAAGACTTCGGAACAAGCATC
Organism: Secale cereale; assembly: GCA_902687465.1. NCBI lineage: Eukaryota > Viridiplantae > Streptophyta > Magnoliopsida > Poales > Poaceae > Secale > Secale cereale. Next base: position 450,884,500 of record LR738714.1, read on the forward strand.
CAAGCTCACTGCACCAGTTAAGGCTGATCAAGAGGCGCGAAGCGAGTCGCGCAGCATCTGCGAAGAAATCAAGCAGGCGCGGGAGATAGCATCTGGTAAGAATTTTCTCTTACAGAGCATCTTCGGAGTGCAGAAGTAACTTGGGCTAACACGGTTATGGAGTTCTCCATGCGTGTTTGCTGATCTCTCGAGGAGCAGTGCTGATGCCGCCCGATACTTCTGATCCCAGGAGGGGAATGACACGGAGAAGTTGTTCTGGTCGCAGTTCTACGCGCCAAAATATCCAGTGCCCCTCAATGACTGGATGAAGTAGTTGGTTGAGCTGCACAATATGGCGGGTTCGGCCATGAAGGACTTGATAGTCCGGCTGTGGCCCGCCGAGCCAGTCCCAAGTAGCTACTTCGGGTTGGTGAAGCGGTTCATCGAAGCGAGTCCACGGGTTAACACGTTGAAGCGTTCGGCCTGCATAGAAGGTGCCCGGATGGCCTTTGCCCGTGTGAAAGTGCACTGGGTGAAGATGATGGCGCAGGACATAGCCACTGCTGGCCCGCCCGAAGGCAAGGAGCACCGCAAGCTGGAGAGATACTTCGAGGATGTCATATAAGGCGCCCGCCTTGTAGAAGGCCAGTGCTCAAAAGATATCATCTTTGAGTAATTGTATCCGGTTGTAAAGACATATGCTTTATGAAGCGATGTATATAATTTTTGCGCCATTACAATGTGAACGACTTTTACCTCCTGTGCGGTATTTTACTCTGAAAGTTTCTAGTCGTCGGCTTTAGCCCCCATGTAAATATTATTGGGGTGTTCGGTCATATGCATAGACACTCTTTATCCAACATCTTGGTCCATGTAGGAGGTGTATGTGGAGCGAACTAGGCAATCAGACTATGCGGTGTTATCGCTTTTACTTAGCCATAGGAGTTTGACAAGTGGGGCTAGGTACTAGCCCCTGGTTCGTATATGGTATTTCCAAATTAAGGTATCCATTTCTACGCGGCTGGGCAAAAAACCAACCCTTCGTATAACACGGGGTGGATGTCCATCGATCATAGTATAACACTAAGTCACCAGATCGCAGACCAGATTCTCGCCTATCATGACATTTAGTTTTCGGCTTTTTCTACTGAGGTACTTGGCCGGACGAGCCAGAAGTACAATCGCAGTAGTTCTCCCTTTACACCCTAGCCGAACAATCAAGAACGTAGGGGTAAGCACAGGAGCCGGGCAACCCAACTATTGACCCAAGACATTATTCGGAACTAATGCATATAAAGAAAATATCCAGGACGCCGAACACTCCCTATAGGTGTTCGTACTTTTCAGCATATACCGGGATGAATACAGCCCTTGGTAATACACCCTGTTATGAAGGCAAATGTGGCAATCTGACATGGGGAGAGAACACAGGTGATAAGAGAATAAAACTCCAAACATAATATGAACCAAGCTGTTTCTATAATATCCCTTTATAGTATGGCGAGCCGTATGTTTACAGATAATGCCGATAACTTCCTTGGACATTTTACATGCGAGAAAAGTATAAAACAAAAAGAGAGAAAGGGTTTACACATGGTCTTAACCTAAAAAAGAAACCTTAACGCGGGGCCCTGCTGCACGTATGCGCCGTTTTCTCCTTTGTGACGTGTCCTTGAAGGGGGAAGTGTGATGGCCATCTATAAAAGAAAAAAAGGAAGAGAAAAAACCTGGAAAAGAAAAGAAATCCAGTGAGGCCGTAAGCAAGGCTGGTTTGTTTAATGAACCTTGAAATATAGTTATAGAGTCCGAATAGGGTCGAGCCGAACAATGGACTATTTGTATGCAGTGTGCCCCCAGCGCCGCCCAAGGAATTTTAAGGGCATAATTATGTACACGAGGCACGTATGCTACCACCTTATGGGGCAGTCGATGGGGGCGTAGCTACTAATCGAGCTCATGTTCATCTGAGCTGCCGCACTGAGGCGAATGCCGGACAAGTTTAGCTGTGTCCGCGGTCTTGATGACCGATGAGCTGTTCGGCTTGAATATGCCGTTTTGAACTTTGGCTGCTAGGGCCGCAATGTCCTCATGCATACAGAGAAAGCGCTCCATATTTCCATTGACCGTGAAGACGCCACATGGTCCAGGCATTTTAAGCTTTAGATAAGCATAATGTGGGACTGCATTAAAGCGGGCGAAGGCCGTTCTTCCGAGTAGTGCATGATAGCCACTTCGGAACGGAGCTATGTCGAAGATTAGCTCTTCACTTCAAAAGTTATCGAGAGAGCCGAATACGACCTCCAATGCTAAAGAGCCCGTGCAGCGGGCTTCTACGCCCGGTATCACTCCTTTAAAGGTTGTGCTGTTTGGCTTGATTCTTGACGGGTTTATCCCCATCTTGCGGATAATGTCCTGATATATCAGATTGAGACTATTGTCGTCGTCCATAAGGACTCGAGTGAGATGGTATCCATCGATTATCGGATCGAGCACTAGGGCTGCTGAACCCCCGTGATGGATACTAGTTGGGTGATCCCTGCGATCAAAGGTGATCAGGCATGCCGACTGTCAGGGATATAACTATTAGGTATAAACCGCCCAGGAGGGCCGGTTTATGTCCATAAAGAATTACTTCTACTGAAACCCAACAAGACATAGAGTATGGTGCTTTACTATAGAAGACTAAAGGTCCAGGGCCCAAAAGGTGTTAGGGCCTGTGAATGTAAACCGCCATAAAGCGTGTAACTTGTATTGTAAGTTAGGAAGGGTAGAGACCGAGCCAGGCACATTTATGAGCCGGCCTCGGAGTTCTGTAAGCCGACCAGGAGGATCCTGTGTATATAAAGGGACAACCCGGCGGCGGTTCAGGGACAGAAGACAACAGCTCGAGACACATGCAAAGCGGATTCGCTCCCTGGTCATCGAAACCCTAGCAATATCACAACAAACTAGACGTAGGCTTTTACCTTCATCAAAGGGGCCGAACTAGTATAAAATCCTTTGCGTCCTTGTCCGCATTAACCCCTTTAAGCTAACCGTAGCGATGGCTCCACGACTAAGTCCTTATGTTAGGACATCTGCCGTGACAAAACCACGATAGTTGACGCCCACCGTGGGGCTATCGCATGATGGTTTCAAGTTCTTGGAGGGCAGCTTTGAAGGACTCAAGGGATATGCAGTGGTCCGGATTACTAAGAGTCGTCGCGGCAAGATCTACATCGATGACGCAGGCTGGGGCCTCGAGGCCGATTCAATCGAGTACGGGTACCGGGTCCCCTTTGGTGGCATCCATGTTTTCATTGGCAAGATCGGCGAACCGGGCCCTAAGCCGGACGTCTGCTCCAACATCGTTGAGTCGGCTCAGCATGCAAGACCTGCTTGGATTCTTCCCGCCATGAAGCGTGTCTTTGTGGGAGTTGTCCATGGAGCGGAAGCTAAAGATAGTTCGGAATCTGTTGGTGAGACCATTGTTTATTCCGGCGACGAGTCATCTACCGGAGAGACCGAGTCTTTATATTTACTGCAGGACGGCCAGTCTGGGGGCTGTTCCGATGGCGACAGTATTCCGGACACCCTCGATCCGCCTAGCCTGGTTGCGATTTTCATGGCCGGATCACAATCTGTGCAACAATCTTCGACCGCGGCGGCGCTAATGTCCGGTCTGGCGACATCAGCAGCAGCTGGGGTAGGGGGCCCTGCGCAGCCGCCGGCTCAAGTCCTGTTCGGTTTATTCGACACCTTGACAGCATTGTTGACCACGGAAGTCAGCCAGGCCGATAAGAAGCGGCACGACGCATAAGTTGCTAAAATAAGGGGTCAGATAGATCAAGCCAAGGTGGACCTAGCGGCTGAGAATACCAGGATGGCCGCAAGACAGGCTGAGTTAGATGCTCAGGCTTACTGGCTTATGCTAGATCAAAACGCCTCAAACGATCTAATGAATAGAAGGCGCCAGTCTCGCCTGCCTCAGGTTTACGAGGCAAGGAATCTCTTTAATACGCCAGGGGCAGGAACCAGCAATGAGCCAACGGTAAACCAGATAGAAGTACCTGGAATGGGGACATCGGTTCAGCATCACGCAACGGATCCATCACGTCAGATTATTCCATCACAGCACGCGCCGACGCCTCCCGGTCACTATTCCAACCCCTTGGATAACATAGTCGCAGCCACTTCACGCCTGGAGGCCCTCCCCATTGAAGGAGAATCCCCTATAGCGGTGGAGGCGCGACGAGCTAGGGAGTTCCTAGAGACAGCGTTGACCCAGCAACAGGCTTATTCCCACAGCCGCGAGAGGATTCATTCCACCCCTCGCATGAGCCAGAGTTACAGCAGACATATGGATGAACCGGCTATATCCAGTAGTGCGCGGAACCGTAACCTTCCACGAAGAGATAACCCGGCAGGTGGAGGTGCAAATGCTCAGAATGTGGTAGACCAGGGCAGACAGCGTCGAGAGGCCGAGTTAACGGCGCAGTATACAGCCCGTCAGCTTACCCTAGTTCGTCCAACTACCACAGTGGAGCCAGGAGTTTCTTCTAGCTCTTTGGGAGTACCGTGTCTCACCCCCGCTTTACGTAATGTGCGGCTGCCTAAAGATTTCAAAGGGCCGCGTTAGGTGCCCAACTATACTGCTGATCTATCCCCTGAGGCATGGGTTGAGAGTTACGAGATGGCGATGGAGATGCTGGATGTGGATGATGCGGCATGTGCGAAGTACTTCACCATGCTGCTGGAAGGAACGGCTCGAATCTGGTTGAAAAGTTTACCGGCTAATTCCATCGGATCAGGGGCCGAGTTAAGGCGCTGGTTTATCAATAATTTCAAAGATACATGCAAGAAGCCCATGTAAATTGAGGACTTAGCCGCCTATGTTCAAGGGGAGAATGAATCAACAAGTCATTGGGTACGCCGGGTTTTCAAAATCCTGCATTCGTCAGACCGCATCAATCCGGACACAGCAGTCTTGACATTGGAAGGCAATTGCCGGATCGAGCCTCTGAAGCTGAAGTTCGGACGGCTCAAACGTAACTGCGATGACATGGGAACACTTATGGCCACTCTGGTGAAGTATGCCGATTCGGATAGTACCAAATACCCAGACTCCGAGGATGAAAAGTCAGGAAAGGGAAAGAAAAACGGTAAAGCGCCGCAGTCTAATCCGGCGAATTAGGGATACAGCGGTAAGCTTAAAGCGGATAGTAACTCAGATTTTGTGGCTAACACTGCTATGCAGAATGATGGCCAGCATCGTAAGGATAGGCCGCCCCCACGGGGCATAGGATCAAACATTAATCTAGAGCGCCAGATGAATCTGCCTTGCCCTAGGCACGGCACGAAGGAAAAGCCAGCCATACACCTCAGGAAGGACTGCTTTATTATGAGGGAGTTCAAAAATTCGGATCGGTTCCAATACGATCATGGACCATCCAGCGGTTCAGGCCCTGGTTTTCACGGGCCGGGTTATCAAGGTGGTGGTTCCGATCCAGGATTCCAAAGCAATTAGGGCAGACACGGTAATCAGAACGGGCACAACCATAAAAGCAGCCAAGGTGGTTATAATCATCAGGGCAATCACCAGCAACAGCACTCAGGTTATCAGAGTAACCTGAAATAGTTGAGTAGCGGGCAATATCATGTCCTCACCACTAGCTTGTGCAAGCACGATCAGAAAGATTATAAGAGGGCGGTGCATTCTGTTGAACCGGCAGTACCTCATTACTTACGCTGGTCGGAACAGCCCATAGTGTGGAGTCGTGAGGATCATCCACCCCGGGTTGATAATCCGGGTCAGCTGGCACTAGTGGTGGCGCCTCAGGTTGGGGTATAAGTTCACTAAGGTGCTCATGGACGGAGGCAGCAACATCAACATCCTGTATTATGAGACCTTCCATCGCATGGGGCTGACAGGCAAGAAGCTCAGACCTTCCAACACTGTTTTCCACGGCATGGTACCTAGTAAATCGGCGTATCCGGTCAGTAAGATAGACCTGGAGATTACATTTGGAGATGAGCATGACGCGAGGTCGGAGAGTTTGACCTTTGAGGTGGTAAAAATCAAGAGCCCGTATCATGCCTTGTTCGGGCGGCCGATTTATGCTAAGTTCATGGCGAGGCCTTGTTATGTTTATCTGCAGCTCAAGATGCCGGGTCGTAAGGGCACTATCACAGTGCACGGGAGCCGTAAGATTGCTCTGGAATGTGAAGAAGGTGATGCAACCTATGCTGAGTCAGTTTGTGCAATAGAAGAATTGAAGTTCTACAAGGACAATGTTGATCCGGCGGATATGTCTCCTTTGAAGAAACCAACCATAGAGCATGATCCGGCCTTGAAGTTTAAGTCGTCTGACGAGACCAAGCTAGTTGATTTTGTTCCTGGCGATTCGTCCAAACAATTTAGCATCAGCACTAACCTAGATCCGAAATAGGAAAGCGCGCTCATCGAGTTCATCCGTGAGAACCGAGACATCTTTGCATGGAAACCTTCTAACATGTCAAGTGTACCGAGAGAACTCGCTGAGCACACTCTTAATGTTGATCCCAGGTTCAAACCGGTCAAGCAGTTCCTCCGCCGCTTCAATGAAGAAAGGCGCAAAGCTATTGGTGAAGAGGTAGCTAGGCTCTTGGCGGTCGGGTTTATAGTTGAAGTGTTCCACCCCATGTGGCTGGCTAATCCGGTGCTAGTGCTAAAAAAGAATGGCACTTGGCGTATGTGTGTGGATTACACAGATTTGAACAAAGCTTGCCCAGCTGATCCCTTTGCCCTCCATCGCATTGATCAAATCATTGATTCTACGGCGGGTTGTGAGCGTTTAAGTTTTCTGGATTCATATTCCGGTTATCATCAGATCAAAATGGCAGTTAAGGACCAGGAGAAGACAGCTTTTATAACTCCCTTTGGAGCCTTCTGCTATGTATCTATGCCCTTTGGGCTCAAGAGTTCCCAGACGACTTACCAACGTTGTGTGCAGTATTGTCTTCATAAACAGATTGGGCATAATGTTCATGCATATGTGGACGATATTGTGGTAAAATGCAGAAAGGAAGAGACATTGATAGATGACTTGACGGAAACTTTTGATAATCTCCCGGTTTATAAGATGATGCTCAATCCGGCCAAGTGCATTTTTGGTGTACCGGCAGGCAAGCTCCTGGGGTTCCTGGTGTCAAACAGGGGAATTGAAGCTAATCCGGAGAAGATCAAAGCTATTACATCCCTGGCTAAACCGGTGTGTATCAATGATGGTCATCGTCTGGCAGGTCCCATTGCGATGCTGAGCCGGTTTATCATCCGATTGGGGGAGAAGGCCATCCCGCTTTACCAGATGGTGAAAAAGACAGGCACTTTTGTTTGGAGTGATGCTGCTAATGCCGCGTTTGAGGATTTGAAGAAGCAATTGGCTGAACCGCCTGTCCTTGCTGCTCCGGTCGATAAGGAGCCACTTTTGTTTGGAGTGATGCTGCTAATACCCGGGCTATCAGTGTTGCCATTGTAGTGGAATGCAAGGAGGCTGGGAAAGAATATCCGGTTCAACGGCCGGTTTACTACATCAACGAAGTGCTCATTGAATCTAAGCAGAGGTATCCGCATTAGCAGAAGTTGGTATATGGAGTTTTCATGGCAAGCCGGTAGCTCAAGCAATATTTTCAGGGTCACCCTATAACGGTGGTCAGCTCTGCCCCTCTGGGTGATATAATCCAGAAAAGAGAAGCAACTGGCCGGGTTGCGAAGTGGGCCATTGAGCTTGGACCTCACGGGGTAAAATATGTGCCTCGTACAGCAATCAAGTGCCAAGCACTGGTGGATTTCATAAATGATTGGACGGAGTTACAAGCACCGGAAGAAAAGCCGGATCACACATACTGGACTATTCACTTCGATGGGTCTAGGCAATTGGAGGGCTCGGGGGCTGGAGTCGTATTAACTTCCCCATGAGGTGATAAATTTTGTTATGTCCTCCGTTTAATGTCCCCTTGCACTAACAATGCAGCTGAATATGAGGCTCTCATCCATGTTATTCGAATGGCTAAGTAGATGAATTTAAGACGGGTTAAATGCTTTGGTGACTCAGACTTGGTGGCCCAACAAGTATCTAGTACTTGGGATTCCAAGGACCCGCTTGTGGCAGCATATTGTCGAGAGGTGGACACTGTCGCTGGACACTTCAAGGGTTATCAGGTGGACCATGTGGACCTGTGAAAGAATGAAGTGGCGGACGCATTAAGCCGTCTGGGTTCCCAATGTAAACTGGTTCCACCTAATGTTTTTCTGGACGTACTGCATAATCCGTCAGTGAAACTACCTTCAGAAGAGGACTTGGCTATTTCTGACCCGGAGGCTCAGTTGGTAGCAGCGCTTCACCCTATTCTGGATTGGACAGTCACATACCTGTGTATATGAACCGAGGCGAATTACCAGAGGATGAAGTAATCCGACGGTCCAAATCGATGACTATTGTCAATGGAGAGTTACATCATTGAAGTGTAACAGGGGCATTTCAACGTTGCGTGTCGCTGGAGGAGGGTTGTGAGATTCTTCGACAGATACACGAAGGAGATTGTGGTCACCACGCCAGTTCAAAGTCTTTGGTAGCTAAAGCTTTTCGTCATGGGTTCTATTGGCTGACGGCTCATGCTGATGCGGATGACTTAGTCAAAAAGTGTGATGCTTGGCAGAAATTCTCACGACGTGCTCATATACCGGCTCAAGAATTGAGGATGATTCCAATTACTTGGCCGTTCACGACTTGGCGGATAGATATGGTTGGGCCCTTTAAGAGATCTCCAGATAAGAAGACCCACCTTCTGGTGGCGGTTGATAAGTTTACCAAGTGGGTCGAGGCAGAGCCGGTCAGCAAGTGTGATGCAGCAACGGCGGTTCAATTCATCAAGAAGGTGATTTTCTGGTTTGGCTTTCCACACAGTATTATAACTGATAATGGCACCAATTTGTCCAAGGGGGCTATGAAAGAATTTTGTCAATGAGAGCACATCCAGCTTGACGTATCTTCAGTGGCTCACCCCCAATCCAATGGCCAAGCTGAGAGAGCCAACCAAGAGATCTTGAGAGGCATCAAGCCCCGGCTTATGGTTCCCTTACAAAGGACGCCGGGTTGTTGGGTAGAGGAGCTACCTTTTGTATTATGGGGAATCAATACCACGCCCAACAGATCTACGGGTTACACGCCTTTCTTCATGGTATATGGAGCTGAAGAAGTTCTCCCTAGTGACATCCGTCATGATTCACCTCGCGTGGCGTCTTACATTGAAGCGGATAATGAGAAGGCGCGACAAGAAGCACTGGATCTGTAGGATGAGGAGCATGACATTGCAGCGGCTCGATCGGCGATTTACCAGCAAGATTTGCGTCGATACCATAGTCGCCGAGTTAAAACCAGAATGTTTCAAGAAGGCGACCTGGTCCTCCGGTTCATCCAAGACCAAATAGATATGCACAAGTTGTGCCCGCCTTGGGAAGGACCCTTTGTGGTCAGCAAGAATCTACACAACGGGTCATACTACCTCATTGACGTTCGGGAACACAAGGACTCACGTACTAAGGAGGAGGAGACCCAACGGCCGTGGAACATTGCTCATCTTCGGCCTTACTACACCTGAGCCATAGGTTCCTCTTTATGTACATATATTCACAATGTATATATTATGATCAAATATAATTAACCGACATCCCTGTTGAAGCGGGGCCTTTGCTGCTTTTCCATAAGAGTTTATCACATGGGGGCTTCTGTGTACAAAACGGAGTTCCTATGGCCCTCTTAGACCAGCTATCAAGCCATTATTATCATAAGAGCACATCCCTGGTTGCTTCGGTAATCCGGCTATCAAGCCAACATGATGATAAGGGGCAAAAGAGAGTTTGATGCATAGCACAACTCAAACATAGGCACCCATTAAGCATAGCTCACAATGTTACTTGGGGGCTCTTGTCGCACATCGACAAAGAAGCTTTTAAGGCCCTTGTAATAGGCTATCAAGCCACGGCTTGGAAGCCTGGTGTATACACCTAAAACCCTGGGTTAACCTACCTGCATCAAGTAAGTCACTCCGTCCAGGTAAACCTAGTATGACCCATCGAACGATTGACAAGTCAATCTTATACAGACCCTGAACTTGTCAACGTTAAAATGACGACTGGTTAGTGTGAGGTCCATCATAACAGGCTTTGTGAAATGGTTTAACTCAGCGGCCTGACAGCCCATGAAAAGCCTCATATTTGGAGCTTGGCAGCTTGTAAAAAGCCTCGACTACAAGTGTTTATTTGTTTTTGTTTGCCGAGTTTTTTATCTCTCAGTGAGATTGTTGGTATTCCTCCGATATCTGTCGATTCGGCCTAGTGGTTGACTACAAGTCACCATCGTTAATAAACCGGTGTTTACTAAACCCGGTCTGGTTTGATTACAAATCGCCAGTATTATCTGCAGCTAATCCGGTGTTTATCACAACCCGGTATGGTTTCATCGTAAACCGGTGAAATATTGCAGGATTCATCGATACTCACAATTCGGGATCATCACCCTTACTACAAAAGTTGGTAAAGCCAATGATACGATTTGATATCACAGGTACGATGTGTATTTCGTATTTATTTCAAAATACAGCTTAGGTTATAAGCCTAGGTCATGTATTTGGGCATTATGACCCGTCCGGCGATAAACCGCCAGGACATTTTAAATTTTGTCTTATGCAGAAACAGATTAAGTAAAGTTGTTCAGAAGAATAAGCAAAAATACTAGGAAACTATCGGATTAAGCAATATTATGCAGAGGAAATATGCATGATGGCATAGCTGATGAAATGTTTTCAGCTAGCCTATTACAAGGCGTTTTGCAGCCCAAAAGAATATTAGTTCCTCATCATGTATTGCGGCATATTGACAGTTAAACCGACATCGGTTCATGACTCCTCGCCAGCCCGGCCAGACGGTCGTGGATCATCCTGCGTCGTCTCTTCCTCGTTTCCATCCAATAGCTGGAAGTCAGTGGTTGCCCAATTGATCCTAGTCAGGGCCTGGAAAACAACTTCATCGCTTATAAGCTCACACGGTTCAACATCAGGGGAGTAAGTGTGCTTACGAACGGGCGGGATGAGATCCTCCACATCATGAGTAGGCACGTTAATCCGTCGATTGTCAGCATCATAAACCGCCTGGTAGTGGGACAGATTAGCTTCTTCGACTAGTTTGTTGGCCAAGGGCGGCCGCATTTCTTTTGTTAAAGCTCGCAGATCCTCATTGGTGAATTCTGATCCATCCTCTTTCATGCTTGGATACCCGTTTACTACATCAGCCGGATCAAGGTCAGGCACCCACGCCTTCGCCCGTGTTAATGCAGTTAAAGCGCCCGCCCTCGCAGCCGATTTCTTTAGTTCTTCAAACCGGGCGGGTAGCACTGATAGCTTTTCCAATGTTTCCTTGATCAATGTCGGGGCCAGTTTGTTATGAGAGCCAGCACAAATGATCCTTTGTGTACCGGTATAAAGTTGCTCTATAAGTGTATAGGCAGCCTTTAGCTTCTTCTGCATGTCAGAACCAAGATGAGCAGTACGCTTTCGTGCATCAGTGGAACCAGTGTTAAACCGGAGATTTGTGGGGATGTCATATTCAGAGTTATGATAAGGGTGCTTACCAAAGACAGCAGTGGTCATAGCATTTATTTGGCGCTTTAGGCCAGATAGCTCTTCTGACACCGGTTTAAGGGCGGCCTCTACGTCAACTACCCTTTTTTCCAAAGCGGATCTCTCTGTCTCCCAATCCGCCCATTCCTTCTAGAAGTCTTTCTTCAACTTTTCCATACTTGCTAAAGCGCTGGTCAGCTCATCCTTGGCTTTGGAAGTGGCTGTGTCGGGGAAACTGATCACCCACGAACACCTATGGGACCGGAGCCCCTTTTCGGTACGGTAGGGGGCGGAGGATGCACAAAGAGCAGATCGAGGCGTGCACACGAGCAGTTTACCCAGGTTCGGGCCGCACGGATGCGTAAAACCCTACTCCTGCTTTGGTTTGTATTGAGTTCTTGCTCGGGAGCGAAGAGAGCTACAGTACACTCTAACCGCTAGCAAGACCGAGCGTGAGAATGATCCATCCCCCCTCTACGTGCGCATGGGCCTCCTTTTATATGCTCAAGGGGTCACCGACAGGTGGCAGTGCAGTTGGGGGTAAAAATGTAAAAAGCTTGGTAGTTGGAACAGTGTTCCATACCTAACCCTGACGGCAGGGGACAAGGGCATTAAATGCCCATCGCCGTCGCCCAAACAGTGCAAAAAGTGACCGTCGGGGGCGCCACCATCCGCCACAACGGTAGTCTTGTCATCGCTGCTTGCCACCGTGTACCCCTGGCTGCACAGCCTTCCGCCATGTGCGCCTGGAAAGGTCCCAGAGCGACACGTGGGTGGATGTGCTGGAGCGTGGGTACTGAGTGGAAGCTTGCCGCGGTAAGCACCTTGCCGCGGTCGCTATCTTGTCGCTTCCGGGAGCTTGTCGCTCACCGGGCCTCGCCGGGACGCGTGGCGCGTTGCGGCAAGTTTCTTGAGACGCCTCGGAGGGCCTTTCCGGCAAGCTCCTCTTGCCAGGGTTTTGTGCCTTGAGTGGTTTTGTGCCTTGAGTGGCCTTCCCAGCAAGCTCCTCTTGCCGGGGCCTTGTCTCCTTGCCTTGGATACTTTGTTCTTGAATGGCTTCAAAGGAACCATAAAGGACTTCGGTGATCGCCCGGCAGGCCTTGCCGCGGGACGCTGCAACTGCCCGTGCACAAGTTTGGGATACTAAGGTACCCCTACTTTAGTACACCGACAGGAGCCCCCGGGCCTGGGCCATACACGGTGCCGAGCGCTGTTGGGCCAGGCCCAAAACAGTGCACGGGCACGCGCGGCCTGGGACGTGCCGTATCTTCCTCCGTATCCGCCGCGCCCTCCCTTAACGACACGCGTTTAATGCGGCATCGTGGGAGAGATCGTGGGTGGTTTCTTTAATTGGAAATGCGGAACGTCCGCCCCCTCCCCCCTTATAAGCAGGGGAAACAGGGGCAGTTCGTCCATCCGCCCGTTGCTTGCTTCAATCTTGAGAACCTCCGCTGCTCCCCTTCTTCCCAAAGCTCGAAAGAGAGCAGCGCTCCGCCCCCCGTCGCCACCAGAACCACCAGCGCCGTCGACCCCCCTCACCGTTCCCGCCATGGCTCCGAAAGGCGAGAAGGGGAAGACCGTGAAGTCGGCCGAGGCACTGCGGCTCGCGGCGCTGCGGAAGAAGAAGGTTGTCTTCCCCCCCAGCTTGGCGTGAGGGAGCTGAGGGACAAGTTCTACCTTTTCTGGGCGAAGGAGAAGCGGGCGCATCCGCGCACCAAGGTACTCCCAGCCATTGCTTGCGAGATGTTCCCGGGCTGATATGCGTTCTTCGCCCTGTTCTTCTACTGCGGGCTCTGCCCGCCCTATTCTGAGTTCTTCTGTGACATCATGAACACCTACGGGTTCCACCTCCTCGACTTCACCCCCAACGCCGTTCTCACCATGGCAGTTTTCGCACATCTGTGCGAAAACTTTGTCGGAGTCTTCCCCAATGTAGCTCTTTTCTGCCATTACTTTATGCCTCGAGTTGAGAGAGGAGAGCCTCTGTCTGGCGGAATCTCCTGGATCTCGAGGACCCACAAGAAGGAGGCGTATCTAAAGGGAGAGCTCCGCGGCAAATGGGACGAGTGGAGAGCCAATTGGTGTTGGATTGTAGAGGAGAACCCGCAGCCATTCACTGCCCGGCGCCAAGCCCCAGTAGTACGCGGCAACGACTGGAGCGACTTGGCCCCGGAGGATAGCAGATTAAAGATTGCCACTGCCCGGATTCTTCGCCTTAGGCTTGCCGGGCTGACTGTAGGCGCAGTTGGCGCAGACTTTCTCCGCCGCCGCATCGCCCCCTGCAGGAGAGGAAGAGGCCCGCCTGGGAGTTCGAGAACGCGGCAGATATCATGAGGCTGCGCCCGGGCCTCAACTATAACTTCACGGTCTTGGAGCTCAACGCGTTGCTGCAGGAGCTGTTCAAGTACGACCCCGACCATCCTGAATGGTTCAGGTTGCCGCGCGGCGTCATTCCGCTGTGCAACAATTCTGCGCTCAGCCGCATCTGCGCAATGATGCCGCTGTGCGATTCGCACGGGATCGACCCAACTTGGTAGGAGCCCACCGACGAAGCCGTGCAGCAGTTCTTCGACAATGTAGAAGAAACGCCAGTCAACTCCAACGAGAAGAAAGGCCTCACCCGTGACACCACTGACCAGGAGATGGCGTACATCGCCACCAGGCTGGAAGAGGCAGCGGCAGCCGCTGCCGCGGGCGAGTTCGGATACACCGTGGAGGAGGCGGAGGCGGCAAGCCTTGCTGAGCGAGAGGAGTTCTTCAAAGCGAAGAAGCCTGCCGGACAAGACACCGAGCCAAGCGAGCCCGCCGAGCAGGGCGTCGAGTCAAGCAGGCCCGCCGAGCAGGGCGCCGAGTCGAGCGGGCCCGTTGAGGACACGAGCGGCTCGCTGGAGATCGGCTCCTCTTCCTCCTCGTCCTCAGGCAGCTCGCCACCACCGTCAGAGCCTCCAGCTCCACCAAGGAGGCGTCTCCGGAAGGCCGGGGACGTGACGGAGCGGCAGACGGGCCAACAGCCGCCGCGCCGCACGACGCGCGCCACCGCGACAAGCTCGGTTGCCGCGGGGGCGCCTCGAGCTTCTGCAGCAACTGGAGCTGGGTCCTCTCGGACCTCTGCTTCTGCCCCTGCCGCTCCCCACGCCTCGGAGGCAGCTGGAGCGGGGTCGTCTCAGACCACCGTCCCTGCTCCCGCCAAACGGCCAAGGGAGCCTACTCCTCCGCCTCCTCGCGCTGGGGTGCGTGAGCCAGACTTCGACTTCTCTGCGCTCAGCTCTGACGAGGAAGAAGAAGAGTAAGTCCTTGTTGTTCTTACATTCCTTCAATTCTTGTTGTTTGTCTTGTATCCCTTTTGTCTCACTCTGAATCTGTTCTTTTTTGTTTCAGAACTCTGGCCCAGAGGGCGGCAAAGAGGGCCAAGGTCCCGATGATCGTCATCGAGGATGGGTCCGCCGCGACAGCAGGGGGTGCTCCTGAGACAAGCTTGCCGGACCCGACGACCGACCTCCAGAGCAGCCCCCAGCGCAGCCCCCAGCGTAAGTGTGGTTCATCTTCTGCTGTTGGGTGTGCGTGGGCGCATCTCCTTTACCGACGTCTCGTTCGTTGATCCGTGTAGGAGCAGAGCAGCAGCACCAGGAGCGCCAGGAGACCGCCCCCGACGTGCCGCATGCTTCGACCACACCGCCAAGGGGAAGCTCTCCGGCAAGGGAGAGTCCTCCGCCAAGGGCGAACACTCCGACAAGGGCGAGCTCTCCGGCGAGGGCGAATACTCCGCCAAGGGCGAGCTCTCCGGCAAGGGATGGCACTAGCAGTCCTCTGCCAGCGGAAGCCATAACCACGCCGCCGAGGGAGAGCTCCCCGGCAAGGAACCTCACCGAGGAACCGGCTCGCACAGGTAACCCTTTTGCTTCAAGCTTCCCTTGGCTTTTCTTCTTTTTGATTCTTCTTTTTGGATATTTGCTTGACTGTTTGTCTTTTCTTTTCTTCCGTCGGACCCATCCGCAGCTAAGCCAATGGAGACGGAGGTCGTTGCTGACGACACCATCGTTGCCAAAGAAGCGGTCGGCGCAGACGATCCCGCCGGCGCAGAGGCCGCCGAGGCTGCCGCCGCAGCAGCCGGCGAAGGGGCTGGCGGTCGCACTGACGGCCCTGAGGCCGCAGGAGCGCCAGGCGCTACACCGACCGTAGAGCCCTCCGCCGCTGCCGCAGCCCCCAGCTCCGACGAGTCCGAGCCAGGCGCCTATCTAATGGCCGGCGACAATGTCTTCATCAAGCTCCCGTGGGCGTCCACATCCAGGGCGCCGGTCGAGGGAGAGATCTTCGACGGAGAGGTGCTTGCCTCCGCCGGGCTGAAGCTTGTCGACACGCCGAGCAGCAGCAGCGAACCTGAGGAGGAGCTGCTGCTGCGCAAGCTGCTGTCGCTTTACCGCGCCCGGCAGGACAAGTTGGAGTCCCGCGAAGCGTTGGTCGCCAAGGTGGGAGTCGATATGGAGAAACGCACAAAGGAGCTCCGGGGCATCAACCAAGCAGCTCTACGGTCCTTGGCAGAGGAGCGGGAGCAACTTGCCGAGGAGCAGCAGGCCTTCATCCTCGAGAAGGCCGAAGTGGAGGAACAGCAGCGGCTTGCCGCTAAGAAGCTGTCCACGCTGGAGGGTGAACTGGCGCAGCGGAAGGTCAACCTCGACAGTCATGAGGAGGAACTTGCCGCGCGCGAGTAATCTCTTGGCGGAGCTCTTCAGGAAGCAAAGGATGCTGCCGCGGCTGCTGAGACCGCCAAGAAAGAGCTAGAGGCAAGGGTGGCGCAGCTCGAAGCCAATCTCAAGACGAGCGGCGAGGAGGTTGCCACGCTCAAGCTTGAGAGAGAGAAGGATGCCCACAGCCAGTCGGAGCTGCAGGTCCGCCTCGCCGATAAGGGCAAGGAGCTCACCGCCGCCAAGGAATCCATCGCCGATCTCGAGCTGAAACTGGCGACCTTGACCCAGACGCTGGACGGCGCCAGGGAGCGGGAGGCGACCCTGAAGGAGGAGGTCAGGGCCAAGAAGGCGTTGCTGGCGAGCGCTGCCGTCACCCAAAACATCTTCAGGGAGAACGTCGAGCACTGGACGGAGGGTCTTGTCAACGCCGCCGCGGATATCGACAAGGAGCTGGCGCAGCTGGGGGCGGAGTATCTCGGGTACTCCACCGACGAGAACCTCCACCCCAGCGCCAAGCTCACTCTGTTCTTCAGAGGCGTGACGACGGCCCTCCAACAGCTCCGGGAAAGGATCCCAAGGCAACTGGCGGACGAGTCGCGCAATTTCTGCGCGGGCGCTCTTCAAAAGGTGCTGATGAAGGTGGCTTTCTGCAATCCAAGCCTCAACCTCACCAACGTCCTCAGGAGCTTGCCGTCGGACGTTGATATGGAGGCACTCAAGACCCTTGTCGCACCATTGTGGACAAGGTGAGCGGCATCAAGAGGGTCGAGGGTGACCGCGCGGATTAAGCTTGCCCATTTTCTTCTTTCCTTGTCGCTGCCAACCATGTTATGAACAACAGTCTATTAGAACTGCGACAAGTCACTTTGTAATATATAACTCTATTTTGGGTAGTAATTGCGATGTTATTCCCTTTACTTGACCCCCTTTGCTTGTATGTTTTTGCCCTACGCTTTTAGGGAACTTGCCGGCGTAGGCACCTTTGCCGCGAGCGCTGAGTGCGGAACTTCAGCAGCCTGCTGGAGGTGCCGTCACCGACAAGAAACCTTGTCGCAACTAGTCGCACCACGCTTAAGTTGTTGAGCGAACTCGAAAACGAAGTAAGGGTGCGACACTAGTCGCAGCACACTTAAGTCGTTGAGCGTGCTCGAAACAAAGTAAGGGCGCAGCTAGCCACGAGTTGGTTCCTCTGCGCACAGGTTTTCCATAAAAAGTGCGGTCGTTCAAGGAAGATAACTTAAAAATTTAAAAATTTGATTGCTCAAACTTTGGCAACTTAGCTTTTGTGTTGTTTGCTTCCCGGCAAGGCGGAACTTTCTTGAACGGTGCTTGGTCCATACCACTATCTTCTCCTCCCCCCCGGCAAACTTGTGCGCGAGGGAGCCTTCCTTTGCTTGAGAAATAAAAGAAAGAAGAGAAAATATAGATATGGAGCCTTTGGGCTCGTTATTGCTTACCGGGGGTTGGTGCTGCACAAGGTGTCAGATAATACATGCAAGAAAATAGAAAGCATGAAATGACAAGATGTGCGGGGCACATAAGCTTTACTGATGCACGGGGTCTGCGCCCGGCTTTGTACAAAGGATTACATGCAACAGCGGCAAGACTTGTACAAAAGGTGGTTGCCGGAGCGGGTCACGGCAACCGCGCCTTACGGGTAAAACTTACGAAGATGCTCTATGTTCCAGGAATTGCTCACCGGAAAGCCATCTTCGGTCTCAAGGCGGACAGCTCCAGGCCTAGTGACTCGTTTCACCCGATAAGGGCCTTCCCACTTCGGCGTCAACTTGTTGGAATTCTTGGCGGACTGAACACGCCGAAGAACAAGGTCGCCTTCCTCGAGACTTCTGGCGTTAACTTTGCGGCTATGGTAGCGGCGCAAAGCTTGCTGGTAGCGAGCATCTCGTACGGCGGCCTGAAGACGGTCTTCCTCAAGGAGCAGCGCGTCATCTTGTCGCAGCGGCTCTTGCTCGAGCTCATCATAAGCGAGCACTCGAGGTGACCCGTATACGAGTTCTGTGGGGAGAACTGCCTCTCCGCTTGAGGCCACGCAACACTTCAGCATTTGCCCTCTCCGCTTGACCGTAGCTTCTCGGGTGAACAACAGAAGCGAAGCAGACCTTGGCGCCAAGATCTTGGACGTATTGCATGAAGGTGCAGCTCGTGAATTGCGTACCGTTGTCGGTGATGATCCTGTTAGGGATCCCGAAACAGCAAACAATCGATCTGTAGAACTTGACTGCTGACTGTGCGGTCACCTTTCTCACTGGCTCCACTTCTGGCCACTTTGTGAACTTGTCGATTGCAACGTACAAGTACTCAAAGCCCCCGGCTGCGCGGGGAAAGGGGCCAAGGATGTCGAGCCCCCAGACCGAAAATGGCCAGGATAAAGGGATCGTCTGGAGACCTTGAGCTGGCTGGTGTATCTGCTTGGAATGGAACTGGCACGCTTCACACTTGGTTACTTGTGCAGTTGCATCCTGGAGGGCTTCTGGCCAGAAGAAACCTTGCCGGAATGCTTTGCCGGCAAGTGCTCTTGCACCAATGTGGTGACCACATATGCCTCCGTGTATCTCTGCCAACAGCTTCTGTCCATCTTCCCGGGGAATACACTTCAATTTCACACCGTTGAGTCTTGTTCTGTACAGTGTGTTGTCGACAAACTTGTACATACTTGACTGCCGGGCTACTCTCTCTGCTTCTTCTTGCTCTTCGGGAAGCTCTCCTGTCTGAAGGAAACGGACAATCTGTTGTGCCCATGCTGGAGCTTGTGGCTCGACAACAAGGACTAAAGGCACGTCTGCTGCTGCGGGAACATCCGCTTCTATGGCGAGAACTTGTGTCTCAGTCGGAGCTTGATGTTCCCCGGCAAGCTTGCCGGAGCAAAGCTTGTCGGGAGCGTCTGCTTCAACTATACAAACCCTAGGGCTTGCAGGAGCAGACTGCTCCTCAGCACTCTTAGTGTTGATCTTGGGGACCTTGTTGGCGGCGGCTTCGGGAAGCTTTGCCGGAAGATAGTTGCCGGAGATCAACTTTCTCTTCTTGCTATGCCCAGTCGATGGTGTTACGGATGGTTGAGTTAGCTTGAGCACAAAGACCCCTGGTTCCACAGGTAACTTAAGTGCGGCGCACTTTGATAGGCCGTCGGCGGTGTCGTTTTGAGCTCTTGGTACATGCTCCATCTGCAGGCCGTCAAAGTGCTCTTCAAGCTTCCTCACTTCATCGACGTAAGCTTCCATCAACGGACTCTGATAATTCTTGTTCACTTGGCGGACGACAAGTTGCGAGTCACCCCTGACAATCAGCTTCTTAATCCCAAGGTCTGCCGCGATCCTGAGACCGGCAAGCAAACCTTCATACTCTGCAGTATTGTTTGTTGCTTGCTCCTTGGGAAAGTGCATCTGGACTACGTACTTGAGGTGCTCTCCGGTGGGTGCGACAAGCAGCACACCAGCCCCGGCGCCTTGCAGTGAAAAGGCACCATCAAAGTACATTAGCCACTCTTTGCTTGCTTCCTTGACGGGGATGCTCGTTTCTGGAATTTCTTCATTTGGTGTTGGCGTCCACTCTTCTATGAATTCTGCCAATGCTCTGCTTTGGATAGTTGAAGTGCTCTCAAACTTGAGGCCAAAGCTTGACAGTTCCAGTGCCCACTCAACAATCCTGCCTGTTGCTTCTGGATTTTGCAATATCCTCTTCAACGGAAAGCGAGTGACAACTGTTATCTCATGTGCTTGGAAGTAATGGCGCAGCTTTCTCGAGGCCATGAGAAGGCCGAAAAGCAGCTTCTGCACACCAGAGTACCTTGATCTAGCCCCCTGGAGAAGGGAGCTGACAAAATAAACTGGGCGCTGCACCATCTTCTTCCGTACCTCCTCTGGCATCTGCGCAGATCCGTCCTTGTCGGGACCAGAGCTTGTCGGGGAAGCCCCCTGCTTGTCGCTGGATGCACTTGCCACGGTTGTTGGCTCGTCATCTGCCTCCCTCTCCGCTACTAACGCAACACTAACCACTTGATTGGTTGCCGCTAGGTACAGCAGCAACTTCTCTTGTGGTTTAGGTGCGGCATGTATTGGAGTGGAGGACAGGTACCTCTTCAAGTCTTGCAGCGCAGCTCCGCTTCCGAAGTCCATTTCATTGGACCCGCCTTTTTCAAAATTTTGAAAAATGGCAGGACGCGCTCAGCTGACTTAGAGATAAACCTGCTGAGAGCAGCTACGCAACCGGCAAGTCTTCGCACATCCTTGACGCGCTTCGGTGCTTCTATCTGCTCAATGGCCTTGATCTTGTCGGGATTGGCTTCAATTCCCCTCTGAGACACAAAGAACCCGAGAAGCTTGCCAGAGGGGACTCCAAACACGCACTTCTCGGGGTTGAGCTTGAGCTGGATCTTGCGCAGATTTGCAAAAGTCTCTTCCAGATCTTGTATCAGGGTTGATCTGTCCTTGCTCTTGACCACTATGTCATCCATGTATGCTTCTACATTTCTGTGAATCTATGGCTCAAAAGCTGTGTGGACCACCCTTGCAAATGTTGAACCAGCATTCTTCAAACCAAAAGGCATCCTTATGAAACAGTAAGTGCCACATGGAGTGATGAATGTGGTCATCTTTTCATCTTCTTCTGCCATGAAGATTTGATGGTATCCTGAGTATGCGTCAAGAAATGAAATCAGGTCGCATCCGGCCGTGGAGTCAACAATCTGGTCAATGCGCGGCAAGGGAAATGGGTCTTTTGGACAAGCTTTATTTACATCAGTGAAGTCAATACAAAGCATCCATTTCCCGTTTGCCTTACGCACGACTATTGGATTGGCCAACCATGTTGGATGGAGCACTCCTCCAACAAGGCCTGCTGCTTCCAACTTCTTGATCTCTTCTGCTATGAACTCTCGGCGCTCAACTGCTTGTTTCCTGACTTTTTGCTTGACGGGCCGCGCGTGAGGACAGACAGCAAGCTTGTGCTCAATTACATTCCTGGGAACACCGGGGATGTCCGACGGTTGCCGTGCAAACACGTCGACGTTCGCCCGCAGGAAAGCAACGAGCGCGCTTTCCTATTTAGGGTCGAGCGTGGCACCGATGGTGAAAGTACCACCAGTGCCGTCCTCCTTGGCGGGCACCTTCTTTGTCTCTGGCGGAGCCGCCATCGTCTTCTTACACTTGTCGGTGGAGCTCGATCGTGCGTCCTCGACGGCAGCGCAGCACTCCGAAGAGGTGCGTTTGCCGGAGTGGGCCCCAGAGCTCTTGCCGGACTTGGTCTTCTCCTCTCCGGGTGCTTCAGCGGCAAGTGTCTTGCTATCTGCTGCGGCTGCTACTTCCCGGTAAATCTTGTCGGCGCAGATAAAGGCATCTTTCTTGTCGCCGGGGACAGAGATGACGCTTATCGGGCCGGGCATCTTGAGCATGTTGTAAGCATAGTGAGAGGCTGCCATGAACTTGGCGAGCGCTGGACGGCCAAGTATTCCATTGTAGGGCAATGGAAAATCGGCAACGTCAAAAGTGACTTTCTCAGTCCTGAAGTTTAGCTCCCCGCCAAACGTCACTGGCAGCGTGATCTTTCCCTTCGGCTTGCTCCTTCCCGGGTTGATCCCTTGGAACGTGCCAGTTTCTTTGAGCTCGCTGTCGGGGATTTGGAGTTTGTGAAGCACAGCGGAGGAGATCAGGTTCAAGCCGGCCCCGCCGTCAACTAACATCTTTGTGACTTTGAGGTTGCGGATAGTTGGTGAAACCAACATCGGCAAGCACCCAACCGCAGTTGTGCGATCAGGGTGGTCCTCAATATCAAAGATGATAGGCGTGCTGGACCATTTCAGAAGTTTGCGCGATTCGACAGGTGGCTCCGCCGCATTGACTTCCCGCACCCATTGTTTGAGTTGGCGGTGTGAAGTATGCAAAGAAGCACCGCCGTCAACGCACAAAACTTCTGTGGCTTTCTGGAACTCCTGCTCACTGTTCTCAGCATCATCCATGTCTTCGTCGTCATCGTCATCTTCATCCTTGTCGCGGCCGCGGGGAGGTTTGTCTCCTTGCCGCTGCTTGGCCTTGCTGCGGCGTCCTCCCCGGCCGTTGAATGGCCACTTCTTGCCGGATCCCTCACCGTCTCCTTGGACCTTCTCCTTGTCGCGCCGCTCGTTCTCAGCCTTCTGTTGCTCGACAAGCTGCTCGACTCTCTTGCAGTTCTGGAGATCGTGGCCCTTGGTGCGGTGGATCTTGCAGTACTGCTTGTCGGTGCCGTCCTGTTTGTCGGCGGCCGCCACAGCCTGGCAGTTGGTGCATGCGCCAGTCTCCTTGCCGGAGCTACCAACTTGGGCTTTCTTGGCGCCAGCCTCCTTGCCGGACTGCTCAACGACTAGCACTTCCTTGTTCTTCTTCTTTCTGTTGTTCCGCCGCCGGTTTTTCTTTGCCGGGGCGGCTTCCTTACTGTCAGATCCTCCTGTGCCTGTATCCTCTCTGGGGAGTTTCCTCCCCTCCTCAGCGCGTGCACACTTGTCGGCCAGGGCATAAAGCTCACTGACGTCTCGGATCTTGCACATCGCCATCTCCTCCCTCATCCTGCGGTTACGCACGCTCTGATGAAACGCGCTGATAACCGCGGCAGGGTGGACGTCTGGGATGTTGTGTTGGACACGGCTGAATCTTTGGATGTACTTGCGTAGGGGCTCTCCTTCCTTCTGAGCGAGCAAATGAAGGTCACTCTCCTGGCCATGAGGCTTGTGGCCGTCCGTGAAGGCGCCGACAAACTGATGGCACAAGTCTGCCCAAGAAGAAATGGAGTTGTCCGGCAAGTGCATGAGCCAGGACCTGACGTTGGGTTTGAGTACCAGAGGAAAGTAGTTGGCAAGGATCTTGTCGTCTCGTCCCCCGACAGCTTGCACCGCGATGGTGTAGATGCTGAGGAACTCCGACGGATGCGTCTTGCCATCGTACTTCTCTGGCACATCTGGTTTGAAATTCTTCATGCTAGGCCACTGGACTTGCCGCAGCTCACGAGTGAACGCAGGACAACCTACCACGTACGGCAAGTCGCCTGGTCCCCCTGGCGCTTGCATGTCGACAGTGGGCCCAGCGCGCTGGTCTGACTGACGCCGCGCTTCTCTTCGGCGCTCGATGCGAGTACGAGCGTCTTCGTGTCGGCGATCTTGAAGAACTTGGCGCTGGTCGCGACGAGCTCGCCGATCCGACGACGCGGTGGAGTCGCTGTCGAGGTTGACCCGGCGAGTTGTCGATCTTGGCCTTCGGGGCGAGAGTGCACGGTGGCTGCACCTCCACCGGTCTTGTCGCCATCAGCCCGTGCTTGGCTGACTTGCCGCGGCCGCGACGTGCTCGGCTGCTGCGGAGTGTCGCCGTTGGCGAAGGCGATGAGGCTCTGAATGGTGGCCCTCCAGTCGTCGGCCTTGTCTGCCGCTGGAGGGAAGTCTAGGAGCAGTTGAGCTCGTGCTAGAGCTTCTGCTGGAGTGGCGGGTAGCGGTGGCAAACGGTGCGAGGAGCGGGACATGCTCGGACTTCTAACCGTGTTAGAAGGAGCAGCATCCCGTCCAGGCGACCGTGCCTTGCTCGTGCCGGCACGTTGGTGTGCATGCTGGCCTTGAGCGTCCCGAGATCCGCCGACTTGGCCTTGGCCCAGCAAACGTATGGTACCGTGGGTACCATGACGCTGCCGGTCCCGCACCTCCTGGGGAGGTTGGTGAGGTTGAGGCCTGGATTGCGAAAAGCCACCTTCATCAGCACCTTTTGAAGAGCGCCCGCGCAGAGCTTGCGCGACTCGTCCGCCAGTTGCCTTGGGATCCGCGCCAAAGATGTCGGGGAAACTGATCGCCCACGAACACCTATGGGACCGGAGCCCCTTTTCGGTACGGCAGGGGGCGGAGGATGCACAAAGAGCAGATCGAGGCGTGCACACGAGCAGTTTACCCAGGTTCGGGCCGCACGGATGCGTAAAACCCTACTCCTGCTTTGGTTTGTATTGAGTTTTTGCTCGTGAGCGAAGAGAGCTACATTACACTCTAACCGCTAGCAAGACCGAGCGTGAGAATGATCCATCCCCCCTCTACGTGCGCATGGGCCTCCTTTTATATGCTCAAGGGGTCACTGATAGGTGGCAGCGCAGTTGGGGGTAAAAATGTAAAAAGCTTGGTAGTTGGAACAGTGTTCCATACATAACCCTGACGGCAGGGGACAAGGGCATTAAATGCCCATCACCGTCGCCCAAACAGTGCAAAAAGTGACCGTCAGGGGCGCCATCGTCCGCCACGACGGTAGTCTTGTCATCGCTGCTTGCCACCGTGTACCCCTGGCTGCACAGCCTTCCGCCACGTGCGCCTGGAAAGGTCCCAGAGCGACACGTGGGTGGATGTGCTAGAGCCTGGGTACTGAGTGGAAGCTTTCTGCGGCAAGAACCTTGCCGCGGTCGCTATCTTGTCGCTTCCGAGAGCTTGTCGCTCACCGGGCCTCGCCGGGACGCGTGGCGCATTGCGGCAAGTTTCTTGAGATGCCTCGGAGGGCCTTCCCGGCAAGCTCCTCTTGCCAGGGTTTTGTGCCTTGAGTGGTTTTGTGCCTTGAGTGGCCTTCCCGGCAAGCTCCTCTTGTCGGGGCCTTGTCTCCTTGCCTTGGATATTTTGTTCTTGAATGGATCCAAAGGAACCATAAAGGACTTCGGTGATCGCCCGGCAGGCCTTGCCGCGGGACGCTGCAACTGCCCGTGCACAAGTTCGGGATACTAAGGTACCCCTACTTTAGTACACCGACAGGCTGTTTGCTGGAATTTCAGATTTTCTTGCAGGTCAGCTACTTGAGATTATTTTTGGTTTAGATCAGCCTGCAAAGAGATATACACATCATACATTGGTAAAACATATTGGATGTCCCAAGCACATAACAAGTTATACACTTGGTACCTGGGGGCTAATGCGTATTTGCAGTTATCAGACATCTTTATCAAAGTCCCAAGCACATGAACAAGTTATACACTTGGCACTTGGGAGCTAATGCATATTTGCAGTTATCAGGCATCTCTATCAAAGTCCCAAGCACATAAAAAGTTATACACTTGGCACTTGGGGGCTAATGCATTATTGTTCAAAAGAAGGTTACAAACTAAAGTCTCGGTTCACTTAAATAGATAAACCGTCCCTTGGGGACTACACAGGCGAAAAGCTACATATTTGGTGTTCTGAAGTCCCGGTTCATCCAGAAGAGATAAACTGGCCCTTGGCGGCTACAGTGGAGTCGAGACAAGCTATTGGGCTTAGGCGGAAATAATATTACAGAAATTAAGCAGCAGTTACCTCATATCGTTCCTTCATAAGGTTCACTAAACCGGCTTCATAATCACGGCTTGCGTACAACCGGTTCAGATAGCCGGAATGAAGGTCATGGGCGCTGAGATGAGCATAGCTTGACAAATCAGCATTCCATTTGCCTTTGTCCATACTAGAAACTTCTTCTTTAGTGATATGCTTTGGCAAAGCAATGGGTTCACCGGGAGTGGTGTGACAAAAACCGGTAAGTGTAACCTCATCTTTCATAGAAGCAGCGGCTCTGGCAGGGCTTGCCGGATTATTACTGGCCCGGACTGGGCTGTTTTGATTATCATCAAGGTCCATTGGCGCAGCTTCTTGATCAGTAAAAGTTTCATGATCCGGTGGAGGTGGATCATCACGCAAGGCATCGGCATTTTCTTCTGCCAGCTCTAGAGTCTTTGCCGATTCAGGGTTTATATCATCACCTACTGGTTTACTCAATTTAGCCTTCTTACTAGGTTTTGGCCTACTGAGAAAGATAGAGGTAAATATAGTAAGTGGAGTAGAAGAGAAGTATTAACAGGAAAATAAAAACTCACCCAGGAACAGTTTTGAGAGGAGGAAGTTGTGTGGCTGTTGACTCGCCAGATGAGGAACGAGGGGTGTCCTGATAATTTGAATCAGACGGATTAAGAGGCTAGTAGAAATGACCCGCTTTGGGATAAAGAGCATCTGGAATATACAATACCTCTCATCGATGTTTCCAAGCCGGAGTATGTGGTAAACCGGTGGATGTGATTACTTGACCGCTGTGCCGTGTTGTGCGGCGAGTTTTATGTTACTGTTTCTTCAAAATAAAGTTTGGGTCCAAGTAAGCTAAAGGGTGAGAAAATCTTACTTTCCGGTTTGCTTGATGGATTTTCTGTTTTGGTAGAGGGTCTGAACCGGAGGAAAGGGTAATTACCTCAACACCATCAGCTTGGCTACCTTCAGCGTTTTCCTAAACATAATCATTATCAATAAGGTGCAAGAAAAGGGAGCCAAGGGAGTCAAGTGCTACCTCTGAGGCCGGTTCATCATCATCAAGGTTTAACTCATATGTTTCAGTGGTTTTCTTCTTAACAGTCTTCTTGACGGTCTTTGTCGGGGATATACCCCGCGGCATAAACCGGCTGGAAGTATAACCCGGTCGGACTTGGCGTTTTACTTGAGACGGTTTACACTTGGCGATTCACTGGTAACCCGGCGGGCGGATCACGGATGACAACGCCCTAGGCCCATAAGGCCGGTTCATGTTATGGAGGGCCGGTTTATGAAGAAAGCACAAGGAATATTCTCCAACAAAGGAAGCAAGACTAGGACTCCTTGTAATAGATTAATCCTAATCCTACTAGGACTAGTCATCTAACCCGCCCCTTCAACATATATAAGGAGGGGCAGGGCTCCCGAAAGAGGGACAAGTTCTGACAAGCAACAGGAAACAATTTCTAGGGCTAGACACAAGAGCCGGTTTACCGGCGACACCATGAGGATCATAATGAGACCTAGCCTCAAACAGCATGTAGGGCTATTACCAGATGATGTTTCCCGGGGACCGAAGCTGTCTAAATCCTTGTCTTGCGTTGCGTCTCTCGATTCTGCTCAACCCCACTCAAGCTACTACATAGATGCGCGGCCTCACGACTAAGTCCTCACACTAGGACATCTGCCGTGACAATTCCATGACAGTTGGCGCCCACGCAGCGCACTGTGGTGTTGAGTTCTTGAAGGGATTTTTTCTTAAGGATCGAGAGTTGAAGGTCAAAGGAATTTTCGTCCACAGTTCAAATCGGATCCAAGCCGTGGCTAGGTTAATTAAATCCGCATGTCAATTTTGGATCTGAGATGATGAGATTGGAGTTCAAAGAGAAGTTCAGAGCGGTCAAGCCACAAGACCCAACGCAGTCTTCACGACTATTTCAGATTTGATGGGCACGTACTTTTGTCACACAGGAATATTAAAGTCACCAAGTTCAAATTGATTTTTCCAATCGTTACATCGACCTAAGGAAACTACCGTGATTACATTACAAAAAGGAAAGAAGGGCCACGACCTGGAGGACGAGGCCGACGAGGACTGGGTAAAGCATACGACCCGGAAACGGACACATAGACGACCCGGATCCGAGCTGCCCTGCTTTGAGATGGTTCGCTCGTCTGCTTCCAGCACTGGCGGCCTTCCAACTCGAGCCAGGTCCGCTTTCGAGCCTGCCGTGCCTTCGAGCCGTCGCCACCAGCCCCGGATTTCCCTTGATCGGTGTGTCTGCCGCTCGCTCCGTCTTCCGCTCCAATCACCGTAACTACCCCCGAGCTGGACCGCTCGCCTCTGAGTCGCCCCTGTGACTTCAACCTGCCGCGCCTATTGGTACAGAGATGCCGCATCGCCACCATGGTCTGCTTGCGTCTGCGCCTCCGTGGCCTCACTTGTGCCGTCGCACCTCAAGCTGGCCCTGCCTCGCGGCCATCTTCGCCGTGGTGAGCCCTCCTCCGCCGTAGACCTGCGTGCTGGACAGGTGTCCCGTTACCTCCGCAGGGGTCACCCGCATCAAGCCGCCCCTCACGCTGCATCAACTGTTCCTTCGGGCGGTTTTAGCTGCCATCGTCCGAGCCGCGGTAAACCACCGCCCGTTTCAAAATGTAGTGTGGGAGCTACAGCCTGCTTGAGCCGCCATCGCGCGGATCCGCCTCATCCATCTGCTCCGAGTGCCCTCGACTCTGAACCGCTGCCGCGGCTTCGCCTGGCTCCGACCTCGAGCTGCTTGCCCCTGCTGCGAGAGCCGCGGCGCCTTGCTCCTGACAGTGTTAAGCCTCCCCCGAGGCCAGGGTGAGCCGGCCTTGCCCCACTCCGAGTTGCCCGCGCCAGGTGTCGCCTCTGCCGTTGCGCTGGGTCATTATGGCTCAAGCCACCGACCGCGACTCAGCTCTGAGTCACCCAGCCTCATGTCAAAGTGTTCAGCACATGGTGTGAAGAACTATACCCACCTCCTTTTCTACAGCAGCAGATCGGGCGAGTCTTGAGGATCATCAGAATATTATATATACATCGGATGGGCTATAAAATTGCTAGCTATTTACAGATATTACATATGGATCTTCTGACACCCGAACAAATCAGATAATTATTCATTACAAATGAAGCTTGGTACTGTGGGGATGGAGCACGCATTGGCAAACGTTCTGACCAGCGCTTCGTCCGTGCCGCACTACCCGATGAACGGCGAGCACAAGTCGCCGCTCTAGTGACTCGGTTTACAACAACTGGCCCATCCGCTCTTGTGGCCGGTTCAAGCATCTGCACTGGCTTACAACGAGGAGGACAACTAGCCCGATGGCACCGGCTGACCCATCAGTTCACGCGTCCACACCGGTTTACAACATGGAGGACAATTTGCCCGTTCCGCACCGGCTTATAATATTGCGGCGGGCTCGTCTGTCTGCTCCTACGGTCGACTTGGTCGTGGTTGACGTCAGTTTCACCATGGTGATAATCAACTCCGCTGTGGATAATATTTGGCCTAAGGATGTCAGGTGAAATCCATCCAGTATATTTTTAGATTATATATCGCTTCCTTTAAAAGAGCAATTACTCCGGCTTGCAAAGTTATCTAATGCCGGGCCCTAAACCGTCATGGTGCCGTTTTAAACCGTCGGTCCATCATCTTCCTTGCGGGTGTTGCATCCAAACCACCGCTGCGAGCTGCCTGTGCTCCTGCTCCTGCCACGCTCATCTTGCAGGCTTTAACCCACCGGGTTATCTTTGAGGTCTCCTCGAGAAAATGATTAAAGTGCCATTGAAATCGCTTCGGATTATTCATGGACGATATATGATATATATATACGAAACATCTATCATCCGAACAAAGTCAGGTGATGTCTATCTAAGTCTATTTTATTTGGCAAATTTTATATTTGTCAAAGAACAATTACTTTGGTCTATATATTTTCATGGGCAGGACAAATTATGTGCTACAAAAGTCTCAAGACTCGGGGGCTACGATGACATAACTCAAATATCTGATTCACATTCCAGTTCAAGGGAAAGATGTCTCCCACAAGCTTTTAAGCTCTCAATATCCGGTTTAAGAATTTCCGGTTCAAGAAGAATAATATTTCGCAAATTCGAGTTCTCAGATTAAATTAAAGGGACTAAAGAGAGTCTGTTGCAAAGCACAACTCCCATATAGGTACCCTGCCTCTATGGTCACTTGGGGGCTTCCTGTTCAAACATAGGTCGTATTCGAACCAAAGAGAACATAGCTGTCGGTACCCTCTTGATCGGCACAATGCCAAACTCACTAGGGGGCTTCTTGATCGTATTCGAATCATAGCTTAACCCCTTTTGGGTCCGACTTGGATCGTATTCGAATCAGGGTCGTTAAAAACCTCTCAAGGTCATTAGGGGGCTTCCTGTTCAAACATAGGTCGTATTCGAACCAAATAGAACATAGCTGTCGGTACCCTCTTGATCGGCGCAACGCCAAAGCCACTGGGGGCTACATGATCGTATTCGAATCCTAGCTTAACCCCTTTGGTCCGGTTTACTGATCGTATTCGAATCAGAAGCCTCAAATTTGGAGCCTGGCAGCTCATAAAAAGCCTCGAATTTGGAGCCTGGCAGCTCGTAAAAAGCCTCAACTACATGGTCTTATTTGCCAAAAATGCTTTGTTTCTGTGATTTTTACAAATTTTGATCGTTATGATCATTGGTTTTTAACCAAGTCTATTGATGCGAAATTGGACAACTACAAAGTTGACCATATTTCTACAAAATTAAAGTCTGGGTCATGAACACCAGCAAGAGTTAAACCGGCGTTCATCGTAACCCGGATCGGCCTTCATGATAAGCCGACAAAGAGCAAAAAAACAGATTGGCAGTACATGATCAGTCATAATGACCGGTGTTTATTAAACCGGCCTGGCTTTTGACTATAAGTCGCCAGTATGAGATAAGATAATGACCGGTGTTCATTAAACCGGCCTGGCTTTCGACTATAAGTCGCCAGTATGAGATAAAATAATGACCGGTGTTTATTAAACCGGCCTGGTTGTGATCAAATATCACTGGAACCAGTTTTCAAACCGGATTACATTATTCCAATCTTTAATAGCCAACATGGCTGCATTTTTATTATGGTTATAAATATTATGATTGAGGTTTTCAAAGTCGCTTTAAAGCGCAATGGATATTATTTCATCGATGGAAGTGATTTATTCTACAAAGGAATAGTCCAGGTCGCTGCAGGCTTACAACCCGGCACTTGGGGGCTACATTATTCTAGTTGAGATCACATCAAATACACAAGTCTCATGTCGCTGCAAGCATACACCATGACACTTGGGGGCTAATGCAAAGTCATTTTTTGCTCATTTTATTGAAGACCCGACTCATCACATTATAATGAGACGGTCCTTGGGGGCTACCAATTGCTCCTGTCAACAATTCAAAGGTACACAAGTATTAATCCATTATATTGAAGGGTCCACTGCTCAGTTGGTAAAGCACAAAGCTCTTAACATTGTGGACATGGGTTCAAGCCCTACGATGGAGTTACATTATACAATGCTATTTTCAATGATTATATTTACAAAGTCCCTGCTCATTATTGCATAATGACCCGGCACTTGGGGGCTACACTGATTGAAGTTTTTGAGCATTATGAAAATTACAAGTCCCAGGTTGATGCAAGCATGACAACCCGGCACTTGGGGGCTACATATGTGGAATATTCAGTTTTTACTAGTGACTGGGATGAACAATCTGGATTTCTTCAAAGTTGCAACATTTATATTGAAACAAGTCTTAAGATATCACTATGTTCTCCTCTTAAGACTTGGGGGCTACAGGTAATATGCATATAAAGGAGGAACATCTTCAAATTCTCAGTTTTGGGTAAGTCCGGAAGATTAATTGTGTGACCCGGCGTTGGCAACAATCATAACCCGGCATTTATAAACAGTCATGACCTAGAATCATCAGTTTTTATAAATGGGCAATGGTGGTAATCATAAACCGGCAAGTTCTACATTTCCAAACCAGCTGGATATCAATTGAACATTTGAAGATCAATATTTTTGTCAAGTCAGAGCATTGAAGGCCGATTCAAATGGATTCTTTATTTACAAAAATATTTTCTGCAAGAAAATTGATTATGAAGCTGGTCTATTGACCTGGAGTTTTCAGAAGAAGTGCCTGGATTTTTTTGCATTGGTAATGTTTGAAAATATCTGCTACGAAGATTTGTTATGAGATCATGGATACATATCAAGGAGGAAACGACAAGGATATAAGGATGATCAAGTGTCGGTTCAGGAAAATATTTTAACCCGGAGCACAACCTATCAAATTTGTTTCTCGCAGGAAGGATCAAGTTTAACAGGGATAAATCTAAATTAAACTGGGGGCTAATGTCGGTGATATACCCCGCGACGTAAACCGGCTGGAAGTATAACCCGGCCGGACTTGGCGTTTTACTTGAGACGGTTTACACTTGGCGATTCACTGGTAACCCGGCGGGCGGATCACGGATGACAAGGCCCTAGGCCCAGAAGGCCGGTTCATGTTATGGTGGGCCGGTTTATGAAGAAAGCGCAATGAATATTCTCTTACAAAGGAAGCAAGACTAGGACTCCTTGTAATAGATTAATCCTAATCCTACTAGGACTAGTCATGTAACCCGCCCCTTCAACATATATAAGGAGGGGCAGGGCTCCCCAAAGAGGGACAAGGTCTGACAAGCAACAGGAAACAATTTCTAGGGCTAAACACAAGAGCCGGTTTACCGGCGTCACCATGAGGATCATAATGAGACCTAGCCTCAAACAGCATGTAGGGCTATTACCGGATGATGTTTCCCGGGGCCCGAAGCTGTCTAAATCCTTGTCTTGCGTTGCGTCTCTCGATTCCGCTCAACCCCTCTCAAGCTACTACATAGATGCGCGGCCTCACGACTAAGTCCTCACACTAGGACATCTGCCGTGACAATTCCACGACAGTCTTGGTATTAAGACGAGCTGCCTTTGCCGGTTTATCCTGGGGTTTTCTCTTCTAGAACGGATCATTATCCTGTCAGTAATTGAGGAATTTTTCAGAAAGGATACTTAAACTGATTGAAACAAGGCAAAAAGTATAAGGAGACTTACCGCTGGTGGTTTATTGGATTCATAGAAGGGAGCCAGCCCAATTTTGCTGCAGACGTCCACCAGTTCATCCAGTATTTTCTTGACAGACTCATTGATTTCATTTTTGATAGAACAGCTTCAGTATGACATTGAGGGTCTTTGGGATCTCCGGTGTAGTCACACATCAAACTGGAACACCGGCTTAGCGGTAGAATGCTCCAAGAAATCCAACAACGAACAAAATCAATGCCTGTTAAACCGTTTGCGGTAGGCCCGGGGCTTTGAAAGCTACGGTGTGTATTGGGATCACTCCTGAGCACTTAGCCATTGGGGGAAGGGATGATTATTGGAAAGCCGATGAGAACGAAAACCTGGTAGAGCGTTCTCATCAGCTGGAGATGTATCTTGATAGTAAAACCAAGTCTGGTTCCAATCTTTAGGATGACTGTGATGCTTGGCGTGAGGAAAACTGACATCCTTCCTTTTTTGGATGGACATTCCGCCAAGTTCAGTGTTAGGCCCATCCGCAAACTCTATGCGGCAGTTCAAGTAGAAGAAATCCCTAAACAGCTCCACTGTAGGTTCCTCTTGCAAGTAAGCCTCACAAAATACTTGAAAATTGCAAATATTGGACACAGAGTTTGGTCCAATATCTTGAGGGTGGAGTTGGAAGCTAGTCAGTACGTCACGAAAGAATTTTGATTCGGGAGGGCTAAACCCTCGGGATAAGTGATCAACAAACACAATTACTTCTCCATCTTTGGGTTCCGGAGGACATTCTGGACCAGGGACTCTCTAATGGATGACATCCTTTTTGGCTAAAGCGCCAACCTCAACCCAACCGTTCAGTTCCTCTTCGGTAACCTGAGACTGAACCCAGTTGCAGGAAGTAAATTGCTTGGCTTGCTTAGCCATTTCAAAGGGAAAAGCTAAAATTACAGAGAAGGGCCGGTTT
This sequence comes from Secale cereale, assembly GCA_902687465.1. Taxonomy (NCBI): domain Eukaryota; kingdom Viridiplantae; phylum Streptophyta; class Magnoliopsida; order Poales; family Poaceae; genus Secale; species Secale cereale. The sequence goes on from LR738714.1 coordinate 450,918,152, forward strand.
ATGATCTATGACTGGCAGGTATTGAGACATATGCAATAATAAATCGGAATTAATCATTGGAAGTGTTACAAGGGCAACTGCAGTGACGGTTTAAGTGGGGCCTAATGTTACCTATTGGATTATGATTTTTTTCTAAAGGTTAAACCGCCGATGAGGATATGAAAGGTGCATATCTAAAGTTATGGAAAAACATGTTTCGCAGACCAACAACAAAATTACGGATCTACAGCATGTCAATAAATTCGCAAATATTCATGTTCAAGATCAACAGGTACCATAGCGGTGCATCAGAACTAGATGGGGGCTTACTTTAAAGAAGGATAAGCACGTTAATGAGCGGGGTTATCACTACAGTCGCAGGCAAAAGCATCAGATATGCACTAGCCATTGAAGCTATGACGAAGAACAGGGAAGAACAACACAACAGCCTTGATGAACTCGTGGGAGAAACCCTAATGAGATCTATATGGAAAGTAAGGATAGGATTTACCAGAGTATTCGGATGCGGAGGCGCGCCGGCAAAGCTCTGGTCCGAATAGGTTGATGCAGTGGCCTGGGTTGAAGCAGAGGTGAAGGTCGACGGCGGCGGCGGTGCTTAGGCACTGACGGGTGCAAGGAAGAAGAAAGGGCGAAGAGACGAGGGGAAGAAAAAGAAAAGACCCCTCGCCTTATTTATAAGCCGAAAGGATAAACGGCAGGCGCAGGAATCAAGGAGCCCTTTAGCTTAGATATGGGACGACACTGTCGCCTCGATTTTCTGAGGTTTAATAAATAAAGATTAAAACAGGTACATGCATTAAATGAATAGGTGATGTCATGACGGTTCAACGTAATCAAGGAAGATGACGTCATGGCGGTTTACAAGATCATTTGAAGACACGAAGGACCAAATTTTCCCGATGTGTTGAAGATTGACATGAACAGGTTCAAATCAATCTGGGGCCTAATGTCAGGGATATAACTATTAGGTATAAACCACCCAGGAGGGGCCAGTTTATGCCCATAAAGAATTACTTCTACTAAAGCCCAGCAAGACATAGAGTATGGCGCTTTACTATAGAAGACTAAAGGTCCAGGGCCCAAAAGGTGTTAGGGCCCGTGAATGTAAACCGCCATACGGTGTGTAACTTGTTGTAAGTTAGGAAGGGTGGAGACCAAGCCAGGCACATTTATGAACCGGCTTTGGAGTTTTGTAAGCCAGCCGGGCGGATCCTGTGTATATAAAGGGACGACCCGGCAGCGGTTCAGGGACGGAAGACAACAACTCGAGACACAGGCAAAGCAGATTCGCTCCATGGTCATCTAAACCCTACCAATATCACAGCAAACTAGACATAGGCTTTTACCTTCATCGAAGGGGCCGAACTAGTATAAAATCCTTTGCGTCCTTGTCCAACTTAACCCCTTTAAGCTAACCCGTAGCGATGGCTCCACGACTAAGTCCTTATGTTAGGACATCTGCCGTGAAAAAACCACGACACTGACCATGGGTTGAATTTGGGGGCAACAAGCTCAACGGCATAGACATCTCGGAGTACGTGCTTGCGCTCCCTCTTTGGGATATGAGTGGCATAGATCATGTTCACTATTTTGATCTCCGGCGGAAATTTCTTCTGTCCCCCTGTGTTCGGCTGGTGAGGTTCGTCCTCGTCTTCACTCTGAGGCTCCTTTCCCTTGTGTTCGGTGTTGAGCTAGCTGGCCTGCTTGAAGACCCAACAACTACGGTTGGTATGGTTCGCAGGTTTATCTGGCGTGCCATGGATCTGGCAGGTCCTATCTAATATTTTGTCCAGGCTATATGGACCATCTTTGTTGCCTTTAAATGGCTTCTTCCGTTGACCGGGTCTGGAGCCACTGAATCCGGCGTTTACTGCTGTATCGTCTGGGCTTCCAGCATTATTTCGACGTTTGTTTTTATTACGTCGTGGCTTTCCATTGCCATCCCTGACTTTGGATGTGCTAGGGTCGCTGGTGCTGCTACGAGCTAACCAGCTTTCCTCACCCGCGCAAAAATAGGTCATGAGTGTAGTTAGGGCAGCCATTGTCCTCGGTTTTTCCTGGCCGAGGTGTCTAGCTAGCCATTCGTCTCGGACGCTGTGCTTGAATGCGGCTAAGGCTTCGGCGTCGGGCCAGTCGACGATTTGGTTCTTCTTAGTGAGAAACCGATTACAGAGCTTACGGGCTGACTCCCTGGGTTGTTGGATTATGTGACTTAGATCGTCAGCATCAGGGCGGCGGACATAGGTCCCTTGAAAATTGGCCCGAAAAGCATCTTCAAGCTCTTCCCAACTTCCAATGGAATTTTCTGAGAGGCTGTTTAGCCAGTGCCAATGGAATTTTATGTAATCTTTATCTTCTTACAAACGGGAGATTATTAATAATTGGGAACCAATATCGCAAACGGATTATTTATTTGAACCGTGGGCATTACACCAACAATGGATACGTGCCATGCTTCGGTTAAGCAATAAAGCGGCAACATTAATCATCAAAATAGAAAGAAAAAATACGTGCCACCATGCAACCCGTGTGCCGTGCGAGCAGGCGTGAGTTGACGGGACGCATGCGAGCAGTCCGCCACTTAGGCAGACCGGGAGGCGTGCATGCAGGTGTGTGAATTGACAGGAGGCGTGCTTGCTGCGTAGTGTCATAGGGAGGCGTGCGAGTAGCCGTGTGAAATGAGGGTAGGCATGCCAGGAGTTGGTGCGCAGGCTCACCAGGAGGCAAGCCATCCGTTTAATTGATGCCCGCCTCCCTCCCACTACTCAATATTAATGACGCGCCCGAGCGGCGGCACCCCCATCCTTGGCACACACACAGTCATCTCTCTATCCGCTTGCATCATCGACGCCGCTCTCAGCCCTCAAAGCCGTCAGTGTATGAGGATGCCACCGAAGTGCCCCATCGGAGGAAGTGGGGACGCTAGGGCTGCTGAAGCACCAGAGCATGGCGTGGAAATGGAGACAGAGGTTTCCATCGCCGCCGACGAGGTATCGCTGCACCCTGACATTGTCGACGGCGTCGTGCTTCCACAGCCGGAGCCGGAGGTCCACACCGACTCCGGTGATGACTCGGGAAATGACTCCGACAACGATGGAGAACCGGTTAGTCATCTATAATCATTTATGTGTGAAATACATCCTAAGGTTTCTCAGTCCTACTATTATGTTCTCCCAATCCATGAAATCTGAGTAAGTTTCGTTAGATCCGTGTAGTGTATTTATTGTTTGAATGGTACAAGTGATGAGTGATTAGTTGTTTCATCTGTACAAATGATTTCAGATAATAATCCAACTAGGGTTAGTGTTCGTGCTAATAATTCCTAGATAGGTCTTGACAATTGATTTTGAATGACCTACATATATGTTTGTGCCATTATTTTCTTCCAGATTGGTCTGTACATAGACGATTGTGCTTAAAAATTGAACCATAATATCTAGATATGTCTAAAAAATAGCAATAAATTCCTAATCCTACTTTACGGCATGTAAACATTGATTTGATGCCAAATTTTGGCAATTGCCAAATGTTCGCTAGAGATTAGTTAGTAAACATTAATTTGACACCACATTCTTTTAACTATATGTATAGGTGATGTCCGACGATGTCGACAATAAGGATGAAGATGGCCAGAGGAGGTGCAAGAGGCAAATCCTCAGGGAGATTTTTGCGGGAATGCATAACAGACGTATTAGGACCTGGAACAAGGGCTATTGATGCCCATTTTGCAACCAAAAGCTTCATCATGCGTATCAAAGTGTTCTGGCGCATGCAAGAGGATGATTTGTTGCCCCTTCAAGCAGAAGTATTCTCGTAGGGTGGTGCACGCCATGTACGCCGAGTACCTGGAGAAGCTTCAGGATCGTGCCGACAGATGAGATGGGATGTGGGATCGAACTATATATGTATGGCTATGTAGTGTCTTAATTATAAATGCGCTTGAGTATGCTTTAAGACGGTTGAACTATATACTTATGGTTGAACTATGCTTGTGTACGCTTATTATCTATGTCTGAGTATGTTTAATCTATGTTTACTTATGTCTAAATGTGGGATATAGATGCAATCAGTTTGGTTGATGGAATCTACCTCTGTCCTGGTTTATTGGTCCCCTTTGTAATTTCTGTTAAATTTTGACCAAAGATTTAGCTGACAAAATGTTAGTGCAGATCAGCAAAAAATATATTGTTAGATGCGTATATGAACATAGTGTCCAATGATATAATTTTTGGTGACATGCATAAGCATTTGTTACTTAAATATTTGGTCAAAATTTGGCACAAATTACAAATGGGACCAATAAACCAAGATGGAGGTAGGACGTCAAGCACACGCGGTTCCCAAAATCAGAACCGTGTGCAATGACTTTCATTTTCCCTATTACGTCAATCACACACGGTTGGCTCTAGTGAACCATTGCCTCTGAAACTCTTTGTGGGACAGGAAACCCTCACCACCCAATTCAAAAAAGGAAAAGCAAAACCCTCACCATCCCCACATCACAAAAATCTCACCCCGCCCGCCACCCACTCCGATCCCCATTCACACCTGCACAAGCTCCTCTGCGACTCTGCATGGTGCCGCCTATCGCGAAAGGAACCACTTAGCTCGACACATGTTGCCGCCGCCAGGCTGCCGGCAACCCCCACCGCATGTCTCCACTTCCGCTTGCCGCCGCCTATCGCCATTGAATTTCTCGACAGTGCTCACGGTCGACCCAGCTCCGCCCAATCGGGGAATCCACCGTATTGAGGTTTTTTTTCCTCATGGATAACAAGGTAACTAATTTAATGAAATATTATCTCATCTCTTATCCCAGTTCAACTTCCATCTTTAATCACCCGGCCGAAATTGCCATGAATTCATTTTTATTCGAGCTAATTTGAGAATTTTCTTTTATTCATAGAGTGTACAGTGCGCGGAAACATCAGGACTTTGCGGCCTCGGCCAGACATCCATGGAGTTCCATCTCACCGTACCATATAACTTTAGAATGTGCGCGGTATGTTCAATCTCACCCTAAATTGGTTGGCATGGCCTACTTCCCTAAACATATACTATATATTGATGCATTTGGATGAAAGGTGCCACATGCAGCATATACGTCAAAGGGGATTTTTTTCCTCTTCTTTCTATATTAGGCAAATTAATGATATATTGTTCTTTGGATTGCGCTCATATTTCCATGTCTTCATGGTGATCCTATCTGTTTAATTATAGATTTTTGTACTTTGATTTCAACCGTTGTACAGTTCTTTCAATTTCGCCCATATTTGCATGTTACAATATTCTTTAACAATCCTACCATTTTGTGAAGCGCGTCCCTTGCTACGTAATAGAATCTGTAGTTCACAATCTTTCCCTTTACATAAATCAAGACTGCAGGGATGTCATATTAAACACAAACCATGAATTTACAATGGTTGCTTCTGTAAGACTCAATGAATATGGTCACTCCTATTTTGCCATGGGCCTTTGGACATAAATTTCTAAGTTTTATGTACTGAAAGTTGGCACTAAAATTGCACTGCACATAAAAGTGGTTGGTCATGAGATATATGCTAAATTCCCCGACGATATCATCCATCCAGACTTTGTTCGAAGTAAGTGTTCTTTTCAAGTATCTGCATGTTGACTTACCCAGCAACATCAAAGGAATTGTGTACTATTTAAGAAACCAATTGTTATTCCATTTCCTTACTCTATTCCTACCTACTAACTTCTAGTTACCAATACACTTTTCTATTGCCCTGTTTTAAATAAATATTACCTGTACTCCCACTTCTGTCAGAAAGCGCCGCTGACGAGGAGACCCCGGAGGTGGAGAACAGGGCTGCCAACAAGCGGAGGCGGGTCGAGTAAGAACCACGAGTGACTCCAGGAGGCCTAGACTTCATCAACAGCCTCCCCGATGATATGTTGCTAGTCATCATCTCCCTCCTCCGAATCAAATATGGGGCGTGGACAAGTGTCATTTCCCGGCAGTGGTGCCCCCTATGGCACTACACCCGTCTCGACCTCATCGACACCCATGAGCTCTGCCATGGCTATCGCAAAAGCTTGGATGCGTTCTCAAGATCCTCGTTAGTCACCATGGCCCAACCAGAGGCCTTAGCATGGGCAAATTCTGTTCCAACTGCAAGAACCGAGCTAAGCTTGATGAGTGGTTCCGTGACCCCCCCCCCCCTAGATCAGCTCGAGGAGCTCACTTTTGATGATGGGCATATGGGCTCGTGCCAACGTACACACCGCCTCGCGCCCACGCTGCGCGTTGCCAATTCAGGATTTGACATCCCCCCTTAATGACACACCCGCTCTTATTCTACCATGACTGAAGCACCTCAAGCTCGTCGTCGTCTGCCTCCTAAATGGTGACATGGAGCGCCTGCTCTGTGGCTGTACTTCACTCGAGTACCTTAGTCTTCAGGTGATCAATGGGTTGAGTAGCTTCCACATCACCCCCATGACTATCCGGACTATTTATGTGTGTTGCAGGTGTTGCAAGAAGACATCACAAAATGTGAACCACGGTACAGTCATTGAGGACACACCTTCACTTGAGAGATTACTTGTAGTTGATCAAGAAGGTCCAACAAGAATCAATATCATTTCTACGTCGAAATTGGCGGTGGTGGGCTACTCGTCTGGCAAATACTCTGAATATGTTATTGGGTCCACACCCGTTCAGGTAAAACAGCCGCCTTCTACCTCTCCTTCTAGAAATTAACATTATTTCCATTTTTTTAAAATGTATGTTTGTATGTCATCCAGAAAATGAATCTGACAAGCCTGACCCCGAAAATGCGCAGAGTGAAGGTCTTGGCACTAGAATCTATCGACCCCAACTTTGACCAAGTTGTCAGTTTCCTGAGATGCTTTCCATGCCCGGAGAAGCTATATATCGAGGTGATGTTCCTTTCTTGTTAAATGTTAACCATAAGGGAGTTCAATTTTTGACACCTTTTCCAAGTTTACAATGACAATGTACTATGATTTCTGAAGGACTTTTGGAGGATTTCTGTACATACATGTTTCCCCCCTTATTGGTTGCTTGATCCATATGGTTACAATCCATAAGCATTTCTCCTTTGGATTTCTCTGTACTAGTTTGCTTAGGGAACTTTTCATCCACTCGAACCTCTTGTGAAGAAGGTTACATTTTTCTAGATTGTAATCATTACAAATCCTGCAAACCAAATAGGCATGTAGTAGTGTTCAAAACTGCATGTAGGCACTAACACGTCTTCTTCTTTTGAAGATAAGATTAGCCCGGTGGTGGATAATGTGATACAATATAATAATCACATCGAATGTCTAGATCTGCATCTCTCAGAATTTACTTTGTACACCTACCGAGGGACCTTACCGGAGATTATATTCTTCAGGCTCTTTGTTGTCAGAGCAAGGGTGCTGAAGGTAATGAGGTTTGCCAACAATTTTTTTTTTGCAAAAATGAATGGTTTGTTGATTAGCGCCGGCGGCTGCGGTAGAATGGAATAGACTCCGAAAAAGCTGAATTTCATTTTGGAACTTGAGATGACAGAGTAATCGGAAGTCATTATGTCAACCCCATACATTACTTTTCCGTGGTTGACCCCTTTGCAAAAAAAAAATAGGTTTTGAAACCAGCCTTACAAGTGGTAATATTAGTTTGAACCTCTCTTATATCCATGTTCAGCGGGTCAGCTTGGGCGTTTGCAGCTGATGAGCTGAATTTCATTTCTAATATCGGTTTGAACCTTGTAATCTGTGAATTTGAGCCATATAACTCTGGAATTTGGACCTTGTAATATTTCGAGCTTTTGTGGTTGAAATAGCATCGTATGAGACTCGTATATTGGTAGCACTATTTTGACCTCAATATGCAATGGACATAGATTTTATTAACCATTCTCGAATGTGTTTACCTTGTCGATCTCATAGCACACAATCTGTATAGCTAACTCGACTGCGATCTTCGACATTACTACACACAATTGGTTTCTTCAAACGTGTGCCCTCTAGAGCGCAGAATTAATTATTGCACTCGGGTGTCCATCATCACCCTTCCGTGTAACTTTGACCTCATCACCCACAGGTAAACTTTTGACTGAAGTCATTCCACACACATCGTTTTTACAAAGCTTTTTGCCAATAAACACCCATGATTTGTCCCTCTTCTAGCCGACGCGTGGCCAAACTAGCCGGGCGGGAAGCTTGCACGGTAAACTGTGTGGTTGTTCGGGCACATGCTCAGTAACGGTACATTTGGCGCCTCTTTGAGCCCACGCATGGTCAAACGAAACACGTGCGGTGTTCTCAAGCGTGCACTAGAATCCTCCACTATGAACGTGATGACAAGACATGACGATTACAGGCCGGCCGAACCCCATTTATTACAACATTCATTTAAGACTTGTGTCTCTTCACCCTTTTGATCATGCCTCACTATTGCAAGAAGCACACCCACCACGACAAATTCTTAGATGGTATCCTACGCGGCTCCAATGGCACTCCGAGCGGCTGCCGACGATGAGCAACGGTTCACCATGCATGCCATGGTGGACACCCACAGAAGGTTCATGGACCTCTCCGTGGTGTACACCAACAACCCGGTCTGGGTGGAGCACTCCATCCACATCATGGAGTTGTTGCTTGATGAGGAGAAGTACAAGGTGGTCGGGTTCGACCACGAGTACACCCGCGCTCATGCCGAGTCTCGTCCCAAGTTCGTCGTCGCCCAAATGTGCGTGCGCAATCACGTCCTCGTCTACCACTACTGCCTGGCCGCAAGGCCTCGCGAGCATTTCGCCAGGTTTGTCAACAGCCCCCACTACATATTCGCTACGGTGGACATCACCAATGATGTAAAGGTGCTCAAGAATTCGAGCATCGCCTGCCCGAATCTTGTCGACATCCAAGGCCAATACAAGATCTGGGGCAGCAACGAGCATGAGAAGGACTCACTGGTTCACCTCACCGAGGCCATCATCGATCCCTACTACAGAGATATGAAGGATTCCTCCAACAAGGACAAGCGTGCCTGGTACTCGGTCTGGATGGAGAAACTTGACAAAGCTCGCATCGTGTATGCGGACAAGGAGGCGTACATGAGCTACGATAAGTACAGGCAGATCGTTGACATGAGGAAGTGGCTCCTTCCCCAAAACGGCCAGGGATCCAGCCGGAAGCAGAGCAATGGCAAGCGTCGGCACAACAAGAACTACATGATTAGATCCCCGTTTCTCCTAGTTTAGTACGCATGTAATTGCTTACTTTGGTGTGTGGAAATGTTATGTGTGTAGTCACTTGTGTACTTGTATGCTTAATTTGGTTATGCAATGTTGTCTTTGTAAGTATATATGTTGATGCTCTGTAGATAGAGTGTAGATGTTGTGCGGACAGAGCAAATCACATCGCACACGGACTAAAGAATGGAACCCGTTGGTGATGTTTTCATCAATCACTCACAACAGTGATGTAAAAAACGAGATTGGGCATACAGTTGATCCATACTTTCTGGGCGAGCAAGTATTAGCTCAGTTGTGGCCTTCCCAATCTAGTTTTTTTAACATGCGCAGCCCACGACATGCCGACGTAGTGGTTTGAACTTACTTTTTTGAGGGCCATCATGTATCAACCGGCCTATGGGCCTTCCAGCCTATGTTTTGTTTTTTCTTAAACATTTGCATCCCAACTTATGTATTTTTTTAAGAGATCGCAAAGCTCTGTTCTGTTTTTCTATATAAGAATAAGAACATCAGGTCCAACTTATGTTTCCCTTCTAACTATATTATATATATTTATATTATTTTACATGTTATTATATATTATTATTATCATCATATATTTCATACATACTTATATATATAAGAAAAAATACCCCTCGTCTTATTAACTTTTAAAAATAAATGTTTAATAATGAAATCATGTTTTTTTTTACTCTAAGGCCCTCAAAATCCTAGTGATTGCGTACAAAAGCTTGGTTAGATTTGAATACCAATGTAATAATAACACGCTTATTACCTAATTTTATTTATAATAAAAAGCCCAGTCCTAGTTTATTTTTTTTATAACATTGCACCGCCTAACCCAACACTATATTTACAACCAGCCAAATGAAATCATATATTTAGATAAAGTGCAAATGGGCATAATTTCTTAGAAAAAATAAATCGTCTGCTTGGACGCTACATTATTTGTTCACCCAGCCCAGCAAATGGACTGTAAATTCTAAAAAATGGGTTGAATATGTGCCAAGTTTTTGGAGGCTGAAATGTGGGCCAATAAGTTGAAGCCTACGCAAGGCGTTGTCAACTTAGCCAACAAATGATTCTATCATCCATAGCCATTCGATTTACATCCAACGGCGGGCATCCATCTTGACTCTCTCTTCTTCGTCCTCTAGTGTTGTCGAGACCACCTGCTCCCGCCTCCGGTGATTAGCAGCTCTGCTTAGCACGCCTCGCTGCGAAGCGCTACCCCACCGCCAGCTAGGCCATCCCTCCATCCCACCACACCTCCTGTTATTCTCTACTGACTTTAGAACCACGCCGCACCAGAACCAGTTAACCCTCATACACCTCTCTGTCTGCGACTCCACTACCACGTCTTCCCATCCCCGGCTCGTTCCCGTCCGAGGCCTCACTATTGTCCACCACCTTGGTGCACTCGGCACGACGTGGTCAACGTGGTCAATAAATAAGAGTTATCGGAAGAGGACAGCACGTGGAGAGGCTGATAGTGGGGACACACCAGGTCCATGGACACACACATGCAACGGCCTCCTTATTATGCGAAAATAAAATCATTCCTCCCCCTAAAAGGTAGGACCCACTAGCTATATCTTCGCATAGAAGGACGTGCCTCCTTATTCCTCCCCTGATAGCTGGGACCCACCAGCTACATCTTTGCACACGGAAGTGCCTCTTTATTACGGGAAAAAAATGATTCCTTCCCCTGAGAAGTGGGAACCACCCGGTCGAAGTGAATCTTCGCACGCATGGAAGTGCCTCCATATCCTCTCTGATAGCTGGAACCCACCCAGTCGAAGCGTATGTAGTGTTCTCTGTCTGGTCGAGAATGTGTATGTACATACTGGTCGATCGATGTATCTGCAAGGATGAACTATGGACGAGTAAGTAATGGCACGTGTCATAGTAGAGCCCCTAACGTAGCAGTTCATGCAGCCCCGTCTAAATCGCATACACGAACGTACGACCACACGGCAAAAAATGCGGCCATGTTCATATATACGGGCGAGGACTCGAACACGTACTCGTGCATACATACGGTCAGGGGTCGTGTACATGGAGAGGCAACAGACGACAACAACGATGCCCTGTTCATCGGCAACCAATAGGCTGGGTCAGAACAAAGAAATAACATTGTTTTCATCACGAGGCAACCGACTGGGTCAGAACGTGTCATGTTCATCGGGAGCCAACTATCTTGGACAGAACAACCAAAATAAGGTGTGGTGTACCATAAAATGGAGTAAACAGACTTCTGTTCGACCGCTTACGGTGGAAACAGGATCCTGTTCATTGGGAGGGGTGTGGCGCACCGCAAAATGGAGGAAACCGACTTCTGGCCAACTGCCTATGATTGAAACATGGTCTTGTTCATCAAGAGGTGTCATGTGTACCGCAAAACACAGGAAACCGACTTCTTGCCAACTGCCTATGGTCGAAATGGGGTCCTGTTCATCAGGAGGAGTGTGGTGTATCGTAAAACGGGACTTCACGGGCTACTGTTCATCCACCGACGACTTCCTCCAACCTCCACCAGCTACTGTTCACCCACCATGACAGCCTTTAGCCTCCACCAACAAATGTTCATCCACGGGCTATTGTTCATCCAGACTTCACCGGTTAATAGTCATCCAGCCTCCACCAGCTACCGGTCATCCACTCTCCACAGAGTCCTATTCATCCATCCCCAACTGGTTGGGTGTATGGCGGCCTTCATGGGGTCATGTTCATCCAGCAACAACCGCCTACACAATCGGGGTCTTGTTCATCCAACCTCCACTGGGAACTATTCATCCATAGCCAACCAACCGGCTGGACTCACCACACGTCTCAACTCATTCTACATATCGCGCGCACGGCAGCAACAAGCACTGTTCATCGAGAGGCAACCCGACACACCGACTGGCTACGTCTCGCATGGGGCCTCAATCGGCTCTAGTGAGCAGTGAGAAGGATCGATCGGGTTAACTAAGTCGCGAAGGAATCAGTCGGGTTCAGCTAGCAGCAAAGGAATTGCTCGGGTTCACTTAGCAACGAAGGGATTGATCGATTAGCTAGAATACATAGTGGGATCGATCGCTCGTGTTCAGTACATAGCAAGTGCAATTGCTCGGGTTCAGTAAGCGAACGCCT
>LR738714.1:450930683-450944884 GCA_902687465.1 Secale cereale
CACACACACACACACGTACGAGCGAAACGCGCAAACCACGCTTCATCGGTTGGCCTCGAACACCACTGCAACCGGGAACTCCCTGAAATATTCCACGCCCTCACTTCTACCATGATATTTTAAGTCATGGAGGTGCGTCTCCGGCCCGGCTAGGACGAAAAGCCCATTTTATGTCATGATTATTTGTCATAGAAGTAGGAGCCCACCACATCTATGAGGATACATGTTTTTGTCACAATTATCATCATATAAGTGTCATATCCATGACATAAAAAGTTTTCGTTCGGGCCATAACATCATGGATGCGTCTTTTTTTGTAGTGTACTTTGAAGCACAACTGTTGAAAATGATAGTAGCATTGTCCCTTCTTTATTTTCCTCTAATTTTTTTGTTGGGCTCTTTTGGCCTCTTTTTTCATACGGTTCCTCCTCCCGGTGCAAGTGGGAATCATCGTATCCATCATTCTTTCCTCACTGGGACAATGCTCTAATAATGATGATCATCACACTTTTATTCACTTACAACTCGATATTACAGCTCGATACTAGAACAATATGACTCTATATGTATGCTCTGGCAGTGTACCAGGATGTGTAATGATCTAGCATAACATGTATAATAATGATGAATGGTGGATGAGCCACAAATACTATGTCATCTATATCATCATGCAAAGCAATATGAAAATAAAGGTGTATGTCATATAAATGGTACGGTGTAAGTTGCATGGCAATATATCTCAAGATGGCTATGCAAATGCCATGATAGGTAGGTATGGTGGCTGTTTTGAGGAAGGTAAAAGAGGCTTATGTGTGATAGGGCATATCATACCATGGGGTTTGGATGCACTGGCTAAGTTTGCGCCAACTATCGTGGTGAGAAAGGGCATTGCACGATACCATAGAGGATACATAATTGCGGAAAGATAGGGTTATGTATAATCCATGGACTCACATTAGTCATAAAGAACTCATATACTTATTGAAAAGCCTATTAGACCTCGATGCAAAGTACTCCCCTCATGCCCCTAGGGTGGAGGTTGGAAGAATTTAACCATCGCCCCCCGATTATAACAGCACACATAGGATTTTAATCAGACCTAAGAATGCTAGGACTTCCCCACCATGCCATGACCAACACTTAGATGAACAGTGATAAAAAACTTTAATACCGATATTTCTACTAGCCAATGATCATGAACCTATATCCTTTCATATTACAATGTCAATATTATTGAACCACACATTTCGTATTTAATGATCTACATGGAAGTTTTTATTATACCCCTTGGATACCTATCATATTAGGAGCAAATTCATAACATGTGCATATTGCCATTAATATTTATTGGACTCTCAAAAAGATATAGGCGAAGCATGTGGTGCAAATATTTCCTTAAAATATAACCATCGCCGTGCTCTAAAACATATAAGTGAATCACTAGAGCAATTGCCTGGCTGAAAAGATATAAGTGAAGCACGTAGAGTATTCTAACAAATCTCGAATAAATGTGTGTCGCTCTCAAAAGATGTGCGCATCAAACAAAGATTGTGGCAAACTAAAAAGCAAACAAATCAAAGACTAATGTAATACAAGACATTCAAGCAAAACTCATATCATGTGATGAATGAAAATATAGCTCCAAGTAATATACTAATGGATTGTAGACGAAAGAGGGGAAGCCATCTGGGGCATCCCCATGCTTAGACGTTTGGGTCTCCTTGAATATTACCTTGTGGTGCCTTGGGCATCCCCAAGCTTAGGGTCTTGCCTCTCCTTATTCCTTCATCCAATGCGATCTCACCCAAAACTTAAAAACTTCAGCACACAAAACTCAACAGAAACCTCATGAGATTCGTTAGTATAATAAGCAAATCACAAACTATAGGTACTGTTATGAACCCATCATAATTTATTATTGCATAATACCTATTGTATTTCAACTTCTCGATGACTTATACCCCCTATATAATCCATAGCATCATCAAAACAACTAAACTATGCAACAAAAACAAAATCTATCTAAAACAGAACAGTCTGTAATGATCTGATCAATTACCATACTTCTGCAACTCTAACTTTTTTCAAAAAATTAGGAAACATTGGCAATTTTTTATCAACCATGTCCAAAATTTAAGCAAATTACCATGTTCCAGTAAATAACATAATTTTCTGCACTTGACACAAAATATTCCGTATTTTCATAGAATCAAGTCAGCTATCAACCACATCATCACAAAGGCTTTAATTGGCCTAAACACTAGTTAAAACATAAAAACACAATCATAATAGTACCATAGTTCTATGAACACTCACAAACAATAAGAAAAGGAAAAAAATGTAGGATAATTATTGGGTTGCCTCCCAACAAGCGCTATTGTTTTACGCCCCTAGCTGGGCGTAGTTTAAAGTTCTAAGTATTGTCATCTTCAGTTTTCATCCCATAGGTAGCTCTAATAATTGATTCATATGTGGTCTAAGTATTTTCCTTGGGAAGTTTTCCATCCCCTTCTTTAATGGGAATTGGAACCTTATGTTCCCTTCTTTCATATCAATAATAGCTCCTATGGTGCGCAGGAAAGGCCTACCAAGTATTATAGGATAAAAAGGATAGCATTCAATATCAAGAACAATAAAATCCACGGGCACATAATTTCTATTAGCAAGAATAACTACATCATTTATTCTAACCAATGGGTTTTAATAGTGGCATCCGCTAAGTCCAAATTAAGGGAACATTCGTCCATACATTACAAAAAAACGACTTCTGTGATGATACATGTTTGTCACAGTAGGTCACGATTTTTGTCATGCTTGTACATCCATAACAATTTTATGACAGAATAAAGATAGTCATACATGTGTTGTCGTAGAAGTGCTTCATGACAATACTATAATTATCATCACGGAAGTGTCCACTTCCATGACGATAAATGCCGCGTCATGGAAGTGCTTTCGTCAAGGGTGACCGACACGTGGCTTCCAACATAATGGGTCACCGTTAAGCTACTGGGTCCAGTTTTGGATCCGATAACCCGTTAATAGCCACGACCAAAGGCGATTTTCCACGTGTAAAATTCTCATTGGCTGCAGGAACCATGTGTCAGCTCCGCATTGGGACAGATGCCAACCGTCCAATGGACATGGTGCGCCTATAGTGCGTTAACACATGGCAAAGCCCAATAGCGGCCCATTTAGGTTAAAAAGGCTGGCCCAACAAAAATTAGCGGGCTGGCCCATTAAAGGTCTGCTTGCAGATGGCCCACTCACGGTTAAGGCCCATAGGAATTGACGGAAATATGCCCTAGAGGCAATAATAAAGTTGTTATTTATATTTCCTTATATCATGATAAATGTTTATTATTCATGCAATAATTGTATTAACCGGAAACTTGATACATGTGTGGATACATAGACAAAACAGAGTGTCCCTAGTATGCCTCTACTAGACTAGCTCGTTAATCAAAGATGGTTATGTTTCCTAACCATAGACATGAGTTGTCATTTGATCAATGGGATCACATCATTAGGAGAATGATGTGATGGACAAGACTCATCCGTTAGCTTAGCACTTTGATCATTTAGTTTTATTGATATTCCTTTCTTCATGACTTATACATGTTCCTATGACTGTGAGATTATGCAACTCCCGAATACCAGAGGAACACTTTGTGTGCTATCAAATGTCACAAAGTAACTAGGTTATTATAAAGATGCTCTATAGGTGTCTCCGATGGTGTTTGTTGAGTTGGCATAGATCGAGATTAGGATTTGTCACTCCGATTGTCGGAGAGGTATCTCTGGGCCCTCTCAGTAATACACATCATAATAAAGCCTTGCAAGCAAATGACTAATGAGTTAGTCACAAGATGGTGTATTACGGAACGAGTAAAGAGACTTGTCGGTAAAGAGATTGAACTAGGTATGATGATACCGGCGATCGAATCTCGAGAAAGTAACATACCGATGACAAAGGGAAGACCGTATGTTGTTATGCGGTTTGACCGATAAAGATCTTTGTAGAATATGTAGGAGCCAATATGAGCATCCAGGTTCAGCTATTGGTTACTGACCAGAGATGTGTCTCGGTCATGTCTACATAGTTCTCGAACCCGTAGGGTCCGCACGCTTAATGTTTGATGACGATTAGTATTATGAGTTATGTGATTTGATGACTGAAGTTTGTTCGGAGTCCCAGATGAGATCGGGGACATGATGAGGAATTTTGAAATGGTCGAGATGTAAAGATCGTATATTGGAAGGCTATATTCGGACATCAGAAAAGTTCCGAGTGATTCGTGTATTTTTCGGAGTACCGGAGAGTTACGGGAATTCGTATTGGGTGTTAATGGGCCATACGAGAAACGAGAGAAAGGCCTCAAGGGTGGCCACGCCCCTTCCCCATGGACTGGTCCGAATTGAACTAGGGAAAGGGGGCGCCCCCTTCCTTCCTTCTTCTTCTCCCTTCCCCTTTTCCTATTCCATGTGGGAGGTGGAATCCTACTAGGACTAGAGAGTCCTAGTAGGACTCCACACTTTGGGCACGCCCTATGAGGGCCGGCCTCCTCCTCCCTCCATCCTTTGAATACGTGGTCAGGGGGCACCCCATAGACACACAAGTAAACATCAGTTTTAGCCGTGTGCGGTGCCCCCCTCCACAGATACACACCTCGGTCATATCGTTGCAGTGCTTAGGCGAAGCCCTACGCCGGTAGCTTCATCATCACCGTCACCACACCGTCGTGCTAACGAAACTCTCCCGTGACACTCAACTGGATCAAGAGCTCGTGGGACTTCATGGAGCTGAACGTGTGATGTACGCGGAGGTGCCAAATGTTTGGTGCTTGGATTGGTTGGATGGCAAAGACGTTCAACTACATCAACCGTGTCACTAGACGCTTCCACTTTCAGTCTACGAGGGTACGTAGACACACTCTTCCCGCTCGTTGATATGCTTCTCCTAGATAGATCTTGTGTGATCGTAGGAAATTTTGAAATACTATGTTCCCCAACAGTGGCATCATGAGCCAGGTCTATGCATAGATGATATGCACGAGTAGAACACAATGAGTTGTGGGCGATAATAGTCATACTGCTTACCAGCATGTCATACTTTGATTCGGCAGTGTTGTGAGATGAAGCGGCCCAGACCGACATTACGCGTACGCTTACGCGAGACTGGTTTCACCGTTACGAGCACTCGTTGCTTAAAGGTGACCGGCAGGTGTCTATCTCTCTCACTTTAGTTGAATCGAGTGTGGCTACGGCCGGTCCTTGTGAAGGTTAAAACAGTACAGTTGACGAAAAATCGTTGTGGTTTTGTATGCGTAGGTAAGAACGGTTCTTGCTAAGCCCGTAGGAGCCACGTAAAACTTGCAACAACAAAGTAGAGGATGTCTAACTTGTTTTTGCAGGGAATTCTGTGATGTGATATGGTTAAGATGTGATGAGTTATACATTATTGTATGAGATGATCATGTTTTGTAAATTATCGGCAACCCGCAGGAGCCTTATGGTTGTCTCTTTATTGTATGAATTGCGAAGGCCATGTAATTGCTTTACTTTATCACTATGAGTTAGCGATAGTAGTAGTAGGAATAGTTGGCGAGACAACCACGACGCTACGATGAAGATCATGGTGTCAATCCGGTGACGATGGAGATCATGATGATGCTTTGGAGATGGAGACCAAAAGCACAAGATGATGATGGCCATATCATGTCACATATTTTGATTGCATGTGGTGTTTATCTTATTATGCTTCTTATTTTGCTTAGTACGACGGTAGCATTATAAGATGATCCCTTACAAAATTCCAAGGTACAAGTGTTCTCCCTAAGTATGCATCATTGCGAAAGTTCGTCGTGACGAGACACCACGTGATGATCGGGTGTGATAAGCTCTACATTCAAATACAATGGGTGTAAGATAGTTTTGCACATGCAGAATACTCGGGTTAAACTTGACGAGCCTAGCATGTACAGACATGGCCTCGGAACACTGTTGACCGAAAGGTCGAGCGTGAATCATATAGTAGATATGATCAACATAAGATGTTCACCATTGAAAACTACTCCATCTCACGTGATGATCGGACATGGTTTAGTTGATTTGGATCACGTGGTCATTTCGATGAATAGAGGGATGTCTATCTAAGTGGGAGTTTTTAAGTAATATGATTAATTGAACTTTAATATATCATGAACTTAGTTTTGATAGTATTTGCAAATTACGTTGTAGATCAATAGCTCGCGTTATAGCTCCCCTATGTTTTTGATATGTTCCTAGA
The DNA here is from genome assembly GCA_902687465.1 of Secale cereale. Lineage (NCBI taxonomy): Eukaryota > Viridiplantae > Streptophyta > Magnoliopsida > Poales > Poaceae > Secale > Secale cereale. Next base: position 450,936,973 of record LR738714.1, read on the forward strand.
GAAAACTAAGTTGAAAGATGTTAGTAGCAATGATGCGTACTTGGTCCGTGATCTCAGGATTTTCCTCATTGCTGCACAGAAGAATTATTTCCTTGATACACCGCTAGGTGACAGACCTATTGCAGGAGCAAATGCAGAAGTTATGAACATTTGACAAAACTCGGTATGATGACTACTTGATAGTTTAGTGCACCATGCTTTACGGCTTAGAACCGGGACTTCAAAAACGTTTTGAACGCCACGGATCATACGAGATGTTCCAAGAGATGAAATTGGTATTTCAGACTCATGCCCGTGTCGAGAGGTATGAGACCTTGATGGGCCTCGAACCCCTCGTTGGTTACCCCAAGTGGAAGGTGTAAGATGCAGTATGTAGAAGTGTTTTCCCTTAGCAAAGATACCAAGGATCGAATCCCCAGAGACTCCTAGGTTCAACAAGTAGGTGTCAACTGCTAACGGCGCGTATTAGCAATCAACGTGGACCTGCACACAGATACAAATAACTTTGCTCCCAACGAGTACAGAGAGGTTGTCAATCCCTCCGGCCTTGTAGTTCACAAAGGGTTAAAAGCAAATGATAGTAGTGATAGATAGTGTTTGCAATAGTAAATAATAGCGAAAAGTAAATAGCGGATGTGATCAATGATGGTAATATGGACCAGAGTCTCATGATGTTCACTAGTGATGTCTCTCTCCCAAAAGACGATAAAACAGCTATGTGAGGTAAACAAATTACAGCTGGGCAATTGATAGGACCACGAACACAAACCAATGCTGATTACATTGCAAGAAAGGTTGAGGTTCAAAGCATGGGCGGTACGCCAAATTAAGTAGACCGAAATCCATCAATATCTACTACTAATCATCCACCTTGAGATACCTATCCAGAACATCTCGCTGGTATTAAGTTGCGAGTCCCACCCATAGTGTAAACTCAATGCAACAGACAACTGCATTAAAAGAACTTTGCGTAAAGTAAACAATCCTTGCACCCGCGGGCACAAGCACCGTTGTTTTCCCCCTTGTGGCAACAGCACATCCCCTAGACTCATGTTTCTGTCACTCAAGCTAGTCATCGAGGGGCATGAACCCACAATCGAGCATAACGTTCCCTCTTGGAGTCACTACGTATTACTTGGCCAAAGCAATAAATAACAACGGAGAACATGCAAGAATTACTTATGAACATAAATATAAAAGAGGTAGATCAAATATATTACTCAAGATCAATCTGAACATAATCTCACAATCCATCGGATCCCAGCAAACTCAACATAGCAACAGCATAAGGATTACATATGTGCCTCGATCATGTAGGGCAGCTCACGAGGACTAATTAGTGAAGCACAAGAACGGGAGGAGAACATCACATAGCTACTGGTCATGGACTCATGGTCCAAGGGAGACTACTCACGACTCATCCGGGAGGCCTCCATGGTGGTGGAGAAGCTCCCGGTGGTGATCCTCCCCTCCGGCAGGGTGCCGGGAAGAGTTCTCCTGATGCTCCCGATCTTGGAAGCGGCGGCGGCGGCGGAACAGAGATGGGATCGCGAAAAGAGTTCCTGTTCTAAGGGTTTTGGAGGACGCTTTAAATATATGCCAAAGGGGGGCATCAGGGAAGCTTCGGGGGGCCCAGGCGTCCCCCCGGCGCGGCCCAGGGGGGGCGCGCCGCCAGGGCGCCTGGAGCCCTGGTGCCCCCCCCCCCCGGCTGTCCTTCGGACGCACGGTAGTTTCCGGAACGCTGATTTTTATATAATTTTTCTGGATTTTTCCTGGCAGTTCTCGTAACGTGAAAACCTGAAATACAAAAATAGCCGAAAACAGAAACTGGCACTGGGGTGCACTGGATTAGTAAATTAGTCCAAATATGATCAAAAGTGTAAGGAAGTGTATGAATATCATAGCAATATCACCCAAAAGTGGCATGGAGCAAGCAGAAATTATAGATACGTTTTGGACGTATCAACATCCCCAAGCTTAATTCCTGCTCGTCCTCGAGTAGGTAAATGATAACAAGAATAATTTCTGTGGTGACATGCTATTAACCATATAGGACTTATTCATAGTCATATGACAAGAGCTTACTGAGACAATGATTCTATAGTAATTAAGTTGACTCATGAGAAAATCACAAATGACTGAAAGTTTTACAACATGAAACTGAAACATCAAAAAGATTTGCAATGAACATGATGTGCAAATATGATAAAGTGATATCTAGCTTGCCCCCTTTAGTGAAGCAAAACATAAATGCAGGGGCACCTTCAAGGTTTAAGTGATGACTAGATACAATGATCTCAGAAATAACGATATCACAATCATGCACAAGACAATGCTACTTTGGGACAATGCACATTACACTCAGAATGACAATCATGCTCTCAGTAGTTGGTGCTTTTTAAAAGAAGGTGGAGACTCAACATAAAAGTAAAAGAATGGTTATATGCTAGAGCTTTTTATTTTTAAAAACATGGAAGCAATTTTGTCAACGGTAGTAGTACTTCATATGTGTCATGCATAAGACATCCTATAAGTTACAAGCCTCATGCATCGAATGCCAATAGTGCTCGCACCTTGTCCTAATTAGCTCGGATTTCCATGGGTTATCATTGCATTACATATGTTTCAACCAAGTGTCACAAAGGGGTACCTCTATGCCACCTGTACAAAGGTCCAAGGAGATAAATCGCATTTGATTTCTCATTTTTGATAGATCTCAACTTGAGGACATCCATACCGGGACAACATAGAAAATAGATGATGGACTCCTCTTTAATGCATAAGCATATTCTCATAAGAGATTGAGGATTAATTTCCAAGCTAAAACTTCCACCATGATGCATGGCTTTGGTTGGCGGCCCAATGTTCTTCTCTAATAATATGCATATTCATTCAACCCATGGCAAATCACCCTTACTTCAGACAAGACGAACATGCATAGCAACTCACATGATATTCAACAAAAGTGTGATAGTTGATGGCGTCCCCAGAAACATGGTTACCGCTCAGCAAGCAACTTATAAGAAATAAGATACATAAGCAACATATTCTTTACCACAATAGTTTTTAAGCTACTTTCCCATGAGCTATGTATTGCAAGGTTAGTCTGCTTAGTACAGGTGGAGGTTAGCAAAAGACTGGGAGCGACCAACTAAGAGAGCAATGACGGTCATAATCATGCAGAGCGACAAAGCAATATTGAATCAGGCATGGAAGTTATATCGCTACTCAGAAATAAAAGATCATCAAGGCTTGACAGACTTTCTTTACAGTCTTAAATATGCGTGAGCATACGCCAAGTTAATCAAAATAAATTCTCGAAGGAAGATACTACTAAACCATACCACATCATTGGCAAACAAATCAAGTTGGTAATCCAATAACACATTGGGAATCCCCCAGCTATTTGAGACTAACCATAAGAAAACATGAATCACTAAGCACCATTATGCACGTAGCATATTTATCATAGACATATTAACCAATGCAACGGAAGCAAACTCTCTTAATAAGGTGAGCATGATAATTAAAGAGAGTTCAAGCAACCAACTAAACAAAAGCTCTTTGAAAAGATAAGCATGAATACTAAGAGCAGAGCATGATAGTAGCTATTAAAAGACAAAGAACACACACAGCAAAGATAGACATGAAAATTCTATGTTATGTTCTAGGTAGAAGTGGAGCGTGTTTCTCTCCCACATAAAGAATGCTGAGTTCCGACTCGTTATGAAAAACTAAAAAGAAAACTAAAAGCAAGACGCTCCAAGCATAGCACATAACACATGAAGTGGTAAAAATATAGCGAAACGAAAGACGAACTGATAATGTTGATGGAGAAGGGGATGCACGGGGGCATCCCCAAGCTTAGACGCTTGAGTCTCCTTGAATATTTCTTGGGGGTGCACGGGGGCATCCCCAAGCTTGAGCGCTTGACACTCTTGAATCTTTTTATCATCTTCCCTCGCACACTTGAAAACTCCCTTCATACATAACTCATCATAATCTGATTAGCGAGGTTAGTACCCTTAATAAAATAATTATACCTTGCTGGAAATAAAGATAATCTTGAAGTTCTACTGTTTCTCAAGATTTCCAAAAGGTTTTTGCAAAGAAAAAGCAAGCTCTTGATTTGCAAAATGAAGGAAAGGCAAAACAGGACAGAATCTGTGAAAAACAGAACAGCAGGTAGTAATTGCTTTGTTCGGGGCACTTCTGCAACTCAAATCAAAAAACTCAGAACAGACGCACGAAAGACAATTATATAGAGAACGCTGTCGAAAAATTCAGACCAAAAAGATGATCTGGTGATTTTATACGAATTTTTCTATCCAAGGACAGAATCTGTTTCCTGGACAGCACCTCACAACTTTTGAACTTTCTAGCAATCAGAGGCTATACTTGGCACAAATATGAAAAGCAAAGATACAATGATGATGCTACAGCAGTAAACAACATCAAGACACAACAAAAGCAAAAAAAATTATTCATGTGGGCTGCCTCCCAAAAGCGCTTTCTTTTATGCCTTTAGGCTAGGCATAATGCATAGAGATCAAGTTTTATCAAGAGTAAAAGAATAGCTAGCCCGTACAATGGACTCAAAAGGTAACTTGATCTTCTTACGAGGGAAGTGTTCCATCCCTTTCTTGAGAGGAAACTGAAATTTTATATTACCCTCTTTCATGTCAATGATAGCACCAACGGTGCGTAAAAAGGGACGTCCCAAAATAATTGGACATGAAGGATCACATTCAATATCCATAATAGTGAAATCAACGGGAACATAATTATCATTGACAACGATAAGAACATCGTCGATCTTCCCCAAAGGTTTCTTTATGGAAGAATCAACGAGACGAACACCAAAAGAACAAGAATCATAAGGTTTCAATTTAAGCATATCATATATTCTTTTGGGCATAGCAGAGGTACTAGCTCCAACATCACATAATGCATAAATAACTTCGGTAAGAGTGCAATTATCAAAATCAAGGTCATGAGCATCAAGTAAAGTGGTAGTAGTGTCCTTTAGGTTCACTTGTTTGGTAGTTTCTATAGTCATAGCATCACCATTAATAGGTCCAATGGGACCAGGAGTACATTGGGTGCTAAGAGTTTGGATATCCTCAACCACTTGGATAGTAGCAACAGTGTGGTGGGTAGGAAGGTTCTTAATTCTATCCTCTTCCTCCTTTTCTCTAGCCCATCTTTCTTTAAGTTTAGCCATCATCCTAATATTTTCATTAATTTGCACTTGAGTAGCATTAATAGGAATGACCTTCCTCTCCTCAAGAGGAGAAGTTTCAATTTTTTAGCAATTTTACCTCATTGGCTAAATGGTCTACCTTAAAAGAAAGATCATCTAGTTTACTTCTACACTCTTATTAAAGGCTTTTTGGGTAGTGATGAAATCTTTAAGCATAATCTCTAGTTCAGTAGTGGAGTTCTTGGTGATAGGATAAGCATTGTTGTTCCCATAAGAATTACAGGGGAACGGTCTAGGATTGTTACCAAAGTTACTCCTATAAGCATTTTTGTTAAAATTGTTTCTAGAGATAAAGTTCACATCTACTTGTTCTTGAGCAATCAAAGAATTTAAAGGAACATCACGAGGATCAACAGTAGATTGCTTCGAAAGTAGAGACATAATCAAGTCAACTTTTTCATTAAGGGAGGAAATCTCCTCGACAGAGTTTACCTTCCTACCTGTTGGAGCGCGTTCGGTGTGCCATTGGGAATAGTTGGTCATCATCTCATCGAGAAGCTTCGTGGCAGCACCAAGTGTAGTTGACATAAAAGTTCCTCCCGCGGCTGAATCTAACAAGTTCCGCGAGGTAAAGTTCAAGCCTGCATAAAAAGTTTGGATAACCATCCAAGTAGTCAAACCGTGAGTAGGCAGTTCTTGATAAGAGACTTCATACGTTCCCAAGCTTGGGCAACGTGTTCATTATCCAATTGTTTAAAATTCATTATGTTACTTCTAAGTTGGATAATTTTATCAGGTGGATAGTATTTTCCAATAAAAGCATCTTTGCACTTGTCCCATAAATCTATGCTATTTCTAGGCAAAGACTGAAACCAAATTTTAGCTCCTCCTCTCAAGGAGAAAGGAAAAAGCTTAAGCTTAACAATATTACCATCTATTTCTTGGTACTTTTGCATATCACAGAGTTCAACAAAGTTGTTTAAGTGTAAAGCAGCATCATCTCCAGCACCGGAGAATTGATCTTTCATGACTAAGTTCAGTAAAGCAGGTTTAATTTCATATGAAGGTGCTGAAGTGGCAGGTGTAGTGTTAGGTGTGCTGATAAAGTCATCGTTGTTGTGACTAGTGAAGTCACACAACTTGGTGTTCTCGGTGGAACCCATAGTAGCAAGCAAGCAAGATAACTATTTTTGTGATTTTCGATAAAAGGTACTAAAGCAAAAAACTGAAAGGTAAACTAACAAGACTAAAATCAAAGGTAAAAGATAGCGTGCAACTCCCCTATCCTGAAGAGTGGAGTCCCCGGCAACGGCGCCAGAAAATACTCCTTGATGGGCCTCGAACCCCTCGTTGGGTTACCCCAAGTGGAAGGTGTAAGATGCAATATGTAGAAGTGTTTTCCCTTAGCAAAGATACCAAGGATCGAATCCCCAGAGACTCCTAGGTTCAACAATTAGGTGTCAACTGCTAACGGCGCGTATTAGCAATCAACGTGGACCTGCACACAGATACAAATAACTTTGCTCCCAACGAGTACAGAGAGGTTGTCAATCCCTCCGGCCTTGTAGTTCACAAAGGGTTAAAAGCAAATGATAGTAGTGATAGATAGTGTTTGCAATAGTAAATAATAGCGAAAAGTAAATAGCGGATGTGATCAATGATGGTAATATGGACCGGAGTCTCATGATGTTCACTAGTGATGTCTCTCTCCCAAAAGACGATAAAACAGCTATGTGAGGTAAACAAATTACAGCTGGGCAATTGACAGGACCACGAACGCAAACCAATGCTGATTACATTGCAAGAAAGGTTGAGGTTCAAAGCATGGGCGGTACGCCAAATTAAGTAGACCGAAATCCATCAATATCTACTACTAATCATCCACCTTGAGATATCTATCCAGAATATCTCGCTGGTATTAAGTTGCAAGTCCCACCCATAGTGTAAACTCAATGCAACAGACAACTGCATTAAAAGAACTTTGCGTAAAGTAAACAATCCTTGCACCCGCGGGCACAAGCATCGTTGTTTTCCCCCTTGTGGCAACAGCACATCCCCTAGACTCATGTTTCTGTCACTCAAGCTAGTCATCGAGGGGCATGAACCCACAATCGAGCATAATGTTCCCTCTTGGAGTCACTACGTATTACTTGGCCAAAGCAATAAATAACAACGGAGAACATGCAAGAATTACTTATGAACATAAATATAAAAGAGGTAGATCAAATATATTACTCAAGATCAATCTGAACATAATCTCACAATCCATCGGATCCTAGCAAACTCAACATAGCAACAGCATAAGGATTACATATGTGCCTCGATCATGTAGGGCAGCTCACGAGGACTAATTAGTGAAGCACAAGAAAGGGAGGAGAACATCACATAGCTACTGGTCATGGACTCATGGTCCAAGGGAGACTACTCACGACTCATTCGGGAGGCGTCCATGGTGGTGGAGAAGCTCCCGGTGGTGATCCTCCCCTCCGGTAGGGTGCCGGGAGAGTCCTCCTGATGCTCCCGATCTTGGAAGCGGCGGTGGCGGCGGAACAGAGATGGGATCGCGAAAAGAGTTCCTATTCTGAGGGTTTCGGAGGACGCTTTAAATATATGCCAAAGGGGGGCATCGGGGAAGCTTCGGGGGGCCCAGGCGCCCCCCGGCGCGGCCTAGGGGGGCGCCGCCAGGGCGCCTGGAGCCCTGGTGCCCCC